>JARHVA010000021.1:2242500-2902500 GCA_037957365.1 Torreya grandis | reverse complement strand
GGAAACCAAGCTAGATTCACTAAAGGATGAGCATGCGTAATTATTGTCAAGATAATCAATCTTGAAGAAGATCAAACTAAGTTAGATCAAGTCAAGAGAAATAAAAGAAGACCAGTTAGACAACCCAATGTAATAAGGTGTGGCATTTTTTTTCATGGCCATTGTCATTTTTGATATCAATATGGTCATAGGGTAAGAGATTGTAGAAAGATCAAATCTAAGAATGAGTTTAAATGGAGCCTTGTAACAAGGATTAATTGGTCTTAGAGAAGACTTAACTTAAATCAATCAAGAGGTCAATCAATGGTGTTGAGACCAAAGACTATGAAGTATAATCCTAATCTAGGTGGACTACCTGATATTACAAATAAGGAATCAGATATGAAGAAGATATAGGAATTCTAAGAGAATTTATCTTCTATCTAGATAGAAAAAGAAGATCAAAATCATCATCAATCAAAAGGTATAAATGATCTTGTCTATTTCAGTTATTATAAAGTTGGTCACATTGCTAGGTATCGCAAGAATAGGTTGAATGAGTTCTCAAATTTGAATAAGGTGTATGGAGCTCCTAGTGTGCAAAGAAGAGGGCACAAATGGGTATGAAAACCTAAGCCTATCAGGAGAGATCAAACTGAGACCAAATATGGTTTGTTTTCCATGATAGACATGAAGGGAAGATAAGAGTTTATGTTGTCTACTTTTGTTGACAAATCTAAAGAAAATAATGATGTCAAGCATCCTTTCAAATTTAAGTAGGACTGCAACTCAGAAAAGGATATGGAGATATGGGAGTCTCTAAATTTTTGGGACTTTTAGTTTCACTATATCAAAAAGGTGTCTTCTTCCAAGCTTCAAAGAGACACTTTTCAGAAAGAAGAAACATGGTAGATGTTCATTAGGTCTAGTTTGTTTTTGTAGGACAAGAAGGTCATGAAAATATTTATTAGCTTAATATGAAGGACATTGTTGATTAGAAGACCTATGTGGCAAGATGTTCTTTGGTTGATTAGTTTGCTCTTAGTTTTTTAAGAACTAGCCCAAAGGATGAAAGGCAATGACTTGAGGGTTTGATGTATATAAACCCTAAGGTGTGTGTTCATGATGTTAATGACTCAATTTTGGTATATGGATCTAAGTGAACATCAGGTGGAGAATATGCAATATTTTCATCAGTTGGTGGCATGCTTGTAATGCATGGTTGAGCCAAGTTTAGTATTCTTTATCATGAAAGAATGTTAGAAGTGTGTGCAAGGTTTGAGAGTAGGGAATGTAAGTTTTCCAAGTGAGTAATAAAGGATGATTAAGTTTCAATATTTTATATTTCTTAGAAAAGTATGTTGATCTCATTCATGTGTGCTCAAGGTGTGTTTAGGGTTCTTGGTCCTAAAGGTAAGAACTTGTCAATTCTTGTTGCTCAAATTGATTGATCAAATGTTGAAAGACTATAAGACAAGGTTGATATAGAGGATGAGAAGAATGTGTTGTCATATATTTTATATCATGAATAATGTCTCTAAGTTTTGTTGATGATAAGTTGTGTATGCCATGGAGTTAAGCAGAGTTAACTTAGTTATTTTGAATGGCGTGAGGAGCTATGCATAATGTGAGGGGGAGCATATGTGAGATGTTTCAATCATGTTAAAATGTTGTGTTGTCTAATATAGATGAGAACTCAAATAGGTTTTAATTATGGCTTGATCAAACCAAGTCAAGTTCTTTGACAATTTATTTGAATCCTCATGCATAAACAAAGGGGAGCTTTGTAATTGGTCAAGTCCTAAGATCAGAGGATTATTTAGTTGAATCTGAGAGATAAAGTATGGAGGCAATTATATTGATTCATCATTGTTGAAAATGGTCTGAATATGTTAAAATAAAATGTGCCTAAGCTTAGGTGACTTAGGGGGAGTTCCTCTTAATGTTTTCAAGGTAAGTTCATGCAGTTTTTGATTGTTCATGAATATCTTGTCTTCATAGAAGTTTTGTATGATCAGAAGAATGTAGTCATGGAGCATGTTTGAGAAGATCAAGGTGATAATAAGTTTTCTCAATTTTAATGGGAGTTTGTATCATCTCTCAGAGATGGTCTCTTCCTATTATTGGTCCTTGATGTCTTTTCAGGTCCACAGGATCAAAAAATTTATCCCACTTTGTCATTGTGTCCAAGGGGGAGAAAGAACCTGAAGAGAGAGATAGAGTCTAAGCATAAGCTTTGTATTGGTGTTTGATATCAATGACAAAGGGGGAGATTATTTTAGGTTTGTTAATGATGTATCCAAGGTGGCCAAGGATGGTGATGAGGTGTCATGTGTGCTAGAATGACAATGACAAAGTGTGCTTCAATAAGCCTTAGTGTTCTTGCATGGTTCTTTAGTGTTTGACTAAGTAAGGCATTTAATGGATGATATTATTGGTATGGACATGTTTAAAAGACCCTATGGGGTGTCAATAGTTCTTAGAATTAGTATGAAAGTGAGTGGATTTCATCTGGTAGTTTATTGTTTCATCTAGACACTTTGGGTCCAGTGGCAGAAAATTTGAGTAGGCAGTTTGTTGACATCACCTTTGCCACATGGGAATGAGTCAAGGGGAGTTGGTCATATGGTTGTGATCAAATTATTCCTTAGTTTCTATATGATAAATAAAAATTCATGCATAAAATCATAGTAAAAGATATGAGCATGAAAATTTGGCTTCTAAGACAGGATTAACCATTTCCCCATACTTAGCCAAATTTACATGTGGCTAGAAAGAGCCACATAAGAATGTTGATGAGGTCAGCATTCGTATGCGTGGAGGTGTTAGGACAAAATGATCATATGGGTGTTTTAATTTTTGTGTGCAGTTATTATGTACTAAATTTTAGGTCATGCAATGTAGTGCAACAAAATATATACATGAGAAAAGTTGGGCTCCTAGGCATTTTGATTGTGTTTTCCCATAGCCAATTTTGCAATATGGCAAGAAAATTTGAGTGAGATTTTTGATGGTGTCATATCTTACAAATGTGAAGGTGTCAAGAGAAACTTCTCATATGGGTTTGTTCATTCTTTATCCTAGTTTATTTTTGATAAATTTTAGATCATGCGCTTAAGCATGACAAAAGTTATGCATGTTCAAAGTTGGTCTCCCAAACAAGTTTTTGATATAGTTGGCTCTGTGACAAAAGATTTTGAGAATGTTTTTACTGGAATTATATCTCAAATGCACAAGGGATCTAGGAGTATATTGTTATATGGTTGGATTCTCCTATGTGAGGAGATCATTTGGTCTAAATTTTAGATCATCCATTGAAGTGTGGTGAAATTTTTTAAGGTCCAAAGTTGGCCTTCTAGGCAAATAAGCAAGGTTCCCATAGTCATGCGTAAGTTATAGTTTGATCAAGATCGACGATGCACACTTTGTCTAAAAATTTAGGAATAAACAAGATGAGGACATTTAATTGATGTTTAATGACTGAGCAAAGGTAAACGATAAGGATCTAATGATGAGTGGGTATTTGTATAGATTGATCGAATAGTGAGTGTTGATTGCTAAAGAACTAACTAATCCACAAAGATCGATGGAGCATTTTGAGTCAACATTTCAAGATTGCACAAGATGAGTTCAAAGTGACTAAGGATTAACATTTGGGATTGGAAAAATATGTGTTAAAGTTTAGATAAGATTAATGGTGTGAGATTGATCTAAATTTGAGAGGACACGAGATGCAAGCATTATGTTCAAAGGTTAACTGTGACCATTTGTATTTGAATATTTGAATTTATCATAGGTAAAAACCATAGATCTATATTTTGTCCATAAATTTTTATATAATTTTAATTTATTGGTGTTATAAAAATAAAAGATGAAGAGGACTCCACAATGCATCTAATGAACTTGATTTGAAGATCTGAAATTGTGGAAAATCAAATATATTAATGTTCAAAGTTGACTATGTGTTTGTCCATAAATCGTAAGTAACCCAAGAAGAGTAATTGAGCTTATATAGATGTTGTTTCAATGTTTAATGGTGAAATGGATATTGGGGAGTATTGTAGAATCCATAAGGATACTCTGTATGTATTATAACGGATTGACCAATCTATATTCTGTATGAACAAAGGTTAAGAAGTTGACTATGTCCCTGAAGGTTACTAACATATTGAGTGACCATCTTGCATAAGCAAGTTGAAAGTGTTCTGAGATGAATTGAAGAAGAAAATAAGCATGGATATGTTGTATAAGTCTCAAAGACTTCTAAGAAGGCTTTGATTGATATAGCTGGCTCTTGATCAGATGTGTAAAGTCAAAATAGCTTGATTGTATTTTGACAATATATAACCAATTTGAGTGGTCATCTTGATTAAGATAGTTTGATGCATTTTGGCCTGTGTTGGAGTGTCTAAGGCATATGTAGGTGTTGTAGAGATCTTGGAGGTTATATCCATATAACTTTTTCATGTGGTTATGTGAGTAACTTGAATGTCTGACTTAGAAGTTTGTGACTATGTTTTTCTAAGTATGAAGACCTGAAGAGAGAGGTGACCTAATTGGTAAGTTCAAGTGTGGATTTGGTGTTCCAGGTGGCTTGGACCTATGTGGGTGTGACTTAAGGGTCATGTGGAGTGGACCTATAATTTTATAAGTGAACCTAAGTTTTTATTTTTTTGGTTCAAGTGTGAAGTGGGTGAATAGGTCTCTATGAGACCTATAAGAGCTACAAGGGCCTTATTAAAAGGTGTGGCTGCTTAAGGGTGACCCATAGACGCTATAACCAGTCTATGAAGATTATTTTGAGTTGTGTCTTGATATAAAATAAGACTTAAGGGTTAAGGCAAGTCTAATGGCCAACCAAGAAGTTGTTTATCATGAAGGCTCTATAGATAGTGAAAGCAAAGGAGATGGTTTTTAGGCTTGTTGGAGAGGTGTGAGCATTGAAGCAAAGAAGTGAGGAGGTCGAGTGTGCCCAATGGATGGGTTGAGAAGTAGAGAAAGTTAAGGACTATGTGTATGACCTGTAGGTCATGTTTTTGAGGTCAAAATAGTGCTCTTGTATGTTGAGCATGAGCAAAAAGGTCTAGAGTGATCCAAAAGTTTGGTTTGCATACCTTGTGTGTGAGCAAAGGATTGTTGATGTTTGTATGAGCTTAGTGGTTGATTTGAGAGGTAGATCAGTGTGTAGATTATGTGTATGACTATCTAGTCATGTTGTTTAAGCTATAATAGAGTTGTTGCTATGAAGGATGCATTGAGTGTGTAGAGTTGAAGAGTGGGGTTAGTTAGGATATGTAATGTATCCTAATTAATCTTTGTGTATTGATTCAAGTATGTAATGTGCTTTGGCCAATAGGGAGTGTTGATTGAAGGTGAAGTGTGATAATCAGAGTTCCATTATTATGTGTTAAAGACATCAATTCAAAGGTGGAGGTATTCAAATGTGTTATTTTATTTTCTCAACATCTAAGGGAGTTTTATCCTCCTTACAAGGTGAAACTTGCTAAGAGTCTAGTTGTTATGGTTGCTCAACTAGACAAGTGTAGAAGCTCCTTTTGGGATCAAAATCTCACTACAACTAGGAATGGTAGTTCCTTGATCATTTGTAGATGGTATAAATTAGTTCTTGTTATTATAGGATAATATTCCAATTATGGGTTCCAGTGGGTTTTATTCTCCAAGAGGATTTCCCATGTATGTCATGTGTTATGTGATTGATCTCGCATTGTCTGTCTTGTTCATTAATATGAATGATGTGTATGCTTCATAAATGTATGTATTTAATGATTAAGAGTTTTATATATTTTGAATTGAAGTTGGATTATCTAGGCTCATTGATTCACCCTCTGCTCTTAGTGATTATACCTTTAACATCATACAAGTTGGGTAATATGCAACAAACATGTTATTGTTGGGTAGTGTTGACCGTTTTGACCACAAGTCAAAATGGGTCAACCCCCCTATATTAAAAAACTTATATAGGGGTATAATATAATGTTATAGGGTGTATTTAATGTCATATCATATGTCTTTAGGCTTGGTCATGGTCTAATTAGTCTATATGTCACTTTGAGTCACCTAGGGGTCATTTTGGGGTCTCAAATGCAAGTGGCATAGTTTTGAATGTGGGAAAGCATCCTATTTTTCTTTCTAATGTCTAATTTTTCATATTTCATTTCAATAATTTTAGTTTCATCTGAAACTTCTAGGTTCTCTAACTAAAAATCAATGGAATTTAGCACTTGTACGGCCTATAAGGGAGTGTGGCATGTGTGAAATTTTTTTGTGGTGACTATTTATTGGGTGAATATTTTTTCACTAGCTAACTGATGGGAAAAATAGGTTGTTTCAACCACAGCATAAGGATATTGATCAGTCAAATGTGCAGGTTTACCACATCAAAAGGGGACAAATCTCTCCTCTCATCAAGGGAAGGTTTCCTATAAATATGAAGTGATATATACTATATATATAAGCAGAAAATAATACTCAGGGGTAGGACAACACCATCCATCTCTCTTTTTTAGAGATGATGTTCATAGACATAGGAGAATTTTTGTGAAAACACTGAAGGCACTTCTCTTCTTTCAGAAGTGGTTTGCAGCACACAGTAGGAATTCTTTCTGGTAGGTAACTGATAAATAAATGTAACATGGCATAATAACTAGCAGAATGAGGTGTAGCACAAAGTCTCCACCTCAAATGCCAAAGAGTGAAATATGAAGGACAATGGGGGCACAAAGTCATCTAAAGATCCTTTACATAGGAACAAACTGAAAACACACACACTAAAGATAATTATGGCAGCACAAAGTCTCTCCACAGTTGGCTTCAGGACACCTTCCTGCTTACTTCCACTAGTTCTGATTATTTAATTAAATGGACAAGATTGCATTTAGGAAACACGCATAAGAACAATTTCCTCAACAACACAAGCTATTCCAGCATAAAGTCTAAAAGGTCACTTGTTTTCTCATTCAAATAACAAAATATGATTAACAATCTGAGCTCAAAGTCTCAGTAATGCCTTTCAATTTGGGTAGAGTTTTGCTTCTGATAACAAAAAGATCTCCTTTGCATAAAATAAGAGATTACAATATATAGGAGTCAAGAAAAACTTGGCACTTTGTTTCATGGAATGGCCCATGCTGCATTCAATGCCTTGAATGCATTTTTAGTTCTGTCAAGGGGCCATGCTAGAATAGGGCATCGATAGTAACTGTGGCATGTCAATTCATCTCAGATATCTCCTCCAAAGTATAGGCTACTTGTTCCTCTTCCTGATATTTTCAAAATTTTCCACTTCACCTTTACTTGATGGATAAAAATAGGCCGCATCCTTGAGTGCTCACACTTTCTGATGTCCACCTAGTGGACTATTTCACCAACTAGAAATAACTCTTGCACAAATATTTTTGGCCTTTCCCTCTTGTTCCCTCTTCTCTTAACACATTTTGTCTCTTCCTCATGATCTAAGCTCTCAGGGTATCTCTTCCCTTTCTGCAGGCTCTTTTAGCTTCTTCTTCAACTAGTCGTTGAGTTTGTTCTCAGGTCCGTGCCACATTTGAAAATAAACAGGCATTTTGTTACCTTGAATTTGAAATCCATAGGGATGTCACTGGTCACTTGGTCATTTGAACCATGTTGAACCTTGAACCTTTGAACCATGAGAGTTCATCGATTCAATGGTTCAATGGTTTGAGCGGTCCTATCGGCTCCTTGGTTCAATCACTTCTTTGGTCTTCGGTTGAACCATCTCTTCGAACTTATCTCTAGAATCTTCCACTTCCTTCCTTCACTCAAAGCTTCCTTGAACCTTTAAACCTTTGAAATTTGAACCATTTTGGTTCAAAGTTCAATGGTTCATTCTTTCTTAGAATCCTTTGGTCCTTCAAAGTTTATAGATCCTTTTCTTTTCTATTGAACTTATTGAACCTTTGAACTTTGAACTCTTTTGGTTCAAGGTTCAATAGTTCAATGGTTCATTCTTTGTTCTTTGAATCCTTTTTTCTTCGAAGTCTTTCAAACTTTATTAAACTCGTTGAACCTTGAACCTTTGAACCATTTTGGTTCAAGGTTCAACGGTTCAACAGTTCAATCTTTCTTCTTTGAACTCTTCTTTCGTTTAAGTCTTTTGATCTTATTGAACTCGTTCAACCATTGAACTCATTGAACCATTTTGGTTCAAGGTTTAATGGTTCAACGGTTCAACCTTCACTCTTCGAAGCCTTCTTTTCTTTAAGTCCTTTGAAGCTATTGAACTTTGAACTTATCGAAGCGCTTAACTCTTTTAAGTCTACAGATGTCATTAAACCTTTGAACCCATTGAACCTTTGAACCTTTGGAGGTGGGGTTCAATGGTTCAATGGTTTAATGGTTCAATATTTTTTTTGAAGCCTGTCGATAAGTCTTTTGATTGAACTTCGATGTTGAACTAGCCTTGAAAATGCCTAAGTGTTGGAACTTCTTTCTGAGAAAGCCTGCCTGTTGAACTTGCAAGTTCTCTAGCTGAGAAGACTCGAATAATTGAAGAATTTGAATACTTAGAACATTTTTTGAGAATGGGAGAGAGAATTTTGGTCTGCAAGACCAAAATAGTTGATATGTTGTCCCCAAAAATGAGTGACAAATTTTGGGAACAACAGCTGGTTCCAATTGGGGAACTTCCATCTATTGTAAAAATAATCAAAGGGAGTAGAAACTAGAATCTCCAGTGCCTTCAAGTATGTCATTGGGCTACAAAGTCATGCTACCTAAAAATAAAGGCACCAAAAAGAAATGAAAATGAACAACACAAAATAGAACTAAAGACTATACAAAAATTACACATATGTACAAATGATCTTATCTGATACTTCAAGAATTGAAGTGCTTCAAATGTTGCCCATTATGAGGTAGAGAAAAGGGTGTGCCATCTTGATACTTTAGCAAGAAACTATTTTCACCATTGAGCTGATGAATATCAAACAGGCCTCTCCATAGGGATTCAAATTTCCCATGCATTCCCTTTGGTTCTCTTCTCTTGTCCCATAACAGAACTTAATCTCCAATCTAAAAATCATGGGTTTTTGCTTTTTGCTCAAAGAGCTTCTTCACCAGACTTTGATGCACATCAATTTGGTCCACCACCATAGTTTGTTGCTCATCTAGTGTAGTCAGGCACATGATTCTTATGTTGATGGAGCTTTCATATGTCTGATTCTCAACTGCCTTTGCCAATTTTAGTGCTGGCAATTCTAGGATGATTGGTATCTCTGCATCAAGACCATACAAAATTTGGAATGGTGACATACCTATCACCCTCTTGGGTGTAATTGTATCTTCCCATAAAGCATCAACCAAAGCTTTATGCCATGTTCATTGGTTATCATCCTTCAGCTTCCTGATGATGGTCACTAGGTTCTTGTTGCTCGATTATGCTTGGCCATTCCCTTGTGAAAAATAATCAGAGGAGTGGGAGAGGGTAATCCCATAATAAAAATAGAACTAAGTAATCTCATGGGAAGAGAAATAGGCTACATTGTCTGTCATAATCTTGGTTGGGACCCTAAACTTGGAAATGATGTTTTCCTTGAGGAAATTGCATACTACTTCTGAAGTAGCATGCTTGGCTGGAATAGCTTCCACCCATTTGGTGAAGTAATCCGTGGCTATAAAGACATAATCATGTTCAGCACTTCAAGATAGGTTTACATCACTAATGAAATCAATTCTCCATTGCTGAAATGGCTCTTTTATTACCACTAGCTTAAGAGGCAAAGCAACTAACTTGAGTCTTCCAACAAATTGTTGGCACAGTTCACATCTTCGTACCCATTTATATGCATCTTGAAATAGAGTAGGCCAGTAATACCTAGCTCGTAGAATCTTATGGGTAGTTACATGTGCATAAAAATGTCCTCCATAGGCCAAATCATGGAAGGACTCCAAAAGTTGGTTTTGTTGCTCTTTATCCATGTAGTGAAGGAACACCCCATCGAGGTTTCTCTTATACAGGCCATTGTCCCATAGGACAAAATTGGCAAATTTTAACTTGATAGTCCTCTTTCCTTTATGAGACAGGTGAGTAGGACACTCACCATAAGTAAGGAAATGAGCAATACTTGAATACCACTCATTCATGGTGGAGACAAAGAGGACTGTTGGCTTGTCTTCAATTTTTGCTGCTTCATGCCCTATTTCTTCTAGTCTGTTATCATCAATCAATTAGCAGAGACCCCTTCCCTACACAAGCTTCATTGGTTTGATAACAAGATGAAACTCATGGATTTTAGCAACTTAATTGCCCCTTTTGGTTCCAAACTATTGTTGAGTTAATATGGATTTGACTGTGGTATCAAGAAGCAGGGCAATAATGTGGGAATTCAAGATGTAAAAATAGAAGTGCTTTACTACCTTTACCACTGCATAAGCATGCTTCTCTAGATTTGAATACTTTAGCTCATGAGATTTGAGAGGATAGCTCATGAAGGATATGGCAGATTCCACACCTTCTTTATTCTGTTGAACCATAATTGTTGAAAGTGTGTGCTCAGAAGCATAACTATACATTGTGAAATTTTTGGTATAATCTAGACAAATCAGAATTGGGGCATGGGTGATAGATGTCTTGATGTCTCAAAATGCCAATTTGTCTTCTTTAGTCCAACAGAAAGTGGCCTTTCCCTTCATCATGTTCATAATGTCGTGAGTCTTCTCAGTGAACTCAGGAATGAACCTTCGTAGAAAGTTCACCTTTCCAAAGAAAGAGTGAACTGTAGTCTTACTCGTGGGCAAAGTAAGCTCTTGGATGGATTTGACTCTTTTTGAATCAATCTTTATGCCTTCTCGAGATACAATGTGTCTAAGAAGTTTCCCTTTTATAACCCCAAAGATAGACTTCTTGGGATTTAGAGAAATACCATTCTAACGACATCATTCCAGCACTTATTACAAATGATGCACATGATTAGGACATTGCCTAGAAAAGACTGTTAAATCATCAAGGTACACCACAATGAACTTACCAATTTCATCTTTGAAAGCAAGGTCCATTGATCTCTAAAAATTGGTGCTAGCATTTATCAAGCCAAATGGCATTCTTCGATATGCAAAGGTGCCCCAATGCATGGTGAAGGTAGTCTTATACTGGTCTGCTTTGCCAACTTCTACTTGATTATACCCTAAGAAGCCATCTAGCATTGATAACATCTCTGAACTAGTCATCATCTGAAGGACTTGATCCATGATGGGAAGAGGGTAATTATCCTTTAGGGAGGATTGATTCAAATTCCTAAAATCCATGTAGAGGTGAATTTTGCCATTCCTTTTCCTCACAGGAACTATGGTTGCAATCCATGTGGAATGATGGATTGAGAAAATTATTCTAGCATTCAACATTTTCTATATTTTAGATAGAATAGTACCTGATACCTTTGGTTATACTACTGAGATTTCTACTTGTAAGGCACCGAATCAATCTTGAGAGAAATTTTATGGTGAATTTCTTTAGGCCTGAGCAACTTCAGATCATCATAGGAGTATGCCAAAACATCCATGTAATGGCGAAGTAGGGCAGTAAACTTGATCTTCTCCTTAGGAGTGTAACACTTCCCAATGTTCACCATCTTGGGATTTTCCTTAGTACCCAAATTTATTTGATCAAACTCTTGGGAGGAGCTTGAATCCATTGGTTGCTGTTTGATGAACCTGTCGTGCTTGTTAAATAGTTTCTCAAGAGAAACTAGTCCTTTTGGGATTTTATTCCCTTTTAGCTATAGGAATTCTTCACCTACGTCTGAACTTGTTTCAAGGGCTGATTCAAGTCTTTGAGCCTCACTACCTTCAAAGTGAAGCTATTCAAAGCTGCCTTTTTATTCTAGAATGGCAATGATTTGGTTGTTGCCATTGAACACTTGCCAATGATTGGCATTGTCAGGCACACTTGGTCGAAAGACAAGTTTGATAATGTACTTGTCTCCCTTAAAATCTTGGTGAGGAACTAAAAGAGTTGTAGAAATAACTAATGCATCAACTCAGTCATTAAATTCCCTAGGTACTGTAGAGATGCTAAAAGCATCAGAACTTTCAATTTGATCCCAAACCAGATTGTGGTAATGGTGCAATCTCTCATTTTTAGTTTGGTACAAGTTCCTAACCTGGCAACCCACCAGCTCAACATCTCCTTTGGCATGAAGGAGTTTGACACCTCTATCCTAAGAGGCCTTTAATCTGAGCAACAGTGATTCATAGACAACAGTATTATTGGTATTGCTAAACTATAATTTATAAGAATAGGGTAAAATATCTCCTTGAGGAGATATCAACACAATCCCAGCCCCCGAGCAGGTAGAAGAATAGCTACCATCAAATTTGAGAATCCACACATTATCATAAATTGACCTTTTCTTATATTTTTATTCAATTGAAGGGGAGGATTCTTTTGCACTTGCACTGCATCCTATCAATTCTTCTACTATTTTATTTGAATCAATTGTTAGACTGTCACATTTAGAAATTTCATCAAATCAGACAGGGACATCCTCTATAGTTAGGAAGTAATTACCCATGCCTGAAGACTCAAATAGAATTTGAGCTTCAAGTGTTGATGTTTGAGTGACAACATATTTTACCTCCTTCTCAGGGAGCAATCTCTGCATGACACCTTTGACTGGGATCCTTGCTTCAGACAGGTCCATACTTAACTTGCCACCAACATCCTTGCAAAAATTTTGCCCAAGAAGAATGTTGTATGAGGCTGGGATATCAGCCACCAGGACTATCGTCTTAATTCTCTTGTCTGGGAATGTCACAAATGCAAATTGGGCATCCTTGATTTGTCCAAAGAGTGGCACTTGCTTGTTCTCCATGGAGAAGAAACTCCCAAATGTCTTGGTTAGTGTGAGACCAAGAGATTCTACCACTTTGGCAAGCATGACATTGTTAGAAGCACCTGAGTCTATGATACAATTTTTCAGCTGGTGTCCATTTATCAGCATGGAGACATAAAATGGTTTTGTCTTCCTGGGAGCAGCAGGAGGAGTAATGACAAGGTTATTTTGAATGGATGTGGGAGTCACCTTTGGAATAGTTGGTCCTGCAGGGATGGATTTATTCTTTACACACTGAACCAACTTATCCAACTACTCAGGGTTAGATTACAAGAATTCAAATTTAGACATTTGAATTTTGGTTTTCTTGACATGGTCGATTATATTAAATGTCTGAAATGAATTAGGAATAGGGAAAGGTAGTTCATCATTCTAATTTTTAGGAGGGAGGACTGATCTTCAAAATTGAAGTTGAAGGTGAAGGCATACTTGAGGTACTTACTTTTTTAGCGATCACCAAGTCCTTTGATTGAAAAGGCAGAGTGGTTCCCCGATTAGCAATTGAAACTACTAGTTGAGATCACTCTTTTATTTTTTCCTTATCAGCTTGTTGGGTTGACTGGTTCTAGGACTGGGTGAATACAGTGGATGATCCATCAAACATTTCACTTTTACTTCTGGGTTCATCTTGATAATTCAGGAAACTAATGTTGGAGTCGTCAGCTAATTCTTCTTCTCCCTTTATGAAGAGATTAGCATCATCTTCTGGGTTTAACTTAGGCTGGAAGAAGAAATCAGATTATGTTTTAAGATATCCAACTGTTGAATTGGTTGAAGGTGCTTCAATGGCAAGTTTTTCCTATGGGGGAGGAAGATGATTTATCTACCCTTGATGCCTGGCAGTGTTGCCTTGGTATGATTGATTAGGAAATGTTCTCCTTGGTATATCTTTGTATGAAGGAGCAGAAGACATCCCTTGTGCTATTTCCTTTTTGAGAGCTAGCAACTCATTTACCAGCTTTTGCACCATTGGACCAGTAGTTCCTATAGATGAAGATTTGCCTCTATTAAGATCTCTTCTTATCTTTCTTGCCAAGATAAGATCATCTTCCACCTCAATGACCAAATCCTGAGCTGTGACAAGGTTTATGTGACCAACACATCTCAATAAGAAACTCACTTCAAGAAGCTAAGAGTTGATGAAGAAGAATTTGAGATTCTTAGTTGTTGGTCGAGCAATAGTAGGAATCTTGTTCCTCAACTTGTCAAATTTGGCAATGAAGTCCCTCATAAGTTCATGAGGCTCTTTATTCATTTGTGTGAGCTAGGCCAATAGGGCTGCACATCTTTTGCAAGCTTGAATCTGGCCTTGAATTTGACTTTGAGGGTGTTCTAGTTAGTCACAGTCTGGGCCTGTAGATGATAGAACTAGTCTACGACAACACCTTGTAATGTTTCTACAAATAGTGTGACTACTACATCTTCATACTCCACACCTATCACACCACAGGCTATGTTGAAGGCTGCAATAATTTCATCAAGATGAACTCTCCCATCACCAAAGAATTTAAGGAAATTCTTCCTTGAACTGTGTGGTAGCTCATGTAGAGGTGGAGTTAAATTGAGTGGGCTAAAATAGTTACCCCAGGGGCCTTAAACTGCCATGATTTGACTACTAAAGGGAGGGATAACAAATGTCTAAGGGGTATGTATTGATAAAGCTCTACTAACAGTAAAAATGGATGTTTTGCCTAGTAATGGAGACCTAAATTTTGTAGGAGGAAAACTCCTAGTTTGCTGAAGGTGAGATGGAGAAAGAAACAGGTCAAAATCACTTTGTTGTGCCAACTTGAATACAGGGTCAACAATACCTTTAGACCTCTAGCTTTTTGTATACCATGGATTTGCCAAATTGTAAATTAAAAATGGAAAAGAACTAGAACTGCTTCAATTTGAAGCTTAAGGCTTCAAACTGTGCGTTCTTTCCTAGTGGAATCACCCAAAACTATTGGGTGAATAATTTGTTACTAGCTAACTAATGGGCAAAATAAGTTGTTTCAACCACAACATAAGGAGATTGATCAGCCAAATGTACAGGTTTACCACATCAAAAGGGGACAAATCTCTCCTCTCATCAAGGGGAGGTTCCCTATAAATATGAGGTGTTATATACTATATATATAAGTAGAAAATAACACTCAAGGGTAGGACAACACCATCCATCTCTCTTTTTTTAGAGATGATGTTTACAGACATAGGAGAATTTTGGTGAAAACACTAAAGGCACTTCTCTTCTTTTAGAAGTGGTCTACAGCACACAACAAGAATTCTTTCTGGTAGGTAACTAATAAGTAAATGTAATAGGGTGCAATAACCAGCAGAATGAGGTGTAGCACAAAGTCTCCACCTCAACTGCCAAAGAGTGAAATATGAAGGACAATGGGGGCACAAAGTCATCCCAAGATACTTTACATAGGAACAAACTGAAAACACACACACTAAAGACAATTGTGGCAGCACAAAGTCTCTCCATAGTTGGCTTCAGGACACCTTCCTACTTACTTCCACTAGTTCTACTTATTTAATTAAATGGACAAGAATGCATTTAGGAAATAGGAATAAGAACAATTTCCTCAACAACACAAGCTATTCCAGCATAAAGTTTGAAAGTTCACTTATTTTCTCATTCAAATAATGAAATATGATTGATAATCTGAGCTCAAAGTCTCAGTAATGCCTTTCAATCTGGGTAGAGTTTTGATTTTGATAACAAAAAGATCTCCTTTGCATAAAATAAGAGATTAAAATATATAGAAATCAAGAAAGACTTAGTGCTTTGTTTCATGGAATGGCCCATGCTACATTGAATGCCTTGAATGTATTTTCAGTTCTGTCAAGGGGCCATGCTGTAACAGGGTATTGGCCTTAACTGTGGCATGTCAATTCATCTCAAATGTCTCCTCCAAAGTATAGGCCACTTGGTCCTCTTCCTAATATTTGTGTAGTTGTCCACTTTGCCTTTACTCAATGGAGAAAAATAGGCTATGTCCTTGAGTGCTCATTCTCTCTGATGTCCACTTGGTGGACTGTTTCACCAACTAGAAATAACTCTTGCACATATATTTCTAGTCTTTCCCTCTTATTCCCTCTTCTCTTAACACATTTTATCTCTTCCTCATGATCTGAGCTCTTGGGATATCTCTTTTCTTTCTATAGGCTCTTTTGGCTTCTTCTTCAGCTAGTCACTGAGTTTGTTCTTAGGTTTGTGCCACATTTGAAAATAAATGGGCATTTTGTTACCTTGAATTTGATGTCTATGGGGACGTCAATGGTCACTTGGTCATTTGAACCACGTTAAACCTTGAACCTTTGAACCATGAGAGTTCATTGGTTCAATGGTTTGGGTGGTCCTATCAGCTCCTTGGTTCAATCACTTCTTTGGTTCAATCGCTTGTTTGGTCTTTAGTTGAACCATCTCTTCGAACTTGTCTCTGGAATTTTCCACTTCCTTCCTTTGCTCGAAGCTTCCTTGAACCTTTGAACTTTGAACCATTTTGGTTCAAAGTTCAATGGTTCATTCTCTTTCTCAGAATTCTTTGGTCCTTCAAAGTTTCTGGATCCTTTTCTTTTCTATTGAACTCGTTGAACCTTTGAACTTTGAACTCTTTTGGTTCAAGGTTTAATGGTTCAATGGTTCGTTCTTTGTTCTTCAAATCCTTTGTTCTTCTAATTCTTTCTAACTTTATTGAACTCATTGAACCTTAAAAATTTGAACCATTTACTTCAAGGTTCAATGGTTTAATGGTTCAATCTTTCTTCTTCAAATTCTTCTTTCGTTTAAGTCTTTTGATCTTATTGAACTCGTTGAACCTTTAAACTCGTTGAACCATTTTGGTTCAAGGTTCAACAGTTCAATGGTTCAACCTTCACTCTTTGAAGCCTTCTTTTCTTTAAGTCCTTTGAAGCTGTTGAACTTTGAACTTGCTGAAGTGATTAACTCTTTTAAGTCTACCTATATCGTTTAACCTATTGAACCCGTTGAACCTTTGGAGGCGGGGTTCAATAGTTCAATATTTTATTTGAAGCCTGTCGATAGGTCTTTTGATTGAACTTTGGCATTGAACAAACCTTGAAAATGCCTAAGTGTTGGAACTTCTTTATGAGAAAGCCTGCCTGTTGAACCTACGAGTTCTCTAGCTAAGAAGACTCGAATAATTGAAGAATTTGAATACTCAGAACATTTTTTGAGAAGGGAAGAGAGAATTTTGGTCTACAAGACCAAAATAGTTGATATGTTGTCCCCAGAAATGAGTGATGGATTTTTGGAACAGCACTATTAAAATTCCATGGATTCATTTCAGCACTTTATTATCTTTTAAAGTGATAAAAATGGTCAAAAACTGATCTTCTCCTTCATCTCCCTTCTAAACATGTAAAAATAGTCAATAGGTTTATGCTTGGTATGACCAGTTGGAGAAGTTTCAGATGAAATGCATTTTGGGGGTGATATTAAACTCATATAAATTAATTTTAATAATAATATTTAAATTATTTGTCACTATTTATTTATGAACCATCCTTTACAAGTTAACTATGTTTTTCTACTTGTTAAACCCCATACCCTGCAGGTTTCCTTCTCATATGGATAGTTCCATACAATATAGATAATGTAATTTAATATATAGGAAATGGTAATATTTCTCACACATTTTCCATGATTTTTTTCATGTTTTAATGTGTTTTTATAATCCAAACATCTCAAGTTTGCAAGTTGGTCTCATTGGGGATGACAGGCAGGTTTCCACTATCTGTAGAATATTCATTCCTTGGTAATGGTTTTAGAGGATAATTATATGTTTATTTACATTTTTCAATTTTTCTCTTGTTCCCCTCCCATTAAATCTCATTCTCTAAATCAATCTTCCTTAGAATTGCAGTCATAAGTGACATACAATTAATTTGTCTCATGACTATCATGCACAGTCAACTGAGTGAGTTGTGTCAAGTTCTTTAGCACATTCATAGGGTAGTAAATAGTTTTAATATGTTGAATATCTCATTAAAACATGTAAAATAAACTTGATTTCTACAAATGGTATGCAACCAGTTGTGACAACTACACCTCCTATACAACCAAGGTTCCTGCAAAAGGTTCATTCATAATTATGGTGAGTTACATGTAATTAAGGTCTATATAACACTCATGAAGAATTAATGAAGAGATATGAGGTGTTAATCATGATATTAGAACATTTATAAACAAGTTAATCCCCAAATGGCATAAATAACATGAGAAGACAAGTTCTAATAAACACTTAGTCTTCTACCATTGATGAACGTACATAGGAATCTCTTAGGAGAATGTCATGTTGGAATGAGAGCCTTAATACCTATTTAAAATCCTTCAAAGTGTTAAGAGTGAATTTGTAGATCTTTTGAGGGTATATAATTTATTACAAGTATATATATCTTGCACACTGCCTACAGTACTACTCACTGCCTGCATACATGTAAAAGTCCACCTACAAGTGGCACCACAGAGACCTTAAATGCCTCATAGAGGGGATTGGAACATGTTTTTTAAACTTTACTTGGGTGACAAAGATGTGAGGGAGAATATTAAAATCATTATGAAGTGATAATTTTTAATATAATATTGAAAACCTACTTCAAGAAGTTGATGATTATAACTCAGGGATAGAATCCCTAAAAAGCACAAAACAAAGCCCTAAACCATTCTATTGAGGCCATATATCAATTTTGAAAAGGGTTTAGATAAAAATAAATGTGATATATTGTATCATACACATAGGGGTGTGACCATGCAAAAGGAAATGAATATGTATCTAAAAAGAAGTGTTGTTTGGAAGCCTTAAAGTCACACTTTCACCCACTGATAAATTTCAACATTATCTACAGGAATTTGAGCTTCATGACCCATACCCCTCAAGTGGTAGCATATAGACATGTATTCATAATAGGAGATATTTAATGTTGTAAGGGAGATAAATTATGTTTAATATTTCATCCACATAAGTTAAAATATAGAATATGACTTTACAATACCACCTGTAGGTCCCTTTATTGCTCTAACAGGGTTATTACTGTTGATTGTAGTCAACAATGTCCTAAAGTTAGCTATCTTGGTGATTAGTTTGGCATGAACATATTATGTAATTGATTTCAATTCTTAAAAAATTATATATATTAACACAAACATTTGATATATAGAACACTTGCAGGGTTCCCCTTTATCACAAAATGGATATTTACAGACTGGTTGTAGGGTCATCATGAAGATTAGGCTAGATAGTCTTGATGATGGGCCTCAGTCAAGGCATAATGTGAAAAAGTGTAACTATGGTATGGTTTAGGTAACTTCAAGGAGAACATAAAACATGTAAACAAGACCTAAAGCATGTAGTTTCACCTACAGAACTCCCCACCTTAAATTGATAGTGACATAACAGTGAGGTAAGAAGCTGTAATTCTTGAGGATGACATATATGAACTTATAATTACATAATAAATAATCAAATAGGTCTTATTTATTGTGTTTAAATCCTAAATAGTGAAAGATCACCTACAAGGGTCACCTTTGAAGGAGAAAAATAGAAAACACAATCAGTTTATCATGCAGACCTAGTTGAGCAAGGATAGGGGTTGATGATCCAAAACTCAAAAGTTCTGGTTGATGAAGATTGCAATAGCACAAAACAACACAATAACAATGAATTCTTTGAGAAGAGATGTCGTATTACTTACAGATCACAATACAAATATAGGTTTATATCTGGGAAGATATGTCTTGCCAAAACATACGATTATCTCTGAGAAGAGATGTCCACCTTCCCTTTTCGGGTTACAATGCATTTATACATATTTTAGAAAACAACCTCAAGAGATTGCATGGATCAAGGAATTAATGGGTGATGATTTACCATCCCAACATAAAAACCATACAACGCTCGCATTAAAATAATACAACACTCGAGGACATAATCGCTCGAGGACAAAACTATCATCGACAATACAAAATGAAAACAATACAAAATTTGAGGAATTACTATCACCGAAGGGTCCTCGAACTATTTCCTGAATCATTCCTTCTTCCCTAAAAATAAATGGTCCCCATTGTGTCACTGTTCCCCATCAAGTGTGGTATTTGTGTCTTGATTTGATTCTCGTTGCACACTTGGAAGGGACTGTGGTTTATGGAACTGTGCGGGGCCTGATTGTTCACCATTTTTGTCTAACCATCAGTTTGTGGATGGAAGGCTGTGAACTTCTTCAGGGTGGTATCTATTTGCTTTTGTTGTTGTGTTGTCAGGGCTATAACATCGGCCCTTTTGGATTCTTGTGGCTTGACCACCATGAAAACAAATTTCTTGGCACTAAGTAGAGAGACAGATGTGGAAGGTGGTACTTCTGGTACCCTATAGTGTTGTGTTCCAAGAGTGAGAGTGATCCATCTAGTTCTTGATTCATATATACCATGTCGATCATACATGAATGGCTGACCAAAGAGTACATCACAAACATCTAGATTGACCACATCACATAAGACCTCATCTTGGAAAGGTTGTATTGCATATGAGAGAAGACATTGGTGGGTGACACGGAGGTCTCTCCCTGGGCTCAACCATCCAATACTACATGGTTTTGGGTGAGGCTTCATGGATAGATTTAGGCTTTTCACAACATTAGTAGAGATTAAATTCTTTTGACTTTCGCTATTAAGAATGAAATGCAGAGGCTTACCTTTCACCCATAACTTAGAGTGAAACAACCTTTCCTTGTCATCTAGCATCTCGTCATGTGTCTGTGATGAAGCTACAATGGCTTTAGGATCAGCATCTATAATTTCTTCTTCAACCTCTTTGACTGCAGGGTTTGTATGAGGTAGAGCAGTAGATGTTGTGGATGGTGACTCAGAAAGTAGTGATTTGATAGCTCGACATTCTTCTTTGGAGTGAGTTCTAGATTTGTGATAACCACACCACTTCTTGGTCTTTCCTTCTTTTTGCTTCCAATTTTGGCCTCATGTTTGACCTTCGTTATCACTTTTCCATTGTGAAGACTAATTCTTTATATCCATTCTTCTATCCTTTACTCAATCTTTACTACAAACTTGTATGCCTCACCGATGGTTTCCAAATTGAAGAGATCCATTTCCCCCCAGATGTACCATTGTAGTCCACCACGATATTTGAGAGTTTTATGTTTCTCACTTTCTTCAATGCCTAGTCTTGCAGACAAAGAATCGAAAGTGTCTATGTAATCTTGCATAGATTGGTCCTTGCCTTGGTGAAGTTATTACCACTGTATGTACAGATCATCATACGCGTCGATGGGATAGTATTATTCTTTTACTGCTTCCATAAAATCATCCTAGGTGGGTTCCACCCCAAGGCCAATGATATCCATTCTGAACCTTTTTTTGTACACTTCCCACCAGTTTTTCATGGGCAATGATGATTTCAAAAGAGCAAAAGTGATCTTTTCTCCATCAATGAACTTATTTACAAAGAAGTAGGATGACAGTTGATCCAACCAATTTTCCACTACATCAGCATTGATTTTTCCTTCAAATGTGGGAATATCAAAATTTACCTAAACCTTGAAGGGTGTTGGGGCACTGAAAGGAAGCTTCCTCGATGAGGAGCCCAAATGTGTAGTCATAGAGCCAGAATTTCCCATTGGAAGTGTTTGAAGAATTTGAGCAAATTGTTGGAGCATCTGCGCTTGTTGCCACTGGAGGGCTTCATTCACCATTTCCTTGAAAGGATCGGATGTCTCGGTGTTGTTCACCATTTGAGGTCATTTGGGGTGCACAGGTGGAGCATTTGGAAGCTCTGTCACTTCCCACCCAAGTTTCATGTGTCCTGACCTCGTCCTCAGGAACATACACTCTCAAGACAAACTGCTCTGATACCACTGATCCAAAACTCAGAAGTTTTGGTTGACGAAGATTGCAATAGCACAAAAATAACACAATAATAATGAATTCTCTGAGAAGAGACATTGTATTACTTACAGATCGCAATAAAAATATAGGATTATCTCTGGGAAGAGATGTCTTGCCAAAACATACGATTATCTTTGAGAAGAGATGTTTGCCTTCCCTTTTTGGGTTACAATGCATTTATACATATTTTAGAAAACAACCTCAGGAGATTGCATGGCTTGAGGAATTAACGGGTGACAATTTACTGTCCCAGCATAAAAACCATACAATGCTCACATTAAAACAATACAACACTCGTGGACATACGTCCCAGCATTAAAACAATACAATGCTCGAGGACATAATCACTCGAGGACAAAACTGTCACCGATAATACAAATGAAAACAATACAAAATTTGAGGAATTACTGTCATTAAAGGGTCTTCAAATTATTGCCCGGATCAGTTGAGAATGTAAGTATGGATGACAGTGGGTTTTAAAGCGTATTTAACACTATATTATCATAATAACCATAATTAGAGACACTCATATCATGCAAACAAAAGTAGGGAGTTTCCAATAATGTAGCACTCAGTCTATATGTGGAACTCTACACACAGTCCCTTTCCCAAGGGTCTATCTTGGGTTTTGAAGGAGTTAAAGGGTCTAATAATGTGATAAAGGGTTGGAAATTGGTAAATAGTGTCTATGTCACTTGGATGATCCCCTCCAAAATCTACTTATTTTTAGGTAATAGGGTAAGTACCCTCTATTTTATCTCAAATAGAGGGTACTTCCATAGGTTACAAACCCTGTAGTTTTGGGAAATGGAGATAAGGGTATGAGATAAGGGATGATAAGACCTTGAAATGATGTGTGGAAGGTTAAATGACACTTTAAAAAAAACTATAAAATATGCACATAAGTAATAATCTCAATACAATGGTTTAGACCTTCAAGGATGTAGACAAGTCTATTAGTTCTGGTTTAGGCCTAAAGCCCAAGCAGGATTGTCAATGTCAATTTCAACCTTAGGTTAACATTTTAACACTATGTAACATGTTAATATAGGAATATAGTATGTTTTTGAGTTGTTGGTATGCAAAAAAGTTCATAAGAAAGCCACTTTTGGCTCAAAGACAACTCAAGCCTATGCAGAATGGTATATCAAGCTCGATATGCTAGATTGGTATTCTCACATCTTCTTAGAGGTTATGCATAGGATTCTAAGGAGTTTGGGGAAGTTTAAAGGGGTTCTAAACATTTATTTTGTGAAATTTGTCTACAAATCCTAAGATTAAAAAGAGCCTAAAACCCTACAAAACCTTAATTAAGGACCCGATTGGGTAAACAAGTATGGAGAGATATCCAAATGATATGGAATGGGAATGAAAGTGATTAATTATATGGTACTCTCTAGAGACCCTTCCCATCCACTATAGGTGTTCCCTACTTGTATAGACAAGAGGGAAATAAGGTTTTCTTAACTATTTTTGATATTTTTCAAGTTCTAGGAGGTTTCAAGAGATGCAACAAACTTTGGGAGAAATATCAAGAATTAATATAATTAATTATGACCATTCCATGCCTCATTAAAACTCCCAAGTTTTTATGCAAGCAGCTTCATCTCAACCAGTCAAAACTAGCAAAGTGAACAAGATAGTGAGAAGGGTGAGAACTTTAAGTGGATGGAATTTTAAAGTTTACCTAAGTAATATAAGGATATATGAGGTCTTGACATGTTTCATTCACTCCTCTTTATGAATTTTCATGGAAAATTGAGGCCAAGTGTGAGGGGTAAGTGAAAGAGGAGTTTTTTAGACTACAGGCAGTGATGGCTCACTTCTAAAAGATTTTAGAATATTAGGAATGAAACAATTGCATGGTGGAGAATGCCTATAACCCCTTACTTTAATTTAAATCATGAGATATGTCCCTAGTTATTTTTGGGATGTTTTGAAAGTGGTACATGATGAAGGCAGTTTTCTTATGTAGAATGAGAACTCCTATGCCACATTTCATGAGTTTCATAACTTGGAGGGTCATTTGTCCTATCATACCTTGCATGGTTTGTCTCATAATTTATTCTCTTTCATATTTAACTCCTCTTATCATCATTACAAGTGTTCTTATGACTCTTGGACTTCTCTTTTCTCATTTCTCTCTCAAGCTCTATAAGTAGCAGCCATTTTGAGTTTTATAATATAATACCACACCATGTATAGCAAAGCCCTACTAGAATGACATTGTATTTTAATTTTGAACATTAATTCAAGTCTCATTTTTATTTCATGAATAATTTTGTAAGTGTGCAAGTGATGTATGGTGATGCAAAGTGATAATTCTCTATCCTTTCTTCCCTTATCCTTTCATGTTTGTGCAAGAGTTCCTATTCCAATAGGTCATATAGAGTGTATTCAAATGTGTTAATATAATTTAAAGTTTATTATTTTCCTTGGATTTTTAAATCTACCCTTTGGTTCAATTTCCTTGTGCTTCTTCATACATCTCATCTCTATATTGAAATATTCATGTTAGAAACCTTCTAGGACTTATAAACTAGTTTGTGTGTCTTGATTCTTAGTGAATGAAGTATGATGGTCATGTGGAAAACATATTAGTGTATCAACCCCTTATAATAGGTTAATTTAATGCAATTTTTTAACTCTTTTCCCCATAATCAAGCATTATATAGGTGATAAGCATTTCAAAATACATTCAGGGAGCTAGTGCTTAAATCTAGAGGCTCACATCCACCATAGGTACACCCACATACTTGAAAGTGTTTCCATGTTTCCCAAATATTTAAGAGGCTTGAAAAACATCTTATAGTTTTTAATATTTTATGACAATATTTATGTAATGCTCGGTGGGACCCAATGTCTTCAAGATAACTTGTCAAGGTGAATGTTGGTCTTGACAACATCAGCTATAAATTGGTGTGCTACTTAGTATTTGGTGACTCCATCAAGGTAAATATAGTTCAAGGCCATTTTTTTTCATAAAATTGCTTTCATAATTCATGGTTATCACTAGGTCATCATCTAGAGGAGTGTTGAACCCCATTAATCCACCTATTCATCATGAACTTCCTCTTGAAGTTTAATATCCTCATCCTAATCTACCCTTTGAGGACCAAGAGGATTTTTCTAGCCATGTAAGCCAAGAGAGTGAAGAAGTTGAATAAATTGAAGATCTTGAATAATACTTGGTGAGACCTCATTCCTTCCCTACCTTCAATACTAAAAATCCAATTCATCTTCAAGCATATGATGCCATTCCTCCTAATTCCATAAAAGTTATACCCATATTCAATGGTGAGATTCATCTTACACCTAGTGAACACATTAGGGATGCTTTCAAATTTTGTATATTCCACAATGTCACTCAAGAGAGCATTTAAATTAGACTCCTTTCCATGTCCCTTAGAGGTAAACCTCTTGATTGTTATAGGAATCTAGAAGGTGGATGCATCACATCATGGGATGATTTTGGAGTGTTGTTGACCTCAAGGTTTGGAAATGAAAGTGACCATGCCTCTCTCATACATCAGATCAATGTGATAAAAAGAAGATATAAATAAATAATACATGACTTTAATTAGAGGTTTCAAAATAATTGGTTTAGATTTCCTCCTCCTATGAGGCCAGCTCCTAGTTTTATGTTCACTACCTACTTGAGAGCCATTGGTACTAAAATTTATATCATGATTCAATCCATGAGGGTTCCACTCTTCTTGAAGCATATGAACTTGATATAAAAGCTAAGAATGGTCTCATCCAAGTTGTAAGGTTTCCTCCTAAGGTGTTTATGCACCCATTATATCAAACTTATGCTAATACCCCAGATGTGGCCCAAATTCCTAATGCCAACACCAAGCCTAAGGTTGTTCCTAAGAAGGTAGAATATGTCATGGATCCATATGAAAAAATTTAAATGATAAGATCTAAACTTAGGAAAGCTAATATACAACAAGGTGCCTATCAAAATTTTCATCCTTATCAACAACAGTATGGAAGATGAAGAGGTTAGGGGAAGCCTGACTTCAATAGGCCTGTTAATGTCTACAATCCCAACTCCACCACCAATGCAAGAGAGATTGTATCGGTGCATAACAACTTGGTACAAGGATAAAATTAGTATAAATTCCAATTTGTGAATGAAAATGAGAATGGAGAGCAAGCTATTGTTTCTAAATGAGGAGTTACTCCTCTCTTATCAGTTGAAGATGAGGTCATGATGCAAACAAATGAGGATTGGTAGCCTCATGGAGAAAGTCTCACCAACTTCTGGGTGGATGACACTTTTGTACTCAATCAAGGAGTATATATTGTATACAATACAAAATCCAAGAGGAAGGATCTATGAGGTGATAATAGCATGCCTAGAAGCTCATCCAATCATCCTCTAAGGTAGCAAAGCATGGTTACAAGTGTGATAGTTCCAAAAGCTCCTACACCTTGTTCAAGTCAAAATGTGGTAAGGTATACTCAAGGTGCCTCTATTCATCAAGTTATAAGAAATTATTTGCCTCAAATGACTCAATAAAATGTGAGTACTAATGCCCTAAACATAGTGTATTCTTTAAAAATTTCCAAATCATCAATCTCTTTGTGGGATGTCCTTCATATGCCTGGCCAAAAAGAGTTGTAACAAAATCAATTGTCCACTATTCCTACTAGTCCTTAATCTTCAAGTAAAATTCATAATCATGTTGTCCTTTCAAATGTCCTTAATATCATTTTTGAAATATATACTAGGACTAAGAAACCTCCACTATTCTATCTCACTCTCATAGTGGATGACAAATTGGTCCATAATTGCATAGTTGATGTGGAGCTTCTACATCAGTCATGCCCAGAGTTGTAACTAATAAGTTGGGCCTAAAATATGAGCCCCATAGCAAATTATTTATCCAAATAGATGGTACACATGATGAGACAATAGGGCTGATAAAAATTTTGAAGGTCTTATTTCATGATTGTCTTATCTTTCTTTTCCTCCAAGATATATTTGTTGATGACCTCCTAACTCACTTTGCAATCTGCCTTTCAAGAGACTTTACAGCAAACATTGGTGGATATATCTCAATTTATTGGTCCTTATTGGACTTTAGTACAAGGTATGGGACTAGGGTGACCATAATAATTCAAAATCTTGTAAGGTTTCACATTGAGCCTTACATTGAAACAAACTCTAACTTAAATTGTATGATCAATGAGAAGGAGAAGCCTAATGTGGATGATGGAGCTTCTAAACTTGAAGGAATTTTTCATTTGTTCTTGGATGAGTATGGTGTAGATATATATGAAAATTATCCTTATGCATACTTTGAAAAAACTAACCTTGGGACTTATATCATGCATAAAGATCCATTTGAAGGAGCTAAGGTAAGTGTCAAATATTCTCATGCTACTAAAGGTAATTATATGATTCATGAGTATGATGATCATAGGTTTATGAATATAATTGAGCACCATAGTGGGAAAAATGATATATTTATCCCTGTTATTGATGAGGATGATTTGGATGATGACAATCATGAGGTGGATGATAATGACTTGTGGCAAAGGTTTGATGTCGTATGTCATGAGTTTGATCAACTTGGTAATGTTAATCCTCTTCTCAAGAAGTCTACATCTGATTTTTTTAAGGACTATAACAAACATGATGCTGATTATTTCAATAAGCATGGATAAAAGTCTCATGTTGTGAGTGAAGAACTATGGCAAAAGCTTAATGCCATATGTAAAAAGTCTAACAAGCTAGGTAAGTCTCCCTTTTCTCCAAGAGATTATATATCTAATGTCAACTTTTTTAATGAGACCAATGATCATTTTGAAAATTATTCCATCAAGCATAAAGATGAAGTTTATTCTACTGATCAAGAATCTATGTCATGAAGGAATTTGATGATGCTAGTGTCCAAGAAGTTGTAGACATGGATAATGAGGTCAAGGTAGAAGTTATTATGCCTCAATAATAGTAAAGAGACCCACCTGATGTTGAACCATATCCAAAGGGATTGTATCATTAATAAGAGGATCTTGATGCTTTCAAACATCAAACACTTCCTATCCTAGAAGAAGACAAGGTTGAGAAGACTATCATACACTCCAATCTACATTTTTTTGGAGAGCATACAATGGATATGATGGAGATCACAATATTTTCATCCCCAAAGGTTATTATAGAACAATTAAAATCATCCATGAAGGTCCCAAATAGATCACTTGTAGACCTAATAAGATTCAAAGGTGGTAAGCTTCTTGACCACACACCTATGCAAGTGATTGGTGATGACCATGCTCCTCATGATAGGATGACTTCATAGAGTGACAAAGATGAAATGGGGATAATCTTTAACCTTGGTTGAGATATGATCATATGTTTCACCTCAAAAGTGAGGTTTTAAATAGTAGAATAGGTGTGTGTGTTTTCTTTTAGTTGTGTTATGTTCCATAAGTGTTCTAGTGAACACTTATGTATTTATGTTGTGTTTATCTTGGTTTGTGTCTCTTTAATTGTGTTTTGTGTGTTTTCAAAGGAAATTTTTGTGTCAAACCTAGTTTACATGTGACTCCATGGCCTAATAAATAGGAATAGGCAACTAGTCTTGGCATAATAAGCATACCACCCTTGGGAAATCACCAATAATGTTGACCATTTTGACCACAAGTCAAAATGGGTAAATCCCCCTATAGTCAAAAAATTATATATGGGTATAATATTATGTTATAGGGTGTATTTGATGTCATATCATATGTTTTTAGTCTTGGTCATGGTCTAATTAGTCTATATGTCACTTTGAATCACCTAAGGGTCATTTTGTGGTCTTAAATGCAAGTGACATGGTTTTCAAGGTGTCCAAGTGTCTTATATTTCCTTTAAACATCCAATTTTTTATATTCCCTATCAATAATGTTAGTCCCATCTAAAACTTGCAGGTTCTCTAACTAAAAATTAAGAAAACAACTAAAAAAAGAGTTTAGCACTTGTACGACCTATAGGGGAGTGTGACACATGTGAAAAACTTTTAGGGTAACTCTTCAAATTCCATGGAATCATCTCAGTGCTTGATTAACTTTGGAAGTGCTAAAAATGGTCAAAAACCATTCTACTCCTTCATCACCCTTTTAGACATGCAAAACTAGTCAACAAGTTTATGCTTAATACAGCCAATTGGAGAAGTTTCAAACCAAATTCCTTTGGGGGTTATATTAAACTCAGATCAATTAATTTTAATAACAATATTTTAAGTATTAGTCATTTGTGATTTATGAACCATCCTTTATAAGTTAACTATGTTTTTCTACTTGTTAAACTCCATACCCTATAGGTTTCCTTCTCATATGGATAGGTTCGTACAAAATAGCTAATGTAATTGAATATAGATGACATGGAATATTTATCACATGTTTTCCATTCTTGGTTTCATGTTTTAAGGTGGTCTGATAATCCAAACATCTCAAGTTTTTAAGTTGGTCTCATTTGGGATGATAGGTAGGTTTCCACTATCTATAGAATCTTCATGCCTTGGTAATGGTTTTATAGGATTATAATAGGTTTATTTCCATATTTATAATTTTATCTTAGTCCCCTCCCCTTTAATATCATTCTCTAAATCAATCTTCTATGGATTTGCAATCATAAGTGACATATAGTCAATTTGTCTCATGACTGTCAGGCACAGTCAATTGAGTGAGTTGTGTTTGGGTATTTAGCACATTCATGGGGTCATAAAGATTTTTAAGATGTTTAATATCTAATTAAAACATGAAAAATCAACCTAATTTCTATAAATGGTATGCAACCAGTTGTGACAACTAGACCTCCTATACAGCCAAGGTTCTTGTAGAAGGTTCATTCATAATCATGGTGAGTTACATGTAATGAAGGTTTGTATAACACTCATGGAAAAGTAATGAAGAGATATGAGGTGTTTAACATTCTATTAGAACATTAAAAAATAATTTAATCCCTAAAAATCATAGATATCATGAGAAGACAAGTTCCAATATACACTCAATTTTCCACCATTGATGAATGTACACAGGAGTCTCTTAGGAGAATGCCATGTTGGAATGAGAGCCTTGATACCTATTTAAAATCCTTTAGAGTGTTAAGAGCGAATTTGGAGATATTTTGAGGGTATATAATTTATTACAAGTATATACATCATGTACACTATGTACAATACTACTCATTACCTGCATACATGTAAAAGACCACCTACAAGTGGCACCACAGAGACCTAAAATGCTTCATAGAGGGGATTGGAACATGTTTTGAAACTTTCCTTGGGTGAAAAATATGTGAGGGAGACTATGGAAATCATGATTTAATTGTTAATTTTTCATTTAAGAATGAAAACCTACTTCAATAATTTGATGATTGGAACTCAAGGATAAAATCCCTAAAAGCACAAAATAGAAGACTGAGACATTCTATTGAGGCCATGTAGCAATGTTGTAAAGGGTTTAGATGAAAATAAATGTTCATATATTGTATCCTCCACATATGTGTGTGACCATGTGAAATTAAATGAATATGTGGCTAAAATGAAGTGGTGTTTGGAAGCCTCAAAGTCACACTTTCACCCACTGATAACTTTCAACGTTATCTACAAGAATTTGAGCTTCATGACCCATACCCCTCAAGTGGTAGCATATAGACATGTATTCATGATATGAGGTCTTGAATGTTGTAAGGGATCCCATTTTAATTAAATAGGTCATCTATATAATTCAAAATACAAAATATGGCTTCATAATACCACCTATATGCCCCTTTATTACTTTAATAAGGTGCTTATTGTTGATTATAGTCAATAATGTCCTAAAGTTAGCTATCTTGGTGATTGGTTTGGTATGAACATATTATGAAATGGATTTAAATACTTCCAAAAGGATCTAGATATTGTGACACAAACATTTGATAAATAGAACACCTACAAGTTCCCCCTTCATCAGAAAATGGATACCTACAAGCTGACTATAGGGTCATCATGAAGATTAGGCTAAATAGTCTTGATGATGGGCCTCACTCAAGGCATAAGGTGAACAAGTGTAGCTATGTTATGGTTTAGGTGACTTAAAAGAGGACATAAAATATGTACACAAGGCCTAAACCATGCAGTTTCACCTATAGGACTCCCCACATAATCAACTATAGTTGATTGTGATATAACAGTGAGGTAAGAAACTATGATTCTTGAGGATGACATAGCTTAAACATGAATACGGTGACCTATATGAATGTCTATTGACATAATAAATAATTAAATAGGTCTTATATATTGTTTTTAAATCCTAAATTTTGAAAGACCACCTATAGGGGTCACCTTTGAAGGAGAAATATAGAAAACATAGTTAGTCTATCATTTAGACCTGGTTGAGCAAGGATAGGGGTTAAGAATGTAAGTATAGATGACAAAAAGTTTTTAAGCATATTTAACACCTATATGATGATAATAACCATCATTAGATACCATCATATCATGAAAATAGAGGCAAGGAGTTTCTAATAATGCAACACATAGTCCCTTTCCCAAGGGTCTATATTGGGTTTTAAAGGAGTCAAAGGGTCTAATTATGTGACCAAGGTTTGGAAATTGGCATAAATTGTCTATTTAAATTTTAAAATCGCCTCTAATATCTACTATTTTTTATGGAATAGGGTAATTACCCTCTTTATGGTCTCAAACAGAGGGTACTTCCCTAAGTTACAAACCCTACAATTTTGGGAAATGGAGATAAGGGTATGAGTTAAGGACTGATCAGACCTTGAAAGGAGGTGTGGAAGATTAAATGACACCCTAAAAAACATGATAAAACATGAATAGAGGTAATAATCTCAATAAAATGTTCTAGACCTTCAAGGATGCAGACAAGTCTATTAGGTCTGGTTTAGGCCTAAAGCCCAAGTAGGGGGTCATTATCACTTTCAACCTTAGGTGAACATTGTAACACTATGAAACATGTTCATAGAGGAATATAGGATGTGTTTTAGTTGTTTTTATGTAGATAAGTTCACAATAAAGACACTTTTGGCTCAAAGATAACTCAGGCCAATGCAGAATGGTATATCAAGCTTGATGGGCTAAATTGAAATGCTCACATATTCTTGGAGGTTGTGCATGGGATTACAAGGAGTTTGGGGAATTTTAAATGGGTCTTGAACATTTATTTTGTGTAATTTTAATACAAATCCAACATCACATCTTTATCAACAAAGCCTAAGAGTAAAAAGAGCCTAAAACCCTACAAAACCTTAGATAAGGACCCAATTGGGGAAATAAGGATGGAGACCTATCCAAATAAGATTTAATTGGCATGAAAGTGACTGAAACTTGTATGGTGATCTCCATAAACCCTTCTCATCCATTATAGGTGTTCCCTACTTGTACAAATAGGAGGTAAATAAGGTTTTCTTGACTAATTTTGATATTTTATAGGTTCTAGAAGGTTTCAATAGATGTAATCAACTTTAGGGGAGATATCAAGGCTTAATCTAACTCGCTATGACCATTCCATGCCTCATCAAAACTCCCAAGTGTTTTTATAATTAGCTTCATCTCAGCCAGTCAAAATTGGCAAAGTGAACAAGATAGTGAGAAGGGTGAGAACTTCAAGTGGATGGCATTTTAAAGTGTACCTAAGGAATATAAGGCTATGGGATTCATTCACTCTTTTGTATATATTTTCATAGAAAACTAAAGCCAAATTTGAGGCCAAGTGTGAGGGGTAAGTGAAAGAGGAGTTTCTTAGATTGTAGGTAGTGATGGCTCACTTCTAAAATAATTTAGATGATGAGGAATGAAACCAATGCATGGTAAAGGATGTATATAACCCCTCCCTCTTAGTTTAATCATGAGATATATCCCTATTCAATTATGGGATGTTCCAAAAGGGTTAAATGGTGAAGTTTTCTTGTGTAGAACGAGAAATCTTATGCCACATTTCATGAGTTTCATAACTTAGAGGGCCATTTTTCCTATCAAACCTTGTATGGTCTATCTCCTACTTCATTATCCTACATATGTAACTCCTCCTCTTAGTATGACAAGTTTTCTTATGAGTCTTGGACTTTTCTTTTCTCATTTCTCTCTCAAGCTCTATAAGTAGCAACCATTTTGTCTTTTGTAATCTAGTACCACACCATGTATGGTGAAGCCCTATTGGAATGACATTATATTTTGCCTTTAAACATTAATGAATGTTTGTTTTTGAGTTTATAAATAATTATCTAAATGTGAAATTGATGTATGGTGATATAAAGTGATAATTATCTATCCTTTCTTCCCATATCTTTTCATGTTTATGCAAGAGTTACTATTATAATAGGTCATATAGAGTGTATTCAAGTGTGTTAGGCTCCTATCAAATGTATTATTATCCTTGGAGTGTGAAATTTTCCCTCTGGTTCATTTTCCTTGTGTTTATTCATACATCTTAGCTCTATATTGAAATATTCATGTTAGAAACCTTCTAGGACTTATAAACTAGTTGGTGTGTCTTGATACTTAGTGAATGAAGTATGATGGTCATGTGGAAAACATCTTGGTATGTCACCCCCTTAGAATAGGTTCATTTTATGCAAGTTTCTAACTCTTTTCCCCACAAGCAAGAATTATATAAGTGATAAGCATTTCAAGATACATTTAGGGAGCCAGCCCTTAAATCTAGAGGCTCACTTCCACCATAGGTACACCCACATATTGTACATGTTCCCATGTTTCCAAATATAGAAGAGGCTTGAACACCCTCTTCTAGGGTGAAATATTTGGTGACAATAGGTCGCACATGGACTTGACTTATTGGAAATTCATATGTGGTATTTGGTTTAAAATAATGGGGTTATTGGTCCCACATACACCACACAAAATACATAGAGGCTTATATATAAAAAAGTGTGATAATAGTAATATGAATAAATAGAGGCAAAGGCACCCCTCCATAAAAACAGTGTGTCAACCCTAACTAAGGGTCCCCAACTAGCAAATAGCAGGTCCCATTTATCCTAACATGAGTGTCGAAGATCAGAGGCAAAAACCAAAAAAACTTTTTTACCATTTTTACCAGTTTGCCACTTGTCACATGCCAATTGATCCACTTGTAATTTAGACACACATCCACATCACCATTTGACTATTGACCATTTTTTACCTAAACTATGACCAACAATATTTGTAGCATATGATGTATGTTTTATGCATTCCAATATGCGTTGGAAAGATCTTGGAATGTTCTTCCATAATATACTATTTTTGGGAGATATTTAGAACTTCTAACACCCAAAAATAACCTCCAAATCACACCTCCCCAATAAGACCCTTTTGGTCTCCAAAAGTCACAATCATCCAACTAACCAAAAAAATGAAGGCATATCTCCATGAGTTCTCTTTTCTACCATAATAATATTCTTACATGGATTCCAAACATACATGAGCCAAAATAGCATATGAAGGTGTTATGAATTTAAGCTATCAATATGACACAAATAAACTTCATTTGAAAAAAAACACCAAGTTTACATAAGCAAAATAAGACATCATCAAAAACTTCCTTGCAAGAAGTCAACCATCCAACTAAAATTGTAACTTGACTATGGAGAGTAAAACAAACTCTTTACCCATTCTGCCAAAATGACTTGTTAACTCAAACTAGTAATTGAATCTAGCGGATTCTCTCAACCCATACACTATATGAAGTTTAAGGTGTTCTCTTTGTTATCAACATCACACAAGGGAAAATCACATGCTGCATACAAAAAGAGTTTTATAGATCACCTATGTACATAAATGCTATAGGATTTATAAACAACTATAACATATGCATGATTAGATTTACATACATTACCCATCTATTGGTATTATAAATTAAATCACCATGATGTGAATGATAAACATACATGTGAGTGTATAAAAAGTTTGCAATACAAACATTGCCCAAGCTACAGTGGGTTTCTAACGTGAAAGATGTCAGGTATAAATAAATGCAACTATTTTGACCATGCTTGGGTCACCAATGAATAACATAATCTTGCACATATATGAAATAATAATCAAGAGAAATGATGTGATATACATGTTGTAAATATTATCATTGATGTCAAATATCTAGCATTAGTGATAAAGGCCCCATTGCATTTAATGGTGTTTTTAATATTCATATCTTGGCTAATGTGTGTTAATATTTATTTAATATTAATGAATATATTTTTAGTTGCATATAATTCAAAAGAGGGCTCATGGATAAGTCAAATAGTCATGGGGTAAAGACAAAAGAAGAATGGGATGTATTTTCTCATGAAGAGTCATCTTGAAGAATTCCAAGAGTCACCAAGATAAAGATAAAAGAGGAAAGGATGAATTTTCTTATGAAGGGTCACCATGTGACTTTTCAAATGCAAGGATATGAAGTTTCATGCACATTTGGCACCATTTTCCATGAGGATTAAAGGGTCATAAAGGGGAATGCCAAAGGTCATTTGAAAAGTTATAAATGAAGGCTTGAGAAGCCATTTGTAATATGCAAGAGAGTGCATGTTTTGTATTTGTTTTAGAGGAGAGAAAATTAGGAGATATTTTAGAGTTATATCATTTATTGAGTAAAAAACATTAAGATATAGTTGTGTTTTATACACAAGAGGGGTTGGTGCTCTTGTGGGTTAGTGCTCACAAATATTTGTTGTGTTGGTGCCAAGAAAAGGAGTTGGTACTCTTATAAGTTAGTGCTTAAATAATATGTAATTTGAGTTGGTGCTCATTCATATACTTGAGATTTTTCTTTGTGGTCTTTCCCACTTTGGGTTTCCACGTGAAAATCTACTCTCTCTCTCTCTCTCTCGTGTGGTGCATATTATTGTTTCAGTTTTATTGCATATCTTGAATGTGTGATTAAGTGGTTAAAAAAAAGAATTTAGATTAAGTAAAAGATATATAATATACTGATTCACCCCCCCTCTTAGTATATTCCATGCTTAACAATTGGTATCAGAGCAGGTTCTTTTTTGAAAAACTTTTATAGCTTGAAGCTAGATCGGGGAAAGTACGATGGCCAGATTACATCAAGGTTTTTCTACAAATAAGGCACCTTTGTTTGATGGGAAAAATTATGATTTTTGGAGCATAAGGATGAGGACTTATTTGATGGCCCTTGGATTCAACATTTTGCAAGTAGTGGTGGAGGAATATGAAGAGCCACAGACACTTGTAACTACTCCAGTAGAAAAGAAGGCAAGTGAAAATAATGCTAAAGATTTAAATATTATTTTATGTATTTTATATGAACCAAAATTTGTTAGAATTATGTAATGTAAATCTACTCATGAAACTTGGGTAAAACTTGAGAATATTTACAAAGGTGATGGAAAGGTTCAGCAAGCTAATCTTCAAACTTTTAGAAGACAATTTGAGGGTTTAAAGATGGAAGAGGAAGAAAATATAGCAAGTTATTTTTTGTGGGTTGATCAAATAGTTAATCAAATTCAAAGTCTTGGAGAAAAGTTATAAAAATCAATTGTGGTACAAAAAGTTTTGAGATCTCTACCATTGAGATATGATGTAAAAGTTTTGGCAATTGAAGAGATAAAGAATTTAGCCAAGCTAAAGATGGATGAGCTACATGGTATTCTTACGGCATATGAGATGCAAACCGAATAAGAGAAAACCTCAAAGAGAGAAGCTAATTTCAAGACATCAAAGAAAGAGAAGGCTAAGATTCAAAAATCAAGTGATAGGTTGAGCGATGATGAAGATGACAACAGAGCCCTATTCATTCTCAAGCCAGAAAAGGGCACAAGTAAATATCAAGGAAAATTACCTTTTAAATGTTTTAATTGTAGAAATATTGGACATTTTGTAGCTAAGTACCTAGATAAGGGTAATGATGACAATGAAAAAATAAAGTCTACATACAATAATAATTTCAAAGGAAAATTCAAGAAGGGATTCAAGAAGAAGATTTTGTATTCTAAAAATCCTAGCTCAGTCGAAGATAGTGGAGTCAGTGATTCAGAAGAAGAAGAGATTATATTCATGGCTATACATGAAGATTCCTCCATAAGTAAAAGTACAAATGATCAAGAAGAAGAACAGGATGAAGCTAAAGTAAATATGGAAGGAAAATTCATTTGTGCCTTAGAAAAGTTAAAAGCTCTTAAGAAGAAGAATCAAATATTAAAGCACCAAATCAATAAAAATGAAAATGATTCAAAAGAAATAATTGAAGATCTACAAGCACACTTTGAAGAAGTTAAAAATAATGAAATATATCTAACAGCATAATTTCAAAAAGTAAATGAAGAATGTGAAAGTATGTTTTTGAAATTGCTTTTTTAAAATTAGATCTTGAGAAAACAAATAAAGCAATCAATGATACAGCAGCCAATAATTCAAAATTTGAGAATAACACTAATATGTTGAATAAGATATTAGAAAGTCAAAAATCAATGTCAGATAAGATAGGTATCGGGACTTGAAAAAGAGAAAGGGGAGGCCACTACTTTCACAGACAAGGTTAACACAGAAAAAGGAAAGAGCTATGTTGAAGCTCTTACAAAAGAGGAAATAAAAAGGAAAGAAGTTAAGAATACATAAGACATATCAAATAAAGAAGGCTAAAAGAAACATAGATATAAAAGGTAATCAGGTCAGAGATACACAAACAGGTCTTACTTTTATGGTTACTATTTTTATTGTAATAGATATGGTCATAAGAAAATAAAATGTCAAAAAAGGGCTAACAATTTCAAAAATAAGGAGAAGGAAAGTCATGCAGAGTCAAGCAAAAGCCACAAATCTTTTGATCCTATATCAAGATTTATTGAAGAGGCAATAATATGCTACAAGTGAAACAACTTTGGACACATAGCCTAGTACTGTAGAATCATGTTCGAGAAATACTAGAGTTTTAAGACTCCATTCATGAAGAAGAAAGTTTAGACAGGTTCATGGCAGAAGAAATAACCTAAAAAATATATGTTGGTATAGACAGATTTGCATGCAATAAATGAAAAAAAACCATGGTTCATTGATAGTGGATGTTTAAGACTAATTACAAGAGACAAGATCAAGTTCATAACCTTGAAGAAGATTAATGGTGACATAGTGAAATGCAGAGATAATACTACTACTAGAATTGCCAAAAAAGGTGCACTAAGTTTCTGTAATGGTAGAACTAAAATTGAAAATGTTTTGTATGTAGAAGGTCTTAAGCATAATATTTTGAGTGTAAGTCAAATATGTGATCAGGGGCACACACTAAAGTTTTATGTAGAAGATTTTAAAATTAGGAGAAAAAATTCAGATGTGTTGGTTGTAGATGCTCAGAGAATAGGCAATAATTTATATATGTTATTAGACATCAAAGGTCAAAGATGTTGTTTGAGTTAGATTGAATATAGTTGGCTACGACACAAGATAATGGGACAAATAAATTTTGACAATCTTGTCAACATTAGCAAGAAGTAGTTAGAAATATTCCAAAGATTATAAATCCATCCAACACGCTTTGTGAACCTTGTCAGCATGTAAAGCAGGCTAGAAGGTGGTTCAAAACAAAAGAGTACTCAACCACTCATATGTTAGAGCTTGTTCACACTTATTTATGTGGACCTATAAGAACTTAGAGTACTCAAGGTGAGAAATATTTCATGTTTTTAATTGATAATTTTTCTTGTATGACTTGGGTGATGTTTTTCAAGAAAAAATTAGAAGCTTTCAGACATTTCAAAGCATTTAAAGCATTAGTTGAAAATGAAACAGGTATGAAGATTAAGTGTCTAAGATTAGATCAAGGAGGAGAATTCATGTTAGATCAGTTTATTGAGTTTTGTGAAGACCATGGAATAAAAAGATGTTATTCAGTAGCTAAAACTCCATAGCAAAATGGAGTAGTTGAATGGAGAAACAAAATAGTTCAGGAGATGGTGAGGATAATGCTAAATGAATCTAAGATACCAGATAAATATTGGAGAGAGGTAGTTGCTAAAGTAGTTCATATTCATAATAGATCATTATTGAGAGTCAATAGTGATAAGACTTCATTTGAGCTATGGAAAGACAAACCAACAATAGTTAATTATTTCAAAGTTTTTGGCAACAGATGCTTCATAAAAAGGACTAATGAAAAACTTAGTAAGTTTGAATCTAGAGCAGATGAAGGTATATTTCTTAGTTATTCTTATAAAAGTAAAGATTATTAATGTTATAACAAAAAAACTAAGAAAATATTTGAAATTACAAGTGTCAGGATAGAAAAAGATGGAATATAAAAAAAATAATGATTCAGTAGACATTCCTAAAATCATTGAAGAGGAAGACTTTGAAGAATTAGATGAAGATGAGAAGAAGGAGAAAAATGACACTAAAACCCATTCCAAATATGTCCAAAGAAATCATAATGAAAGTGACATAATAAGGGACATAAATGAAGGAATTTACACCATAAGAATGATGGTAAGTGAATTTGAGCAAGTTAATTTATCTATGTTATCCAAAAATTTAGCCTAGAACTTTTTCAAAAGCTAGACATGATAAGCATTGGGTTAAGGTAATGGTTGAATAATTAAATCAGATAGAAAATAATGATACTTAGGAATTAGTGACTAGACAAAAATATCATAATGTGATAGGAACAAAATGGGTTTATAGAAATAAGTTGAATGAAAATGGAGAAGCGACCAAGAATAAAGCAAGATTAGTATGTAAAGGATATGCTCAGATTGAGGGAATAGATTTTGAAAAAAAAATTGCACCAATGGCAAGGTTAGAGGCTATTAGAATGTTTCTTACATATGTAGTGTTTAAAATTTTCAAAGTGTTTTAGATGGATGCCAAATCTGTCTTCCTAAATGAGAATCGAGAAGAAGAGGTCTACATTGAGTAGCTTGAGGGATTTATTCTCTCAAATATTAGTATCTATGTATGTAAATTGAAGAAAGCACTGTATGGATTGAAACAAGCTCCTAGATCTTGGTATGCAAGACTTGATAAGTACCTGTAGGATCAAGGTTTTAAGAGCGGATTTGTTGACAGTAATCTCTACATCAAAATAGAAGGTGAGCATCAATTGATTATTGTGGTATATATTGATGACATCATTTTTAGATGAAACATTGAAAATATTACAAAAGAATTTTTTGATAATATGCAAAAATAATTTGAGATGTCTATGGTTAGTGAATTGTCATTTTTCTTAAGGTTGCAAATATTTCAGTCAGATAAAGGAATTTTCATATCTCAAAGTAAATATGCCAAGAAAATGTTGAATAAATTTGGTTTTGAGGATTGTGCACTAGTTGGCACACCAATGATTAAAAGAAATAAGGTGAGCAAGAATGAAGCTCACCTATTACAGATCAATCTTTGTATAGATCTATGATTGGTAGTCTTTTATATTTGGCAGCATTGAGGCTAGACATCATGTATGCAGTAAGTATGGTTGCCAGATATCATTGATCTCTAAAAGATATTCATGTTTAGTTGGTGAAGAGAATATTTAAATATATCAAGGGGACATTGGATTATGGATTGTGGTATCCCATAGGTAGAGATTTCACTTTGGTTGCTTATACAGATTTAGATTAGGTAGGTTACTTGGATGACAAAAAGAGTACAAGTGGAGGAGCTTACTTCTTTGGTGATATCTTAGTATCATGACTAAGTAAGAATAAAAATTTAGTATCAATTTCTACAGCTGAAGTAAAATATATTGTAGTGGTATTGTGTTGTACTCAAGTGCTTTGGATGAAGCAAACTTTGAAAGATAACAAGGTAAAATATGATGAACCTATTTCTATTTTTTGTGATAACATAAGTGCTATTAATATTTCTAAGAATCCAGTGATATATTCAAGAACAAAACATATTCCTATCAAATATCACTTCTTGAAAGAGTAGGTTACAGATCAATAGGTTAAGATGGAATATATCAGTATTATAGAGTAGATTACAGATATTTTCACAAAGGCACTACTAGAAGACACATTTGAGTATTTGTGGGATAAGTTGGGAGTAATTTCTTTTACTTCCTACCATTGAGGATCAGCATCAATTGAGGGGGAGCTAAGTGTTAGCTTTAGGATAGACCATTTGCCATTGATGTCAAAGGGGGAGAAGAATAGAAATAGGTATAGGTATAGGTATAGGTGTAGAAATAAGTACAGGGAATAGGTACAGGTTGCTACAGTAAGGGGGAGTTATTATATGTTTTTTAGATGGTAGTATGTGTAGGTTTCAAGATGTGTCAATTTCAATTTGAGGTTACCATCAATGACAAAGGGGGAGATTATTGAAAATATTGTCATTGATGTCAAAGGTCTAGCATTAGTGATAAAGGCCCCATTGAATTTAATGGTGTTTTTAATATTCATATCTTGGATAATGTGTGTTGATATTTATTTAATATTAATGAATATATTTTTGGTTGCATATAAGTCAAAAGAGGGCCCATGGAGAAGTCAAAGAGTCACAGGGTAAAGACAAAAGAATGACAGGATGCATTTTCTCATGAAGATTCATCTTGAGGAATTATAAAAGTCACCAAGATAAAGACAAAAGAGGAAAGGACGCATTTGCTTATGAAGGGTCACCATGCGACTTTTCAAATGCAAAGATATGAAGGGTCATACAAATTTGGCATCATTTTTCATGAGGATTGAAGGGTCACAAAGGGGAATGAAAAGGGTCATTTGGAAAGCTATAAATAAAGGCTTGAAAAGCCATTTGTAATATGCAAGAGAGTGTATGGTTTGTATTTATTTTAGAGGAGAGAAAATCAGGAGATATTGTAGAGTTTTATCATTTATTGAGTAAGCAACATTGAGAGATAATTGTGTTTTATACACAATAGGGGTTGGTACTCCTGTGGGTTGGTTCTCACAAATATTTACAAGGGGTTGGTGCTTAGTAAAGGGGTTGGTACTTTTGCAAGTTGGTGCTTGCGAACTTTGTAATTTGAGTTAGTTCTCATTCATATACTTGAGATTGTTCTTCATGGTTTTTCCTACTTTGGGTTTCCACGTAAAAATATGCTCTCTCTCTCTCTCTCTCTCTCTCTCTCTCTCTCTCTCTCTCTCTCTCTCTCTCTCTCTCTCTCTCTCTCTCTCTCTCTCTCTCTCTCTCTCTCTCTCGCGTGGTGCTTATTATTGTTTTAGTTTTATTGCATATCTTAAATGTGTGATTAAGTGGTTAAAGAAAATAATATAGATTAAGTAAAAGATATATAATATACTGATTCACCTCTCCCTCTCAGTATATTTCATGTTTAACAATACACCCTATAAAAAAAACATAGTTAACTGTTGTGTCCCTAAAATTGATTGTCAAATCTTTCCTCTGTACCTGTCAAACTCCAGTATCAACTTAGAGATTTTTTTTCCAAAAATAAGAGCTTCTTTACCAACTTACAACTCTACAAGTAATTGTAAGCAAAATATCATATAAATGTGAGGAGAAAACCAAGAATTTTAAACCTATTTGAAGATTTTCTTCACCATATGACTATCCATGATTCATACCTCCAAAACTCATCAAATGAAGTTAATTTCCCAAAAAATTATATCACAATGGAAAACTGAATTAGGAGATAAAAAATATTTTTTCAAACACGAGGGTTATCAAATTTTATTCCCAAATCCACATAAATAGGAATTCCCTAAAAATAGTGTTTGAAGTGAAACTTAAGCATACTACTCAATATCATATATTTGCTTTTAAAAACTATCCAATTAAACCATTTTTTTCAATAAGGGTTGTTCCCTCTCCCTGGTTTCCACAACTAAATAGGAGGGTTCATCTTATTTAAAACTCTATCTTAAGAGAGTTATATGATCCATTTTTCATTTTCGAAAAGGCTTTTAAAAAAATTCCACATCAAGGCATATTTTACTTCCAAGGTAACCCACATAAAAGATTTAAACCAAAATTGTGTATACATAGTTACGTTTGAAAATAACTTATACCTCTTTGAGAACTTTGAAGTGCACACTTATTGAGTAATGGTTGGTGTATTGTTGGGGTTTTAAAAAACTTACTGTTTGCTTCCTGCAACACTTAACAAAGTTATGAAGACATACCAATTTATCAACGAATTCATACTCAATACTTGAACTATAAAAATTTATTCATTTTTGAACAATGCCCTATTGCCATTTCCATATCTTACCATGGAAATTGGTATTTTCACTTGTTTCCTATAATTAAGGACATAGGCTACCAAAATATGATTAGTTATCCAGAAATAAAGGTTACACAACTAGTTATCATTACCAAATTATTGTGTTAATACCAATATGAAATCAGATCACCATCATACCTTATTATGCCCTCTGTGTAAGAATGATAATAAGATTACAACTAATTTTTCTTGGATGTGCATCACTAAAAATGCCTTGAATTTTATCTGAATGTGTCCCAAAAAAGAAAGGTTGATCCTTCCTCATCACCATCTCCCATCTTCAAGTGACAATGTGTTTTATTCATCATACGTGTTGATCCTAGAGAACTAGTGGTTTCAGAATCTTAGCTATTAGAAGCTTGTCTTCTTTCAACAGATTGGAACACCTTCTAATTATCCTTTGCACTAACCAATCCTGCATCATCAAATAAAATAAAATAACACAAAGAAATAAGTGGAAACATGATAGCAACCAAACTACATTGATACCAAATTGATCTAAAACCAATCTTTACCCCCTTAGTACATAAAGTGGTTTTTAATAATTAGACGCAAAATATTCTCAATTTATTTAATCAAATAGAAAATGGATTTAGTGTTCTAGAAATGAATGAAAGTGATTATAAAACTTTGTAAACTCATTTCCTGATTAAACTCCATTAAATTCAACAAAACTTGATATGTAAACTATAGTAGACCCCCTACTAATAAATAATTTAAAAATGGATCTTTTAATTTATCAATTTTCATGATTAAAAAGAATCTAAAATTGATCAAACCTGATTTTATAATTCACCAAATTCAATTCAATCAACCATTTGATCAATCAATCCAAATTTCACTTATATCAATTTTTTATAAATGTCGTAAACTGATAAAATATGATTTTTTGAAAATTAAACTTGATTGATTAAATTAGAATGCAAAATCAAAATAAAGATGACACCATAATTTTTTACAAAGTTTGGCAATGCCTACATATTCGGGTTCATTCGAACTGATCCATTAAAAATTGATTGCAAGTACAAATTAAAAAATTACAATACCATAATGGAATCTCAAAACCTATAGATTCATGCCATCAGACATTTGGAAGACTTTGATGATGCTCAGTAATCATCCTCCACCTTCCTGAAGCATTTGTAGAATCTCTTCCAAGCATTCTATGTCAAAGCATCACTTTAATCACTTAAAATACATCAAATAAAAAACAAATTGGGATCAAAAATATACCACATGGAGTGTTTCAAAATTTTGAACAAATTTTTAGTTTATACTAACACCTGAAAATGCCCTGGGATTGGCCAAAATTATAAAACTTTGAAATCTACCATTAAAATCCTTACACGGTGATTTTAATCCCCCTATACAAACACAAGTTTGTCCCTTTCATAACACTTGAAAAAGTATGGTGGATTGGCCAGGTTGCTTAACTGTTTTACCACAATTCATGAGTTCAAATCATTATGAAGCACTCAAGACTACCACAAGTCATGGGTTCAAATCCTTGTGAAGCGCTCAAGACTCTTATCATATTCCTTTATTGGGAAAATTATCCCACATGGGGCATGTAACATGGGGAATATGGGTTTTAATAAGGTAAAAATAAGTTTTGAAATTGGCTTCATGCCACTTTTGGTAGGATTAATTTTGGCATATGGTTTAAATATAAATGCCAATAGTTTGATGTGTGGCATGTAAGTTGGAGAATATGTGCCAAACATGTTGTCATGTGGGTAGCATGTGGACTTGACTTGTTAGAAATTGATACATGGTATTTGGTTTAAAATAATGGGATTATTAGTCTTGCATACACCATGTAAAATAGACAGAGACATATATATACAAAATCATGACAATAGTAATATGAAGAAATGGAGGCAAAGGCACCCCTCTGCAAAAAGTGTGTGCCAATCTTGTCTAAGAATCCCCAACCAGAAAATAGTAGGGCCCATTTATTTGAACATAAGTGTTGAAGACTGTAAGTGAAAACCAAAAACACCCTTTTACCATTTTTACTAGTTTTCCACTTGTCACATGTCGATTTATCCACTTGGCAGTCATACACGCATCCACATCACCATTTAACTATTGACCATTTTTGAATTAAACTTTGACCAATGGTATCTGGAGTATATGATGTCTATTTTACACATTCTAATATGTGTTGGAAATCTCTCAGAATGTTATTCCATACTATACTAGTTTTGGGAGATCTTGGAAATTTTTTATGCCCAAAAATGACCTCCAAATCATTCATATTGATTATAAGCAGAGTATGTGATGCAGAAGATGCACATCAATAAGAATTTGAGATTAAAGATGATCTTATTCTATCTAGGAAAGTAAGGAGACATGTTATAAAATCTCTTTCAAACACAATAAATAGTAAATGCAAAATAGGGCCTATCATGAAGAAATAAAAACTCATTGTGAATAATTCACATCCTCTATAGAATATAATTTTAGAGAAAATTCAAAAACATTTATATCATTTTTCAAAAAGACAAGAATTAAAAACACTTACAACATCTCTTGATTACTTCAATTTTATAGTTTTTGGTGAACAAAATTTGTCTTTAGAACCACTGATTGAATTGCATATTATAAAATCTACTGAAGCATATATTTAAATTGTGAAGACAATAATGATGAAGTAGATATCTTTCTTTATGATGAAGAAAATAAAACTCTTTCAGTGTTTTTTGAAAACAACCCACATTATTGTACCAATTCCAAAAATCCAATGGCATGCTCCACTTATTTAATAACAACATTTGAATAATATTCTAATATCATATCATATAAGGAAGAAAACAAAAATAATCCTTCGTCAATGCTTTGTTCTTGCTCAGAAATGCAACACTTTGTTGAAGGGCTTAAAGATTATCTTCGAATATTTGACTCTTATTTCCTATGTTCACTCTCGAAGATGGAGATTTTCACTTTATAGCTTGATCAATAACACACCAAAATAGAAGAATCAACATTGATTAAATGTGAAAACTATATGCATGAATAACTCTTAATGAATGACACAGTGGAAATATAAATAGAAGACCAATTCAAGTTGATTACTAGATTCTACAAATATACCCTAGCTAGTTGAGGAGTATGGAAGTGAACCAGAACAAATTCCTATCCTAACATGCATGCAACTTGAATATGAGATATTCAAGGCTCCATAATAAGGCAAATAATAATAATCTCTATATGAAAATGTTAGAAATGATCATATTTTTTAAACTTTTTTTTTGAAGATCTCTGTGTGAGTTCCTATAGTTTCATTACAACACTCAACTTCAATTGCATTCCTCATTCCAAATATAAAATGTTCTGCTAAATTTTTCCCATTCATATTCATTTTATGATGATATTATTTTTCATACTTCCTCTAAAGAGAGATCTGCCATACAATCACAATTCAAAACTCAAAATGTGCTCAACATGTTGTCTCACTTTAAGCTATCAAAATTCTCATCTCATCTGCTCATATCAAGATGTATCATTCGGGCTCATGCTTCTCTAAACCCATTAATGATTTTTCATGGTCTTTTTCTCCTCACACTCTTTTAAATATTTATTGGTTTATTTAATTCTAGATTATTTTTCTATTTCTCATTTTCATTGTGTGCATGTGTTTTCAATAAATGCAAACTAGAGAAATATTTCCCTTGTTTTTTCCTTCCCTATGTTGGTCTCTTGTGCATTCAATGTGTATGGTTAGTTACATTCTTTCTAAAGAAGTTATTTCTAAATAATGAAATTGAGAAAAGTCCTTTTATCTGGAGATTTGTGTTCATTCCATTCATTTGGATCTCAAGTAGTTGTAGACAAGAAACCCATAAAGAAATGCACTAACATCTAGTTCAGATGGGAGCAAAAAATAATAATAAATATATGACACAAGTGATGTTGCTATCTATAAATATGATAAATAATAATAAATGTATGACACAATTGATGTTGCTCTCTATAAATATGGTTCATATCTGAGACTAATTTGGGAGTAGTAGCTCCGTCTTGCATTTGATATTGTATCATTTTTTTCACTCGGCATCATTTTCAATAACAAGATGATAGAAATCACCTTGACATTGACAGTGAGCTATATAACTTACTTTACCATGCTAATAAATGTGAAGCATCTATTTTTTACTATGTTAATGATATTTTCTTGGCCATTCTTGAGCATCAAAAGGTTTATCAATGAGTAATCTATATTTATATTGATATACATCATGGGAATGGAGTGATGTATAAGACCAATTTAAATTTTATAGATGAGTACAACAGAGAGAAGAGGATGCATCATTGTGGACATGAAAATAAAAGGTAAAATATTTCCAAAATAGTATGTCAAAGATAATATTGATATAGACATGTGTTTTAAATCGAGCAATTCAATGTTTTTGTAGTGCTAAACTAATAAGATGTTTAGAAGATGCATGGTCAACAAACTATGAAAAGCCAACTATTCAAGATTTTTAACTTTAGGGGATAAATTTTGTAGATGGGAGTCCTAATCCAAACTCTTGCTAGCATAGAATAAAAATTATAAATAAATTAAATAATTAGAATCATTTATTGCATATACCATTATGGGTTTTTAAAATTTAAATATACTTATATAGGAGTTGCATTGAGGGATAGACAAAAATAGTGGAAGCTACTAACACCAATTTAACATTTCTTTCCACATCTCCAAGAAAGCCTTTGTGCTCACTATAAAAATATTAAAAAACTATTATCTAGATTAATGAAGTCTCTGATTTGGATTTATGGGATTTTATTCCTATTATTCTTGTTTTTTCATCAAGTTTACCAAAAATACATAAAGAACAAGTGTCGATGAGTACAACTGGAGTTACATCCTAGGAGTAGCAGATGATGAAGAAAGTTGGGCACTTGGATTGTCTTCCAATATGTTTTGGAATAATTTGTATAATATCATTTCTTTTAGACCTAAGGCATGAAAAAAATGGTTGTAGATATTGTCGAATGGGATATGGTATATTGATCTCAAATAGGATAGGATGCCTTACATATCAAAGTTAAACCAAATAAAATATTGGCCAACATTATTAATCATCTGAAAGAAATATTTTTCACTGAATTCTGATTTGGTGTAGGTATCATGGACAAATTTAGATATTTATAGAGATATAAATTCAAATCAACATATAATCCAACAATCCCCTGAAGGGCAATCCAATATTTATTATATAGGAACTACTAAACTTTCCATTGGAGCCGACCAACTAGGTAATTTTATCTAGCCCTCATAAATTCATTGACTTTAGTTGGACAAGCAATCACATTTTTTTAATATTTAGTATTTGTTGATATGAAGTTTTTGATTTGTGTAAAGTGTAAACCCCACCAGTTTGTGAGTGTTAGTTAAGCTCAAGCCAACCAATATGCTTAGGTAAGAGATAAATTTGGTTAGGTTGATATTAAAATAAATTATGACATTATTAGATTTATTCCACATATGGGCAATGATGGATTTATTCATTTCCCTATTTTATGTTCCAAATTTGACCCTTATGCCTAGTAAAATAGTTTTCTTTCAACAATAACATTTACAAAAAAAAAAAATTGAGAAGGGACAAACAGTATTAAATTTATTCCACATATTGGTGGTGATGGATTTATTCATTTACCTATTTCAGGTTCCAAATTTGACCATTGTGCCTTGTAAACTCATTTTCCTTTAGTAACAAAATTTAGAAATAAAAAAACTTGAGAGGGGACAAACACTTCTAGTTTGTTGCTCCAATGGGGATGACATAGATCCCAACCTAACCGATCATCAAAGCAAAATAAAATACAATAAGTTACTTGTCCAAAGCTTATTTTAGCATTTGTTTTTGAATGGTATATACTACATAATTAATGTCTATGTTGGTGTATTCTCTAAATCACCTTCTAACAGCACATGTTGATTATGAGACATAGAAGAGACATTATACACGTGCAGATTACCTTGGATGTGTAGACTATGAGAAAAATATGATTACTAGAGTAACTCAAATGGATGGTGGTATCCTTATTATGTCATCCATGCCCTAAATAAAGGAACATGTTTTTTATTTTTGACCAAATTTCAAAAACAAATCAAAGTTCTTAGACTTTGAATATTTATCTTATTTAATTAAACATTGGATCAGTAAAATAATTGTTGACCAAATTTTGACCCCAAGTCAAAATAGGTCAACCCCTCTAAATTAAAACTTTTATATGGGTGTTATATGGTCTTGGAATGGTATAAAATTGTCCTAAAGAGTCCCATGTGGTCATATGTGTCTTTGTCTAGCTTTATCTAAGTTATGGTTTTATGTTCACTTATTTAGTCCTATGGTCTCGTGCAAGGTCTTATATAGTCAAACTTGGTAAAAGGTCTAATATAGTTTAACATCATTTCAAAATTTTATTTGGATGTCATTTGTATCATATTATCATGCTCTATGATAGGTTTTCATTATAACTTTCATTTAACCAATCAATGGATTGGTGTCATTTTCTACCAGGGCCAGTGTCCAAGGCTATATGAAATGAGATGTTGGATATTTGAGTTAACAGTTAATTGTTTAGGTGGTGTTTATTCTAATGTTGATGTTTAAATTCTAAGGATAACAAATAAGTTTCTAATTCTATGTTGTAAAAAAAGTAAATCTAGAAAGTTTTGCTAACTGAATATTCCCTATGGCATTCCTTATTAAAAGGATTCTTTGATTCACCTATCAACATCTAGAACTTAAACATCTGGCATAAAACTCTATATTGTCCTCACTCGACTTGCCTAATTGGGTAAGATAGTGTTGTATTTCAAAATGTGAGAATGTTGATTACCTATTGTCACCTAGACTACTTCTTGATAGATTTTGAACATTGGGATGAGTTAAAAAACTTTACTTATGAAATTTGAAAGACACACTTTGAAAAAAGGAAACTCACTTGTATTTCACTATAACAAACTTTACATTTAATGAGAGCACATTTTCATTAAAAGAAATATGCTTTTAATTAAAAGATAAATCACACTTTGCATTGAAAGGGAAATCACACTTGCAATAAAATGAAATATACCTGTATTAAAAAAATACACTTTTAAACTATAAATTAGAAATACCAATTATCTTGATCTTTAAAGAGAAGTGGGGCCTTGCTCCTTCCTAAAAATAGGATCAGCTTTTACTCAGTAATGAAATGGAATGTTGAACTTTATTAATACTTAATTATCAAAAGGAACATATACAGATGCTATGAATTTTGTGAAAGTACACTTGAACGATTCTTCTCTCCATTTTGTTCTCTATTACTATTATCCTAGAATGAGGAGACATGTATTTAAAGCACATATCAACAAATATTCTCAAAATATAAAATTGGTGATCTAAGCAACTAAATACACTTATTTAAAATAGAAGATCTATGAATAAGATCCCACGCTTATAAGAAGGCATTTGAACTGATTCAACTAATAATAGATCAAGTATAACTAACATATATCTAAAAAGATTATGTTCAATTTTATAAAATAGAATTACATTTATATCTGAATCATTTTAAACTATTACTATGAATAGTAATATCTATATAAGGAAAATGTGTGTGTGTGTGTGTGTGTGTGTGTGTGTGTGTGTGTGTGTGTGTGTGTGTGTGTGTGTGTGTGTGTGTGTGTGTGTGTGTGTGTGTGTAAATATATATCTTTGGAGTTGTTATATTGATTTGTAAAGTACAACTAGGCATCTTCAAAGTGTGGCTTGGCATCTTTAAAGCACGACTAGACAGGTTTTCAGAGCATCTTCAAAGTGTCTTTGGAGTTGTATATCTTTGGGGATCATCTAAAGATCTTCATATCTCAATGCATTCTATGTTAAGTCTTTAAAACTATTGCCAAAAAGGTGTTTCCAAAATTTTTGATGACTTCTCAAAATAATCTTGCCATAGAGATGTATCTTTGTATGCAAAACTATATTCATTTCATCCAAGTTAGACACAAATAACAATATATAAAATCAAAAATGTATCACATAAAAACATAATAAAATTGCACTCATTTCATACTTAGATGACACTTTAACTATTAAATGTAAAGTAATATATAACCAAGAGGCAACACTTATAGACAATTTATATGAGATATAATGAGCTATATAGAATGCTCATCATTTTTCCCCCACACTTTACCTTTTGCAAGTCCTCTTGTAAACCAAGGGAGAACTATTCTTCAATCCATGGTCTATATTCTAACTGCTAACTAAGATCATAGATTTAAAAATGATGTCCCCAATCACAATGATTTCTAGGCAAAAACCCCAAATCTCTTACCACAATATGTAACCATGCTTGAAATTCTATTTATTTTTTATTGTGTCAATTTTGACAAAGAGACATGGGATAAAGAAGAATGGGTGGCTTAAATCTCATGCTAATCCAAACATTTGACCATCCTTCTTCCAGGAGCTGAGTGATAATCTGATCAAGTGCCTTAGCTCTCTTAAAACTGTAACTAATGGTGGTGGGACTCATAACTTCCTTGTATTTCAAGGCAATAGGAAAAGTCTCCCATCTAGCCATACTTGCATTGATAGAGCTAGAGGAATGTTGGCTGAAAAAAGCTTGGAAGGCTGCTATATTTTATCTTAATAACTCATGATACTTATTTTTCATGTAGATATGGTACAAATACTAGAAGGTATCAACAAGTTTATGAGCTTATGGAAACTGAGGTCTCGTACATAGGCCTATAGTATTCTACAGTTTTAGGAATTGATTATGTTTGCTCCCAAGTAGTTTGATTTCTCATGGTGGAAATGAAAGCATGTAATTATGTTCCCCCACAAAAAATTTAACCAAAAATCTAGATTGGTGTCCCAATAACATGTTACAAAGATAAAATTCACAAATTTGATCTTGTCTTTCTATAATGATTTTAAGAAAGACAGTCATGAACATGTGTTCATCTTCAATGACATGGGGAAAACCAAGATAAATCAATTGCATTTTCCACTTATAAAATTTTTCATGAAGAAATAAAACATACATGGAAGAAGGTTTTTTGCAACATAATAATTTCTCATCAATTTCACAAACAGTCTGAATAGAAGTTTGAGCTTACTGCAACTATTGTTGAGACTTTGTTTTGATCCTGACATTCTCTGCTTCCAATTTATGAATCTTATTCTGCACTTTCTTCTAAATTGAAATCATCTCATGAAGGGGTAGAGGAAAAAAAGGAATGTCCCTTATGGTTCCTTCATTTTATACAGTTATTTCCCTTGTTTCTTTCTACATAGCCTATATGGGAGCTTGCAACTTAGCATTTTGAGTTGTCAACTCCTATATACAAGTGTTTTGTTGACCAAGAAATGCATTCTTAACAGCAATAGAGTGTTTTAAATTATTAATATAAGCATTATGACTAGTAATAGAATTTTCTAGATTTTCAATTTGAGCATCCTTATTTACAAGGGAATTTTGTAAGGTGTTAAGTTCATGAGATTGTGAGAATTATTGATTATGAATTTAGTTTGTTCTGTATTAACTACTATTAGGATCACTTCATGTGAATGAACCTGAGTGATAGAATCTTCATATCACCTTTCCAAAATAGAAATGGCTTGATCCTTACCTTGCAAGGTCAATTAGAGAAAATCCATCTCTACTTGTTGTTTTCAAATAGTTTCTTCATGTTGTGACAGGGTCATAGCGTGTTGCAACTCTTTGTCTCCATGAATAGGATGAGGAGAAGACAAAGTTTCTTATATAAGTAGAGCTTTACCCTTGTCAAATGTGGAAGGTAATGGTCTTTCTTATTTAGATGCAATTGCTTATATAGGGGTTTGTGTTTAATCAACTATTTACTCAACATCTATAACTTCTGTGGGAGAACTTAAACTACCCAAAATTTTGGTTTCTTACACTTCAATTTATTCTTCCTCATGGAGAATCAACTGATGATTTTTCTAGGGTTTGACAAATGGATTAAGGTTTTATAATGAAACCCTCATTTTCTTTTTTGACCTTCAGCACAACATCTTTAGAGTTGCAGGTGCCAAAGATGGACCTTCCTTTGTTCTTGTTATCATGGGAGGAGAAATAGGATGTGATTTCTTACTAAGAATTTGGATTTATTTTCATATAAATGAAGACCAAGCTTTCTCACCCTTAGGCTTTTTCAAAAAATGGTGCCTACATATGAGATGAACTAAACCATGATGTTTAATTGACCTAGTGCCCCTTTTTAATTTCTAAGCTACATTAATTATATCACAGTGAAGAAAAGATGGTAGGTTTACGTGGGATTCATGTCTAGTGGCTCTTTTCCTCAAATGAATGAGAAGTTTCATAGTGTCACCACTAACCACAATGAACTATCCATCACAAGTGAGGTATTTCATGACCTAATGTGAAACATTATGCCATGGAAGTGGAAGACTATACTGAATGATTCCTCTGACCATGCCTTATGGAGTATTGGCCAGCTTAAGGTGGGGTTAATTGGCATCAATGAACATTTAAATTAGATCAATAAAACTCAATTTGTCAGTAAAAACCATGTCTTCTTCAAGAATCCCTAAAAGTTCACTAATAATAGAGGAATCAATAGGAATATGTTCACTCCAGACTATAGAATGATCATCAAAATTTTCTAAAAAATCTTGAATGTTATTCTTCTAAAAACCCTGAAATGTCTTCAAGAAATTGAGCCATCCTGTTGTTTAAAAAATAACCCTAGTAGATTCATCTTGTAATAGAAGTTCTACTGAATTCGATTTACTTTTCTTCTTTCCCCCCATCTTCATAATTGTCTATAGTATTCTCAAAATATTGCTTGGACAATGCAAAAACTAAGTTCAAAATTATACAGAGTACTGAGTAGGGCAAGGAAATTGGGATATGATGTGGTAATGAATAACAATGAAGGGGTATCACATAATTATATAAAAAATGATGGCCAAGAACTTTGGAGCAAGAAAAGTTTGAATGAGGGAATACTTTTTGGTTTCAACATCAATGATGTGGCATGAGAGATCATACTTGGAAGCACTTGAAATGATATTCACAATGATTTCTGTACTAGAACTTATCATTTTTAAAAGGTCTTTGGAATAACCCCACATCAAATATTGAAATTTGGAAATGGTACTAGCTTCATTCACATCCACGTGACATCAAAGTAACTTATCCATATTTATAAGTGTTGTCTGCCTAATGGTTATACATGTAGAACATAAAATAGAAAATTTCTAACCTATTTGAAAGCAAGTACAACTGTATCTCTACTATAAGGATCCATGTTTATCTCCTAAAGTTACCATGTGTCCTATAAGGATAAACAATTTTGAGAAGATAAGTTAGCTGATAAGATAAAAGTTCATGTTTATTTCAAAAGTTTCATCTAAAAAGTGTTATTTTTGGTTTTCACTTTTTAATAGTTTTTTATTTTTTATACTTTTTTTTATATTTTGAATTTTTGAAGAGAGAATGATGCAGGGGCATCCTATAAGGACCCAAAATTGGATTCATTTTGTCTTAAGGTAGTAAATTAAGTTTTTAATATGTACTAGAGGTCCTAAGTAGTCGTAATGTGGAGTCTAGACAGTCCAAAGGTGCATAAAATTTGAATTTTGGCTTTTCCTGCCAAAAAATCCTTTTGAAGAGTTTGAATCTTCTTAGACCTTTTTTAGGACTTTTATCTGATTGTGAAGGTGTCAATATGTTACAACATATGTCTAATGGGTTTTAACACTTTATAAAGTTCATTAAATGTTCATGAGTCTATGGTCATGGTTCTATATAGCTCATATTGTGTAAAATCAAGAATGATGCAATGTAACCAAAAGACCTCTACAAAGGAAAGGAACTAAGAAGTAGTTATGAATATTTTAGGAGGTATGTGAGTAATTTTTGGTTTTTTAACCTCATATCTCATTCGAGATAGATAGAGAAAGGTGGTGATCATATTTTTAATAAATGAATTTGATGTTATATGAAATTATATGATAAGATTGTGTTTTGTGTATTAAAAAAAATCACTATAATCAAGGTGTTTGAGAAGTGAAAATTTAAAGTGTGTTGTCTCCAAATGCATATAATAAGTTTGTAAGTTTATTATGAACTTCTTGAATGATTATTCATTGTTTTGTAACCTTTTTTCGTGGACACTTTGCTTGAAGTATTATGCAGACCTGTAATGTAGTGTATACATAGGAAGTGTGTATATGGAGAATCTTAGAAAAGATTTAGTCAAGAAATAAATAAATTGAGAATTTTTATATTATTTTAATAAAAAAATTGGAATTTAAAATGTTTAGGTAGAGGTTGTAACCTCTCTTTAGAGCCAAAAACCCGTAAGAAATCATTGGTAGATTGTGAGAGAGGAGATTGTTTGATTAGACAAAACAATAACTTCGGAAATGTTGATGAGAGGTTGTAAAGTTGATGCTTTATGATTAATATATACTTGAGGATTTTTTTTAGATCCTAATAGCATTAGATAGGAGGATAAATTTCTATTTAATTCCAAACTTTCAAGATAGTGCTCTTACAAGCTTTATAGACTATATATTTGCATATTATGAGTACAAGATTGGTGTGAAAAGGGAGGAATAGAGGTACTATATGGAGATATAAGGATTTATCAAGGTTTGAGAGTTTTATATAGACCTATAAATTCTTATTATACCTTTTTAAACCTTATACAAAATGTGTATGAGAAAATTGTAAGCTCTCAAGTTCTTAACAGGGTCTGCAAGCCCTAATCTAGGGTTTGAGTTTCAAATTCCATTTTAAGGAGTTTCCACAGTTAAAATTCCACAAAATTTGATCAAAAGTAAGGTTTCAATACATGATAATATATTTTAGAGTTTTCAAGGTGTATACATACATAAAGGCATGTGTGGGGGTGATTGTGTTGACATAGAGGTAGAATAGGCCTAATAGGGGTAAACAAAGAGCTAAAAGGGATTGGAAAGAGGTCTTCCAATGAGAGTTTCATCTTGAAATTTAAAAAAGAGGTCAATATAAATAGAGGGTATCTAAAAAAAATTTTAGTTTCCCACTTGCATTTTTTACAAAGCTATAAAAATCAAATAAACCCCAAAAATAGGGTTATAAGGAGTGAAAATTGTTAGGCAGAGTTGTGTAGATGGAAAGAGAAGTGAAGGAGATAGTCATCAATGTGTAAAGAGTTATTATATGAACCTTATAAGCATAATAGAGACTTACTATCCAAAAAATATTTAGGTGAATTTTAGATCTTTGCATGGTGAATGGTTCCATAAGCCCATGCCTAAGGAAGTGATTCATTGATCAAGGATAAAGTTTGAGAAAAGTGTGTTTAAGCTCTACATAATTATTGGTATCAGAGCAGGAAGGTTAGAGGATAAGCTAAGGAGGATAATATGGTATATATAAGTTAAATACAACCTACTCCAACTCAGAGAATGTAATAGACCATGACAAATATGGTCATAGAGATGAGGAATATGTGGGCAAGAATGGAAGTTATGGAGATAGCCCAAAGTAGAAGGGTTATAGTTGAATATGAAAGTGATGGAAAGGAAGAGGATCCTAGAGTACAAGAGGAGGAATAAAGATAAGATAGAATGGAATAAATATTGATCAAATACATGATGAAATTGGGCTCAAAACCAAATTTAGATGTGCCAATATATGAAGCTAACCTCAGTGTGGATGAATTGGTGGATTGGATAGCAGCCATGGAAAAATATTTTGAATATGAAGAAGTGGATGACAATAAGAAAGTTAAATTTGTAGTGACAAGATTAAAGGGACCTGCTTCTTTGTGGTGGGATGGAATCTAGGAAGAGAGAAATAAAAGAGGTAAGGCAAAGATCCCAGTCATGGGATAGGATGGTGATAACGATGAAGGGTAGGTTCATGCCCAAGGACTACCACACTCACTTGTTTAGGAGATCAAAAAATCTTAGACAAAAGGATCATTTAGTAAAAGATTATATAGAATAATTTCATAGGTTAACTATTAGAATAGGCCACTTGGAAGAAAATGATGAAAAGATAAAAAGGTACCTAAATGGCCTTAAGTTTTCCATTCAAGATGAGATTAGCATTCTGAATTTGAAAATAGTAGAAGAAGCTTATCAATCAGCCTTGAAAGCTAAGGAAAAGTTGATAAGAAGACATACATAGAATACAAGAAGAAGAGGTAAACAAATAAGAGGAAGAGGAGAGTATAAAGTCAAGAATGCATATTAGACCTATGAAGAAGGTGAAATTCATACACAAAGGCATGAGACACAACTAAGAGATGGTTATAGGTGTAGAAGGCCATACTACAAAGGTGGAGATGCATCTAGATGAAGAGGTACTAGTGGATTCATAGGCAAGTGCTTCAAATGCAAAAAGTATGCAGGTCATAGATATTGGGAGTGTTTAGAGGAGCAGTAAAAAAGAACTCATAGAAGTGAGAGTAGAAATCAAGTGGTGCAGTCTACAAAGAAAGAAAGTGTTGGATCTACTTCACACTTCTAAGAATGTGAAGAAGGAGAGACACTCTTGATGAGGAGGACATGATTAAGCCACCAAATGAGAAAGAACATGCTCAATGGAAGACACTCTTCATAACAACATGTAATTCATATGGTAAATGTTGTAAGATGATCATAGATTCAAGGAGTATAGATAATTTAGTTTCAAATGAAATGGTAAGTAAGCTTGGCCTCAAAATATTACCACACCATGCACCTTATAAAGTTTCTTTGATTCAGAAGGACCACATGTGTTTGTCAATGAACAATTTTTGGTGGATTTTCAAATTGGTACTTATAAATAAATTTTCATGTGTGATATCATTCCAATGGATGTAAATCATGTACAACCTAGAAGGCCTAGGCAGTTTGATAGGTTAACTAGTCATGATGGGGTGAAGAACACTTACTCATTTAAATATAATGGAAACAAGCACACGCTAATGCATCTAAATAAGGATGATCATATTATTGGTGTATACTCTAGTGTATTGATTACATGTCACAAGGAGTTGGTGCAGTAGGATGAAGATACAAAGATGGATAAATAATCTAAGGAGATTGTGGTAGCCCAAGGTGAGATGGTTGTACCTTTGCCAAGTAAATTTTTTTCAAGTGAGTATGTCAATAAGTTTTTTACAAGTTTATCCCAACACTTGACAATGATTTCAAATTATGATTTCATAGAAGGAATGGTAGACAAACTCAAATGTTTGAGAGAGAGAGTCTTGGACAAGAAAGGAATGTCAATGAGTTGGGTACTATGCAACAGACCCATGAGAGACAGTCAAGTGACTTACAAGATAACCATGTAAGAGTGACAAATCAAGGAAATGAGATATTTAAAATGAGCATGCAGTCCTTGCATATGTAGGGAATAGATAGAAGCTATAGTGGAGGTGTACAACAACAAACCAAAAGTCTACATAAACATGTGGCATGCAAGGACCATGAACAAGTTGTACATAAAATGGAGTAGGTAGCACAAAAAGTATGGATGAAGGAAGAAGACTACATATTTTTATTAGTATCTAATCACGTAAAAAAGGATATGGTGGATCATTTTGCATGAGTGGAAGCATGGTATACACATTTAAGGCAAGCAACTGATAACAATAGATGTATTTTTCTTAATAATTTTGTTGCATGTACAGGTATAGCATTCAAGAAAATGAACCAAATAAGGCCTAATTATGGGGCCCAATAATATGTTAACCTCTATGAGATGTAAGTAGAAGTATATACCTTCTATAATGAGGTTCATTGCATTCAGATAGGAACATACACCAAGTGCATCAATAAACAACTATGACAAACATTCTTCAGCTTGGTAGTATGATACAGGGGCATCCTATAAGGACCCCATAGTTGATTAATTTGTGTCTTAAGGTAGTCAATTGAGTGTTAAATAGGTAATATAGGTCATAAGTAGTTCTAATGTGGAATCTAGATAGTCTAAAGATGCATAAAATTTGAATTTTGGTTTTACTTACCAAAAACTCCTTTTGAAGAGTTTGAATCTTTTTAGGCCTTTTTTAGGGCTTTTATCTAATTGTGAAGGTGTCAAGATATTAAAAAATATGTCAAGGGTTTTAAAACTTTAGAAATATCATAAAATTTTCATGAGTCTAAGGTCATGGTTCTATCTAGCTCATATTGTGTAAAATCAAGAATAATGCAATGTAACCAAAAGACCTCTACGAAGGAAAGGAACCAAGAAGTAGTTGTGCATATTTTTAGGAGGTATAGGAGTCAGTTTTGATTTTTTAACCTCATATCTCATTTGAGGTAGAAAGAGAAAGGTGGTGATCAGATTTTCAATAAATGGATTTGATGTTATATGAAATTATGTGATAAGATTGTGCTCTGTGTATTGAAAAATTCGCTGTAATCAAGGTGTTTGAGAAGTGAAAATTTAAAGTGTGCTATCTAAAAATGAATATAATGAATTGGTAATTTTATTATGAAATTCTTGAATGAGTATGCATTGTTCTGTAACCTTTGTTTTATGGAGACTTTGCTTGAAGCATTATGCAGACCTGTAGGGTAGTGTATACATAGGCAATGTGTATATGGAAAATCTTGGAAAGGATTTAGTCAGGAAAGAAAGAACATAAGAAGTGTTAGAATAGTTTCATAAATTATTTATAATCTAAAATATTTAGGTAGAGGTTGTAACCTCTTTTTGGAACCAAAAACCCACAAGAAATCATTGGCAGATTGTGAGAGAGGAGATTGTTTGAATAAACAAAACAAGAACTTGGGAAACATTAATGAGAGGTTGTAAACTTGATTATTTATGATTGAGATAGACTTTAAGAGGTTTTATAGAGCCTAAAATCATTGGAGAAGAGAAGAAACCATTATTTAATTCCAAACTTTCAAGATAGTACTCTTACAGGCCTTACAGACTATATATTTGCATACTATGAGTGCAAGATTGATGTGAAAATGGAGGAACATATGTATTATATAGAGATATAAGGATTTATCAAGGTGTGAAAGTGTTATACAGACCTCAATGATCTTATTATACCTTTTTAAACGTTATACAAAATGTGTATGATCAAATTTTAAGTTCTCAAGTTCTTAACAGGGTCTGCAAACCTTAATCTAGGGTTTGAGTTTCAAATTCCATTTTAAGGAGTTTACATTATTAAAAGTCCACCAAATTTGGTAAAAAGGAAGGTTTCAATGCATGCTAATATATTTTTGAGTTTTAAATGTGCATACGTATGGACAGGCATGTGTGGAGGTGACTGTGTTGACATAGAGGCAGAATAGGCCTAATAGGGGTAAATAGAGAGATAAAAGGGATTGGAAAGAGGTCTTCCAATGAGAGTTTCATCTTTAAATTTCACCAAGAGGTAAATATAAATGGAGGGTATCTAAAAAAATTGGTATTTTCCCACTTGTATTTTGTATAGATCCATACAAATCAAATAAACCCAAAAAAAGGGCTATAAAGAGTGAAAATTGTGTAGGCAGAGTTGTGTAGATGGAAAGAGAAGTGATGGAGACAGTCATCAATATGATAGAGACTTATTATCCATAAAATATTCAAGTGAACTTTATATCTTTGCATGGTGAATGGTTCCATAATCTCATGCCTAAGGAAGTGATTAATTGATGAAGGACAAAGTGTGAGAAAAGTGTGTTTAAGTTCTGCATCAGAGGAGAACCACCATTTTTTGGTTTTTATTACTCCCATTTATTATATGTCTTCTACAAATATCATTCAACCTTAATGGAATAACTAGGTTCTTCCATAAGGTCAAATTGGTCTTGATTATATTTAATGAATTGTTCCCTGCTAAGAGGTCTTATATACACTTTAAGTCCATGATATTTGACCAAAAGTGTCCTTTGGTCACCATAAATTGGTTGAAGTTAGATAGATCCATTGTTTTGAATAGTTATGATTAGGTATGGCCCCAACCATCTTGTCCTGAGCTTACCATTAAAATGTTGGAATTTATAATCAAATAGAAGTGCCCAATCACCTTCTTGAAACTATTTTTATCTTATATGAGTATCATGCCACTATTTTCGTTGATTATGGATCATGTTAGTTTGAGTGAATGCATCCATTCTTAGTTCATCCATCCCATTTAGTTACATGATTCTTTCTTTCTATGCTTCATCAAGATTAATTCTCATATTAGTTATTGTCTTCGGTGTTAGTAATTTAAACTCTATTAACAATAAAGGTTTCTTTTCAAACACAAGTTCATATGGAGAGAATCCTAAGGTAGTATTCCATGTTGTATTATATGTCCAAACTAATTTAGGTACTCTATTTGCCTAATATTTCCTGCTAGTGTTCACTATTTTGGTTAGAATGTTTTCAAGCTCTTAGTTGGTGAACTCCACTTGCCCATTAGCTTGGGGATGATATGGTGAGGATTTATGGTGATTGATTTAGTATAATTTTATGAAATTCTTGATCATTTTAGGCATGAATTGGGTACCTTGATCAAAAATAATAGATTTAGGAGCTCCAAATCTCAGCGTGATCCTATGATGTAGGAAATCAACAACCATTTCCTCCCTAGCAAAGGTGAGTGCTTGCACTTCAATCCCCTTAGTAACATAATTAGTACATACTAATAAATATTATTTTCCTTTATATGGTGGGTTGATTGGTCCAATAAATTCTAAATCCCATTTTTCAAATGGTTCTAAAACTATTTGAGGATGGAGAGGCATTTATGAGGATAGAGTAGGCTTACCTATCCTTTCATAAGGATCATATTGCCATATGAAAACCTTTTTATAGTCTTATAAAGAGATGGATAATAACAACCTGCACCAAGAATATTATGAATGATTATTTATGTTGAGTATTGTCCTCCTCCTGGTTCACTATGGCATGCTCTTATGATGTCAAATACTTCATCTTCTCTAACACACCTGTGAAGTACATGACCAAGTCCAGTTTTAAATAACACACCTTTAAACTATTTGAAATGAGAAATGGATATAATCAAACATTTTATTTCTTTATAAGTAAATGAATGAGAAAACTTCCTTATTGTCAAGAAACTTTCCATGTCTATAAACCATCGGGAGTATGTAGATATAGAAAATAGTTGTTCATCTCAAGAAGAATCCTCCACAAGTTCATCTTCACCTGTGGTGATCAATCTATATAAAAATTTAGCAATAACATTATACTTTCCAGGTTTGTCTATAATGATAATGTCAAATTATTGCAATAAGAGTGTCCATCTAATAATTATCCCACCTATTACTAGTTTATCCATTAAGTACTTAATAGTTGAATGATCTAAATAGATCAATACCTAATAACCAGTAATATAATGCCTAAACTTGTTTATGGCATAAATAATAGCGAGAAATCATTTTTCTGTGGTAGTGTAGTTTTTCTCTGTGGGAGTAAGAATCTTGTTGATATAATAAATGGCATACATTTTTCCTTCGTCATATCTTTGTCCTAGAACTTCCCCTAGTGCATTATTGGAAGCTTCAATATAAATATGAAAAGGTTTCTCCAAATTATATCTTTTAAATATTAGAGCAGTCGTGAGTTTGTTTTTTAATTTTTTAAAAGCTTCTTGACACTTATCATTCTATACAAATTCATTATCTTTTGTTAGCAAGGAAAACATAGGTGCAACTATCTTGCTAAAGTCTTCAAAAAATCTTTTGTAATATCCTACATGACCAAGAAAAATTTTGACATATATTTATGTTTGAGGAATGAGGAGACTAGAAATTACCTCAATCTTATTGGGATCCATTTTTATTCCTTGAGAAGAGATATGATGTCCTAATACTATCCATTCATCAACCATTATTATACACCTCTCATGACTCAAAGATGCTTGATGTTCTTCACATTTGGTGAACACTTTATCCAAATAATTTAAGGCTTCCTCAAATGTGTTTCCATGGATAGTGAAATAATCCATGAATGCTTCCACACAATCATTTGTAAGATCAAAAAATATGGCTAACACTACTCTTTGAAAGGTAATAGGTGAATTGCACAATCCAAAAGGAAGGCATGTATAAGCAAATATTCCCTAGGGGCAGGTAAATGTAGTTTTATTTAGATTTTTAGAGGCTATTATAATTTGATTGTATCCATTGAACCCATCTAAGAAATAAAAGTATTGTTTTCATGTCAAGTTATCCAAAACTTGATCAATAAAAGGCAAAGGAAAGTAATGTCTCATAGTGGATTTATTAATTATTTGTAATCTATGCAGACTCTCCATTTTCCATTCTTCTTAGGTGAAATGACCAGAGGTGAAACCCATTGACTATCAGATATGGGGTAAATGAAACCAACTTCTAATAGTTGTTATATCTCTATTTTTACAATTTATTTCAAGGTTGGGTTAATTTTGTGTTGTGGTTGTCTAACTATTCTAACAGTTTCAGTGTAGATGTGATGGGTATAGACACTAGGATGTATTCCTTTTATATCACAATAATCCCAAGTGAAGGATTTTGTGTTTCATACTAATATATCAAACACTTTACTTTCTTGTTGGTCAGTTAACTAGCTATTGATATTCAACAGTTTACCAAGATGGATTGTAATTTGTTTAGTACCTAAAATGATGGAATTTACCTACTTGTATTTACTCATTAAATCATTTAATGGACATATATGTGGTAGTAAGATGTGAAATTTATCCACATACTTATAAAAGGTTTCACTTTTGGAGAGCAAATTGGTCAATGGATAATGAAAATTGTTTAAAAATGAATTATGTCACTCTTGAGCCCAATCAACTATGGCTTGTTGGATATCTTGTGAACTAGATAACATGTTTGGAGGACTTATGGAATTGTCTTGGTTCTCAGTAATGAAGTTAAATTCTTCTCACTCATGATTATTCATCTTGGTAGCTAAGTTATTAGTCTTTGGAGCTAAGTTATCAGTCTTCAAAGCTAGGCATTTAGACTTCTAAGCTAGGCTATCAAACTCTAGAGCTAGGATATTAGACTTCAAAGCTAGGTTATCTTGGTCCAAATATTCTATTATATGTTCATTCTATTATATGTTCATCCTCACATTGTAAAAATATTGGATTCCTTACATTTATGAACTGCCCAAGAAATTCTCAAGGATAGTTTATCTCTAAATATTCCCAAATAAAACAAGAAGAAGTCCAATAACCTAGCTAACCTAACATCATTTTTCCATATATTTACCAGTTTTTAGTTGGAAATAACACTCCAAACACTTTTTATTCTCCATTGTTTCCTTCACAAGCTCAGAAAGGCAAAATTGAAGAGGATGGTACGGCCAAGAAAGAGAGAGTGAAGAGATGAAATTTTGGCCATTTTTAGGGGTCCTCATGAGATTTAAATTATTATAATTATTTTTTATAATTATTTCCTATTATTTATGATAAATTATAATAGTGACAATAGGTCACTATGGCTTATGCATCTAAGAGGGGTCTATTCTTGCATCTATTTCTCCAACTCGGAAATTGATGGAGAGGAAATATTTTTAAGGTGGTTTTTAGAGGTATTTTATCTAATTTTAATGGTGGTTTCATCATCAAATTAATCTCTATGACTTAATTTCACTTGGAGGAAGAATTACTTGGTGTATAAGTTGTTCTAATGAGTTATGTTGCAAGTCTCTATTTTATCTTCATGGTGGTGATTCTCAGAGGTTTATAGTGTTCCATTATTCATGTAAACTCCCTAAGTTTCATGGATTCATTATTAATATTTCTCATATGTGTTTTAGTCCATCTTATACAAGTTTTTTACTCTTTTGTAGACATTATTAGTGTCATACTAGACAAATCCATAGGAAAACATTGTACATGCTGAAAATTCAAGTATTGATGTTTGTGGGCTAAGAACTAAGTTTATTTGATTTTTTGAACATAAGAGCCATTAAGCACATTTGCTTATTTATTGACAACATGAAAATCCAAACCAATGTCAATGGATTTGGCATCCCATTTATATTTTAGGTTTGTCTATATTTGGTGCTTAATGGCATTTAGTGTTTTCCTAATTAGTGTTTATTCAAATTGGCATTCATTGTACTTAGAACTCATGGCACATGGAATTAAAATTAAAAAACACCACTCATTTAATTTAGTGGTAGTTTGATTGTGTTAGAGTGAAATTAAAGATAAAATAAAACATGCAATAATCTAATATACATGAGTTTGAATTTATGCCAAAATTATATATGTGGTACCTTGAGCACCCATAAGTTATGCCCAAATTTTGACCTCATCAAAGTTCTAAAAATTTTGTTCCATTGCGTAGACCAAGTCTAAGAAATAAATTTTGAGTATAAACACTTAGTGTAAGATGTTCATTTTATGCCTCAAAAATTGGAGTTCCTGCTGACCCCAAAATATTTGATTTGGTCTAAGTTCCCCTGGTTTATTTCATCCCTGATTTCTTAGATTTGGTATATAGTTCCAAAATTTCTATTCTGACCTGATCTACCTAATGGGGTCTTATAAATTGAGTATGAATAGTACCCAAGGTACCTAATCTTCATGATGGGCCTGATAGGTCTAGAACAAAATTTTAAAGGGTTCCCATGGTTTTAGATAGGCCCAACAGTGTCTACTAAAAAGTTGTTTGAATTTCTCTAGGTGTCATTAAGCCCTGAAACACCCAACAAGGTCTTCAAGGTGTTCAAACATAAAAAAATAGTGGATTTGAACATGGATTTACCATTTAAATTGAATTTAGATAAGTTTCCTAAGGGAATAAAAGGTTACAAAATGGTCTTGATTCTATCGAAGCATAAAAATATTAAAATGGTCTAAGGTGAAAAAGCATGTTCTTGTTTTGGTCATAACTTTCACACTCGAACTCTATTTTGGCTCTTGTTTGAAGAGTTAAAAATCTATTTTGATGAATGATCCAATATTTTTAAGTATTTTATCCTCATATACATTTATATATGGGTTCACTTTTTGGGTACAATCAATATTCCATTTACGACACCCAATTTCAAATATATGTGGCATATACATGGTGAGACTATGATAAGTATTCATAATATTTCCAAACTCTATTACCCAATGGGTAAGAGCTTGCAAACCCAAGTCAAACATTAAATAAATTTATAAAATATACTTAATTCATTTTTAATTAATTATTATTTTTCAAACACAAAGTCATAAAATCAACTTAATTAATATTATGTAAAAAAGTGTCTAGACTAATAAAAATATAAAAAGTGGGCAAACTCAGGTTAAGGCTAAGTTAGTCGTAAGTTTGGGTTAAGTTAAAATATAGTTTCTAAACTACCTTTAAGGGTAAATTTTTAATAAATGGATGAATTTTTGAACCCAAGGGGTTCTAATTTTATTTTCTTCTAGCCCATGGAAAGGGAAAGGATTGCTATAACTTTTTGTACAGTCGTTCATTTTCTACGATTTTGGCGAATACAATACAAGTGATGGTGTAAGATAAAATATGTTAGATAAAATTTGATATTATTATTTTTTTTAATTATGGCTTATTGTTCACATGCATATAAACTATCAAAACTCTACTTTTTATTATTGTATGTTCAAAATATGAACTTTACAAACTTTGTAGTATAAATTTGGGTGAAATGATTGGAACCTATCACATGCAATAATATTTGAAAGGGGACTTAGTGCTCTAAGAATTAATTCATACTCTCATTACACTCATTGCCCTGAATTTTCATTCACATTCTAGGGGAATATTACAACCCATTCCCTTCAAAACTGGGTTATCTAGATGGTTTTCTATGAGTTTCAAATTCTCCTTTACATTTACTCCCATTCTTTCTCCCTTACCAACTTTATTATTTTCTCATTTTTAATTACATTTTTATAATTTTAGGTTAAAATTACTCAAAAAAATTTAAAAAACTCACATCATACAAGGGATTTTCCCTTCTCAAATGCAGAGGAAAATCATCCTCATTTATCCAATGTTATAAGTTTTATGTCATTTCCAATTAGGCAAGCTAGTGAAATAGCCAAAGAAAGTAACGTGACATAAAATATTGTTAAGAAATCATAATTAAATAAAGTTATAAAAATAACAACATCAACTTATTAAATATTACAAAAAAATTATGGCCCCATAAAACATCAAAATACCATACTTTGAGTTAATGTTTCATTTTGTTGTCATGGTGACTAAGCCATCAACCAATTTTTCATCTCATTTCCATCTTGACTAGGTAGAATAACCACATAAATTCCAAAACATATCAAGTTGATTACCTTACTCATTATCAATGTGGATATTGAATGCCAAATCAAAACCTTACTAACACAAATGCCAAGTATTATGCATGTTCACTATGTCAGTAATTTTACATTTGACTCCTATACAAAATGTACATTCAACACCTTTATTTTTTGACATTAAAATAGGATCACATGAATAAAACTGTACTATTTGTTCAAACTTCAATATCCAAATTTGCTTCAGCTTTAATAAAATTTATCTTCATGTTGTAATAAGAACAAATTATGCATTGAATATTATTACTAATCTTGAGCAAACTCAAATACAACTTTATACTTGAGAATAATTCCAATGTTGTTCAATATAGAATAATTTTGTAAAATTGAACTAATGAAGTTCGCAATGACTTGTGTTTAGATTCAAAAATATCAACAAGATCGAGGTTACCACATGGATTTATCCAATGTAGAATAATATATGAGAAAGAGTCATAGTCAACAACCATGTATAACCTCAACTATTTTGAATCAAATGCAACAAAAAATAATTATTGTGTTTTATCCATTTATTAAAGGGCCAACTATTAAACATGTCTAATTAAAATAATAATCAATCAAATGTTAAATAATGATAACATTTAAAATGCACTCAGATCATAACAAGAACAAAGTTAAATATGCAATGGCCACTTGCCAAATAATGGTATTGAATCACAAAGTAAGAAAGTTTTTATATAAATTTTCCTGGGATAATTTTTTTAAAAGGAGTATAAAATTTTATGATAACACTAGAAAACATGTTAGTTGGTTTCATACATGAAGTTGGGCTACAAAAATAAAATTTTGTAAAATTTTCCTTAGGAGTTTAGTGCATATTAAATTGTTCCCTGTATCACTAAATGTGAAACCCATAATAATTTTCATATAACATGGATGTAATGTTCGAATTGCATGGCATGAAGAAGAGAAATAGATAATGAAGAAGTATGGGATGGATAGGTGAAGTTACAGTAGTCTATTACATAAAATATGACAATAATGTATCACTTTGAAAATCTAATATCTTTTAGCATTATTAATAAATTGAAAATTAAAGTGAATCTAAAAATTTAATATTAATCTAATAAAAAATACTTATAGTGTTATGTATGCATCATTTTTGACTTTGACTATATCAATAATACTTATGCATCCATTTATGAAAATTATTTGATAAATGCATAAAGAAATCAACCTAAGCAAAATGAAATGAAGAAAGAAAAACAAAATGAAAGAATGAAAGAAAGAAAACCAAAATTGACAACAAAAATAAGATCATTCATAAAGTGTTTTAAATGATAGCCATTGATAATATGATGCAACGAACTTCCATCTAAGCCCTATAAGTTAAATTCATGTATCCCCAGTACAATAGCCATTTTATATTAGCTCAACCATAAAGAATTAAATTTATTATTTTTTCCAATATCTTCACATGCTTTGTCCCAAAACAATACTAAATCTCTAGCTTTAAAGATTTTCTTAGAAACCACTTTGTCAAAAAAAATCTTAAGTTTTATTTTTTATTTTTAGAGTTTTTGAAGTGATATATATTTAGCTTCATCTAAGGATAGAAGGTCATCTAATATTTTTTGTAATGTATTAGTGTTTCCAAAGACATATTTTATATAAATTATAGATTAAAAAATATATAATTCTATTAGATGGTGGTTTTAAAACCATAAGCAAACATGAAAAGTGAATATCCTATTTCAGCCTTAACCATAGTACATGATCACCCTAAAGTGATTCAAAAAAATTATATGCCAATTTTACTTATTATCACAAGCAATATTTTTCATAATTAAAATCAAATTTTTATTAGTGGATTCAGTTTGACCATTTCCTTGAAGATGGTATTTAGACGAATGACTAGAAATGACTGAATGATGTTCTAAAAAATTAATGTATTTATTTGAAATAAAATGAGAACCAATGTGAGAAATTATCTCAAAATGAATGTCAAAACATGAAAAAATCTAATTTTAAAAAAGTGAAATTACTTCAATAATGACTAAACAATTATCTCAAAATGAATGTCAAAACATTAAAAAATTCAATTTTAAAAAAGTGAAATTACTTCAATAATGATAGAACTTTTAAGAGACGTAACTTCTAGCCATTTCATAAAGTAGCCAATAGTTGTCAAAATATATTTATGACTTATTTAAAATGGAGGGTAAATTAGAAATAAAATCAATGCCCCACTTAGTGTAAGGTTTTTTTATAAATGAATGGATTTAAAGGCATAGAAAGTTGTATATCCATTCTTGCAAATAATTGACATAGCGTACAAAAATGAACTAAATGAAAAATATCTTTAAAAAATGTTGGCCAATAATAACTAGCAATCAAAAATTTATGTATTGTATTTTTTTGTAGTGTAATTTTCACCACAACCACCTTCATGGAAACTTCCAAGGACTTGTTTAGTTTGATCATGTGTTATGCATATTAACAATATTCCATCTCTATTCCCAAAGATAAAACTTTCTCAATTAAAACAATCTTCAATTTTTTTAGCCTAAGAGCTTTTCTTTGTTATTTATCTAAATAATCAGGTCAAATTTGGTTTTGGAAATAATAGATTATATCATGATACCAATCGTCTTATGAAAAAAAAATCCAATCTTACATTTATAGTTCAATTTTGAAATTCTTTGTAAATTTTAACTATTTTGATGGTTTGAAAATAGGGTTTAGCTTGCAACTTATCATTTATAGCAAGGATCACTACATTAACATCTGAAGTTGTATTTTTATAAAGATTTTTAACTAAATCATAATCTTTAATTATTTTACAATTTTCAAATTTGAGATCAAATTCTTGTATTCTGAATATCCATTTAGCTAATCTTCTATCAATCATGAGTTGTTTGAGAATTTAAGCTAGAATAGGTGCATTAGACTGTAAAATGAATTTATTTCTCTTTAAAACATATTTAAACTTATTTAATGTTGAAATAAAATAAATGACTAATTTTTCAACTAAATGGTATTTGGTCTCAACATTCTTGAGCACTTGGCTCATGTATCTTATGGGCTTTTCTTCTTTTTTGTGATCATATTTGAGTGATCATGATGTAGGTGCATTATAAATAATGAATTAAATTATTCTTTTTTAGGTTTTTATGAGGTCTAATAAGTCATATTTTATCAATAAGAATATTTATTCAAGCTCTACTTGTCAAATATAGCTCATTTAGAGGTTCTTTTTAGCTTTCCCACCAAAATGGAAAATTAAAAAAAAAATGAATTTGTTTCTAAGAGTTTGGAAGGTTTTAGGCATGCTATAAGGTATTTATCCTTTTAATGGGTATCTAGGGTGTAATCGTATGTAGTGGATGTCTTTTAAACCTCAACCTAGCTTAAACTAGTCCTAAACACAATCAAGGTAGGAGCAGCATAAGTAATTAGTTAAATAAAACATGTTTGAAGATAAGTCATAGATGGTTGAGATATTTAAGGTTCATGGAATAATAATAAGACAAGTTTAGACATAATTTAAGATTATACATACCTTGAACCAAAATAAAATGAGCCAATAAACACATGAAAAAGAGGATAAAACTTAGTTAGTAGGGTTGGTGTAATTATGTTATGTTTGTAGAGGTCTGTAAGTAACTTTAAAAGAACATGAATAATAAAAAAACTTTTTTGGAGATATTTATTGTCTCTTATAATATTTAATGTATTAATACATGTTATTATTGTTCGTTAATCGTGTACAATGCTTTTATGATGTTTTCTTTAGTTACAGAGGTCTAAAACTCTATTTTTAGTAATACAGTCTAAGGACAGAGACATTTTGTATGTGTTTTTGGATGTGTTATATCAGGATATCAATTGTAAAAATAATATGGGAGTGTAAGGGTCTTGAAAAAATCATTTGGAATCCTTGACAATTGGTAAACTTGAATTGTCTCTAAATTTGTGCTCTTGGACTAGTTACATCTTAGAACCCTAGTTTAGGGTTTTATTCCACTAAATTGACCATATTTTGAAAATGACCCATCTAAATACTCTAAAAAAACGTAGTTATATGCTTTTAATTTTTTTAACTGGTATAATTTGTTTTAGGTCATGAAAATATTTACAAAGGAATATATTAATCACTATGTTTTCTGTAGACCTTGAAGAACCTTAAAATAAGGCTAATAGCGTAAGTTTTAGTATTTTCTTGTAATTAAAGATATCAAATAGTTTTATTAGGTTACAATGAATTGCATAAGGATAAGACAAGTTTGATGAATCATTGAAAAATCTCAAAATTTTGATTTTAATTCATTTGAGGAAATAATAATTGTAATAGACCTGTTAGGAAAGGCTACAAGCCTACCCACAAAAAGTAGTCTATTAAGAATTTTAGACCTTATAGACCTCCCTTAAACCATAGTGGTATCAAATCAAGTTTAGGTTGTCTCAGGTTGAAAGGATCTTAGTATTTGATTGATAAGCTATAAAATAGGTTTGTGATGATGGCCATCAGAGCAAGAGGCTAAGGTTAGAAAGACAACCTACTGAAGCAATGTTGCTTAAATAACTAAGAAATATTCAATCTCATTTTTAGGCCATGAATATTTATTAGAGAAGAGTAATTGACATGGGATATGTCAGTGATAGATAATAACAAGATAGGACTCAAAAATAAAAGGTAGAATGAGAAGAATGAAAAGGAAGGGCATAAGAGAGAATTATTAGAGTAGTCATAGGAGTCAACTCGAAACCCAAACTAGAAGTACCTATGTATGAATGTAGCTTAAATGTGAAGGAGATGGATGACTAGATCAATGTCATGGATAAGTAATTTGATTATGAGGGAGTGGATGATGAAAAAAAGTTCAAATTTACTATTACAATATTGAAAGGTCATGCATCCCTTTGGTGGGATGGATTACAAGATGAGAGGAGAAGGAAAGGTAAATCAAAGATCAAGAGTTGGGACAGAATGGTGGCCAAGTTCAAATGAAAATTCATGATAAAATAATACCAAACTAATCTCTTCAAGAAGCTTCAAAACCTAAGGAAAAAAGAGTTGATAGTCAAGGACAATATAAAGGAATTATATGTTAGAGGTACAATCACTGAGAGGAGGGGTAAATCAGTGAGCCCAAATAATCCAACTTCAATTTCAATCCTTACAAACATTTAATCAGATACCACAAGCATTCATGAAGCATACACATAATTCATAACAATTAACAAGAGAGATAATCCAATATCAAGCACAAAATACATGACATATGTGGGAAACCCTCTTGGGGGAGAAAATCCACTATAACCTATAATTGGACAACTATCCTAAAATAATAAGAACCAATATAGACCAGCTACAACTGATCAAGGAACTACCATCCCTTATTTAGATAAGGTGCTATAACACATGTCTAGTTGAGCTACCATAATAACTATACCTTTAACAAGTTTCACCTTGCAAGGAGGCTATAACCCCCTAGATGTTGAGATACAACAACACCTATGAACTGATGTCTAAAATACCTAATGATGGACCTCTAATTATCACTCTTCACCTTCACTCACACTCAATATTCAAGAACACTATTCTACCAATATAATTATGACCTATACATCATACAAATAATCCTCAATCTTATCTGCTCATCAATTCATCTACTAGGAAATCTACCTCTCCTTTTCTCCATAATTCACACACATAAGCCTCTCTCAAATCTTTCACAAGTCTAGAAATCACCATCTTTGATTTCACTATTTATAGAGCATTCATGGTCATCACCATCTTGGTTGGCCATTAGGCATGTCTTAAACCTTAAGGCATATATCTAATCAAGACACATCTCAATAAAATTTTCATAGGTTGGTCATATCATCTATGGGTCACCCTTAAGCAGCTACACCTTTTAATAAGGCCCTTGTAGCTATGATATGTCTCATGGAGACCTATTCACCCATTAAGTACATCATCGATAAAACTAAGAACATAAGACCACTTAAAAAAGAATTGAACCATTCGAAATGACCCCTTTGACATCCTCAAATGATCATAGTCTCCAAAACACTCTTTTGCTAGAGCACAATTTGCTCAAGCAACATTCTGTGCACACAGTCAACATGAACAAATATATAGTTGACTTCTAAACCTTTTTTCATGTTTCATATGATTTGTAAAACCTTCATAATGCACAAAAATTATACTCATTGATTATACAACATTATATAATATATAATTCATCATTAAACATCTAAACAACAATAAAACAAGCTCAATCATCTTTCTCAAGTCACTTGCAGAATAAGCACGAACACATAGTCAACTTTAAACCTAAATATATTTAAATATACACAATTTTAGATAATTAAATATATATTTCCATATTTACCTTGGATTCCTCTACAATTTTTCTTTTTACACCATCAGAAAATTCATCTTAGATCAAAAGATATGGCCTAAAAACTAGACACAAGGCATTCCTTTGTTAAATTCAAATATTTGAATTAAAATGGTCATAGTTAAAACTCAAAAACCATGTCCTCATCTCATATCCTTGAATCTTAGATAAATCACACACCATTTATATTTTTCAATATTTAATTTATAGTGCACTAATGCCCAAAAATTAAACATCTAACAACTGACCTCATCTTGTCTAATCTTGCAATATTGACTCAACGTGTACCGTCGATCTCTATAGATCATCAAAGTATTTATTATGCAATTCACACCATTAAATATATATATATAAACATTTGATCACTATTGTATATTTATCTTTTACCTTTTATCAATGTTAAACCTCAAACACTTGTCTTCATCTCATAGCATCTTGACATCTTGGAATAAACACGCTCCATCGATCCTTTTGTAAGGAGCTCAATCTTTACCCAATTTAGGCATAAAACACTTTAACCTATTTGACTTGTTACACACTATATATATTTATGTATTAACTCCCACACATCATTGGATATCTATTTGGTCTTGATATTTAACATCATGCAAAAATGACTAAGTATGGGGACCATTGTTCATCTGCCTGGAAGGCCAACTTTGCACCTCCATATCTTTTGCTTCGCTTAAGTGCATGTTCTCAAATTTGGACCATATGATCTCCTCACACAAGATAATCCAACCATGTGTAAATATTATCCTATAACCCTCACACATGTGATACATAATGACATGAAAATTCTCATTCATATTTATCTGTTCATAGAGCCAACTATGTCAAAAACTTATCTAGGAGGCTAACTTTGAATATGCATATCTTTTGTTGTACTCCAGCACTTGACCTAAAAGTTAGTGAAAATAAACTAGACACAAAAATAAATAAACCCATATGATCACCTTATCCTAAAACATCCACATGTTTAATATATTCCATCATCAAAATGTTTACTTAGCTCTTTCTTGCCTCATTCAAATTTGGCTAAGTATGGGAAACACTGCCAAACTACCTGAGAGCCCAAATTTTCACTTGCATATCTTTTTTAAAACTTCATCGATATACTTGAGACTTTTCACATAGAAAATAGGGACTAATTTTATCACAACCATATGAAAAAATCACCTTGACTCATCCATATATGGCAATGGTGACATCAGCAAACTACCTACTCAGATTTTCTACCATTAGACCCAAAATGTTTAGATGAAAACTATGGACTACTAGATGAATTCCACTTATACACACAAGAAATAAAATCATATAAAACATATTAGGTACCTATTTCACATCCTCAAAACACCATACTCATCTTTAAACATCTCTAACAATTCCAAAACTTAAGATCAACCACTCATACTTCAAGCATACTAGGACAAGCACATTGTACACTTTGTCATTGTCACGTAGACTATCAAGGCACTTCATCCCCTCACCTAAAAACCTATATGACATAATAATTACATCATTTGAAACTCTCAAAAAATCTACTACTTTGTCATTGATGTCAACAACCATCATATATAGCAATATACAGCTCACATTCATTCTCTCTCTTCAAGCACTCTCAAACTAGGAATTTTCTCCCCCTTTGACACAATGACAAAGTGGGAAAATATAATCCTAAGGACAAAAAAATAACAATAAAAATATAATACCATCTTATAAACATGATACAAACTCTCCCTTACCTTGAGCTTACCTTTTCTTGCCTTGACAACTTCCTCTTGCTCTATGTCAACACTCTCTTCAACCAAGCACTATAACCAATGAATATAGAACACAAAAAAAATACTAAAATCTAATGGAAATCACTAATAAATATCTAATAATGACTCCCCCTAAGAACTCTAAGCAATTTCACCTTTTAATCATCTACAAATCTCTACATACCATGAAGAATCACCACTTAGGCATACTAACCTCTTCTCTCAAGCCACCTCAGGGACCACCAATAGAACTTCATGCCACTCACCAAAAAGGAATCATGTACTAAAATAACCTTATAACTCACCTTGAAATATAAAAACCTTTATATTTTGGAGAAACTGAGCAAAAATCACTCTTCTTCGCTTTTAGGCCTGTCTAGACTACTTGTAGCCCTACCTAGAATTTGTAGAGCCCACAATTTTTAGTAGACACACATTTAAGACCTAAAAATTAATATTTATATAAATCTCATATTACCCATAAATCACACCAATTTTCATCACCAAGATCATCCTCTATAACATACTTCCTTCACAAACCTACTAGTTAATTAGCAATCCATATTGACAAAAACTTGAATAACTTGAGAACCACAAACCTTAAAATATATATGAAGCTTGATTTGACATCCCATTTATCCCATTCAACCTTTAATAATCCTTATACCTCAATTTACAAGGTAAACCACTTTTTTAGCATAGCCCAAAACCCTAGAATCTTAAAACAAACAAGGTTAACGAACCTCTTTCTGGTCAATGCACACCTCTAAAACTTCTTTCACACCTAGAGACACCCATCACACACTTCTGTACCAAGATTTGAGCCTTCAAAATTTTTAGAGTCTTGACTTCCTATAACCCATTTTAGGCATGCTTACCCTTAATCCAAAAATTGAGAAAATTGAGAGCACTCAAAAATCTTCAATTTGCCTTCAACATACCTTTAAACCATAAAAACACCTAAAGCACATAAAAAAGAAGTGTATAGACCTTTCTAACCACCAAAACTTTAAATTTCATCAAACTCATTATTCCATCTAGAAACATCCATTCTGACCCTACACAATAGCTCCTTCACAAATCTCTGGAGCAAACTCATGAACTTGTTGCTTCCCCTTAACCAAAGACCTTCTATTGATTCATAGAGAAAAAAATGACACCCAAGATTTAACTTAGATAATAAAATGTATATTTTTATAATGTTTTGATCATAATATCTATAAGCTTCTCTTTTTTAGGCACATGCTCCAACTTAACACATTGATTAATCACTTGTACTCCTATCATCCATACATCCTACCTAATCAGTATTAGTATATGATTTCAAAGAGAATTTCATACTCCTGAGGTAACATAAACCATAGTCTATGGTGCCTTTGAGATATCACAAGATCCTTTTGACTACTTTCAAGTGAGATTCTCTAGGTTCATCTTGAAACCTTCATACAAGACCTACTACTTGAATGATGTCAAGCCTAGAGGTAGTAGAGTACAAAATACTTCCAATCATAACTCTATACAAAGTTTGATCAAAATTTGGTGAGCCATCTAGTTTACTTAACTTACATCATGTGATCGTTGGAGTACCCATTGGCTTACAATCCATCATGTCAAACTTCCTTAGCATATCTTTGATGTATTTAGATTGTGAAATGAATATCCCTGCATCAATTTTATTGATATATAATACTAAGAAGAAAGATATTTCTCCCAAATTTAACATTTCAAACTCAGTCTTCATAGTATCTACAAATTCTCTACTCATTTTATCATTGTCAGATCCAAAACTATGTCATCAACATATACAACAATTGTCACTTGATGATTTTATTCTATCTTAATGTACAAATTACTATCAGCTACCCCCTTTTAAAACCTTGACTCAAAAGATACTTATCTATCCTGTCATACCAAGCCCTAGGAGCTTGTTTAAGACCATACAAAGATTTCTTCAATTTACACACAAAATCTTGATTACTTGACATGAAGTATCCTTTAGGTAACTTAATATATACTTATTCTTCTAAGTTACCATTCAAGAATATAGATTTCACATCTATTTGATATACCTTAAAACCTTTGAAACATGTGTATGCCAAAAAGAGTCTAATTTCTTCCATTGTTGCCACAGGAGAAAAATTCTCATCAAAATCTATTACTTCAACCTGAGCATTTCCTTTACACACTAATCTATCCTTGTTCTTTGTGACTTCTCCTTTCTCATTCATATTTTTTTTTAAATACCCATTTGATACCTATCACATTTTTATCTTTTGGTCTAGGAACTAAGTCCCATGTTTCATTATTTTCTATTTGATCAATTTATTCATCCATTGCATCATTATAACTTTCATCTTTGCTAGCTTCCATAAATGTTCTGGGTTCAATCATGGATAATAGAGGTGAGTCTTGTTGATTTTGATTTATCAATATTCTCCTAGTCTGAAACCTTGCATTAACATTTCCAATAACTTGAGAGATTGGATGATCTTTCTAAATTTTTCTAGATGGAGCTCCAGGGTCTTGTTTTTCTTCCTCCTCTTCATCTTCATCATTATTTGTAATATAATTCTAAATTGAATCACTTACCTACAATTTTGGGTTCTTGACTCTACTTGTCTCATATCTCCTTACATTTAAACTTTAAGTAATCTTGTGAAGTCTCTTATTGAATCACCTATAAGCAATACTGATAGAAGAATAACCTAAGAAAATGCCTTCATCAAATCTTGAATCAAATTTGTCAAGATTATCTTCATCTCTTTTGATGAAAACACCTACTCTCAAACACTTTTAAATGTTTGACATTAGCCACTCTATTCTTCCATAACTCATAAGGAATATTATAACCATTTACTCTAATTTGACATTTGTTTAAGATGTAAACTAAAGTGTTGGATTCCTCTTCCCAATAATCATCTGATAATTTTGCATCTTGAATCATGGTTCTACTCATCTCAACAATAGTCCTATTCTTCATTTCAACCACACCATTTTTTTGTGGTGTTATAGCAGCAAAATATTATCTTCTTATCCCATGTACTTCACAAAAATCATCAAACTTATGAGATCAAAACTCACCTCCTGTATCTGATCTCACACACTTGATCTTTGAAACTTAATCATTTTACACAAAAGCATTGAATTCCACAAAAATTTTAAAAGCTTTTGATTTTTCTATAAGAAATAATATCCAAGTCATCCTAGTAAAATCATCAATGAGAAGCATGAAGTAACTATTATCTTGAATACTTTGAGTTCTCATAAGTCTACATAGATTAGTGTGGGTCAACTCCAATGGATCTATAGTGGATAATTCCTTGGTTTTGTATCTTCTCTTGGTTTGATTCCAATGAAGACATGCCTTCCAAAGAGAATGAGGAACTTAGAAATCTTAGGCATATGCCTTACCAAACCTTTTGAACTGATTTTTACCATATTATCAAAATTGATATTCCAAGCCTTCTGTTCCAAAGCCAAATTTCTTCCAATTGACTTATGAAACACTCTTCTTTCTTGGATTCATGGAATAAACACATGTTATATGTTTTATGAACATTTGAAATTAATCTTCTAGATGTTGCCTTTATTATTTCACATACATCATCATGAAAAGTTACAACATTTCCTTGCTTACACATTTGGCTCACACTTAAAAGATTATGTTTTAAACCTTCTACATATAAAACATTCTCAGTCCTAGTATGACCATTGTCCAAACTCATTGTACCTTTATTGACTATGTTAGCAGATTTGTTGTCACCAAATCTAACTAAACCTAGGTTGGTATTTTTAAGAGAGATAAACTTGCTCTTGTCTCCTATCATATGATTTGATCATCCACTATTTATGAACCATCACATCTTCTCATCTTCTTGAGTATGTAAGGTTTCTTGAACAAACAATGACTCTTCCTTTGGTGATCTACTTGGATTTTACTTCTTTTCATCTTTAGATGTAGTCTCCTTGAACCATTTGATAGTGTTTATGACTTGTATATCCTTTTTCTAAAAATCTCTTTTATAATTTTTAGATATATGACCTTGTTGGTTATAATTGTAGCATATGAGGTCCTTTTTTATCTCTAGTGAGAGAGCACATTTTCTATATCTATGGCCAAAATGATTGCAGGAGAAGTAATACCCATTAAAGACATTATTCATATTTGCCCTCCTTTTTTCTTGATCATTAATGATCCATGAATTTTCATTCTTGACCCTTTTGGTGGAGATGGAATCCCTTTTATCCTTGGATAAGAGTACATCTGAGTAAGTCATGACTTTGCTTTCAAATTATTCCATTCTTTGATTAAGATTTTTATTCATCATGACCTATAAATTATTGACTATTGCCTCTAGATTTTTTACTTGTGTCTTCACACCATTAACTTCTGATAAAGCACAAACTAGATTATCTTGAAGACAAGACATAACCTCTTTGTCAACCATTGTACCTTTGATCACCTTCAAGTGGTTAAATTTTACATGAAGGACTTGCTCTAGTATAATCACTGAGGGGGAGATGAATCAATGAGCCCAAATAATCTAACTTCCATTTCAATCCTTAAAAAGACTTAATCAAATACCATAAGCATTCATGAAACATACACATCATTCATAGCAATGAACAAGAGAAACAATGCAAGATCAAGCATGTAATACAGGCCAAATGTGGGAAACCCTCTTGGATGATAAAACCCACTAGAACTTGCAATTAGACTATTGTCCTAAAATAAAAACAACCAATTTAGACCAGCTACAACTGATCAAATAAATACCATCCCTTATTTAGTGAGACTACAATCCCATAAGGTGTTATAACACCTATCTAGCTAAGCTACCATAACAACTAGAACTTTAGTAAGTTTTACCTTGTAAGGAATCTAAAACCCCCTAGATGTTAATATGCAATAACAACACCTATGAACACATCCACCTATGAACTAATGTCTTCAACACCTAATGATGGACCTCTGATTATCACTCTTCACCTTCGCTCACACTCAATCTGTAAGAGCACTATTCTATCAAAATAATTATGACCTACAAGTCATATAAATAGTCCTCAATATGATCTACTCATCAAGTCATTTACTAATAACTTTAACTCTCCTTTGATCCATAATTCACACACACAAGCCTCTTTCAAATCTCTCATAAGTCTAGAAAACACCATCTTTGATTTCACTATTTATAGAGCATTTATGATCATCACCATCTATGTCAGCCATTAGGCATGTATTAAACCTTAAGGCATATATCTCATTGAGACACAACTCAATACTATCTACATAAGTTTTTCATAACATCTATGGGTCACCCTTAAGTAGCTACACCTTTTAATAAGGCCCTTATAGCTCTTATAGGTCTCATGGAGACCTATTTACCCATTAAGCACATCATAGATCAAACTAAAAAAATAGGACCACTTATAAAAGCATGGAAACATTCCACATAACCTCTTTTACATTCTCAAATTATCATAGTTGCCAAAACACTCTTTTGTTAGAGCATAATTTACTCAAACAACATTTTGTGCACATAATCACCATGAACAAATATATAGTTGACTTATAAACCTTTGTTCATGTTGAGTATGATTGATCAAACCTTTATAATGAAAAAAAATTATACTCATGTAGTCTACAAAATTATCCAATATCTAATTCATCATTAAACATCAAAAACAATAGAACAAGCTCAAACATCCTTCTCAGGTCACTTGTAGAACAAGCATGAACACATAGTCAACTTTAAACCTCAATATATTTGATCATACACAATTTAAAATCATAAAATATATATTTCCAAATGTTCCTTGGATTCCTCTATAAGTTTCTTTTTACACCATAAGAAAATTCATCCTGGATAAAAAGATATGGCCAAAAAACCAGACACTAGTCATTCATTTGTTAAATTCAAATATTTGAATTCAAATAGTCACAATTAAACCTCAAACACCAGGTCCTAATATCATGTCCTCACATCTTATATAAATCATACACCGGTTATATTTTTTGATATTTAATTCATAGTAAGCCAATGTCCAAATGTTAAACATTTAACATTTGACCTCATCTCATCTAATCTTGTAATATTGACTCAACGCATACTGTTAATCTCTGCAGATCAACTAGGTATTTATTATGCAATGCACACCATTTGATCAATATGTAGGAACACCAACTCACTATTGGATCCTTATCCATTACCTTTACTCATATTTAAACCTCAAATTCTTGTCTTTATCTTGCAGCATCCTGACACCTTGGAATAAACAGACTTTGTTTATCCTTTTATAAGGAGCTTGATCTTTACCCAGTTTAAGCATTAAACACTTTAACCTTTTTGTCTTGATGCACACCATATATCTTGATGTATTAAATCATATGCACCATTGGATCTTAATTTGGTCTTGATCTTTAATATCATGTAAAAATGACTAAGTATGGGGACCATTGCTCATCTACCTGGAATGCCAACTTTGTACCTCCATATCTTTTACTTCGTTCAAGTGCATGTTCTCAAATTTGGACCATATGATCTCCTCACATAAGAGAATAAAAAAATGTTTAAATATTATCCTATAACCCTCACATGTGTGAGATATAATGACATAAAAATTCTCACTTAGATTTATCTATTCATAGAGCCAACTATGTCAAAAACCTGTCTAGGAGGCTAACTTTGAATATGCATATATTTTATCGTACTCCAGTGTTTGACCTAAAATTTAGCATAAATTAACTAGGCAAAAAACTAAAAAAAATCCATATTATCACCTTCTTTTGAAATTTCTGCACGTGTGAGATATTTCATCATCAAAATTCTTATTCGACTCTTTCTTGCCTCATGCAAATTTGGCTATGGGAAAACACTGCCAAACTAATTGAAATCCCAACTTTGTATTTGCATATATTTTGTTTTACTTCATTGCTACACTTAATACTTTGTGCATATAAAACTAGGAACTAATTTTATCATAACCATATGACCAACTCACCTTGACTCATCTACATGTGGTAATGGTGATGTCAGCAAATTTCCTACTCAATTTTTTTGCCATTAGACCTAAAATGTCTAGATGAAAAATTTGGACTACTAGATGAATTCCAATTATGCACACAAGCACTAAAAGCATATAAAACATCTTAGGGACATCTTGTACATCCTCAAAACACCATAATCATCTCTTAACATCTCTAACCATGCCAAAATTAAAGATTAACCACTGATACTTCAATCATACTAGGACAAGCACATTGCACACTTTGTAATTATCACTTAGACTATCAAGGCACTTCATCCACTCACCTAGACACATCCATGACATAATTGAAAACTCTTCAACATTATACAAGCTAACCATTAGAGTGGGACATATAGAATAAGATGTTGAAAAGGTGGCTAGATATATCAATGGGTTAAGGTTAAACATCCAAGATGAGATCATTATTATATCACCAATATCAATTGATGAGGCATACAAATATTCCCTTAAAGCATAGGAGAAATTATCTAGGAAATAGACTCAACATTCAATAGATAGTGGCAAAGGATAACATGGTGTAAGGATTCAATTGCATATCTATAATGAATAAGTTAGCAATTTACAAAGTCAAGTTCAAACCAAAAGAGGTGGTTACTCATTCAAAGGTAGGAGACCATTCACAAGAGGTAGAGGAAGATAATTCATAAATATATGTTTCAAATTCAACAAGTATGGGCATATATATTATGAGTGCTCAGAGAATCCCTTAACAAGTCAAAGCAATGCTCAAATTGTCCAACCTGATGAGGAGAGTGTGAGATCACCTTATCATGAAGATGCATCTAAAATTGGAGAATCCTTACGTATGAAGAGGGTGTTTCTCAAGATTAAAAATAAGATCAAGGAACCTGAACAAATAAATACATTATTTAGAACCACTTGAAAATCAAAAGGTAAGTGTTGTAAGGTAATTATATATAGTGTATTTACTGATAATTGAATATCTTCAAAAATAGTTGACAAGTTAGGCTTGAAAAAGTTAACACAACCCACTGCTTAGAAGGTGTCATGGTTGAAAAAAGGACCCTAAGTCTTAGTAAATGAACAATGTAAAGTGTAGTTTTAGATAGGTAGATACAAGGATGAGGTATTATGTGATTTCATACTTATGGATGTTTGCCATGTCCTATTAGGCAAACCTTAGCAATTTGATAAGAAATACATACATGATGGGAGAAGCAATACCTACACTTTTGTGAAATATGGAAAGAAGCACACACTCATACCATTGAAAGAGGAGAATGAAATAGTAAAAGACAAACCTAAAGTGTTGTTAACAGGTGGAAAAGAGTTCTTATAATAAATCAGAAAAGAAGAGATAAGATATGTATTAATTGGTAAGCCTAGAATAGTTGTTATAACCACAAAATTGACTCATCTACCTCTATAAATATAGAATTTATTGAATGAGATTATTGATATTATTGTAAATGACTTGCCTAATGAACTATCTCCAATCAGAAGCATCAGTCACCACATATACCTCATTTTATGAGCCAATCTATGAAACAAGATAGTTTATAGGATAACACCAAGATAGAATGAGGAGATAATGAAGCAAGTGCAAGAATTATTGGACAAAGGTCTAATCAAAGAAATTTTAAGTCCTTATGTTGTTCCAATGATCCTAACTCCTAATAAGGATGGAGGTTGGAGAATGTGTACTGATTCAAGAGCCATAAACAAGATCACAATCATACATAGATTTTATTTGCTTAGAATTGATGATCTAATTGATTGTTTAAGTGGTGCAAGGTACTTGAAAAGTGGCTACCATCATATTAGAATTAGAGAGGGATATGAATATGAGATATCATTTAAGACCAATTATAGACTATATGAATGGCTTGTAATTCCATTTAGGCTGACTGATGCTCCAAACACCTTCATGAGCTTATGAATGAGGTGCTTAAGGTTTCACTTGTAAATTTTTCATTGTTTACCTGGATGATATTTTGATTTATAATCAATCAAGGTAGGAACATTTTAGACATCTTAGAATGGTCTTAAGTAATTTACAATAAGAAAAATTGATAATCAATCTCAATTAGTACACTTTCATGAACACTAAGTTTATCTATTTGGGATTTTTAATTTCCCAAGAGGGTTTTAAGGTGGATAAATAAAAGTTCAAAGCTATAGTATAACAACGTACTCCAAGGAATGTATTTGAGGTAAGAAGTTTTCATGACTTGGCTAGTTTTTATAGAAATATTATAAGGAATTTTAGTAGCATGTATGCTCTAATATTGGAAACTATAAAAGCAAACAAAAATCAGTTTTCAATGGACTAAGATGGTTGAGATAAGTTTTCAGTTCTTAAAGAAAAATATTACAAAGCAACCACTATTAGCCTTGCCTGATTTCACCAAGTTATTTCAAGTAGAGTGTGATGATAGTGGGCCTGTTATAGGGGTTGTTTTGAACCAAGAAAGAAAACCAATTGCCTACTTCAGTGAGAAACTTAAGGAGGAAAATAATAATTAATTAGCATATGACCAATATTTATACACCATTATCTAAGCATTAAATAAATAGAGAAATTATATGTTGCCCAAAGAGTTTATGCTCTATACAAATAATCACACCCTATAATTCATTAGTAATAAAGCTAAACTAAGTCAAAGACATGAAATGGATTGAATTTATGCAAAGTTATTATTTTTTTATCAAGCATAAAAGTGGAAAATCTAACAAATTTGTAGATACATTAAGTAGGATAAGTCTAATTATGCAGGAGTTCCAAATGAATATCTTGGGTTTCAATGCATCAAAATACCTATATAAAGAATATCTTGATTTCAAGGAGGCCTATGAAGCATGTGAGAATATAATAAAAATATATATGAGTCTATGGATTGAATTTATGATGCAATAATAACTATTACTCAAGGGCAGCCAACTATAAATATCAAGAGGATCAATGAGAGAGAATCTATTAAAAGAGAAGCATATTGGCAGGTTGGCAGGTCATTTTTGACAAAAAAAAAAGACACTTTATCAATTGAGTACTCAATATAATTATACAAGGATGCAGGTTGACGTGAATAAGTTTTTTGAGAGATGTAAATTTTTCCAATATGCTAAAGGGACAAGTTAGAATGCAGGCCTATATCAACCTTTACCAATTCTTAGTAGGCCATGGGATACAATGAGTATGGATTTTGTACTTGGGATACCAAAGAAACAAAAATGTAATGGTTATATATTTGTTTTAGTTGATAGGTTTTATAAAATGTCACATTTCATATCTTGTATAAAAACAAGTGATGCAACTAATATTTCTAACCTATTCTTCAAAGAAATAGTGAGATTGCATGGACTTCCTAAAAGCATTGTGTCTAACAAAAATACAAAGTTTGTTGGAAATTTTTGTAAGGAATCTTTGGAATAATTTTGGGACCAATTTAATTTTCATATTAGTTTACCATCCTTTAACTAATGGTCAAATTGAAGTGTTTAATAGGAGCCTTGAAAACATACTCAAGAGTTTGGTAAGTGACCATCCTAAACAATGGGATCAATAGCTCAAGAAGAATTTGCATATAATGATTATAAAAATATAATTATATGTTATATACCATTAAAAATTTTGTATGTAATCCATCTAAGATCCAATTATGAGCTGAAGAACTTGGGCAAGGAGGAGAAATAAGTGCAGAAGGTGAGGATTTTATAGTAGCAATGCAAGAGTTGAATGAATAGGTAAAACAATGACTAGAAATGAGTTCAAGTAAGTGAAAAAAAATTATTATATGAGAATAAAATAATTTAAATTTGAGGTAGATATTTTAGTACTTTCCCATCTCAGAAAAGAAATATTCCCTAAGGGGGAATACAAGTTGAAGAAAATTAGATCTTGTAAGGTCTTGAGAAAATTTTTTGCTAATAATTATGAATTAGAGATTTCATTTGACATTATAATCTCACCTATATTTAATTTATTATACCTATATCCTTTTATAGGAGATGATAACTCAAAAAAGGTACCTAAATACAATGATGATCAGATCATCAACTGGGAGTAGGAATTGTCAAAAGAATAACCAAATCAACTTGAAGTCATTCTAGACAAGAAGGTAATGAAGCATACTAGAGACAAAGAGTAATTTAAGTACTTAGACATGTGGAATAACAATCCACTTGAATATGTAACATGGATGACACCTTCAAATATATTCAAACATGGTAGCAATATGGAAAAATTCATGAATATGAGCTCATGAACAATTCTTTTGTTCCTTGGTAGTATGATGAAGGTGCATTATAAATAATAAATGTAATTGTGCTTGTTTAGGTTTTTATAAGGTATAATAAGTCATATTACATCAATAATAAGCCTTGTTTAAGCTCCACTTGTCCATTCTAGCTCATTTAGAGGTTCTTTTTAGCTTTCTTGCCAAAATGGAAAATTAAAAAAAAATGAATTTATTCCTAAGAGTTTTGAAGGTTTTGGGCATATTATAAGGTGTTGATCCATTTTTAATGGGTCTATAGAGTCTAATAATATTTATTATGTGTCTTTAAATCCTAAACCTAGCTTAAACTAATCCTAAACCCAATCAAGGTAAGAACAACATACATAATTGGTTAAATCAAGCATGTTTAAGGATAAGTCATAGATGGTTGAGAGATTTAGGGTGCATGAAACAATAATAAGACAAGTTTATACATCAGTTAAGAGGAGATAAATCTCAAACCAAGAGAAAAGGATATAATAAATGCATGAAAAGGGGGATAAAACTTAGTTAGTAGGGTTGATGGTGTAATTTTATTAAGTTTTTAGAGGTTTGTAAGCAAATTTAAAAGATACATGAATAAGAAAAACAATTTTTTAGAGATGATTATTGTCTCGCAGACTCTTTAAATTATTAATACATTTCATGATTGTTCATTAATCTTTTACAATGCTTTTATGATGTTTCCTTTAGTTACAGAGGTTTGAAACTCTATTTTTAGTAATAGAGTCTAAGGATAGAGACACTTCTATGTGTTTTTGGATGTGTTAGATCATGAAATAAATTGGTAGAATAGGATGGAACTATAATGGTATTGAAAAAATAATTTTTATGTGTTTAAATTCTAGGAAAATTGAATTATCTCTAAATTTGTGCTCTTAGACTAGTTACAGTCCTAAAACCCTAGTTCAAGGTTTTATTCCACTAAATTGACCATATTTTGCAAACTACCCATCTAAATCCTCTAAAAAATTATAGGTAGATGATTTTAATTTTTTTCAACTATTCCAACTGATTTCAAGTCTTGAAAATCTTTACAAAGGAATATATTAATGAATGTGTTTTCTACAAATCTTGAAGAACCTAAAAACAAGGTTAATAATGTAAGTTTCAGTATTTTCTTGTAATTTCAAGATATCAAAGAGTTTTAGTAAGGTATATTAAATTGTGTAAAGATAATAAAATTCTTATTAATCATTCAAAAGTCTTAAAATTCTAAGTTTAATTCATTTGAGTCAATAATAATGTAATAGACCTATTAGGAAAGGCTACAAGCCTACCCACAAGAAGTAGTCTATTGACAATTTTAGACCTTATAAACCTCCCTTACACTAGTTCACAACACTTTTAGCTTTACTATTAGAATTTATATATAGGATGAAGGGTTTATTCATATTTGGCTTAGCTAGAACAAGGGCATTTGTAATTGAATTTTTTATATTGTCAAATGTTGCATCTAAACTTGTGTTCCACAAAAGTTTTGATTTTTCTTAAGTAAAATTTGTATAGGTTTAGACTTATTGGAAAAATCAATAATAAAATTACTTAAAAATTAATTTACCAAAGAAATAATGTAAACCAAATTGATATTTAAGTGGAGGTAGTTATTTAATGTTTTTGATTCGATTAAGATCAATAGAAATTTTATCTTCAAAAATGGCATGGCCAAGTATTTTGCCTTTTGATAATCTAATAAATATATTTTTCAAATATTAGAGAAATAAAAAATTCCTATATTTGTTGAAAATTTCACGATATCATCAATTTGCTTATTACATTTTTTGAATGATTCATAAGGTCACCTAAGTAAACATGAATGATAATAGCATAAATACAACATGTACTACCCTTTGAAAAATGGCACATACATTATTCAAATCAAAATTCATTTTGTTAACATCAAAAGTACCTCTTTGTGTTATAAAATTCATTTTATGTATATCTTTGAGGATTACAAAAATCTAATTATAACCTGAAAATTCATCTAACAAAGACATCATTTCATATATGTGACTTGATGTAAGATCTAATATATATTAGTAAATGAAAATTATCTTTCACACTAACATGATTTAATTTCTTAAAATCTATGTAAAGACAAATATCACCATTCTTATTATGTACTAGAACTGGGTTAGCTACATAATCAAGATTTTGACTAGATAAATGACATCATCATCTAACATTTTATCTAGCTCCTTGTTAATGGTGTCTTCCAATAAAGGTTTGATTATACAAGGTTTTTGGTAGATAGGTTTTATACCAAGTTTTAGAGGGATATCATGTTGTTTGATATTAATATCATAGACCTTGAGATATTTGTATGACCAAGAAAAATAATCAATAAATTTTATTAACAAATTAATAAACAAAATTTCTTCCTTGGTTGTACATTGTATACCTAGGTAAACATATTTAGTATCTTCTTCAATACATATATTTATAGGGATGGTTTCTATAATTACTCATATTGAAGGTTCCTTAGTTCAAGAAACTTTAGGTAGATCATGAGGGTGACTAATTTGTTTTATATATTTTTCTGACTTGTCTAATAACCAACTCAGAATCACCAAAAACTTTATGATGTTTGATATTCAAATTGATTAATTTTTCAAGACCTGGACATAATGCTTCAAACTCAATAGTATTGTTTATGGTTTCAAAATATAATTGATAAACATACCTGAAATTTTTTCTAATCGAATAAATAAGCACAACCCACCCCACTAACATATTGATAAATAACACCATCTAAATACATAGACCAAATAGTTTCCTTTGGAACTATTATAGCATGTTATTGATTAGGTTCTTCTAAGGTCAAAAGTCTATAAGTTCCAATCCTATATCATCAAAAATACATTGGTTTGGGTGGGTTCAATATGTATACCATGTCATTCCCTATTCCCAAAAGTAGTTTCATTACCTATTGAAACCCAAGTTGTATCCTTTCCAACAAAATTAGTTATATCTTTTGACCAATATCTTCTCAATAGCATGGCATAGTTAGCAAGGATATCAAGAACTTCCACAATACCCATACATCTGATCCTTTCTTATTGAGAAAATTTAATGACTATATCATGAAATTTATGATAGCTTTTAGTTTGATGAGAGTCAAAACCTATAAGTTTTTAATATCTTTTTCATAAGGGATGCAAATTTGATCAACAATAAACTTGGGCATGATATTTTTTGAATCTCATGTGTCAAGAATGTAATTATAAATAATTTTTGTAGCAATCTTAATAGACACATAAAATGGTGGAATATAGTCAAAAGGATCATCACCATATCAAACAAGACTATTTTTATTTTCATCAATTATTTCTTATTGTAAACCAACAATAGTCCTAGGATCAACATTATTTATAATTGTGTTAATATTTTCCAGTTGACTGGGTAAGTAAGTAGCTTGAAGTAAATAATAGTTTGCCTTTGTATTTGCTAAGTCATTAACTATATTGTATGGTCCAAGGATTTGTGTTTGTTTGGTTATAATGTATTGGCCTAAAGCTTGGTTGATAATGTGTATTATTATATCTAATAGGAAAAGGATTTCTTGATTGCAAACTTTTAGATGGAGGATCTATATCAACATTATTTTGACTCACAGATTTATCTTTATCTTCATTTAAAGGTTTTGATGGAGGAACTTGATTACTAAAATCTTTCATAGTGTTTGGATTATCTTGAGGGGTTGGATTACATTCTGATTTCTTATTTGGAATACATAAACATTAGTAGTATTGGTTTCACTTGAAGGTTTAATAGAACTATACATATTCATATTTTCTAATAAGTAACTATAAATATTATCTTTACCCTTAATAAAAAAAATTAACTTTTTGTACAAATATATAATTTTGGCAATTATGGTCAAGTTCACAAACATTACAACAATGATTTTTTAATTTAGACTTACTCTTTGACGCATTCATTGTTTTAATTGATGTAGAAGGTTGATCATTAAACTATCGTTTAATGGTGACCAACCCATTTCCTAGGTTATGAATGGATTTCAAAATTTAATCATTATCATAAGTTAATTTAGTAGAATCTCTATCTTTGAAATCAATATTTTTCAATTTCTTTTTGTACTCAATGCAAAAAGTAATAGTAATGTAGTATTCAACTATTTATTTATCTTCTAAATCCATATTATATTTAAGAGATAAAACATTATAGTAAAATAATATTTATAACTTCTTAGGAGGTCTTACATCTAGTGGGATCTTTTGTCTAAGTCTAGTGAATTTGGTTGTGAAATGATATTTTTTTTAATCCAGATCTATTGAAATAATGGATAGTTTATTAATGAGTCAAAATCATCATTACCCTTACTATAACATATCTCTATCCAATCTTCTATAACTTTCCATTATTTAATGACCTTGAGGTGTAAACTAATGAAGGCTTGATAAGTTTTCCCTTATAAGTTTTTGGAAAAGAGTCTAAGAGATGTATTTTTCTTTAGTAATGCTTAGAATACCATAGATTAATTTAAATGAATCAAAATGATCTTCCAATAACTCATCTAAATCTCCATGGAATTTAAGAACATTGACTCCTTTCAAAGAAGGGATATTAGCAGGCTTATTTCCAATATCAATTAGATTTCCTCTTATATGGGGATTCACTGGTGCATATTCAACATGATAAGGTGTTTCATTATCAATAATTATGTCATCCTCTCTATCTGAATTCAATCCAAACATAATATCTTAAATTTAATTCATGCGAGGTTGTGCTTCCATATCTTAAAATTAAATTACTAACTTCAGTTAATTTTTTTAGGAATAAATTTGGTGGTGGGTTTACGATTAATAGCTAAAAGTTGTTCTCTCTCATTTTAAATACAAATTTCATATAATTATCTCAACATGTGTTTGATCTTTTTATAAATAGAGTATTTCTATTTCAAATTCTTGGTCCTAATAAAAATTAATAACCCTTAAAATATCTTAAAGGCATTTTGGATGGTTATACCAACTGTAACACACTAGATTTTATGTAAGATCAACATGTTTTTTGGAGATGTCATTATCAAGTTAAAATATAGGTGGTAGACTAGTAATGGTCATATAGAAGAGAGATAATTTAAATGATAAAAAACATTGCTAAAAAAAAGATTGATTTAGGACATCCCTAGTGGAGCCACCAATTTTTTTAACACTAAAAATTATAGCAATCAACTAATCAACATTTTACCTATATCAAGGTTAAATCAAAATATAAAGCAATTTAATTGTAGGGACCTACCTGACTAGAAGACTAGTTCTTAGGTGTGCAAAGGATTATTTTTAAATTTTAAGTGTTTGAAGCTTTAAATAACATCAATTAAACTTAACATGATCTAGGGAATCTAAATCAATTTAACATGTTCAATCAACTTCGATGAGAAAAAATTAACAAATATACTAATAGTATTAAATGTCTTTCAATAAAATAAAATAAAACATTCATAACTAAAATTCTTAACTTTAAAATTCATTTCTCATCCTTTTTCATATTATATTTCACTTTCTCAAATTTATATTTCTCCCTTGAATCTTCAGAGGGAGAAAAACCAAATAATAAGTTAGAGGAAAATGAGATTATTTGTTGTTCGATCTAAGGGTACAAATACTTATAGGATGGTGTCCTACAAAATAATCTAGGAATGATGTCTCCTTCTCCCTCAATGGAGAGATATTTAGAAAAGAAGATCTTGTAATAAAAGGAGATTGCCGATTTTTAAGTTTTATTGAGATTAGTTTCTTCTCTACATAATAGGAAAGGAAAGGAGTTTGTTACTTCTTCCATGAATACTAGAAGGGGCTCTAAATAAGTGGTCTTAAGTTATCCACCGAAGCAAGGAATACCTACTAAGAGGAAACTTAATAGAAGAATCATAGGTGGAAAATTTGTAGATGGAATTCAAGAGATAATATATGATAAAGATATCAAATCCTAGCCTAAAAGATCTAAATGAAAATCATAAGTTAGAATATAACAGGTGTGAATAGCAATAATAAACACAAAATTTTTAGGGACTTAAGAAGAAACCATAACCCTATTATATTGATATTACAAGAAACCAAAATGGATGAGAGGATTGTTAATGATAATAGAGTTAAACTCTGTAAGGATGCAAAGATGGCTAGTGTAAGCTCTTTGAGAGTTTATTGGGGGTTAGTAACTTTTTAGAGTGACAAAATATTTAAATTTAAAGTTTTGAGAAAAAAAAACATCATTTAGCTATTATTTTGACCAACATGGGGATGGAGTCATGAGGATATTCTTTAACATTCATGCACCAAATTCTCTTATTGGATGTAGAAGGTTATAAGAAGAGTTGTGATCCTTTAGGCAGAACTATAATGGTATTTTATGGATGATTATTGGATATTTTAATATTGTGTTACTCTTGAGAGAAAAAATGGAGGAAAATAGACTTATTCAAATAGTATGGAGGAGTTAGGTACTTTTATTTTTTTACTAAAACCTCCTTGATATGGAACTAAGAGGCTCTCTTTTCACATGGTCTAATAGGAAAATATGAGATAATTTGATTCAGGTCAGATTGGATAGGGTGTTGATTTCTATTGATTGGATAGCTCATAAGTATTTTTTATTATCTTCCCTCCCGAGGATCTGCTCAGACCATAACCCTTTGATGTTAAATATGTACATTTTGACTAAAAAGAAATAATTCCCTTTAGTATAGAGCATATGTGATTTGGCCATCGGGATATTCAAGATAGAATTATCGATTGGTGGGCTCCTAACTATCAAGGCTCAACTATATTCCATTTGGGTTTAAAAATAAAAAATGTCAAAAAGAATATTAGAGTTTGGAATAAAGAGGTTTTTAGAGATGTTTTTATCCAGAAGATCAAAATTAGAGAGGAACTAGCCATTATTGAGAATCATTCAACATTCTTTTGTTTATAACAACAAACTCTTCATAAGGATAAGATTCTTTTAATAGAATATCACATGATTTGGCTAGGGAGGAGATTTTTTTGGAGGTAGAATTCTATAGCCATTTGGCTTAAGGAAGGTGATAAGAATACCAAATTCTTTCACATTTATACTATTAAACATAGAGCCCATACTAAAATTAGAGAAATTAAAAAGGAAAATGGGGAAGATTGCATGAATATTTTTATTATTAAGGAGGAAACTATCAAATATTTTAAAATATTTTTGCGGCTAACTCTAGAATGAATTCTCTATTGGAGCAGGAACTCATTCATGTAATTTTGGAGCTCATAAACCAAGATGACAATATCAACCTTATAGATTCAACTTCACTTAATGAAGGTAATAATGTAATTTTCATGTAAAATAAAGATAAGGTATGGTGTCTTGATGGATTCCCTATAGCCTTGTTTCAAATATTTTTGGAGACTATTATAGAGGACTTAACTTCAATTGTGAATGAATTTCTAAGCTCCAAAAAAATATTGAGGGAATTGAATAACACATTTATTGTGTTAGTTCCCAAGAAGGAATGGGATAGTAATTTCACTAATTTTCATCCTATCAATCTATGCATTACAATGTATAAGATATTCACTAAAGTCCTCTCTCTTAGATTACAGTCTTTTATGAAGAAAACTATTTCCATTAATCAAGGGGGATTTTTAACATGAAGGTAAATACAGGATGGCATAATTATTGTACATGAGACTCTACATACCATGGATAAGAAAAATCAAGCATGTATGGTAATTAATCTTGATATTAATAAGGTGTATGACAGATTGGATTGGAACTTTTTGGATAAGGTAATTATGCATTTTAGTTTCTAGGATCATTTTACAAAGCTCATTTGAGCTTGTGTGTCCACTGTTATGTTTTATGTGTTAATAAATGGTGTGCCTAAAGATTTTTTTTTTAATAGGTAAGGATGTCCCTTATCTCATTTCCTCTTTATCATCATGTTTGAATCACTTAGTATATTCTTATCAATTGCCCTTAAAATAGAGCATTGAAGGGATATAGACCAACTCAAAATGTGTAACCCTCTTTGAATCAAAAGTTTGTTGATGACACCATTGTTCTTACCGAATCTTCAATTAGAGAGGATAGAGAACTAAAAAATATCATCTTAATAAATGAACCATCTTATAAATAGAAAGTAAATTTTGAAAAAAGTTATGTATTCTTCTTTAATACTCACCTGGCTAGGCAAAATAGGATTTTTAAAATCTCAGAGTGTAAGATTAAATATTTTAGTTCTTATTATCTTGGTATTCCCCTATTTATTAGGCCCTTCCTGATCAATCTTGTAACCCTCTATTTGAAATATTCCAAAGGAAGTTGGCTAGATGGAAAGGATCACTTCTCTCCCAAGCTATGAATCTCATTATCATCAAGAACATGCTATAAAGTATTCTAGTTTACCTAATATCTTTATTCAAATTTCCAAAGCCTATTGCAAAAAATATACAAATAATATTTTTATGGGTTGGTACAAGGAGAAAATTAGGTTTCCTCTAGTTGTTTGGGATAAGGTTTATCTTCCAAAAAGTTGTGGTATATTAGGCTTAAGAAGATTGAATTCGATGAACAAACTCCTCATTACTAAATTGGGATGGAGATTCATTACGAGGTCAACTCATTGGTCAAGGATTATTCAAGATAAGTATATAGATTCAAGAGATGCTTTACACTTCTTGGATGAGGATCAGTTTACTAGGGGCTCCTATTTTTGGGACTTTTTGTGACTAACAAAAATATCATTCTTAATCAGAGCAAATGGAAAATTGTAAATGGTGAAAAGGTGAGATTTTGGAAGGATGCTTGGTTATTTGATCAACCTCTCATTGATATTGAACCTTGGCACCAAATTGGTATTCCTATTCAACATGGGTTGGCACTAAAGTGAAAGACTACATCCATCTCACTAAGGAAGGTGGGTGTTGGAAGTAGCTGGATAACAATAACCTTGAAGGATATGGTAACACTATTCTTGCATATTTGGATGTTTTACTTAGGGGTTATCATGTTTCTAAATTTATGAAAGAATATGAATTGGTTTAGATTGATTCTTTTGACGGGCACTACAATGTGAAATCTAGTTATAGCAATATTTCTCAACCTCCTCACAATGATATTCTTTGGGGTAGGATATGGGATAAGGATTTAATTCCTAATATTAACATCTTTCTTTGGTTGAGTTCTCAAAATAAGATTTTAACAATGGAAAATCTTAGAAAGATAGGTTTGGTTCTTGTGAATAGATGTCTGTTGTGTGAGAATGAGGATGAGATTTTTTATCATTTGATGATTGCTTATTCTTTTTATTTTTAGGTTTAGGGTTTTATTTTTGATAATTTTTAAACCTTTTGGGCTCATCCACCCTTCATGATGGAATTATGGTTGTCCTGGTTTCCCTGTTTCATTAATAAGAACCTTAGAAGAATTTGAAAGTTGTCACTTCCTCATTTCATATGGGGCATTTGGAGGGAATGGAATAATAGAATATTCAAAAATAATAATCTCTCTAGTAGGCAAGTTGATATAATTATCTATGATAGTATCCTGGAAAACTTTAAGAGTGGTTCCCCATGAAAAACCAATAGTTTTTTGGATGAGGAAGAAAATATAATGAGTAATTGTCAACTTAATTTTTTAAACAAGAATATGATTGATCCAAGATTTGATATCAAGAAAACTATTAAGTGATTATCCCCTTCTCCTAGTTGTGTTAAACTCAACATTGATGGGGCTTAAAAAGGAAACCCAAGATCTCCAGATTGGGGGGGGGGGGATTCTTTTATATTATAAAGGACAACTTATGATAGTTTTTGTAGGTAGTATGGGTATCCAAACCAATCAACAAGGTAAATCATAAACATTCTTATGGGGTTTTTGATTGGCTAAAGAGTTTGGGATTAATAGGTTAGTAATTAAAGGAGACTCCCTTAATATCATAAATTATCTCTCCAAGAAGAATTTAGTTAACTATAACATTAATCATATAATAGAGGAACCGCTCATCATTATTGACTCCTTCCAGGAGGTCTACATTCAGCACATCTATAGGGAGGGTAATCATTCTACTGATTGGTTTACCAATGTGGGAATTTCTTCTAAGATATTTAGAAGATGGTTTGGTATGGATGATCTCCCCATATCTATACTTTAAAGGATTGAATTGGAGCTTATTAATACTTGAAATACTCGTTTATCATGGATTTTATTTTTTGCTTAACTTTTTGTTTATTCATTCACTTATTGTGCTTTCATGATGAGTTTGATTTGATGAGTTGGTAGAGAATTATTGACAATAATGATAGTGAAATTGGCATATTAATAAATTGGAAAGATTGTATTTTCATGTGTGATAAAAGGGAGGATTTACTGAATAGTAATTGTAAGGATGTAAGAGTTCATTATGAGGGGCGTGTGAGTTAAGTTAATCATTTTAAGCTTATTAGTTATAAATGTACCAAGATGAGATATTTTTTTGTAAACAAAGTGGTTTTAGGTCCATTATCTTCAATATGGATGGGTAACTTCTTATGATTGAACCAATGATGGCAAACTAGTTGAAATAATATGTAGAGCTTTGGGATATCTTTCATGAAGGGGGATTGACTAATTTCATCTAATGGGTGGAAGGTCATGACAAGCATGTCTCAAAAAAAATTGAAATGTAGGAAGGACATAATTATATATTTAAATGGATCTTACATTGCAATAATGGAGGATCTCATCTCTCAAGTGACTAGTTTGAAGGTAGAGGTAATCAAATTTTTCAAATCTAAAAGGGATTTCAAGGGTGAGAGGGATAAATTATTACTGGAAGGCAAGATCTGAGATAATTCTAAAGTAGCTTCTCTTGTGAGGACCTTCATCACCCATTTTATGAGTTATAAAATCATATATTGATGTGCATTACTCTTGAAGGAAGGCATAAGGTGGTAAAAATGTCTCACTTTGTCTTCTTGAATTAATTTAGGCATCATGTTTTGTTAGGCTTACCATTTTATATTATGCATTCTCTAGAGTGATCTATTCTGGATTTCAATAAGGGAAAGAAAAACTAACCCCTTCACTAGGCTATCATTTTCATGATTTTAAAATACTTTAAATGCATCAATAAGGGCCCTGTGTGCAACCCTAGTTTGGGTATAAATTAGGGTATTATCAAAGGGGGATCAAGATGGAATCTGAGTGCTTCCAAGGGGAATAATATTTCTAGTTCTAGCAGAGGTGAGGTGTTCAGGTTAAATAGTGAAGGTAATTATGAGGAGAACCCCCTTGAGATTTTAAAAGAGCAAATAGAAGAGGTAGTGGTTGGTTTACACTTTCTTAAATCTCATAACAAAAGAGTCTTAGATAAGTCAAAAATGGATGATAAGGCTATAGGCAAGAGAAATTTGAATGTTGATTTTGAAGATGTGGTAGATAATTTAAAAAATTAAAACAAGATCAAAGAGATGGAATAAGAAATAGGTCTTCATAGGACTTTCCTTGAGTGTTTTATGAGGGAGCACACATCTTTGAAGGATGTTTTGCATAAGATTAATTAGGATGGTGAATCCCTAAGCACAAAAAATAAATAAATGAGGTGGTCATTCAGGTTAAAAGACTCAAAGATAAAGTGAATAACCTAGAGAGAGAATCAAGCCATGAAAGAGAATTTGAATATTCTGGTCAATTTTAGCAAATCTTCTATGAAGAATAGCATTTCAAGTATGGAAACTCTTAGACATTTGATTGGTATAAATTAGAAACAAGAAGGAACTATTTTGAAAAATAAAGGAAACTGGTTGATGACTTCTAAGGGAGTTGATCAAGATCCCCAAATTCTACAATAGATGGACAAAGACATGAAAAAGATCATTTGTAACTAGGAAAAGGCCTTTGGAGGCCACAAAGACTAAGGATCTATTTTCTAGAGCATTGGTTTTTTGGCCTTTTTTTTTAAGCTATATTTTTCTTGTGTAGTTGTTGTTATTAACCTTTTTAGGTTTTGATAGCATATCTTGATGTATATCTATGCTTATTAGGGCTTCTTTGCTTGTTCCTTTTATATGGTTGGGTCCCTATTTTAAAAAACAACACTTTACCAATAATAACAAAAAAAATCTCTTTTCCTCTTCCAAATGCTATTAAATCAATGACAAAGTGGTACATATGAAAGAGGTATCCTCTTGAAGAGTCATTACTAAAACTTTAAAGTCTCATTAGATAGTTCACTCTATATTTCTCTTTAATTCCACTTCTAATCATGTGTCTCACTCTTATGGTACAAACATACTATAAAATAATTATTACATAAAACCCTAAACTATAAAGAAAATAAACTCGACAACGTGATAAATAACTAACACTACATGAGAAAACAAACAAAATAGTATGTACTAGAAAATAAATTGTCATGCATGGAAAGTAAATAAATGAACTAAAGAAACAAAAAAGGAACAAGAAATAAGATTGCAATATTAACCTACATAACAGAAAATGGAAAAAAAAAATGATCTTTATATATTTATAGAAACATAAAATAAATAAAGATAAACTCCACAAAAATATAAATATTAAAGTACATGAGATGTAAAGACTCAAGTCATTGTGCAAAATTAATAAATAATGATTTTATTGAGAGAAGTTAAAATTTTCTATTCATAACTATATACAAGATATATTGAGACTAGTATAGATTGCAATCATGCACAAATAGATTGCAAATAATCTATCATGAAAATGTACATACATGAAGTGTTCATTGGTTTTATAAAAAATATATAAATAATTTAGAACCATATAAATGAAATGGCTTTGCATTCATCAACTACTTTAAAACTTAGACAAATTTTGGATAATTTGTTTATTAATAATTAAAAAATCTAGATATACTTGATTGTACCAAGTAGAATACTTCACTATTAGATAAAGTTTTATTTAGTATTCTTATAATTATACCCTCTATCTCAGTGAATTTTCAAAAAAGATAAATGTAGTATGCACACTTATTAGAGCTCATGTACATGTATGACTTCTCTAGAATAATGTCACGTTCAAGTCATTTAAATCTTGCAATAAAATTTGATTATAACTTAAGTTATAATTGAACTTATTAATTAATGATTAACTTAAATAAAGTTAGTTTCAAATTTAATTTATTTAATTGACTTTTGACATTATATCAAGTCATTAAGATTTTAAAATAATAAGTCACTTTTTAAAATTAAACTAAATAAATGACTTGAGGATAAATTATTTGTAATTAGATTAATAACACAAATATTCACATGGTTGAGGGGCTAAACACACAAGACTAAATAGATAATTAAACAATTTTCATGCAACATTTCACTAAAAATCAACTAAATATTCATATTTTACAAAACATTATGTTTCAATTGGGCATTATGTAGAAGTTCACTGAACATTATCTTTAATTTCCATTATATATCACCACAAATTTATAAATTTATACAAAATTAACTTCAAAAATGCACTATCCATCTATTTTATTATTTAAAAATGAACGATAAAATAAACCATTTGGGAATCAAATTGGAAAAGGGATAAAATTAAAAAAACAATTTATGAGATCACACGCAATTGTCCATATCTTTAAATGTAATAAACCTTGATCAAAATCAAACTAAAAGATTAAATATTAGAAATAAAAGGCTACAATATCATCCAAACTAAATATCTAAAGTGTCTAAAAACAACTAAAAGTCACATGAATAACTTAATTATTTCTCTTCTCCTTCATTTGATGATGTCAAATCAATTAAAGGAACACCTATTTCATTACTATACTCGATATATTCCATCGGGGTCATAGGCATATCAATCTTCCCCAATCCACCTAAATCATCATCAACTTATAACTTAATATTTTTCATAAAATGTGTTACCATAGGTGGGATTGTAGGGCTTCTAGGATGTTTACAATTATAGAAGGCAGAATTTTGAGGTGTAGTAGTGATATTAGGGAATTCCAACTGGGGTATTATATCAATTTAAGCTGATTGGATGTCAAATGTACTAATATTATTAGAAATAATAAGCACTTGGAAAGAGGAAACCATTAAAAAACTATGCATGAAAGTACAAGGGCGCCAATTACTTCTTTTTATAGCTCTCAAAGTAGAAACACCATGGAATGGTAAGTTTATGTGTGTGAAATCACTATGGGGTGAAATATTTAAAACATCCCAAATAAATGGATCATTAGAATCAATGTGAAGGGAGACCCTAGTACTAGGTCCAAAGCCTCACATAAATGTGGTAGGGATCCTTCAGGCCCTTAAGGGTCTACCTATGTATATACCACATACATGTGTTACTTTCTCTTATTGATTATTCCTACTCCAAGCATGATTTATATTATAAATATGTGATCATATACTACAACCTAACATATTATTATAAAATTAGAAAGGCATTCATTAACTGAACCAAAACATGTGCAAACTTTTCATTATTATCTATAATTATTTTAGTGAATGATTTTCACTTGATTAAACAAACTATAATTTACTCATATACAAGGCATTTTATATAATAAACATTTGTACTATCATTTCCAAATTGATTAAAACATTTCCAAATCAACATGCAATTATTGGATACTTCTCACACATACTTTCAAGTGTTCCCCTTTTATCATTGACTACATTACCAAAAAACCAACTTATGATGTTGATCATACGTATTAATTGAAAAAAAAAAAGATTCAAGGATAAACCCATAAAATATATCAAATAAGATCCAACCCAAATTTTGAAATAAATATAAGTTACCATAGAGTTTCTACATATGAAACATTTTTCAAAAAGAGTGTCATGTTCCTTAAAACAAAAACCATTTCATTCACATGAAACTAAGGAAAAAACCCTCTTATTTCCATTATGATCCATAAACTAGGTGGATATATATATATATATATATATATATATATATATATATATATATATATATATATATATATATATATATACATACATAAATACATATAAATACACACAAATATATGTGTGTGTGTGTATACATACTAAGATTCAGCAACACATATCTTATACTCTTAACAAGTGATTGAATAAGTTATTGTTCTAGATTAGTTTGCTTGAAAAAATAAAGATATGAAGTGTTAGACATGAAAGTACATAATTTTTAATGTAAGAATGAAGCATAGATTAACACAAAGACACAATAAGAACACAAGAATTATCCTAGAGAAACATGGGGTGGGAGAAACTCTAGTGGGTGAGGTAATTCCACTCCCCTTTCCACTATGTGATTTAAAAATATACAAGTTACTTCCAAAACTTGGCCTTCATGGATAAAGCTTTCACTATTCACTATCCAAATCTTACACACAAATGTGTTTATGCTTTCTCACTTTGGAGTCTATCAAGAAGCTCAAAAAATATCATTGGGAAGTGAGAACATTTTCAACCATTCCTATTTGGGATCTTTGTCTCATGGTAAAACTACTGGTGTTTAAAAACCAATCGTTACACAACCATCAGGGTGGTTTTTCATCCATCAACTATGAACACTTACGGTTACACAATTACCACCTACATATAGTGGTGGCTTTGATATCTATAACAAACCCTTTAATTTAAAGACTATAACAACACTAACTTCATCACTATGAATATGTCCAGTTCACATTGACTCTACCACTTCAACATATCTTATCTATTTTTTTGTACATGAAGTGTCTTACAAGAATGAATTGTATACAATTGGGTATGATGGAAACATATAGTATACATGGCTAGTAGATTTTGGATCATGCCTCCATAATTTGAGTCTTTTAAGTCCCAAAAAACTTCATAAACTGATTGAGGACATATTTTCCCCACATCTTCTTTGGAATACCATTTTGCCTTTTCAGGTAATTGATCCTTTAACCCAACTATCCAATGCTCTTACACTCCTCTTTTCATTATCCTTTCCTCCTAAAATTCAACATCCTCCTTTGATTCCAACTTACTATCTGAAGTGACGTCTTAAATTGAATATATAAATAGACATTCATCTTCATTTTTTATCATAGAAGGCAAAAAAATATGTAAGTTGTCAACACTAAGAATTGAATAAATCTTCATATTAGGAGGAAAATCAAGTCTAAATGAATTATCATTCACTTGTTTCAAAATTTCAAACGGACCATACCAAAGAGGCTTAAGCTTATTAATATTACCTTGGAGTCTATTTTTACTCAATCACAAATTGTCTCCAACAAGTAAACTATGCTCAGTCCTACGTTGATCATGCATTGCTTTGTACTTCACTTGTGATTCCTTTCAACCTCTCTTGTACTTGGAGGTAAATTTGCTAAATATTATAAATGAAACTTTTAGGTTTGTGGACCTATAGATCTAATTTTTTATTTCCTTTTTATGGTTGTCTCAAAATAACATCAAATACACATGGATGTAAGTAGCCAAAACAAGTTTCAAAAGGAGTTTTTCTAGTAAAATAATACACTAGCCTATTATAATAATGTTGAATATACACCAAATTTTCATCCCAAGACTTAGGATGATTCTTATTGTACCCTCTCAATAATTTTACCAAGGTTCCATTCATAAAATTTTTCTTCCCATCAATTTTTGGGTGAAAATTGGTAGACCATTTTAACTTGGTATCCATTTTCTCCCAAAATGTGGCCCAGAACTTACCAACAAATATTGAGCCCTGATCTGAAATAATAGAACTAGGAAAACAAAATTGAACCCACACATTAGCAAAGAATAACTCAATTGCATCTCTACCTTTGAGGGTATTCTTACATGGAATTAGAATACACATCTTACTAAATCCATCCACAACCAAAAAGAGATAATCATGCCACTTCCTTGACATAGGCAACCCGCCTACAAAATCCATGGAAATGTTTTTCCATGGCCTAGAAGGAACCAATAATGTCATATACAAACCAAATTTATTATTACTAGGATTTCTTATACTACATAACACAAATCCCCTTATGAAATTAACAACATTAAATTGTATATTTTGCTAATAAACATACCTCTATAAATGTTTAACAGTCTTTGTAACACCAAAATGTCCTACAATATTTGAGATATGAGTTTCCCTCATTACCTAAACTCTTTCCTTTTAATGCACACTAATCTTACCCAAATTGTATATCAACCCACTTTGAAGGTAATAATCTTCCTTGGGCTCAAATTATGCACCTTGGGACCTCTTTTCTTGAAGAAATAACTCCCCAAAATATGCATCATGCTCATATTCCTCTATGTAAGACACACATGAAAGGATCAAGAAGATTTATGATGCCCATGGTTGAAATAAAATGATGCCTAAATAACATATTAGTTAATTTTTTAGTCACATCTTATTAATATTTGATAATCAAATGAAATTATTTCAAAAACCCCATCCACTTATATTGTCTAGCTTTATAAAGTTTGGTTTGAGATTGTAAATATTGGAGACGTTGGTGATCCATGTAGATAATAATTTCCCTACCCATAATATAGAGTTTTCATTTTTATATTCTTTGAACAAGAGCATAATGGTAACATAAAATCTTATCTCCTTGTAGTAGGATAACCCCCATAGCATAGTTACTATCATATTTTTCCACCTCAAAGGGTAGTTTAAAGTTAGGTTAATCTAATATCAAAGCATGGATAATATTGTATTTGAACATATCAAAATAATTTTTTTACGTCTTAATGTTGATGGGTCATTTGGCACACCATCTCAGGGAGGGTGAAAATTAGCACAACCTCTACTCTTCCCAAGTTCTATATCACTAGGGTATGGCATACTATATAACCTAGTTGGTTGATGTGTTTACTATTTCAATCAAGGGGCATGTGAGTAAGACTTGACAAAATGAGAGGAATGTTTATATAAATTTTCCAAAAGAATCAATGTATTCAGATTTAGCCAATAACTATAGTCAATTCATCAACTTTTCATTTCATTACACACATTTTTCATTTTATATCATCAATGAATAAACTTACAATCAATATATTTTGTGCAAGAATATTACAATGCAATCATACTCTAAACCTAATATAAAAGTTTCATAAAAAGGGAAAAATATAAGGGTAAAGAAAAATAAGTGAGCATGTTTTTTGGTGAAGATGGATCTAATTTATTTGATTAGATAAAAACCATGAAACCAATCTTATGCCTAACTAGTATACACATAGCCATAAACAAATATGGTGTTGAAGTTTTAGGATAACTCACCTATGAAGAGAGAGGAACAAAACCACCATATACATGTGTAGGTAATAAACAAAAATATCCACAGCCTTTCAATTGAAAGATATTTTATGAAGCTATTATTTAGATTTACCATAATTAATTGAATTACAAAATTATCCTCATAATTGCATAGCCCATAGGTGAAAATAAATGAAATCCTAGCTAAGAAATTAGTAAAATATAAAAAAAATGGTTGGTCCTCTATCTATCATCTAATTAAAAAAAATGAACCAGCCCCTTCTAAAATGTTCTTGCTAACCTTATATAGACACTCAATCCATAGCCTAAGACAAATTTTCCCTCCATAAGTTGGTTTCAGATATAAATGAGAGTTCAACAACCATAACCTAGCTCCAATGGAGAAAAACACTTTTCAAAGGCACCAAATGGAAAAATCATGAATGGTAGTCCAAGCTTGTTGTTGAAAAGTCTTACCTTTCAAAGTATACTTTCCCTCCTTTTTCAACCCTGCCAAGATAAAATGAAGCATAGAATTTCCATGAAATAGGTAAAAGGCACAAAACATATTAAATGTGTAGTACACAAAACTAAAAAAATAATGGCATTTTATCATTGACAAGTTTTATAACTTGCATTATCCCCATGTAAAACTACTTCATTGTGAAGGCGATTGGCCCATCTTTCCAACATAATAAACAACATAAAAAATAGAGCTACGAGTCAAAAGTTATGGCCAAAAAACTAACATGTGTGGTTTCAATAATAGAATTGGGCACCAACCTTGTTTCATGAATAAGATTTGAGGCCGACCTAGTTCTAAAGGGAATGAAAAAAAATGATTTAGTTTTTACACTCAAAATGAATTTTTTAGACAAAGTGGTATCTATGAAAATTTATCGCTCAAACTTGGTTTATGCAATGAAAAAGTTTCTTGAGATTTGATTATGCACTTAACAACACTTGCATCCAAAAAAAGAATCAAACAAGAGAAAACCAATTGAACACATCCTAAATCAAGACTAGACTTCAAAGACAAAAAAAGGGGTACCATGATTTCTAAGAAAGTAGGGCATGTTGTGCAAGCAATAACAAATGATGATTCTGCTGAAAAATACTCCTGAATATTTTGAAACAAAATAAGTGTGACTACAAACCAAGGATCTCTAGTTAATACAACACAAATTACAATAATAAATTCCTCAAAAGATAAGAAAGTAATGGCCATAAATAAAAATTAGATACTCACCTAGACCTTAGTTTTTACAAATGCATTCATTCCCTTCCTCTAATTCATAAAGACTAGTCACTACAACCCAGATCATCAAGTTAGTATTTAATTGCACCTTTAAATGATTTCTTGGACATTACTCCACTACTATCTAATCACTCATATTCCTGATGCATATATAATTTATCCCACTCGAGGCCTTACTCTACTACTAGATGGGCATCCATAGCCCTAGTAGAGGTTACCTAAATCACCCAAAAATTGAGTTCTGATGATAGTTTCATTTTTTGTTCTTTTTTCTTAATAAACATCTCAATTCTAGGTTGGGGACCATCATGGCAATACAAAAGGTATAATTTTTAAATTTTTCACTTGATATCTTAACTATAATTATTCATTTAAGCAAACCTAAGAATCATTAATATGTGTTTTCGTACAAGGTTTTGAGAGAATATCTTTATAATTCAAATAGTTACCCAAACTCAACAAAACATTAATAAATTTAGAATATGATATCCTAAGCCTTTCAATTTGAACTCATAAACAAAATCTTATATCTAAAATACCCAAAGTACTTAAATAGTAAAACATTATTGATGTTGCTTACCAACAATCCATTTTCCCTTTATAATCAGAAGGTACCCATAGGATGCAAAACAAGACCAGAATAGAGCAGAGATAGAGATCAAGGACATAACAACCATAAAAAATATAAAAAAATAATGAATGCATAAAAAATATCAAACCAAAATAAAATAAAGGAAAACTATGTACAAGTCTATGTCAGGCTGACTCATGCCTAAAAATAGTGCTTGGGTAACTACCCATTCGCAAAAGATGGGACATCCTCATTTACTAAAATTTTAAGCCTGATTTCATTTTCACCCAATATTTTAGAAATATAAAAGGTACCTAACCAAAGAGCATCATATTTTAATGTTTTATTTGTATATTAAGAACCCAAGAGAGGTTCATCAATTATTAGTAAAGAAAATCAAAACAACTAGAAGACATAAATCTCAAGCCTAATCCCTAGGTTGAGCTATGTGGAAAACAAGTAAGAAATATAATTAGAAGATAAAGAACCATGATTTTACCTCCCTCAAATATTTTCTTGAGAAATGGTCTAAAGAGGTCAATATCAGATTGTAGATGTAGAAGTATTTATCAATGCTTGATTCCCTCATGTGGGAATCATATCTCATTGTCTACACTTGATTTTGGCTTTGGATTGGCATGAGAATTAGTTTAATGATGGCCTTGATATTTGGCAAGGTTTCATTGCCTTAGTTGACCATTATTAAAGAGTGTGTAGACCCTTTATTCTATATATTTGGTAAATTATGGTGGACCATTCATCTTGAGATGAATATCAAGGGCCCAAAATTAGTCCTCCATTATCTTAAATGAGGACTATGGAGTGTTGAATAAAATGGGTAGAGTATGTCATAGAAATGTAAAGATTCAAATCATGGCCCCTCTTTGATTGTGTAAGAAGGGTGTAAGATGAAGAGTGTGTAAGAGGGGTGTAAGAGCTTGTAAGAGCTCTTACTTACACACTTTGTATGATGATGTCATCTTAGGTGAGGTAAAATTCTAATTTTGATTTTTAAAAAATAGGATAATTCCAAATCCATGGATTTTACTATTAGAGGAATTATTAGGCTTGATTAAGTGGGATTAATCAAAAATTTGAATAATAATGATTTTGGTAAGGTTGAAAGTGTTAATAGAAGACATAATTAGAATTGACATGAAGTTTCTACATTTTTCCCATGTTTGAGAAGGTGTTGCAAGACACTAGGCACAATAACATCTTTTCAAAGAATGAAAAAGTTATTAAGAAGAAATTTGATAATGTTTAAAGAATGATGTGTTCACATTTTGTGGAATCTTGTTAAATTTATTGAAAATGAGTTCACAAGGAAACCCCAAACAATATTTGGGAGGCCCATGATGTTTCCTCAAGGGAGTGGCCAAAAATAATATTGTAGGATAATCCATCAAAAAGAAGAATATGGACAAGAATAAAAGTTAAATTAACCCATGGATGATATTAATCCACTTGAACTAATGCTTGCATGCTTATAATTTCAATATTGGAAAAAAATAGAATTGAATTGGCCATAAGGTGGGGGAAGTGGGAAGGATACATCCCAAAAAAAGTGGCACACTTTAACTTTCCCTAAACAAGATGAAAGTTACAGGCTTGAAATTAGAAGAAAGATTAAATGATGGAGTTGGCCCCAAAGAGGGTAGTCTTAGTTAATTATAATGTGCCCTAGTAGGGCAGATTTGATCATTGATTCAATGAACTACCCTAGTAGGGTATATTTGATCGTTGATCGGTCTAAATGGTTTTCCCCAATAAAAAGGATTTACATTTTGATAAATGATGATTAGGTAATTGATTAATTGGTTGTTAAGCATAGCTTAAGGGTAAAACTTGGTATAGAGATTAATGATGAACAGGCATAAACATAGGTGCAACGGTATAATGAATTTTTAAATAATGAAGAAGCCATGAAAAATAGGCACATGAGAATGCTTAAAGGTAATGAAAGCTGTGATGAAGAATGATGATTGAATAATGATGAGATAATGATGGCTGAGTTGACCCCAAAAATTGAATGTCATTGAGTGTTGCCTACATAGTCCATAGGGAAATTAGATCGATATAGTTCTCCCAATAAGTGGGATAAAATGGAAATGAAATGAATGATGATTTTTATCAATGCTCAAATGTGTCATGAGTAGTATATAATTGAGTCATGTGGTTTAGTAATCTAGTTGGATTGGTAGACAAGGAAAATTATACTGCAACATTACTAAGTAGACTTATAGTACTTGGTTTTTGATGTATAACCTAATTATATGCACCATTATATAAAACACCATGATGACATGGTCATAATGTGCATAAGGACTGACCCTTGATCGCATAAAAATTTGACAATAATGCACTAATGATAAAAATAGTGATGATAATGTTGATATATACTAATGGATGAACTCATGTAAAATTACATGAGATGAATATCATGATGATGACCCTACTGGCACAATGGACTGAGTCAAGGTGACAACAATAAAACTAAACAAATAATCAAGCATACAATCACACACATATGAACTTGAAAATAAAATCAATAGAAAGCATCTTGTTTTTTAACCAAGTCAAAATCCATGTGTGAAGACTCAATAAAACTTATAATTGGATGTTGCCTCCAAGAAAGGATACATGCAAGGGATGAACACACCTCAAGTTCTCTGAAATGATTGGAACTAATAATGAGTTTGCCTGAATAGGATGGATTAGGAAAGGACACATCCCAATAATGTTTTAGGACCTAAAATAATTGGATTGAGTATTATTTGATTGGATCTAAGATAAGATAAATGTTTTTAAATTTTGTGGATTTATATCTCTCTTGGAGAGCTCAAGCCTCTTTTATTAGGATTTTTTGGTTGTTTTGAATGTTTTTGGGTTTTTGGCATCTCAACTCAATGGAGGATTATGAGATGCATAATGGTTTAACTCATAAAATGGTGAGAGCATGGCCTAAATTACTCATAAAATGGAGAGAGTGTGTCTTAAGTTGATCATAAAATGGTAAGAGCATGGGAAAGGGGTGATCAAGCTAACCTCAAAAATTGAATGTTGCCTATGTAGTCCAAATGAACCTCAGATCAATATAGTTCAACCTATAGTAAAAGATACTACTAGTCAATAGTAGGTTGAAAAATAAGAATGACACATGAACATAATCAAATGGTACAAGATACTTAATTACAATGAGGGAAAGGATAATGGTTATGTATATCAAGAATCCAAGAGAGGTTAGTCAATTGTTAGTGAACAAAATCAAAACAACTTGAAGAGATAACATCTCAATCCTAATCCCTAGGTTGAGCTATGTGGAAAACAAACAAGAAATATAATTGGAAGATAAAGGACCATGATTTTGCCTCCCTTGAAGATTCACTTGAAGATTAGTCTAAATAGATTGAGCTCAGATTGTAGATTTAGAATTCTTTATCAATGCTTGAATTCTCATGTGAGTACCATCTCTCCTTATCTACACTTGATTCGACTTTGACTTGGCATGAGAGTGTTGAAGCTCTTAGTGTAATTTAGTAGTGTAAGTTTACATGGAGAAGCTTCTTGAAATGAGATTTATGAGGTTCTTATTTATAGATTTTTTGAATCATTACAAACTGTTCATCTCATATCAATATGGAGGGTTGAGGATCAATCCCCAAATTTATGATTATACACATGGAGTGTGTAAGAGATGTCATTCAAGGCCTTTTGGAGTATGAAAGGCATGTTGGAAGAAAAGTGCAGTCATTTATCCTATTAGAGTGTGTAGGAGGGGTGTAAGAGGAAGAGTGTGTAAGATAGGTGTAAGAACTTGTCTTGAGTGTGTAATTAAAGTGTAAGACATGTCATAACCTTTGATTTCTTGCACACTTTGTCTAATGATGGCATCCATTTATGATTCAATATTCTAATTTTAAATTTAGGAAAATAGGATAATTCTAAATCCATGGATTTTCCAATTAGAGGAATAATTAGATTTGATTAAGTGGTATTAATCAATAATTAGAAGAATGGTGGCCTTTTACAATGTTTATGTTTGCCAATCAAGTATTCACTTAATTGCCTTGTGAAGACACTTAAAAAGGATTGATTTAATTCAAAATTCACTAAATAATATTAATGATGAAATACAATATATTTCTCCAATCAGGGATGTGTCACACTGATTTTGGGTTAAAATAGTAGTTGTGCATGTAAATTAGGTCTAATGGTGATTTTTGGTTAAATCAGTATATAATTGCATAAAATCACTCTTGATTGTAGTTTCAACATGAAAGTGGTTAAAATGAAGTGTCTACATTTTGCCCTTGTTTGAGAAGGCATTATGAGACATTAGGCATAGTAACATCTTTTCAAATGAATAAAAAGTCATAAAGAAAAAAATTGATAACACTTGAATAATGATATCTTCACTCTTATCTTTTTCTCTTTAAATTTTATGAGTTGATAAAATCAAATTGATGCTCCAAATGGTGCTCGATTATCCATGGATGCCCCTTCAAAGGGATAGTTGGGGAAGAAGTTAAAAAAGATGGGCCCTCAAAAAAGAGAGGAAGAAGCAAGAATGAGAGAAATTTGTGGGCTAGGAATTTATAAGAAAGGCTAGATGGTGGACTTGGCCCCAAAAAGGGTGATCTTGGTTGATCACAATAATGTGCCCCAACAGGGTAGATTTGATCACTAATTCAAGGAGCTACCCCAATAGGGTGAATTTGATCATTGATTGGTATAAAGGGTTTGCCCCAATAGGGAAGATTTTTATTATGATAAATGATGATTAGGCATTTTAGTAATTGGTTGGGGGATATTAGATAAGGAGAGCTCTTGTTGTAGAATTTTTTAGTAGACTTACAACCCTTAATTTTTGATATAACACTAAGAAGTATGCATTATGATATAAGACACCATGATGACTAGGCCACAATGTGCATAAGTATTGACCCCCAATCCAATAGACAATTGAAAATAATACCCCAATGATAAAAACCATGATAATAATGATGACATATTCCAATGGATGGACTCAAGTAAAAATGCATGACAAGAAGCACCATGATGGTGACCCTATCAACAAAATAGATAGAGTCAAGGCGATAATAGAAAAAGGAAGCAAAGAAGTGAGCAAAGAAGCAAGCAAACACAAACTTAAGATAAAAGTAATAAAAAGAAACCAGTTGCTTAAGAGGAAATAAATGCACCAAGAACAATCAAAACTAATCATTATAGACAAACATACAAACACACCATAAATAAAAAACTAGTGAATCATTGGTGTGTATGTGAAAGTAAGGTGTTACTCTTAGATATTTATCCCCTAAGCTCCTAAGGACAAATGATAGGATAAGATGATAACCTAAATGTAAAGGGGAATAGAATAAAAAAGTAGGGGTGGTCGAGCTGACTCCAAATACCCCATAAAGTAGATGATGCCTACATAGTATTATAGACTTCAAGCCAATTGCAGTTCTCCCAGGGATATGGGAAAGAATAAAAATGATGATAAGTAAGATATTTGATTATAAAAGAAGAATAATAAAAGCTAAACTCACAAAATGGTGAGATCATTTTGAGGTAAATTAAGAAAATGGGATGGAAACAAGATTGATCGAGTTGACCCAAGATGCCCCATGCATCCAAGCATTGCCTACATAGTCCATGTGGACCTTATGTTGATGTAGTTATCCCATCAATGGGAGGATAACTGAAGGAATGGCCATGGTAATTGGAAATGATGGTGGTTGGATAAGGGGTTCTCACCCAATAAATGTAGCAAACCATGCCATCTAGAATAAAGCCAAAGGTCACTAGTGAACAGGATGATAAATCAAGTAGACATTTGATGACTTAATATCTCTTGGATAGTTTGAGCCCTTTTTGGAACTTTTTTTATTTTTAAGTTGTTTTTAGAATTTTCAATTTTTTTAGGGTTTTTGGTATTGGTTTGAATGTTTTTGGGTTTTTGGCATCTCAACTCAATGGAGGATTACAAGATGTAGAATGGTTTAACTCACAAAATAATGAGAGTGTGGCTTAAGTTACTAGAAAAATGGTGAGAGTGTGGCCTAGGTTGCTCACAAAATTGTGAGAGCATGGGGAAAAGGGTGACTAATATGACCTCAAAAATTAAGTGTTGCCTACATAGTTCAAATGGGCCTTAGGTAAATGTAGTTCAACCTTGTTGTGGGATACTATTAATCAATAGTAGATTGATGTAGGAAAATGGCATAGTGGAATTAATGGCATAGGATAACTCACAAAATAGTGAGAGTATGGAAAAAGGGTGAGCAAGCTAACCTCAGAAACTAAGTACTACCTACATAGTCCAAATAGACCTCAAGTCAATGTAATTCAACCTTACTAGAGGATATTATTAATCAATAATAGGTTGAGGTAGGAAAATAGCACAAAAAAATTAATGACATAGTATTAAATCATAAAATGGTGAGAACATGGCTTAGGTTTCTCAAAAAATAACAAGATCATGGAAAAAGGATTACCGAATCAACCTTGGAAACTGAGTGTTGCCTACATAGTTCAAATAGACCTCAGGGAACTGTAGTTCAACCTTGATAGGGGATAATATAAATCAACAATAAGATTGAATATAGGAATGGAAGTGGTGGTCTGATGTTATAGCCCACACCACTTCCTTCTTATAGATCTATGGAAAATAAGTGACTATTTTAGGCAGCACTTTCACAATGCTATAAATTATGAATACATTAGAGTTTCAAAAGAATTAGAAGTTACACCTTTAAACTCACATTTTTAGACTTGAGCCACCATGTGGAGACATAAAATCTAGGTTATGGAGGCTTATAGGCCAAAGGAGCCCAACTCTTAGAAAGGATGCATTGGTTGAAGGTAGGAGACAAAGTGACCAAGGAATTTTTTGCTCTCCTTCAATAAAGGCAAGCTATGGAAAAAATCAAAGCCATTAGAAGTGTTTCAGATAGGCTTACCAGAATTCTAGATATCATCCAACCCTTTGTACATCACTACCATGGTGTCTTTGTGGTGCAACCTTCATTTCCTGCTCATGAGGTTTCCTTATCTCAATGTCTTATAGTGGTCCCCTGTAAACTCTCAGAAACTTAGAAAGTTGTTTGTGATAGACATTTAAGTGTCAATGACCTAAATAAAGTTGTTATTCACATGACCTCTAATAAATCTCTAGGTATTGATGGATTTCCCTATGAATGCTATCAAACCCTATGGTATATTGTTGGACATAATCTCTATAGAGTTTATTCTGAAGCATTCCTAGCCCAAATTTAGGTCACCTCATCAATCAGGGAAACATCAAGTTCATCACCAAGGTAGGGTTTCATTAGTTAATTACCAATTGGAGACACATCACTTTGTTGAATGTGTCTTACAAAATCATAGATAAAGTATTAGCTCTCAAAATCAAGCACTTGCTTACCTTAATTGTGCAAAGTGAGCAAACTAGTTTCAGTCAACATAGATATATTATGGACAATGTGTTTGATGCATGGGAAGGTGTAGAATGGGATATAATATCTAACCAGAAGGCTCTCTTCATCAAGATTGATTTTTAAAAATCCTATGACTGGGTAGAGTGGCCTTTTAGTGTAGTTATGTTATAAGCTATGGGTTTTGGCCCCAAGTTTGTACATATTATCAATATGCCATTTCAAGAAGCTAGGGCCTACATCACCATCAATAGATCCAAGTCTCAACACTTTGAACTCCATAGATCCATTAGACAAGATTTCCACTTTTCCCTTGCACTTTATATGTTGGTTGTTTAAAGTTTTACTTATCTATTATCTAGTTATGTTTCCAAGGGTCTGGTCAAAGGGATCTCTCTATCTAATTCAAACCACTGATTAATTAATGGGAACTTTTTTGATGATTCCTTCCTCACTCTATAGGAGGATGAAGGCTCTATCAAGATTTCTATGGAATGTTGAGATATTTTTTTCCTTGCATCTGGGTTGTTTATCTAATGGCATAAAACCCAATGCTACCACCAATCTTTGTCACCCAAACCTACTTGGATGGAGGGATGTATGTGGAAATGGATCCTTATTGGGGTTTAGTTTAAATTTTTAGGCATTCCTTTTTCTTTCAGATCCTCTCCTACATAATTTTGGTCTTATGTGGTTCAAAGAGTGGAGAAAAAATATCTTTCTAGATCACTAAGCCTTTAACCTTGGATGGAAAGTTCTAGATTTGTTCTAAGGTGCTCATTTATAATAGCATTTACTATTTTTTCTTGTTGGAACCCTTCAAATTCTTACTTTTTGAAGCTTGAAATGATTCTACAAGATTTTTTATGGGCTAATTTTTAAGGACACCAGGGCTTTCATCAAGTCTCCTGGTCCATCTATTTTCATCATAAAAAAGCTGGCAGGTTGGGGCTTATTAACATCAAACTTTAGGGAACCACTCTTGGAAATAAATGGATCATCCAAAGCTTGGAAGGTGATGAATCCTATAAAAATTTCCAGTGGCACTACATTTCTCAAGGTTGCCCTATGAGCAAAAAATCCTGGCAAGGCATGGGATTTCACAACACCCTTATATCACCAGTGTCTATCAAATTAGGGGGTACATTTGTCATGTAAAGTATCTAGAAGGCTTAGGAAAATCTCAAACCTCACCTTATTTACATGAGGGATGGGTTTATAGTGGTCTTTCTCTAAAATCCTAGTCATTATGGTGGTCTCCTTAGCTGACCTTCCACAATGTCCCTTTTTCCATGGTCCCTTGGATCAAAATATTGAGAATATTTAAGAAAGGTATTCTCATAATTAGTGATTTGTTTTATAAGGTCTCTAGGGATTGTCTTCCTTAGACTATGTGAAAGTCCAAATTTCATCTTAACAAGGAAGATACATAATCCATGGTTGAATTATATAATTTCATACATAATGAATGCTTGCACAAGATTGGAGTTTCCTCACTCACACCATGGTGGAAGGACTGGTCCTAGCCTATGGCCACACCATTCCATAGATATTCTCCTCATCTAGGTTAAACTTTGTTCACCTCTCAAAATATTAACATAGAGTCTCTTAACACCTGATGGTTTCTCCAATCCCTCCATTGGGTTTGGGCCCAAAGATTTGATAACATTTGGGTGGCTTGTATTGAGCTCAAAAAGGCACACTTCCTTTAGTGTATCCTTTACCAAGGTTTGCCCATGGGAAATTAGCTCAAGCACATGGGGGTTTTAAATCCCACTTTACCATCTTTTCATCACCCATAAATCATAAAACATCTCTTTTGGTTTTTCCCTCATGCCCAATTAGCACAGAGATGGATTCATACCCTTTTCAAACCCTTCACGTCTGAAATGTTCACTTGGAAAATGACTCTCTTATAAGACTCTGCCCTATTACCTGCAAGATATAACATATTTTGGCAAATTTTATATACTAACATTTTGTTTTAGATTTGGAAATCTAGAAATCAATCATGTTTTAATGATGAGATTATGGAAAAAAAAATGTAAATAATAAAGTTGTTGTGATTGCTAATATTACCCTTCATATTCAGAGTCAAATAAACAAGGTATAGCTTGAGATTCATCACTTGTAGATCCTCTTAGACTATCAAGTGAATCTCTTTGTGTATTCAATTGTGATACACCTAATCCCCCACCTCATCACTCTCCTCTTAGGGGTCATGGGCATGGGGGGAGGCACCACCGCTCTCACAGTTGGAGGTCTCGAAGTTAGAGGATATCCTCTCTTTGATCTCACTATCCATCTCCTTCAAGAGGATCTGACAGAGGTAGAGATAGTGGTGGTGGGGGATGGAGGCCCACTTTGCAAAATAAGTTCTTATAGCTAGAGCTAGCCATCTCTCCTCTCTACTAGGATTCATAGATGCATCATGATTCTGAAATTAACTAGATAGTTGATGGTTGGGACCCCCTCCTTATGGATGAAGATCTCCTAGCCTGGGATGGCTAGGGAAGGAAGCCTTAGGACCCTCTAACTCTACTTCCTCCTCTAGTCTCCATGTTTGAAGTTGTTGATTAGTGTGTTTCTGGATGTTTTATGTTATTTCATTATCTTTTTTTATTGATGTGCACTTGAGTTATTTTGGACTTTGGTTTCTCTCGAGGCTCTTGTATCTTAGTTTAGATTTTAGGATGTGACTTTTCCACCCATTTTTTTGTATGAATAGAATTATACTATAAGGCTTTTTTTTAAATTAATAGAAGTGCACTTTTTAATCAAAATATATATATATATATATATATATATATATATATATATATATATATATATATGAATGGCATAAGAATAGAATAAAATGGTATATAATATAGATAAGGCTGCCCCCAAGTGTCAAGGTACTTGTAGATAACAAATTATTTATGCATAATGTCATAAACCTAGTTTTCATCATGGTACTTGCCCAATATGTCACAAACATGGTTTTCATTATTGGATGAATTATGTATCTTTCTCTTTTGATTTTTTTGTGTTTTTAATTGATTTTTATGATTTTTTTTGGATTTGCTAATATCTCAACTCAATGGAGGAATATTAAATGCATAATGTAGACCCTTTACTATCTAACCAATACCTACTTAGAGTAGTAGCTATGTCTAAATCCTTCCATTGATATGAATGATATGGATAATATCATGATATTTCTTGGTTATTGCTTTTGTTTCCTTCAAACCTCTAGACAAGATGTCTTCGTAGTCTCTTTGAAAAAGATTATTGCCAAGAAGGGAAAAGAAGGGTGGGTATGGGATAAATAGTCTGATTAGATATTGAAATATAAGCCTTGAATAGATAATAGGATCAGAATGGAATATATAATAGTTGATGGATAAATGAATATTAGGATTTTTAGTCACACACATTGTCGATGATTCTAGATTTGACTTGATTTGGGCTTTGGTGGGGTCGACATTGACTTAAATAACTTCTTCATCAAGCAATGAAGAACTAATTAACTCAGTTATTAGTGTCTTGAAGTGATTTTCACCAACAAAGTCTTATGGATTATTCTAACTTGGATTGTCTAATAGCACCTTGAATAAGGTTTCACTAAAGGATGTTGATAAAAATATTGGTTGGCCCTTAGTGCCTTATCCAAGGTTTTACTAAAGGATTATGCTTTTTGATTTTGATTATCATCTAGTGCCTCAAATAAAGTTTCACTAGAATATGATGAGTTTAGAATTTGATTGTCCCTTAGTGCCTCAAACAAGGTTTCAATAAGATATTTTAATTCTACTTGGATATTTTCTTGATTCCACATAAATTCTACTCATGAAAGGTCTCCATGGAATAAGTTCAACAATGCATGATTTTATCATTCCCAATAGACATTTGTGGGAGGTGGTATATCAATATAATGGCTAGGGTGATTAATGGTAAAGGCATATGTAATGGCAATAGAAGGGTAAAAGGTAGAATAGTCCTCGTAGAGGCTACTAGAAGAACTTGTGTTGATACTGAAAGAAACATCCTCAAAAACCATATAAGGATCCTAAGTGTTTTGAGTTGGATCTACCATAAATGTGCAACCAATGTTGCAACATCCATTAATATATTAGGATTCTAAAGCTAATTCTAACTTAAGAAGATCTGAATCTGATGTTGAGGCTAATGTTGATCATGCTTCTAATGCTAAATATGATATTGGTTCTAAAATGAAACCTAGTTCTAATATTGGTTCTAAAATAGAACCTAATTCTGATGTAAAGGTATCCATAAAGAGGGTCAGTTGAATTGTGTTGTCCACAAGTACCTTTTTTACCTTTCTCTTGGAAATTAAGGCTTTAGGACAAATAATGTTTATAAATGGGGAATATCCAGCATTATTTAAATGTTTACCAATGGTTTAATAATAGGTTTTGACTCAATAATAATAGGCTCTTTAAAGATGTGCTCATTGAACATGGGTCTTGTGTCAAATAGAGGTTCTTCATCAAATAAGGTTGGATCATCAATGATTTGGATTTGGTCAAAGATGGGTGATTTGAAAAAAAAATTGAAAGTGGTTTTACTAGCTTTATCTTGATTTAGAAATGGATGTATCTAATCATGTTTGGTAAGCGGATCATGACATATCCCAATCGAGTAGTTATCAGACTTGGGTACACCTGGATTGTTAATATATAAGGGACATTAGAGGGGAAATAGCATAATAAGTTTGGATTTTTATCTTTGAGTAACTTGATTTTCTAGTAGTGTGAGGGGTGTTTCATTAGGATCTCTAATAAAATAGCATAATTTATCTATTGTAAATCCATCCATAAGTTTATCACTAAGCTTTAACAATCTCACAATGTTTTCATCTTTGTTGTTAATAAGGGGTCATGTAAATTGGTATTGTCCATAGTCTACATTAGATGACATATTTAGGAGGTATTGTTGATGTTGTTCATAATTGACACTGAATGGCATATTTTTAAGGTTAAATTGAGAGATTTGTTCCATAATTTCTTGACTAAAGACTAGTGATGCTAGAACAAGTTTAGGATAATGAAATGTCATGACTCAAATTAAACTTGGACTAATGGCCCCAAGTAAGGATACATTCAAGGGGAATTTTATGGAATAAATTAACCCCAAAGAGGGTGGTATTGATGTCACTTATAATGATCCCAAAGAGGGTGGTCTTGGTCTCAATTAAATTGGGCATAAAGAGTGCGGTCTTGATCTAGATTAAAATGGGCCCAAAAGAGGGAGGTCATGGTTTTGGATTTAAATGGGCCTAAAAAGGGCAAATTGGCATAGATTAGAATGGGCCCAAAAGAGGGTGGTCTTGGTTTTAGATTTAAATTTCCCCAATTAGGGCATATTTGATTGGCCTCAAACAAGGAAAATTAGAATAGATTGGAATGGATCGAAAAGGTCTTGATTTGATTGGCCCCAAATAAGGGAAATTATAATAAATTAGAATGGGTCAAAAAGGTCTTGATTTGATTGGCCCTAAATGGGGTAAATTAGCATAGGTTGGAATGGGCCCAAAGAAGGGTGGCCTTGGTCTTCAATGTAATTGGAATGAGCCCAAAGAAGGTGGTCTTGTAATTGGAATAAGCCCCAAAGATGGTGGTTTTGGTCGTAATTAAAATGGGTCCAATGACAACGGCTTGGTATTTGAAATTAGATCAAGGTGGGTGGTATTGGTCTAGATAAATATCCCAAATAGGGTGGTTTTAGTCTTTGATATAATTGGAATGGGCCCAAAGAGGGCAGTCTTGGCATAAATTAGAATTGGTCTAAATGGTCTTGATTCAATTGGCCCCAAATAGGATGAATTGGCATAGGTTGGAATGGGCCCAAAGAATGGTGACCTTGGTATTCAATGTAATTGGAATGGGCCCAAAGAGGGTGGTCTTGGTATTGGTTTGGCCCAAAAAGGGGTAGTCTTAGCCTCAATATTTTTTGGAATTAATCATAATGGTCTTGATTTGATTGGCCCTAGATAGGGTGAATTGGCACATATTGGAAGGATCCCAAAAGAGGGTGGTCTTAGTATTAAATGAAGTTGTAATATACCAAAAAAGGGCATATTTGGTATTGTTATGGCCCCAAAAAGGGTAGTCTTGCTTAGATTGGATTTGGTTGAAATGGTCTTGATTTTATTGGCCCCAAACATGGAGAATTGGCATAGATTGGAATGGGTTTCCCTAAACAAGGTAGATATGATTATATTTTCAAATTCTCCAAATAGGGTAGATTGACATAAATTATAATTGGTTTAAATGGTCTTGATTTGATTTTCCCCAAACAGGGCGAATTGGCATAGATTAGAAAATGGTCAAAATGGCCTAGATTAGAATTGGTCCTAATATCACTCAATTTTGCACCCTTAGAGATGTAGTTCAACCCTTATCCAAATTGAGTGAAAATTAGATTACCCCTAGATCTGTGGGTTGCCTATAACAGGTTTAAACCTCTATAGTGAAGTTTTAACTCCCTAGATTTGTCTTTGATAGCTTATCACCTATACTACTAGATTTTTGGAATGAAAAGGGATAGAGAGAACATAAAAGAAACCTATCTTAATGATGTGATACACCAATTTAATATCCACTAGAATACTATGTACTTGCACTATGAAATATGAGTCACAAAACTAACTTCAACATCTTAGATTTTCTCTAACATAAGTATTTCAAACATGAAGGTGATATGCAATGCACTTATTCAAGGTGGATTAACAAGAGGTATGATTATAGACACTAATGTTTTAATTTACACTTATAGATATACAAAGACACTAACTACACTTCATGTGAACTGTAGAGAGCAGACTACTTGCACAAAACATGAAAGAGTAAGGTGAACACAAGGATAGAAGATTATCGCTTGTCATTCAACATGCACTACTTCACACACTTAGACAAGTATCTCTAGAACTCAAAACCAACTTGAAATATTTTATTCAAATGAAAACATCAATATTAAAACCATTAGGGATTATCCATACCAGATTTGGATTCTCAAACTTAGCCAAAAGTGGCTACTTATATAGAGAATAGTGAAGAGAGAGAGAGAGAGAGGGGCATAGTAGGAGAAGTTTGATAAATTTCCATGAGTTATGACTAGAAGGGAGTTATGATACAGTATAAATATACCTAAAATTCCATGTGTCTCACTTTTGAAGTAGCTCCAACCTTCCAAGTGGTGTAGGGGTTATAAAATAGCTTGACACCTTGACTAGCTTCTTGAAAATTGCCTTTCTTTGCATGAAACAAGAGAAAAATGGACATTCCATCCATTAATTCACCTTAAAATAATCCAAAATAACTCATTAACATATTAAATGTCTTAATAAATTCCTTTGACCTTCCAATCCATCATTCATGTGTATAGTGTCTTGTAACACTTCATTTCCCATACCTAGTTTGTTCTAAGTGGCTAATAACTCAAGTGCATATTATTCAACTCATCAAAAATTCATGAATGGTCTTAAAATATTTTATTAGTTATAAAACACACCATTTTGGTTTCTATAAAAACTTCTAAGAATTCATTTTTCTGTTTAATCCTTCACTAGGCCTAGTTCTCTTGTAGACCTAAAAACCTATAAACCTCCTTGTGTAGGGAGTTGTATAGATTATATTCATAAATAAATGGAATATTATAGAACCCATTATGGAATTATATCTCCATGTCAAATTAAATCCCCTAAATCTGAGTGGAAGCCTATCTGTAGACACCAAAATCGTGTCTACCCCTTGGTCCTTTCTCCCTCCTAGTCCCTCTTGGTCCATTCCTAACCCATTCCTAACCCATACAATTAATAATTTAAAATAATAAACTTATTTTGAATTAATAACCCCCCTCCTTTGACACATCACCTATAACAACTCGTCTGACACCTCGCCTTGGACTATTTCCCACCCTATGACTCACCCAAGACCTATTCTTACTCCTTTCCAACCACCTAACCAACTCTCGTGCGTATTTATCCTTACCTTCGACAATCCTACAACCGATTATGCACCTGGCGGATGTAGAACGGACTTGTTGGGCCTTTTACTTGTTCTGCACCCACTGACGTCGGTCAACTGTCAGCCGACGCCGGCGGGATCGCCGATGTCGGTTTACTTAAACCGACTTCCAACCTCTTTTCGGGCTAATCACAAATTCTAATCACAAATTCTAAATCTCGGGAGCAAATCACGAATCCTTCAATCTTCAGTCTTCGACCATCTATCAATCTACCAATCTCTCAGCCAAGCCTCTCACTCTCTCCCTCAGGTGCAGCAACAGGAATTCTGCCTTCAGCAACTCCATCAGCAATAGGGCTTTCACGCCAGCGGCACCAACAATAGGCACACCAGCCTGCAACACTCCTTTAGCTAGCCACAGGTAAGTATTCTGTTTGTACCTTCATTGTGTTTTCTAGTCATTTGCTTCTAAGTATTATGAATTAGATTGAACACTTCCTATCCCCAGACTAGACAAGACCCAAATCTTTACTTCTCTGTCTCCCTATTGACCTCCTCTACCCTTCTGTCCATTTGACATTCTGTCCATTTGACTCCCCTGTATCTTTGTACAGACCCACAGACCATTAACCAAAACCAGACTCTCAGACCCAGACCCCCAAACCATTTAACCAGGCCCAAACTCTGTCTCAGACCTGTCCACAGACCATTCTGCACAACCAGAACCCGACCAGACCCCATCCAAGCCTACTGCCCTGACCGATGCTGGCCTCAGAGACCATTGCCCCAACCGATGTTGGCAAACTAACCGACGTTGGCAGACTTTGACCAATCGATGCCGATAGGACCACTGACGCCGGTGACTGTGACCAATCCAACAGCATCGTTCAGGTAAGCCTTTGCTTCCATTTCATTTCAATCTTTTATCACTTTCAGTCTTTTAACATTTTGCTATTTATCATACATCCTTTTTATCGACTAGTGGGTTGATATCCCTTAAGGAAGTCTTCATACTTCTGGGATCAAGCTTTTGCTTGGCAACCCACCATCTCCTTATCTAACACCCTCTTTTGTCCAAGTCTCTTTTCTTTGTAGGTGTCATTCCTCCACAGCCAAAGAGGAGTTCTCACAGCGTCTAGATTACGGTGTGCACGACTACATCTAGGTACACACAAGCCTTGACCATCTCTTAATTTCTTATTCTTCTCTTGAATGTAGAAAGTGAAATTAGCATAGAAACATTCTGGCACGCCCGGTGGGATCCTAGGACCTTCCTTGGGTTCTTTTCCTTCTTTTTCATTTAGGTGCATTAGGTTTCTCCCTCTTCACCTCTTTCTTCTTTTCTAAATGACATCATAAGCAGGAATAAAAAGAACTTCTCTTTCCTTTCTTGCACTTCTAGACTAGCCAAAAATCATACTCTTGAACCCTTTCTCAACTTGTTTTCATTCCAACTTAACATTTCGACTTGGGCTTAAAACTTATTGCATTGCATTTCTACTTGTGCTTGCATTTCTTAGTCCACACTTAGTAATTAACAAATCGCATATTGAATTAATCTAGTCCACTTCATGTTACACAACCTAAACCACTTGCACTAAATCAAACATCAAACTCACCTGAGACAAGGCCCGACTGGGATTTCATCCCCCAGCGGATACCTTACCCGTCCTGGTGATCCTACTTGGATTTCATCACCAAGGGGAAAGCCCACTCTGTTCTCTGGCAGAGTCTAATCTATAGGGGAAGTATATTTTGGCTAAGTGGGACCAGCTTATCACTGGACTCGTGAAGTGAGGGGAGCTTGCTCCTTAGCACCAGGCCATGTATGGAACCTAACCCAGACTTCTTGAGCACCTAAACAAAACCTAAAACCATCCATAGACTACTTCTTCTAGGACCCTTCTAACAACCAACCTCCCAAACATCACTTTAAGGCATAAGCCATAGGATTCTAAAAGTTGATTCTTACGATTTAACGCTTAGGGCTTGTCTATCTCCATCTCTATTTTTCTGTTCCTATCTGGTTTTTTGAGCTAGTGAGGACGTTCTCTTCCTTTTTTCCAAGAATCTTCAAATTTTCTAAGTTTCTAGAAACCACAGTCACTGGCATCGGCTTTACCACCGACGTCAGCCACCTACCTCCACCGGCATCAGTTATCTGACCAACGTCGGCCATCTTTCCTCACCGACATTGGTTTTTCAACCGACGTCGGTCACTGTCACTGTCCTTTTTTCCAAAATAGCAACTTAAAACCTGACCCCTTTTTTTGCCAAAACCCCATTCTGAGTTTTTGAAACTAAAAAAAACACAGTTTTTGGAACCTGACCCTCTTCTTGACCACGCTCCCTCATCCCTAACCGGTCCTATAATGGAGTTCCACTCGGAGACTGAAAGAACTCCTACAGGACCGACCCCGACTCATACTCCCATCATCCCTAAAGGGGACCAAGATTTTGAGAGATTCTTGGACCTCAACGTCACAGCCTTCCAAAACTATCTCACGAGAAACCCAACGCGAGACCTTTCAGGTGAAGTGGCAATGACATCGACACCATTTGCTACCCAACCTTTTATGACCCAGCCTTTTGCCTCAACCATTAACCTGACCATGGCCAATACGCAAAGTTTGGCCTCCACATCTATTTTTAGACCAACCTCCATCGGGGTTTCATTACCCCCTCAACCACACGCAATTCAACCAAGTTCTACATCATACCAGAACTTGATAGTCTCGACCCCTCACACTCTTGCACCCATATATGCAGGAGTGCCTACCTCCCCTTTTGTCCATGCCACCACACAACCACCTTTGGCGATATCCAGTCAACTTATGCCTTCTACTTCCATAACCCAACCACTTTTGGCCTCCATTTATATCCCTGCGACTAGTCATCCATACGTTGCACCCCCACAACCGTAACAGACTACGTCGTATGCCTCCTCTAGCCTCTTTCAAGCACCCTACAACTTAGGGGGCACCCCATCCACCAATCCGTCAGCAGATGTCATCAAGATGTTGATGGATAAAATGTCCAGTCTCGAGACTTCTATCTCTGGTTCACACAATGCTCTCTCGTATGAGCAAATTTGCAACGAGCCCATCCATCCTTCCGTCCCTATCTGACCATACCCCAACCAATGGGATCTTCCTAAATTTACTCGCTTACAGAGTAAGGAGGACCCGCAACAGCATCTACGGGCATTCAGACATGCCTGCTATCTTATAGCGCATGATGATGCGTTACTTTTATGCACATTCCCCATGTCACTTGCTGGCCCTGCCCTTGACTGGTATAGCTCTCTTGCCAGACATTTTATCTTTTCATTCATTTAACTTGCCCAATTATTCCTTGACCATTTCTCAATCAACATCACCAAACAAGTCTCAATCACAGACCTCTACTCCATCAGGCAATTCGACGACGAATTTGTAGTTAATTTTATCGCCCGTTGGAGAGGCTTGATTAACCAGCTCTCTTTCTCCTTACCTCAACCCGAGCTCATCGAGCTCTTTTCTTGAGCATGTGCTAGGCACATCTCTTCTACCTTGCAGATTCAAACATTCTGCACTTTCGACGAAGCTTTCACCATGGCTCGAAAGCTTGAACTCCGCTCTATTGAAGAGTATAAGGTCAAATTGCATAATACCAATGCAAAAACCAATGACCATTCTTCTTCCAAACCTTCTTCTTCTGCCAATTCCAAACCCAAAAGATTGGCCAACACTGTGGTCATTAGATCACCATCCTCGACGACAACTAACTACTCTCAACCTTCTACATCTCCAAGCATCACCAAACAATTCCAACAACGGTACATCCAGCATTCATACACTCCACTTGGAGAATCATACGCTTCCATTTTGGAAAAACTTGTCAAGCAAGGGGTCCTCAATCTTCCTCCAATCCGACCACCTCAATTTGACCATTCAAAAGCCATCCCTACATGGTATAGGGAAGCTGACTTTTGTCACTTTTATCGTATCCATGGCCATGACATCGACAATTGCCGAACCTTCAAGAACATCATCCAAGACATGATCAACAAGGGGGATCTTATTTTAGATAACCCGAACACCCTGCCAAATCAAAACATCGACATCTTTAAACAACCATTCCCGAACCATCCTCCTACTCAAAACAACGTCCAAACCATGGCTGATAGCTCCCACGAGCATGACATACATACGGTCAACACTATCTTGCCTCTTGTCTCTGACCAACCTCCTTCACAGGTGGAAGAATCCTCTTCTCCTATTAGTCCTCCATCTATCTCTCTTATACTAGAGGACGCCTTGACCATACCAATGCCATTAGCCCTACCTTTATTCGAAGACCCTACCTTGCCTACTCCTCAAGCACAAGCAGAAGGCACGATCATCCCTACCTTCTACCCTCTTGAGGAGCCACACTCTCCTATTTCTTCTCCACCAGGAGAAGAACCAGTCTCTCCACCCATTTCAACCGAGGAAGACCCAGTCATGATTTCCTCTTGCCTTTTGCCTAAGATTGCTACATCTCACTCACCTCCATCCATATCTGAGCCCAAACCCGCACAGGCACCCACCTTACCAAAAGAGATTGAACTTCTTGGTGTTTGCCCCACATCTAACCTCACCTCTCGCAATAATGGCCCTCAACCCAAACCAAAGAAGGCTACTAGACCACACCGGAGGACTCCTCCCCCACCTTCCTCATTACCTTCAATTTTGGGCCCGCATCCGTCCACTTTAATAGGAGTTCTTCCTACTCCCATACTTCACAGAGACAAGTCACATCCATTACTCTATCAACCCATCAGACATATATCTCCTCCAATCCATCGACTAACACCTCTTACGCCTCCTAAACCAAAGTCATCAACCCCCACTGCAAAAAAATATCCAGACCCGTTAGCAGGGTCTTATGCCTTACTGTTACGGCATTTGTTATAGTCTTCTCACATCAATCTCCCACCTTTTAAACCATATCAATTTCTCGGACCAAAACCGCCCTGGTTCGATGACACTCGCATTTGTGCATATCATCGCATGCTTGGACACGACACTGAGCATTGTTGTGCCCTCAAGGTTGCCATTCGCCAATGTCTAGGGAATGACACCCTTCTTCTCGACCACATCATCAATAAACCTTCAACACCACCCCACTCATCAACTCTCAGATCAAGGCCATCTTGGTTCGACAACTCTAAATTCTGCCACTATCATCACACTCTGGGACATGACACTAAGCATTGTTGCACTCTCAAAGTTGTCATTCGTCAACAACGGAGAAAGGATTCCCTTCTCATCAAGGACCCTCTTGACTACCTCATTAACAAATCATCTACACCAACCCATGCTTCTCAAACTTCATCACCTAAATTGGGATCTCCACGCCAGACTATGGTCCCTTTGCCGCCTTTACCCCCCTTATTTGACATCAACACAGTCCATCTGACCACTAAGCCTCAACCGACCTTGACCAATCTATCCAACATTCTCCCTAACTGACTGGGGGAATTCAACCTTATCTTGCCTTCGACTAAACATTCAACTAAGCCATCGACCATGACCTCGACTCGACCTTGACCACACATAGTCCAATCATCAACCAACCTTTTTAATCATGACTCCGACCAACATCAACCAAACCTCGACCAAACTTCAATTATCAAACATCAATCAACCAAGCACCTATCACTTCTTCAAACCATCATCAATCATCATGACCAATTTGGAAAGAGGAAAATGGGGCACCTTTGCTCCTAATTGACTCGAACCTTAAATGCACTAGCATGGCCCAGGGACTTATCAGAACCTGAGCCCTTTTCTATGCCTTGCGTCCACGACCATTTTTCTATTAGTTGAGTATTCATCACTTGACGTTTTACTTAAGCTCATCCCTTGAGCAACCCCATCCTCTCATTCCTCACTCCTTTCAACCCTATCCCCTTAAACAAGTCCTATGTCAACCCCTTTTGTCAAGCAATAATGCTTTGTCCTAATAAAAGGGAACCCTTAAACCTCTACAGGCTCGTCCATGGCTAAACTTCAGTCAACAATATTTCAATACCTATCATATCAAAGGTCATAAACTCTCTAAGTGTAGACTGCTCCCTTGAAGGACAGCTACACAATTGTTGTATTACTAGACTGCTCCCTTGAAGGACAGCTAGAGCAAGTCATTATCAAACATTTAAAGCAATATATAGACCACTCCCTCGAAGGATGGCTATGACTAAATCTTGCTACAAACAGCACTTTCTTAGAAGCTTCCCGCATCGATCAGCATCACATATATGACCACCAAAGCAAACAACATCTTTATGTGGACTTCCCGCATTGATCAGTCTGCTCTATAAAAAAAATGACTGACAAGCTATCAAGTCATGGACATGCCTATAGTCGTTCTTGGGTCACCTATAAAAGGGGCAAGGTTCTTCCTGCCACAAAAGGGTTACCCCATCCTCTCATATCATAATCCTACTTATCACCCCAACATACTCAAGGGACTTCGAGTTCACTTAACGTCAAGTGATTCGATTACTTCTCTAGCACAACACTAGTCAACGACGCAACGCATAAATGGGGCTTTTGTTTTAACAACCCCCATCTATGCCATCATTCTGGTCCTTGTCAATGAAAGAGCAACGCGCTTTTCACTTATCTTTCACACTTTGGTCACATTCAACCAAACCCTTTTCTACCCAACCAATTCAAACCTTTTTAAACCAACACCAGGACATCATGACATCATCATCATCATAGTCCATTTCACATAGTCTCTATAAACAACAATACACATAGGAACTATTAACCAGACATAATTTATGTTAAACATAAACCAATACTTGCTGAAGCATAAATAAACCTCAATTCATCTTTAGCATACATCCATCACGAATATGGAAAATTGCTAGGGATGAAAGACCACTCACCAATGTTACAGAATACACCATTGGAAAAGGCTATAACATCTTCTTCTCCTCATCATTTCGACACCTGACCACGACCAGCCTATCGACCTCTTTGACCCTTTGTCCGAACTACATTGGTCTGAGGCCCTTCCAATTTGGGCTATGTAGGTAGCACTCAGTCTTCTGAGGTTAGCTCGACCATTCCTCTGTCCACCCATCTGCTCGTTCGTCTCTCTCAAGACGATGACCTTTCATTTTTCATCATGACCAATCAACCAGCCTTGCCAATGTCGAAGTCATTTTTGACTCCTCATGGGGCACATTTGAGATCACTTATATCCTAACCCAAGCAACCACCATGGAGATCATGCCTATCTCCGCAGACCCTGACCACTTTCGAGACAACTCTGTCTTGGTTTTGTTTGCACGCATGCTACCTCATGAATAGATAGCAAAATTGTTCGCAGACCATATTTTTGGACCCTCACAAGTATAGGATCGCATGCCGGTTGATCCACACTACTTGTGACTTTTTCATGTTTTTGGGAGCACTTCCTGAGCCTGGGATACCTGGAACACGATGACCATTTGGAGCTACAACTTAGATTGAATAATCCGATCAGCTACGACTAATGTTGGGGCCCGATTATTTCAATTTTGGCACTCCTTGACCTTTTGACTGTGACCATTTGACCTACCTGTCCCGTGAAGTGGTATGCACGTAATCACAACTATTGCAGTGTTTTCACTCACTATTCATCCTTCTCATCCACCTTTTGTCAAATCAGCACCTGATTCCAAGTTACCTTCCCTCGACTCCTGCTTTGAGGGGGAATACCTCATCCATACCTTGAGGCAATCCACATCATCTCATACCTATTTTTGTCTTGCAGTTCGTCCAGAACAACCAACAAGACAAAAAGGGGCAAATGTAGACACTGAAATCGTGTCTACCCCTTGGTCCTTTCTCCCTCCTAGTCCCCCTTGGTCCATTCCTAACCCATTCCTAACCCATATAATTACTAATTTAAAATAATAAACTTATTTTGAATTAATAACCCCCCTCCTTTGACACATCACCTATAACACCTCATCTGACACCTCGCCTTGGACTATTTCCCACCCTATGACTCACCCAAGACCTATTCTTACTCCTTTCCAACCGCCTAACCAACTCTCGTGTGTATTTATCCTTACCTTCGATAATCCTACAACCGATTATGCACTTGGCGGATGTAGAACGGGCTTGCTGGGCCTTTTACTCATTCTGCACCTACCGACGTCGGTCAACTGTCGACCGACGCCAGTGGGATCGCCGACGTCGGTTTACTTAAACCGACTTCCAACCTCTTTTTGAGCTAATCACAAATTTTGAATCTCAGGAGCAAATCACGAATCCTTCAATCTTCAGTCTTCGACCATCCGTCAATCTGCCAATCTCTTAGCCAAGCCTCTCACTCTCTCCCTCAGGTGCAACAACAGGAATTTTGCCTTCAGCAACTCCATCAGCAACAAGGCTTTCACACCAGTGGCACCAACAATAGGCACACCAGCCTGCAACACTCCTTCAACTGGCCACAGGTAAGTATTTTGTTTGTACCTTCATTGTGTTTTCTAGTCATTTGCTTCTAAGTATTATGAATTAGATTCAGCACTTCCTATCCCTAGACTAGACAAGACCCGAATCTTTACTTCTCCATCTCCCTATTGGCCTCCTCTACCCTTCTGTCCATTTGACTCCCCTGGCACAGACTCACAGACCATTAACCAAAACCAGACTCTCAGACCCAGACCCCCAAACCATTCAACTAGGCCCAAACTCTGTCTCAGACCCGTCCACATACCATTCTGCACAACCAGAACCCGACCAGACCCCGTCCAAGCCTACTGCCCCGACCGACGCCAGCCTCAGAGACCATTGCCCCAACCAACGTCGGCAGACTAACTGATGTCAGTAGACTTTGACCAACCAACGCCTGTAGGACCACCGACGCCGGCGACAGTGACCAGTCCGACAGCATCTTTCAGGTAAGCCTTTGCTTCCATTTCATTTCAATCTTTTATCACTTTTAGTCTTTTAACATTCTGCTATTTATCATACATCCTTTTTATCAACTAGTGGGTTGATATCCCTTAAGGAAGTCTTCATACTTTTGGGATCAAGCTTTTGCTTGGCAACCCACCATCTCCTTATCTAACACCCTCTTTTGTCCAAGTCTCTTTTCTTTGCAGGTGTCATTCCTCCACAGCCAAAGAGGAGTTCTCACAGCGTCTGGATTACGGTGCGCATGACTACATCCAGGTACACACAAGCCTTGACCATCTCTTAGTTTCTTATTCTTCTCTTGAATGTAGAAAGCGAAAGTAGCATAGAAACACTATCTTTTTTTCCTTTTTCTCTTGAATTAGGCCTCAATTAGGCCTCCTTGTTTAGGACCCTATTTTCTTGATCCATACCTCTACCACATGTTTTAAATCATAAAAAATAATATGATTAAATTTAAATATATTAATACCAACATCCATGTCAATTTTAGGTCCTTAGATGTTGTAGAAGTATGCAAACCAAGAAATGGCCTTACCACCTAGTCTCATTTTGAGCCTATTTAAGACTGCCTTGAAAAATGGACCTAGTTTGATCACATTAAAAATATATTTTGAAAAATTTTGTACTTTAATGGCTATTAAAACTCCCAAATTACCTCATCCCATGATTTGGAAGCTTTCCCCTTCTCAGAAAAACCTACAAAACACCAAAAACATGCAAAAATAGAGCATTTATAGCAATCTATACAAGTGACATCAGCATCAAACTACATGTGAGTAAACTATTTGGAGTAATCAACAACATCCAAGAGGTTTTATGATCAAAATTTGGTGTTAAATATTCATTTGAGGTCCTTTTTCCATGATTGGTCACTATTAGGGTTTAAGAGAGGTTTAAGACATGTTTGGGCTCTTAACAATTGTTCATAAAGAACATCTCATTAAATGACCTCCTTAAACTTGGAAAACCTTATTGATATATCCCATCAATTATCCCAAATGGATCATCTTCCCATGAAAATGGTGGGATATGGTATGAGCATCTAAAGTTGTTTTTCAGGTAGCTTGCATAGTGTTTCTTGAGCATGAGATAGGTCCATTTTGAGTTTTGGGTCTCAAAACTTCATCTAGCTATTTTTATAGGTTTATATACCTATTAAAAATCTCCCTTCATGATTCTAAATTCTCTGGTAGTTCTCATTACTCCTCTATTTTTTCATGGTGTACTAGTCAGGCTATCTAGGGTTTAGGCTAGTCTCCTCTATGCTAGCCCTCAAGGCATTTGGATTGAACACTGAATGTTATTACCACCTAGAGTTATATGAAGACTATTTCCATTAATTTTTACCACATTAAAGACCTTTCATGAGGTTTTTACATTCATTTTTTTATCTTTAAGTCTAAATAGATGCCTTTCTCATGATTGCCCCTTGCCAAAGGAGTAGGCCAAGTCTAAGACAAAATAGTGAGTAATTCCACTATTTTTGTGACCTTAATGAGATAATGGATGTATTATTCAACTAAAAAACACCATATATACCAATTTTAAAAACTTTATCATGCTTTTAGATCCCTTAAAACTCAATTTTTCTCAAGGCTGGTTGTAGCTTATGTGTGACTGTGTGAGAGTTAGCTCTTAAACTATGTTTTGATCCTTTCTCATCTTTATAGGTCTGAGTATTTCTAATGATATGTTTATTAAATTTTGTAAACTATATTCAAATGATAATCACTATTCTATACCTATTCATAGTTCCTTGCCTTCCTTCTATCCAAGCAAAGCCTTCAAAGAACAAGTAGACTTGCAGGTTAATCTCTTGACTACATATGAGGTTTTGAAACTTATTTTAGTTCATATTCTCTTTATTTATCTTTTGTTTCAAAATTAACCCATGGCCTATTATCAATTTTATATGTAAACCTCAGAGTCATTTACATGTACCCTATCTTATTTAAGCTTTAAGACTAGCCTGTCCATGTATGCCTATAGGTACCCTTTAGGGTCCATGAATGTGAATAGGGTTTTAAAACCTCACTCTTATAATCACTAACTTCTCCACATGGTTTATTAATGTTTATTTAAGTCCTAATTAGGTTTAATTACTTCTCAACACTCTGAGTCCCTTATTTACTGGCCTGGACTGAGCTCTTATAGCTTATAGGTGTTCTTAATGTTTATAGTGTATCCTTTGGGGTTTAAAACCTCATCTCCTCATCATTATACCTCTTTTTATTCTTGAAATTTTATGGATTCTCATTTGGGCTTAGAACTCTTTCAACACTACTCTATTCTTGGCCTCAAGTTGAAGGTTAGTTTACTCTCCATTAGCCACCTGTAGGTGGCTATTCGAATATCTTGACTGCACCTTATGATTTAAGACCTCATCTTTCACATAACATATCCCCAATATACTTTGAACTTGCTTGAATTTCCAATTGGATTTTAACCCTTTTTCATAAACTACACTACTCTTTTCCTAGGTTTTAAAGTTGGAAATGGTACCTCAAATAGACCTGTAGATGACCTTTTAAGATGTTAACTATGTTAGGAGTTTGACACTGAGTTCTCTCTTACCATGATGCTTGAAAGATATAAACCTTTGGGAAGGGTTTATTCCATTGTCCATGGGGTATGTTTGTTCTTCTATGACACTTTCCAATCACTTTTCACTTGTCATCAAGTATATAGTACTATAGGTGATTGTAAGAGAGAGCTCTAGGGTGTTGACTATATAGTGAATTCTTGGACCATTTGATTTTTTATAGTGAGTGGCCTAGTCTACTCCTTGATGATTTAAATCATTGTCTTCACTTTATGTTTTAGTTAAAACTTCCCTATCCTAGTTTCACTTTGTGTTAGATAGTGATGATCATGCTCCAAAATGAGGACCTACAGGCTTGAGGCCTATAGGTCTCATTTGATTGTATAGGATATACAAAGTCATCTTTCCTAAGTCTGTAGACTTGTCAACATTATTCAAATCAATACCCTTACTTATATCATTACTCCATGGTTCAAAAAACTCAAGATAAGCATCATAGTCACCCCTAACTTACCATACAACCCTATACGGACTGCATATAATCATCTAATGCATAAGCTTGTGAGTTATGAATTAGAGCATTATAGTCAGTTGGAAGTAACTTGGTGGTGGTATTGAGGTATATATAGACAATTACATACATGAATATATGTATTATTCCTCTTTATGACTCCTAAATATCTTCCATTTATTCTTATAGTTCATATAGCATGCATTTGAAGGAAACAACTATGAACTCTCATTTGAAGGTGCATTGAACTACCATCTTGAACCTCTCATGCTTCAAAATTTGTAATATGATCTCAATAACTTCACACTGTGATATATTACTAGTGTTTGAGCCAAAATGGCATTCAAACCTCCATCAAACTATTCAAACATAGATTGTCTCCCAAAGAAAAAATACTTGAAGATATGAACAAGAAACACATTTAATACGAGTATAACATGAACTCCATGAAACTAATGGATCTTCTATGAAAAATTAATCATTAGAGACCTCTGAGAATGATCACCATGAAGAGGAAATAGAAATGTATGGCAGGATTATCTGAAATAACTTGTACACCAAGACGTTCTTCCTCTAAGTGAAATCAACTCATAGAGACGAATTTAATGATGAAATAACCATGAAAATTATCTCCAAGATCTCTAAAAATCATCTTCAAAATAATTCTTCTCTGCTAATTTTTGAGCTAGAGAAATAGGTGAAAGAACATACCCCTCTTGAATGGCTAGGCCATAGTAGCCTACTATTACTCTTAGCGATTGTTAATAAAGAAGAGGCCACCATTATGAAAAAAAATGACACTTATTTCAATAATATTTTTTTCCCTAACAATTTTCAAAGTTTCATCTCCTCTCTCTCTCTCTCTCTCTCTCTCTCTCTCTCTCTCTCTCTCTCTCTCTCTCTCTCTCTCTCTCTCTCTCTCTCTCTCTCTCTCTCTCTCTCTCTCTCTCTCTCTCTCTCTCTCTCTCTCTCTCTCTGGTCGTACCATTCAATGAAAATTTGCTTTCTTGAGCTTGTGAAGGTAATGATGGAGGAGAAAATGTGTCTAGAGTGTTATTTCAACCTAAAACTTGGTCCAAATCTATAAAATGATTTAGGGTAGCCCAAGGGACACTTATAAACCATTTTAAACTTAAAAGGGATCTTCCAAGGTCGTACAAGTGCTTATAAATTATCTTTTTCCCAAGATTAAGCGTTAAACTACAAATTTTTTTAGACCCTGACTATTCCTAAACCTTATATAACTTGTTTTTTACACTAGGGGCATTTTTAATCTTCCTCAAACATTATCTTCTTAGGGTGGCATGTCCAACCCTTCCAAATGGACCAAAAGCTAGTCAAATTGGCATTTTTTGTAAATAGGAGCCAAATAAAGGTTAGAACATGGAATTACAATATAAATGACATCCAAATAACCTTTTTAAATTAATTTATACCAAAATAAACCCTTTGACCATGTTTGACCATATAAGACCTTGTACTTGACCATAAGACTAGATAAGTAAACCTAAGACTAGAACTTGGATAATGCTAGACATGGGAAAAGATGACCATATGGAACAATTTAGGACCACTAGAGAGCATGAAAAACATTAGACATCTCTATGAAGTTTCAAATTATAAAGGGTGACCAATTTTGACATGAGGTCAATAGGTCCCAAATAGGGTGAATTAGCACAAATTGGAATGGGCCCAAAGAAGGGAGGCCTTGGTCTTGAATTTAAATGGGTATTGGCTTGGTTTAGATTACTTCTATAATGGTCTTGTGTTTATATTAGTCATTTTTAAATTTTTATTGGCTTGGTTTGGCCCCAAAAAGGGAAAAATAGACTTTATTGGGATGGATTACCCCAAACAGGGTGAATTGGCTTAGATTTAAAAATGCCTCAAACAAGGGAGATTGGCATAAATTATAATTGGTCTAAACAGTCTTGATTTGATTTTAACAAAAAAAAGGATGATTGGATTAGATATGATTCAAATAAAATAAAGGATGGATGATATGACCTCATATTTCCCAATCGACATGTGCGGGAGATTGAATGGAAATATAAAAAATGGTCTTGAATTGGCATGCGATAAATTCAAAATAATTAGATTTGGCCAAATATACTTGATTTGGCATTGGAATTTGGTTCAATACAAATTGTTTTTGGCTTTGAATTGACACATGGTTTAAGATGAACTAGATTTAGCCTTGATTGGTTTGGTACATAGTTTAGGATGAATCAATTTTGGCTTTAATTGATACCTTGGTTAATGTTGACCGGATTTGGATTTTGAAGTTGAAATTGACCTTGGTAGACATTGAATGTTTGATTGGCCTATCAATACAAATGTTAAAGTGTAATATTTAAATCAAAGTTTGTTCAGGTAATTATTCAAATAGGAGAAGTGCATGAATCAAACTTGTGTCAAATATAGTGCACAAATATTGGTACATCAAAGGTTTTTAGCAATTTTAAAATCAGTTTGGAATGTTGGTTTGAAAAGTCCTTTGATTTGATTGTAAAATTTGACCTAAGATTTGAACAAATTCACTTTGAAATGTTGGTTTGGTTTAAAAATTATGCAAACTTTAGAGAGGAGTTGGCTTTAGACAATGTTTGATCGGCATTAGTTTTAATCATTAGAATTCAATAAAACTTGATTTTTTTTGGAAAGTTGATTCAATTTGAAATTCGGAAAGGGTTGAGTGGAATTTGGCATATGGAAAATGTCTAATTTGATATGATTTGGGTTGACTTTAACAACCATGTTTGGCATTAGACTTGGCTTAGACTAGAATTGGAATTTGGCATTTGAATTAGTTTTGGTGCTCAATAAAAAGTTAATTAATGGCAATGACAGAAGACAGTCAGCTACGAATGGAAAAGTTTAATGGCAAGAACTACCAATTGTGGAGGATGCAGATTGAGGATTATCTGTATCAAAAAGATTTGTACTTACCGTTGGGAGGGGTTAGTTGCAAACCCTCGGATATGAAAGATGAAGAATGGGAGGTTCTTGATCCGAAGGCTCTGGGATCTATTAGATTGAGTCTTGCATCATCTGTGATTTCCAGCTTATCACAGTGTAAGACAATGGTGGAGTTGATGGAATCTTTGGCAAATTTATATGAAAAACCCTCAGCTTCGAATAAGGTATTTCTTATGAAGCGTTTATTTAATTTGCAAATGTTGGAAGCTGGATCTGTTCATAGCCATCTTAGTGATTTCCATGGTTTAGTAAACCAGTTAAGTTTAGTCAATATTGTATTTGATGATGAAATAAGAGCTCTCTTAATCTTGTGTTCATTACCTGAAAGTTGGGAAGGTTTGGTAATGGTAGTTTCTAACACTGTGTCTCCTTCAAAAGTCTTAAAAGTGGATGATGTTGTGAGCGTGATCTTGAATGAAGAGATACGCAGGAAAAGCACAGGTGAGTCGTCAGGGAATGCTTTGAGTGTTGAAGGTAGAGGAAGGCAAAGAGAAAAGATAGAGCATGGGAGATCAAGGTCGAAGACAGGCAGGAGATCCAAGTCCAGGTATGGCAGAATAACCTGCTGGAAGTGTGGAAAGCAAGGGCACATAAAGAGAGATTGCAGAGCGGGTGAAGATCAGCATGAAGGACATGAAGAAGAAGTAGATGTTGTAGAGTACGTTGCACAGGATGCTCTGGTATGTTCTTTGGATAAAGTAGAATCTTGGGTTTTAGATTCTGGTGCCTCTTTTCATGCATCCCCACATAGGGAATTTTTTCATGAGTATGTCCAGGGAGATTTTGGAAAAATTTGTGTAGGGGATGGTAAGCCTTGTCAGATTGTTGGCAAAGGGAAAGTGAAGCTGAAACTGCAGACAGGTAACACATGGGTGTCAAAGGAGGTCATGCATGTCCCAGTTCTAGAGCGGAACTTGATTTCTGTTAAAAGTTTGGGTGATGAGGGTTACACAGTAACTCTCACAGCGGACTCTTGGAAGGTTACCAAGGGTACACTTGTTGTAGCTAGAGGTAAGAAAGTAGGTACGCTTTATCTATCTACTTGTATTACTGATTCTCTTTCTGGGTTATCTACTTCAGCTGTAGATTCAGAGATGTGGCTTGATATGCTTGGTCACATAGATAAGAAGGAGATGCTTGTTCTTGAGTCAATGGATATGCTTTCAGATTTGGAAGGTATGGATCGTGATTTCTGTATGCAGAAGAAGAAGGTAACGTTTCTTGAGGAATTCGATGTTAGTGACAAGAACAGGAAAGCCTTGGTTTTCAAGGAGAAGGTGACGGACAGAGTTCAGCACAAGATGCAGAAGAATTCTAAGCAGAGCAAGGGTGTTTTGGACAAGGGTTTGATCCAAAAGGAGCTCATGGGAAAAAGTCAGGTCTCACTAGAAAAACACAGAGACCGACGTCGGCAGGAAAACTGGCGTCAGCATCCAGATAGGGATCGACGTTGGCTTTGTGCAGCTCGACATCGGTGACTCAGGGCAGATATCTACCGGCGTCGGCCAGGGGAAAACGACGTCGGCAAGGAGGCAGTCACAGGGAACCGACATCGGTCGGCTGCAGACTGAGATGTGACCGGCATCGATTATTGAGACGAATTTTGGGTGGATAGCACGCTGTCATGGAGTCTCAAGTGCCCATATGGAGGACTGAAGGTGTAAGTAAGTTCTTAAATTCATCATTTCCCTTCTTTACACTACTTGTTGCTCACTTATGGCATAGGACCAGGAAGTTATTGAAGAAGCAGAACAGGTAGATCCAGGAAATAGTGGGAGCTTGGCATGGATGAGGATGTGATTCCTTGGAGGAGAACCAAATAGGAGTTTTGGGTAGAGTTGCCAGCTGGAAGTAAGCACTGAGAGACAAATGGATGTTCAGGATGAAGAAGAGTGGAAATGGATACATGAGATGGAAGATCAGGGTATATGGTCTTGTATAGCTGCAGGGCAATGGAGGTTTGTTCATTGTGTTTCTCTTTACCAGGTTGGATAATATTAGCTACATTATCATATTACTGTATGATGTGCTTGTTGCAGGGTTACATATATAGGGTATTGCTGAACTAAAGGTAAAGCTAGTTTAGGTGTTTGTCATGGAGAATCTGGGAGCAGCAAGATTCTTTGACATGAGTGTGTTCTAGAGGCATGGGAGGTCACATGTTGACTTTGTTTCAGGATGATTGTGTGATACCGGTTAGCACGCCGATGGTTAGACAGTTCACAAAACAGGTGTCTTGATTCACATAATGAGGTTGAGTGCATGGTATGTACTAAACCTAAGTTTTCCCAAGCAGTGGGAGTTGTCACAAGTTAGGAGCCAATCCAGGAGAGAACCACTGGAGGGCACTTCAGTGGATTCTTACAGGGACTAGCAGCAAGTGCACATGCTATGCAGGTTCAGGTGATTTTCTACATGGTTGTAGATGTGGATGTGGCAGGTGATTTGGATGATAGGTTTTGCACCATGGATTTTGTGGTGGTTGGTCTTCAAGGGTGATTTTGAAGATGGATACATAGCCAAGGGAACAAACTAGACGGAGTACAGGTACATGTACAGGTTGCAGCTGTTTATCTCCAAGTGGGAGATTGTTAGGTTGTGGAGCTAAAAGCTTTAGCTACTTGCAAACAAGGTGGAACAGAAGGTTGCTGAGATACAGGAGCACCGACATTGGCAGTAGGACCGATGTCGGTCGTGGGCAGTGCTGAAGGCCACTGGTGACGGCAGGAAGTCGGTCGACGTCGGTAGAACTAGGCAAGCAGGGACCGGCGTCAGTCGCCTGTGCGTTCCAAAAGTGCTAGTTGCACGGACAGTTAGTTAAGTGAACGAAGAGTTTGCATGTAAAGACCAGTTAGAGTCTTGAGCTGCGTGGATAGTTGTCTAAATTAAGAGTCTAAGTTAGTGTTTAAGTTAGGGATCTATTTATAGACCCATTGGCATGTATTGTATACGTATAAGATAAGGAAGGCAAGGAAGTACCTTTTGTGTGTGTATGATCATTGAGTTGCAGGTTGTTGCAAGCTCATAGGAGATCCACATGTGAGTATGGTCTGTTGAATTGCAGGTTGCAGGTTCATGGGAGATCAACTTGAAGTGCTATAGAGTGCTTGATGTACTGGCAGGGTTATTACTGACTAGTTGGAGAGGTGAACACCAATTCTGTTTGTGAGTTGGTTGTTGGGACCGTTTTTTGTGTAGGAGAGTGTGTGTGAGAAGAATTATTGTACACTTGAGGTGTGGCAAACCTCTGTAAGGTGAAAGAGTGTGGCGGCTCTTTGTTGTATTCTTTTTTGTAAAGTGTTAATACAAGATAGTGTATTGTCTCTCATATTCTGTGCTATTGGTGAATTCTAGTTACTTGTGCTTCTGGTTATTTTCGTATATTTAATTGCTTATATTTGGTAATCATATTGTGCTCTTTCTGAGGAGCAAGATCCAACAAGAGGAATCAGAACAGACACCATAAACTTAGCTTAAATAGGATTTAGTCATATTTTTTAACTTTTGACAAAATCTTAGTCCAAAATCTTATGATTGGTCCATATATGTCCCATGATCTTTTGGTCTTTTTTATTGGATCAATATAAAAAATGCAAGTACATGTTGCTACAAAACTTAGCTTAGAGCTTTTACCCTAAAGTTTTATCATATTTATTAATATGATAAAAACTTAGGTTAAAAACCTTATGTTAAGTCCCATTATTATTTTGGGACCCTTTTCTACTATGTTCTAAACCTAGCTTAAATACTTTAGCCTGGATGACATAATCGCATGGTTTGGACAAGAATTTGAACATTGGTCTTGGAATTAGTTTCAAAATTATTTGAATTTAGAATTGAAACTTGGCCCTAGAACTAGACTTTAGAATTTGGCTTAGGTTTGAAACAAAATAAATGGCATAACAACATATTTTGAACAAGAAGTTAGATTTTTGGACTTGGTTCAAAATGGAAATTTGTATTAGGATAAGACTTTTGGTTCAAATTGGATGATTATAAATTCAATGTTCACTAATAATTGACTAATCTCTGATTGTTTTTCTTGATTGACGTCATCATGTAATAATCAAGTAATAACACACGATCATTACAAGTAAATTTTAGTAATTGATGTAGGTTTGCATCACATCTATTTAACCTTTTAAATACAAGCCTTGAGAGAGGATTATAAATTTTAAATGTTCATTAAAGAAATTATTTCAATTATTGGTGGTATTTTAACCCCACCCTTCTTTCAAAAGGTATGTATGAGCAAAGTGACCTTTAGGGGTTGTTACCTTTGCACCCCTACATCAATGAATGATCTAACATAAAATAGGAATCTAAGAAGTAATCCAAGATTGGTCCATTCATAAGAGGGTTTTATGCCTTCATAACCACTTCATTCGTAAGGGTCTTACTGAAGTGCTACCAAATTTGGGGTTTAATTATAATTTTATTTTGCTTTCTAGATGGTCATTATATACCTCATGGTACATGGGCACAAGTCCATCACTGAATAAGTTAAATCTCATTGACAATATTGTTCCTTTCATGGGTACCACACCTTGTCCTGGGATATAGGAAAGAACTCCCTAAGGTTACTTTTCTTACACGATAATGTGCAAGCATAAAGCTAAGCCTACATGATGGCAATACTCCTCAATTATTATAACCCATTGGATAAATAGGTTTTTGTACGATGCTATGATGTGACTTCCTAGGTCAATGCACCCATAAATACTTGTAGGAATGGATTGAAATCCACCCCACACGTTCAAAATAAAAATATGGTAAAATGAAAATAGGAACTTTTACATTTTTGAGTCACCAAAAAATGGGAGAGCATATGCACAAGAGAACCCCACAAAACAATAAAGAAACAAGCAAAACTTGAAAGAAAGTAAATAACATGAAAATGAATAAGTTTTGTTGTAACCCAATTGAAATGTGAATTTATTTAATGCCAAAATTGAAATGTGGAGTGATAATGATTTGTTTGACTCAGAGTACCACTTCTTTGGTGGAGGTCCTATAATAGAGATCATTAGAAGTTTGAAAAATATGGTTTTGAGCCAATAAGGAACTTGAAGGACAATTTATTTAAGTCTTAGTTTTAGTGAATGAGATTGAAGGACATTGTGTAGATCAGGAATCTAAGAGAGATTAATCAATTTTTAATGAAAAAAATCAAAACAACATGAATACATAACATCTCAATCTTAATCCCTAGTTATGTGGAAAATAATCAATAAATTCAATTGGAAGATAAATGACCATGATTTTACCTCCCTTGAATATTTGCTTGAAAACCAATCTAAAGAGGCTAAAACTAGTTTATAGATGTATAAGTCTTTTTCAATGCTTTAATTCTTGCATGAGTAACATCTCTCCTTCTATACACTTGATTTGGCTTTGGCTTGGCATAAAAGTATTAAATGATGGCCTTGAGATTTACCAAAGCTTCACTACCTTAGTTGACCATTGTGAAAGAGTGTGTATACCCTTTCATTTATAGATTTGGTAAATGATGTGGGACTATTCTTCTTGAGATGAAGATCAAGGGCCCAAGATTAGTCTTTCATTCTCATAAATGAGGAATATGGAGTATGGAATAAAAGGTGTAGAGTATGTCATAAAGATGTAAGAGATTAAAATCATGACCCCTCTTTGAGTGTGTAAGAGGGGTGTAAGAAGAAGAGTGTGTAAGAGGGGTGTAATATCTTCTACGATCTCTTACTTACACACTTGGTATGATGATGTCACCTTGGGTGAGGCAATACTCCCCTTTTGATTTTAGGCAAATAGGATAATTCAAAATCCATGGATTTTCCTATTAGAGGAATGATTAGGCTTGATTAAGTGGAATTAATCAATAATTAGAATAATAGTGATTTTGGTAAGGTTGAAAGTGTTAATAGAATAAATTATAATTGACTTGATGTGTCCAATTTCAAGTGTATACATTTCACCCTTATCTAAGAAGGAATTACAAGACACTAGGCATAATACATCTTTTCAAAGAATGAAAAAATTGTTAAGAGAAAAATTGATAATGCTTGAAGAATGATGTAATAATGGTGGCTAAGCTGACCCCATAAATTGAATATAATTGAGTGTTTCCTACATAATCCATAGGGACCTTAAGCCGATGTAGTTCTCCCAAGAAGTGGGATAAACCGGAAATGAAATGAATGATGGTTTTTTGTCAATGCTTATATGTGTCATGAGTAGCATATAATTGAGTCATGTGGTTCAGTGATCTAGTTGGATTTCTTCACCAAAAATGTTTCCACTCAAATGTCATCATGGAATAAGTTTATCAATGTGTGATTCTATTGGTCCTAATCAACATTTATGGGAGGTGGATATCAATATAATGGCTAGGCTAGGTAATGGTAAAGGCATGTGTATTGGTAATGGAAGTGTAAAAGGTAGCACAGTCTTCATAAAGGCTACTAAGATAAATTATGTCTATGTTGAATTAAATGTCCTTAAAAACTATATAAGGATCATAAGTGCTTTCATTGGATCTACCAAAAATGTGTCACCTATGTCATAACATCCATTAATATATTCTAATTCTAAATCTGATTTTGACTCAAGAGGATTTGAATTTGATGTTGAGCTAACATTGATTATGCTTCTAATGATAAATTTGATATTGGTTTTAAAATAGAACCCAATTTTGATATTGGTCCTAAGATAGAACCTAATGTTGATGTAAATATAGCTATAAAGAGGGCTTGTTGAAATGTGTATTTCACAAATAATTTATTCAACTTTTGCTTGGAAATGAAGGCTTTGGGATGAATAAATGTTCATAAATGGTGAATGTTTGACAATGGTTAAATAATGGTATCTGACTGAATAATAATAGGCTCCTCAAATATGGGCTCATCAAAGATGGGTCCTATGTCAAATAAAGGCTCTTTGTCAAATATGTGGATCATCAATGGTTTGGATTTGGTTAAAGATGGGTGATTCGATAAAAATGTTGACAATGGTTTGATAATATTGATCTTGATTTGGAAGTGGGTGTATCTGATCATGCTTGAGAATGGGATCGTGACATATCCCAAAAGAGTAACTACAAAACTTGGGCACACTTGGCTTTTTAAAAGATAAGGTCCTTTAGAGAGGCAATGGCATAATAGGTCTAGACTATTGGTTTTGTTGTGGTTGTAAAACCAGATTAGCTTTTTGACTAATGGTCAAAATGTCAAAAGTAGATGCAAAGTGGGCTAGTTTTTTGCTAAACTGGGTGAGTTTATCTAAATTGCTTTGACATAAGACTGGTGGTCATATAACAAGATTAGTATTTTGGTATGTCATAACTCAAATTAACCTTAGACTAATGCTTCCAAGCAAGGATAAATGCAAGGGGAATTGGATGGAATAAATTGGCCCCAAAGAGGGTAGATTTGATCTCACTTAGAATGGTCCTAAAGAGGGTGGTATTGGTCTCAATTAAAATGGGCCCAAAGAGGGTGTTCTCACTTAAATTAGAGTTGGTTGAAATGGTCTTGGTTTTATTGGCCCCAAACAAGGCAAAATAGAATAGATTGGAATGGGTCAAAAAGGTCTTGATTTGATTAGCCCCAAATAGGGTGTAATCACCTAAAAATGACCATTCATGCCTTGGATGTCCATTTGAGGTCACTTTACCCTTATTATAGCACTTGAACCATCTTAGGGGCCCTTTTTATCCACCTTTAATCACATGGTAGCTACAAATAGCACCTGGGACTATAGAACACCACATGAGACACATAATTCCATATTTCATTAGTGATTTAGCTTCATATACCCTCTAAAAATGTAATTTGCATCTCCCCAAGAGGATTAAGTTCAGCCCAAACCTTTCCTTAAGTCACCCTCATGAGTCATTTTTATGAGAAAAGTATATAAACACTACTCTCACACTCTTACACCCTAGGTGGGCATTATCACAAATAAGCACACAAAATTACCACTTCATATTGAGGGAAAGATCCTAATTCTTCCAATATTATAATTATTCAACCCATATTTAAATAATACAGCCCTAGAATAGGTATGCATATCTCAAGTGGCCTCCAAGACATCCTCTCATGCATTCACACTCAGGCATTCTAGCATTCACTTTCCCTTGCACCAAGCACTTATGTGAGATAACTACATTGGGATATATCCCTCCTCAGAGTATTGGTATGTAGGCACCATGCCCACATAGGGGTGTGGATCACATGTCCATCACATTAGACCCACTAACCCCTTTTTCTCATAGTGTTCATTCAAACCCTTACAAGCATGAAAACCTAGGATTTTTAGAGGAGAATAGATATACAATGAAAAGTATTGATTTCATAAAATTGAAATTTGGACTAGAACTAGGGTAGGACCTAATCTACAAAACCCAAAAATCATTCAGAAAGAAGACACTAGCACCACTTTGAGGAAACTACAATAGTATGGCCCTACTATCTAGGTAGGGTGCTACTGTCTAGTGAGAAAATGGATCTTGGGACCCTATTGATGACACTCACAACTATCCAAAACTCAATTTTTAGAACCCAGATCATCCGCAATAGTCACTTTCTAAATAAGTTTCTATTTAATCATATTTATTACTATTTTTAAAAAGTTAAAGAAGGTCAAAATCTATAACAAATTAGTGATTAATTATTAAGTATTATTTAACTGATTTAGACATCTCATCCCTTTAATCTAAACATAAAATTTACATAGTTAAACCTTAAAAGGTTAAATCATTTGGTGAACCCAACTTACATCCAATATTACTTCAAACCCTAGTTTGCATTAATCCAAATTTTTGTGTAATAAATTAGGGTAGAATATTTCTAATTTTTTTTTTTTTTAGACAACCTAACTAATTAAATCTATTTCATATTAGGGTTTAAATTTATTTGAATATAATTTAAATTTATTGCAAAAAAATCCTAGATTCAAAAAACCCTAACCCTAGACACACTTAGGGTTTTTATCCTTTTCTATTTATATTTAGATTTTATTTCCAAAATTTACATTTTTATATTTATATCTTCTAATTCATATAATCATGATCATAATTATAGAATAAATCAATCACTTTTTGTTGTAAATTCTAATATGTTCATTTACATGTCTGTTCCCTTTAATTTGGAATGAACTCCAAAAAGACATAAACACATGTATAGATGATGTTTTATATGAATTTAAATATATGTCATATCTTATAGCATGTTATTTTTATCCTATATGTAATTCCATTAACAATCAAATATATACACACATAGAGGATTTAGAACATAAGCTAATAACTATAGTTCAAGCATCAATGTCATATCTTATGCACAGGAAAGAATTTCCTTCTCCTCCTCATTTCCATAAGGGTGATAGTTACTTTCCATATATCCAAGTCTATGTCATCATTCCTCCATGAGATTAGGTATCCTATAACATTTTCACTAATCCCCCTACTCAGCCTATTCACACTTCTTCCCTACAAGGTGTGTTCCTACATGTTCAAACATAAATAGCTAGGTTTTGCACTTGTGAAACTCTATGTGATTAACTTATCAATATGAGAAAGATAATTATAGGTTTACAAAATCAAAATCAACTACTACATGAAAATATTACAACTTTAGAAAAATAATTTATAAGACAAAGGCCTCTAGGGCAAAATAGTGTAAATCATGTTTATAAATCTTTAACTAGTCAATTTGTGGCAAACAATGTTATATATCAAGACATAAAATCATAACAAAATACATCACAAAATAGTGATTCAAAAATTATTTTAAGGTCAAATAATATTTCAAGTGAGACACTAAGGGAAATTATTAAATATAATTTGAACAACCTGCCTCCTCTACACCCAATAAGGAGATCCAAATATTTTTGTGCATATCATAGAATGCATGGGCACCACACTAATTCATGTTTAGAATTGAAAAGGAAAATACAATAGATCATGGATACATATGACTCACATAGTGACACTTCATCCAAATAACATACAATGGCACATCTACCAATTCAAAAAGGGTAAAATTCAAAAATAATACAAAAATGGCTACCAAAGTATAACTCAAAACAATAAAAAGTTCCAAAATCAAAATCACAATGAGAAATAGTACAATCGGCATAGATAAATCAAACAAATATACCTCTCCAAAATGAGGCTAAAATTTCAATATGTTATGGGTTTGGTCAAAATTATCTAAAACAATATTATTATCATGGTCAAGGTTTGGGCAAATAGGCCCAAGGCATCACTTCTCCTATTCTAGTAGTTGATGATATTGGTCAACACGATTTAGGGTTTATTGAACATCCTAAGGCACATTAGTCACAAATATAGTTTATCAAGTTAAAACATACAAATATATAGGACATGTTATATAAAGACAAAAATCTTAAGTTGTAGAGTCAATATCATGCTCAACCAACAAGCATTCTCAAACAAGGCTTTCTAGCAAAAGAGCCTCCACAATACCGTATGTCTACAATAAACACAATTTCAAAGGGAAAAATCACAATCAATATTCTAAAACATAATTAATAAAGGTAAATTACATAGTATGAGGTGATTCCCTCTAACATTCTAAGTTATTATGATTATGATGATGAACAATACTCATATTCCTACTACAACAACATTCAACTATAGCATAGCAATCACACTACATGAGAGATTATCATACCTATTTTTAACATAGGCCATAGTGATAGCGATTCTCCCATGAGACTCATTGGTTAGTATGGTTCCTACCCTTATACATACTTCCTTCTCTCTTTCGAAACTTGTACATAGTTTATTTTCATTTTCTTGTACATAGATTTTATATCTAGAAAACATAAAAAATATATATATAACAAGTCAAAATACAAAAACATTAAAATATTTTGAAAACACAAAAGTTATAGATTGTTCACATTTATACTACATGATAAATATTACATATTGTTATTTATCTCAGTATAGTCAGTTTTATCTTACATATATGCTTCACATGTTCTTGTTGAATGATTATAGATTACATACAGGACTTCGGTCCACTACACTGATCCAGACTTGTTATCATCTACCCATTGGGGGAATATACATTGATATAGATTTATACATTCAATACATCCACCCACTCAGGAGCATCTCATATATAGTTGCTACTACCAGGTTTTATCTTTACATACTATACATTTTAGTTTATGTATTAATATATATTAATGTTGATCATTGCTACTCATTGCTCAAATTTTATGAAGACTATCACTATTTAGACTTAGCATATGTACATATTAGAATTTACATATATTTGTACTACATATTTATGCATGCTTTCATTTCTAGTGTTCCTAGTTTAAACTTGATTGTGTTTCCTACGCTTCTTCCATTTTGAGGGAATTTGAATATGTCATGCTATATGGCTCTACACCACTTCTCTATTTGTATGCCTTGGACATGTGCCCATGTCCCTTATGTGTACTTTACTAATTGTATATGTAGACATATGAACATGTCCTTACATGTGTCTCTAAGCCAGTTTGTTTGTTGCTTGTGTATGTGGACATTTGAACATGTCCTTGTATGTCTTCATTCTTAGATTTAGTAACATGTGCCCATGTCTCTTGTATTATGTCCCTTTGGCCTGCTTTTGCATGCCTCATGTGTTTTTTATGTATGTTTCCTTGTATGCTTCTTCATCATGACACTTGGATTTGTTTGTTATACACACAGCAATTTTTGATGCCATGAGGGACCTCATGCATCTACCATTCCTACTTGGGTGTCATGATGGACATCATACCCCATCCCCCTAAGTAGTTACTCATATTTACTATTGCACATTGATTAGATCTATATTTACACCCTTATTCAATGGTAGATTATAAAATACATCTTACATTACCTATTTATTCTCAAATACTTTTATATTTTGATGTTATGTTTGTATATTGTATTAGAATACCATGCATATGCTCCAGCTAACACATTTTATAGAGCTAATTATTTTGAGGATATTTATTACACAGGTTTCAAAACTACCCTCAAAAAATGGGGAATTCACAAGGGTTTGCCACAAAGATCAAGGTCCTAATTTTTTATTCACAAATAAATTTCAGCACACATGCTCAATTTCAAAAATCAGACAAAAGACACACATAAAAGAACATAGACTCAGAAAGTAGTTTAGATCACCTAGATTTTAGGCTAGATAGACATTAGCACCTTGATTGGGATACTAGTGTCATAGGGAAATACTATCCATTATAGGGTGATATTATCCAATATCCCTAGCTTTAGGTTAGTCTATATTAGCTAGACTAGTACATGATGTATAATATAGAATTACATAGGTACAATAATAGATTTGATAGTTATGTTTAGATTTTGCTCAAATACACTCATTTAAACTTAGATTCATATTGGTTGATTAGATTTAGGGGAATCATGAATGAAATGATCACTCTTACATTCAATATAGTCACACAGATTCATTTATTACATACTTAGTTCAGAATTAGTATACTCATAAATCAGATTGGGGGCATGTGTGTGGCATATAGTTTCTATATACTCAGCTACACATAGGTTGATCAGATGGAATGGAAAAATCCATGTCATTCTCTATGATATATACTCTCGATATCACATTTTATGTTGTCACCATATTCATGCCTTAATCTATCTATAGTGGTTGGCATTCTTGAATGGCCCAGAGTTTCTTAATGTACTCGAGTGGCCATGGAGTCGACATACATAGATATAATTAGTTAGATACTTTCAACACTTTACATAATTTAGTTATAGATGCATCTACTTCACATGGTTTAGAAATGATGGATTCATGGCTTACTTAAATTCTTGAGCCACACACATGAGAGGGTTAAACACACTTACAATCTTATCCAAGTTATTCACAGTGTAAAATCAACTGAACAAGGGTGGGTAATGATGGAGTCAAAACTATATTGAGTTCTTGAGCCACACATATGAGGATTGAGCAAGCTATCAACTTAGTCCAAGATATTCAATGATATGATCACTATGTACACTCACACACATAGGTTGTCACTAGGTTCATGTATTAGATCGCATACCCAATGAGGTGTATTCATTCATTTCCTCTCTCTTTACTCAGTGTTATTCAGTTACTTTATTCAGCGTTGTCTTTTGTTTTTGTTTGTGTCTTAATTAAGGACTAATTTTTTCATGTTTCATTATAGGTCATTACTTTCAATCATGTTTCACATATGCAAACCCATATTCACATACTCAAAATCAGTTACATGGGATTCACTTCCAAGGTAAGTCCAAGTACACTTCTTTTTCCTTTATACTAGTCATTTCACTTTGCTGCCTTTCTATCATAAATGGGGAGAGAATGTAATAACCTAAAAATGACCATTCATGCCTTGGATTTCCACTTGAGGTCACTTTAACCTTAGTATAGCACTTGACCCATCTTAGGGGCCCTTTTGATCCACTTTTAGTCACATAGTAGCAACAAATAGCACCCAGGGCTATAGAACACCACATGAGACCCTTAATGGTGTAATTCATTAGTGATTTAGGTCCCTACACCCTCCAAAAATGTAATTTACATCTCCCTAAGAGGATTAGGGTTAACCTAGACCTTTTCTTAAGTCACCCTCCCAAGTCATTTATATGAGAACACTATATAAACACTACTCTCACACTCTTACACCCTAGGTGGACATTATGACAAAGAAGCACACAAAAGTACCACTTCACATTGAGGGAAAGCTCCTAATTCTTCCAATATTATATTTATTCAACCCATACATTCAATAATCTAGCCTTAACATAGCTATTCATATATCAAGTGGCCTCCAAGGCATCCTCTCATGCATTCACACTCAGGCATTCTAGCATTCACTTGCACTTACACCAAGCACTTAGGTGAGAGAACTACAATGAGCTTGATCCCTCCTCAAAGTATTGGTATGTAGGCAATGTGCCCACATAGGGGTGTGGATCACACGTCCAACACATTATACCCACTAACCCCTTTTTCTCATGGTGTTCATTCAAACCTTTACAAGTATTAAAACCTAAGGTTTTCAGAAGAACAACACCTAAAGTTTGCATAGACCTAAAATTTAGACCAGAATTGGAACAACCCCTGATCTATAAAACATAAAAAATATTCAAAAAAAGGAAAATACCACAAATTTGAGGACACTACAGTAGAATGGTGTGTTATCTAGGTGGGGTGCTATTGTCTAGTGAGCAAACAGATCTTGGGACCCTGTTGACAACACTTAGAACTATCCAAAGCCTAGTTTTTAGAACCCAAATCATTCCTGATAGTCACTTTATAGATAAGTTTCTATTTAAGCATATTTATTACTATTTTTATAAAGTCAAAGAAGGCCAAAATATATAACAAATTAGTGTTTAATTATTACATATTATTTTACTGATTTAGACATCTTAACCCTATTATCTAAGCATAGGATTTACATAGTTAAACCCTAAAAGGTTAAATCACAGGGTGAATTGGCATAAGCCAGATGGGCCAAAAGAAGAGAGCCCTTGGTCTTAAATGTAATTAGAATGGGACCAAATAATTTAGTCTTGTAATTGGAATAAGCCCCAAAGAGGGTGGTATTGGTTGTAATTAAAATGGGTCCAAAGAGGACAAAAATGGCTTGGCATTTAAAATTGGCTCAAAGAGGGCAGTATTAGTCTAAAGAAATAGCCCAAAGAGGGCGGTTTTGGTCTTTGATATAATTTGAATGGGCCCAAAGAGGGTTATCTTGGCATAAATTAGAATTATTCCAAATGGTCTTGATTTAATTGGCCCCAAATAGGATGAATTAGCATAGGTTGGAATGGGCCCAAAGAAGGGTGACCTTGGTATTTAATGAAATTAGAATGGTCCTAAAGAGGGTGGTCTTGGTCATAATTAAAATGGGCCAAGAGAGGAAGAAAATGGCTTGGTATTTGAAATTGGCCCAAAGATGGTGATATTACTCTAGAGAAATATCCCAAAGAGGGTGGTCTTAGTCTTTGATATAATTAGAATGGGTCCAAATAGGATGTTCTTAGAATAAAATAGAATTTATCCAAATGGTATTGATTCAATTTGACTTAAAAAGGGTTGATTGGCCTAAATATGACTCAAATGAAATAAAGGATGGATGTCATGACTTCATCATTCCTAACAAACATGTGCAAGAGATTGAATGAAAAGATAAGAAATGGCCTTGATATGGCATGTGATAGATTTAGAAAAATTATATTTGGCATAATATAATTGATTTGGCATTGGAATGTGGTTTAATCCAAACTAGATTTGGCTTTTGATTGACATGGCACATGGTTCAAGATGAACCAGATTTTATCTTTAAATTGGCATATTGTTCAAGATGAACCAAATTTGGCTTTGATTGGTACCTTGGCCAAAGTTGACCTGATTTGGATTTTGAAGTTAAAATTGACTTTGGTATATATTGAATGCTTGATTGGGTCTATCAATTCAAATTTTAAATTGGAATATTTCAATCAAATTTTGTTCATTTGAGTATCCAAATAGGAGAGGTGTGTGAATCAAACTTGTTTCCAAAAGGGTGCACAAATCTTGGTACATCAAATGCTTTCAACAAGTTTGATTTCAGTTTGTAATTTTGGTTTGAAAGGTTATTTTATTTGATTACAAAATTTGACATAGGCTTTGAACAAGTTCACTTTGAAACATTGGGTTGATTTAAAGTTGTGTGAACTTTGGACTGGGCATGTAACTTAGATAATGTTTGACTCGTATTTGTTTTGAACATTTAACTTTAGATAAACTTGATTTGATTTGGAAAGTTAATTGAATTTAAACTTTGGATTGACTTTTGTTTGAATTTTAGAAAATGCCTAATTGATCTAATTTAGGTTGACTTGGTCAACCATGTTTGACTTCAGACTTGGCTTAGATTAGAATTGGAATTTGGCCTCAAATTGGTATTAAAATTAAACTTGGGATTTAGCTTAGGTTTAAAACAAAATATACAGCATAAAGATAATGTTTTAAATAATAATTTTGATTTTGGTCTTGGATTGGTTTGAAATTAGAATTTGGCAATTTAGATTAGAACTAGGCCTTGGTTTAATTAGACAGCCTAATAATGTGATTTGGACAAGTAATATAGGTATTGGGACCAATTTTGACATGTCACCTTTGTTGAACCAAAATTTTGGTAGAGTAATGTCTCATTGTGTGTGTATAAAAATGGTTTGGGTTTGTATTTTTTTTTTTATTTGATCTTAAATACAAATATTTTTTTGATGTAACAATAAAGCATTGCAGGGTAATTTTAGTAACTAATTGATCTAAAACTTAGAAGTTTTGATTGACAGATATTTCAAGAACACAAAAATAACATAGTAACAATGAATTCTCTAAGAAGAGATATTTTGTTACTCAAGATCTCAATACAATTATATGCTTATCTCTAGAAAGAGATGTCTGATTTCTATTTTGGGTTACATCTTCATTTATACACATTTTGAAAGTAGGAGGAGGATGTTTAAGGTCACCAATATCGAGTTAGATTAATTGGTTTGACTTCCATGATTTAAAACAATACAACATTTGAGGAATTACTATTTTTAGACTGCACTACTAAAATTGAAATTTGGGGCACTTCCATTAGATTTTTAGGAGTAGAAAACCATTTATAAAATATCCATGCCATATCACCATGTTCTCCTTTTTATTATCTTTCCAATGGTTCAAATTGGGAGTCAATTGGAGCTACGGTGCAAAAGTTATGGCTCCTGGAAGTTTCGTCATCAATTAGGGTAGAACCATCACCTGAATTATTGCCTGGATCATTCCTCCCTCCTTGAGAAGTAATGGCCCCCATTACATCAATATTCCTCATCAAGTGTGAAATTTGTGTCTTAATTTGATTCTCTATGAGCCAGTCACCTTGGTGGCTAAGATGGCCCCTTTTAACCACCTGATAAAGTGGAATAGAGCATCCTCTTGTTGTCTTCATCCAAGTGTCCACAATTTGATCCTCTTCCACTAGAGAAAAACTCTGTGGATCAAGTTCATCAATGTCTAGTTGGTCTACTATGACTAAAGTGTCCAATAGAGGTGGATGATATGGTTTTAGGAGCTCCATGTTAAATATTGGATGCAGACCAAGGTAGGCTGGTGGGTTCAACTCAAAAGCATTTTCTCCAATTTTTTTGGTGATGGTGTAGGGACCATATTACAAAGGCAAAATTTTTCTATGTAGTCCTACAATTCATTCATTTTTAAGTTACAGCCAAACACAACAAAATGGTGTGTAATTCTATGTTTGTAATGGCATTACTTGTACTTTTGATTCATCTTCTCCAAGATGTCATGAACTTGTTGTTGGATGTGTTACATTTATTCAATGAACTTTGTTGCTTTTTCTACCTCAGATCTTCCATGAGGTGTGTATTCCATGGTGGATAATGGAAAGGCTATATCAATTGGTGTCGTGAGTTAAAACTTGAAGCATACTTGGAATGGATTGTGCTTGGTTGAGTTGTGCAGGGCCTGATTGTATCCATGTTGTATGAAAAGAAGCCCCTCATCCCATGTGAGTGGATGTTTGGAGTGATACATCCAAATCAAAACAATCAAGTGGTTCACCACCTCTGTCTGACCATCAATCTGTGGATGGAATGTTGTGGACTTCATTAACTTAGTATCCATCATCTTCTGTAGAGTGGACCAGAAGATGCTCAAGAACCTACTATCTCGATCTGAGATAATGGACTTGGGGAGACCAAAATGGAGCCATACATGACTAAAATATAGTTAAGCAATTTCTTCAATAGATATATTTTTCTTACAAGTAATCATGATAGCCATTTTTGGAAAATGATCAACTACAACAAAAATACAGTCCTTGCCATGTTTTGAAGTGGGAAAACTTGAGAGAAAATCCATTGAGACAGATTCCTAAGGCCTGGTTGGTTCTAGAAATGACATGTAAAATCCTTGTTTCCTATTTGTTGGCTTGGCTATCACACATGGGGTATAATATTTGAGATACCTTTCAATATCCTTTTGCATATGGGGCTAGTAGAAGTGTTTTTGAAGAACTACCAATGTCTTTTCTACACCAAAGTGTCCAGCTGTCCTACTGAAATGTGCTTCCCATATCATCTTCTATTGCTCTGTAGCTAGAACATAAATGTGCCCCATATGACAGAGGACATTATCTTGAAAATATAAATTAGAAACATGTTTACCTTTTTGAAGCACTTGATATGTATCAACAAAGTCAAATGATGCTTCATACAGACGACCCCAAGTGGCAGTCTCGTGTCTGCACAAGTCAAGAATAATTGTGAGTGAAATAATTGGTGGGTAGTTTAGATAATCTATGGTTGTATTTGAGCTCCCCTTTTTGTGTTTGATTATTAGATATAATTGTTGTAGATATGTGGCCCACTTTTTATGCCTCTCATTTTGTAGTTTGCTCTACATATGGATGAATTCCAATGGTCTATGGTCAGTGTAGACAGAGCTCCTTATTAGGTTTGCACAATGGGATAGAGCTCCTTATCATATGTTAGGTATTTCTTGACTATATCAATGAAAGTTTCACTATGATATGCAATAGGATGGCCATGTTGCATGATGACAACTCCAATGGCATATTCAGATGCATATGTCATCAATTGAAAAGGTTGATGCAAATCTAGCAAGGCAAGAATAGGGGTTGAGAAAAGTATATTCTTAAAATTCTCAAATGCCCTTTATTGTATTTCACCCCACTAAAATGTAGCTTTATCTCCTCCTTTAGTCACTTGGGTTAGTGACCAAGCAACATGTGAAAATCCAAGAACAAACCTATGATATAAATTTGCAAGACCTAAGAAGCTGTGAAGTTCTATGAGGGTCTTTGGTGTAGGCCATTCTCAAATAACCCAAATCTTCTCTAGATCAACATGGACCCCTTCCTCATTCACAACATACCTAAGGTATTGAATTGTTTGCATCCCAAATATGCATTTGTTGAGATTTGCATACAACTTGTGCTCTCAAAGAGTTTAAAGCACTGTATGAATATGTTGTATATGTTCCTCCCATGTTCTATTGTAGATGAGTATGTCATCCAAGTATACAACCATGTATGAGTTGGTGAAGGGTCACAAAATGTCATCCATCATCCTCATGAAGGTTTTAGGTGCATTGATTAAGCCAAAAGGCATAACTAACCATTCGAAGAACCCCTCCTTATATTTGAATGCAGTCTTCCAAACATCAGTGGGATCGATGTGAATTTGATGATAGCAAAGTTTGAGATCAATTTTAGTGAATCACTTCACACCATAGAGTTGGTTCAGCATGTCATCAATCCTAGGGAGGGGTAGCAATTCTTCATAGTGATTTTATTCAAGGTTTGATAGTCAATGCAAAGCCTCCATGCTCCATCTTTCTTTGGTACTAGAACAATTAGGCTACCATAGGGTGAAGAGCTTGGTCTTATGTGACCCTTTTGGATCAATTTTTGAATCTATCTTTTTATCTCATCATTCTCCAAAACTGATCTATGATACATAAGACTGTTAGGCAAAGGTGATCTTGGGATTAAATCAATAGAATGTTTTACCTAGAAATGTAGTGGAACTCCTATGGGTGACTTGAATAAGTCATCATATTCTCTTGTGATTTTTCCCATCTACTTCTATTATTGTGTTGATTGTGTAGTCAAAACTGCAACATCAACCTTCTTAGATTTATGTGGTTTGACCACCATGAGAATGAATTGTTTTATCTTCTCCACCAATCTCTTACATTGCTTGCCACTGATCAAGGAGATAGATGTGGGAGGTGATACCTCTGGTACCCTATAGCACCATGTTCCAAGAGTGAGGGTGATTCTTCAAGTTCATGATTCATAGATGCCATGTCGATCATACATGAATGGCTGACCAAGGATTACATCACAAACATCTAAATTGACCACATCACACAAGACTTCATCTTGGAAATGTTTTATTGCATATTAAAGAAGACACTAATGGGTGGCACAGAGGTCTCTCCCTAGGCTCAACCATCCAATACTATATGGCTTTGGGTGAGGCTTCATGGATAGATTTATTCTTTTTACAACTTTTGTAGAGATTAAATTCTTTTGACTCCCACTATCAAGAATGAAATGCAAAGGCTTACTTTTGACCCATAATTTGGAGTGAAACAATATTTCATTATCATCTAGCCTTTCCTCATGGGTCTATGATGAAGCAACGATGGTATCAGGCTCAACATCTACAATCTCTTCTTCATCCTCTTTGACTATAGGTTATGTATGAGATAGAGTAGTAGATGTCAAGTATTGTGACTCAGAAAGTAGTGACTTGATGGCTCAACATTCTTCTTTTGAGTGAGTTCTAATTTTGTGGTAATCACACCATTTTCTAGTCTTCCCCTTCTAGGGTTTCTTATCTTGAAAATCCTTTTGCTTCTAATTTTGGCTTTGTGTTTGACCTTCCTTATCACTTTTCCATTTTGAAGGATGACTCTTTGTATTCTTTCTTCCATGCGTATGCTCAATATTCACTACAAACTTGTATGCCTCACTGAGGGTTTCCAAATTGAAGAGTTTTATTTCCCCTCGTATGTACCATTATAGTCCACCATGATATTTGAGAGTCTTATGTTTCTCACTTTCTTGGATGCCCAATCTTGTAGATAGAGAATAAAAAATGTCTATGTAATCTTGAACAGATTGGTCCTTACCTTGGCAAAGTTGTTGCCACTATATGTACAGATCATCATATGCTCCAATGGGATAGTATTCTTCCTTTATCACTTCCATGAAATCATCACAGGTAGGTTCCACCTCAAGGCCAATGTCATCTGTACTGAACCTCTTTTTCTACACTTCCCACCAATTTTTCATGGGTAATGATGCTTTCAAAAGAGAAAATTTGATCTTTTCTCCGTCAGTGAATTTATTTATAGAGAAGTAGGAAGACAATTGATCCAACCAATTTTCTACTACATCAGCATTGATTTTGCCTTCAAATGTAGGAATATCAAAATTCACCTAAACCTTGAAGGGTGTTGGGGCACTGAAAGGACGTTCCATGGATGAGGAGCCAAGAAGTGCAGATGAGGAGCCATAATTTCCCATCAAGAGTTATTGGAGAATTTGGGCAAATTGTTGTAACATCTATGCTTGTTTCCATTAGAGGGCTTCATTCATCATTTCCCTAAAATTATTGGATGTCTCAGTGTCATCCACCATTTGAATTCATTTGGAGTGAATAGGTGGATAGTTTGGAAGCTCTGTTGTTTTCCACCCAAGCTTCTTGTAACCTGACCTCATCTTTGGGATCATACACTCTCAAGACAAACTACTCTGATACCACTAATCCAAAACTCATAATTTTTTATTAACATATATTTCAAGATCACAAAAATAACATAGTAATAATGAATTCTATGAGAAGAGATGTTTTATTACTCAAGATCGCAATACAACTATATGCTTATCTCTGGGAAGAGATGTATGATTTCCATTTCAGGTTACATCTTCATTTATACATATTTTGAAAGTAGGAGGAGGATTTATAAGGTCACAAATCTTGAGGGAGATTAAGTGGTTTGACTTCCACAATTTAAAACAATACAAAATTCGAGGAATTACTATTTTTAGAACTTCCTATTTTTAGACTGCACTACTAAAATTAAAATTTGGGGTACTTTCATTGGGTTTTCAAGGGTAAAAAACCATCCATTAGATATCCATGCCATCTCACCATGTTCTTTTCATTCTTAGTTTTCCAATGGTTCAAATGGGGAGTCAATTAGAGCTACGGTGCAAAAGTTATGGCTCCCAAAAGTTTTATCATCAATTGGGGTAGAACCGTCAGCTGAATTATCGCCTGAATTGTTGCCCAGATCACTAATGTGGGTTTTTATTAAATCCATTAAACCTTTGAAATAATCATCTTAAGAATAGGATTATAAAATTTTAATGTTCACTAAATAAATTATTACAATTATTGGTGGTATTTTAACACGATCCTTCTATCAAAAGGTCCATACGAACAAGGTGTCATTTAGGGGTTGTTGCCTTTGCACCCCTACATCAATGAATGATTTTCAATAAAATATGCATCTAAGAATCAATCCAATATTAGGTTATTCATGAGAGGGTCTTGTCCCTTCTTAACCACTTCAGCCATAAGGGTCTCAATAAAGTGATATCAGATTTGGGGTTTGATTATAATTTTACTTGGATTTTTAGATGGTCCCTATATACCATATGGTACATGGGCATAAGTCTGTCAATTAATAAGTTCAATATCATTACCAAGATTTTTCCTTTCAAGGGTACCACACCTTGGCCTAAGATATTAGAAATAACTCCCCAGGGTTAGTTTCCTCACATGACAATGTGCAAGCATAAAGCCAAAACTTCATGATAAAAATGCTCCTTAATTTGTATACCCCATTAGATAAATAGGGTTTGGTATGATATTATGATTTGAATTCCTAGGTTAATGCACCCCTAAATATGTTAGGTGTGGAGCCTGATTGTCTTCCAAGATTAGAGGTTAAAATTATGATGTTATTTTAGTCAAGTTTGGATCCCATTCTTTGAATCCATAATGGCATTAGGGGATGCAAAGGGAGGCACCCCCCTTATAGAGTCTAGGGCCGGTATGGGTCTAGGGGATATGTGCCCTAAAGATTTTTTTTATTAAAATTTCCTTGTTAAATTATAATTTCATAGTCAATCTGGCCCATTGATTAAAGGTTTCTAGATCTGATGCTAGAGGTTATGTTTAGGTGTTTTTCACCCTAAAATGTATTAGTATATGGGTGAGATTGATGATTGTGATGAAAAACAAAAATGAAATATTATACACAAAGAGGAGGTGAAAAAGGTAGAGAGGTGTAACAAGGTTTGTTACTGGATTTTGTTTCTCCCTTGTATTGCTGAAAATAATATACTAGATAAGTTTGGTGGATGTAGCCCATCTTAGGTGAACCACATTAAATTTGGTGTCTCCTATTATGTGCATCTTTATGTTTATTTTCAAAATATTTGATTAATTCATTTCATAGTTTCTCTTATATTCAATTTGGGGATAGATCTGGGTTTTAATTTATCCTAACAAAATACTTGTGCGAAGGTGATGAACCTCACCCCACATAGTTAAAAGAAAATTAGGGTAAAAGGTAAGAAGGAACTTTTACAGTTTTGAGTCACCTAAAAAGGGGAGAGAACATGCGTAAAATACCCCCAAAAAATAATCAATCAATAAGTAAATCTTTAAAGAAAGTAAATAACATGAAAATGAACAAGTTTTGTTATAACCCAATTAAAATGTGAATTCATTTTAATGCCCAAATTGAAATGTGAAGTGAGAATGATTTGTTTAACTCAAAGTACCACTTCTTTTGACAAATGTGGTTTTGAGCCAACAAGGAGCTAGAAGGATAATTTTGTTAAGTTTCAATTTTTAACAAAAGGATAATTTTGCTGAAACATAGACACAAAGCAATTTCACCGATATGCAGAGTGATTTTACCATTCTGATCAATTTCACCAATTTGAAACCTACACAAGAACATAATAGAAAGTATTAAGTGTGAATTCTTCGATTACTATGATGACTTATTTGTTTAGACCTATAGGTTAAAAAACATAGAATATGATTTCACCTATACACAGGCAGAGAGGATTTCACTGATATGTAGAGCGATTTTGTTGATTTGAAACCTGCATAAGAACATAGCAAAAAGTATGAAACTGTGAATTTGTCAATTACTAGGATGATTTCATTATTTGGACCTATAAATTAAGAAATCATAGAATGTGATTTCATAATTTTGACGATGATTTCATAGATGTTATTTGTGAGTTCACCATTTTGCAAGGCAATTTCACCATTTAGATCTAAATAAGAAAAATGGTTAAAAGGCACATAATAAGATTTCTATATTTTGATGATGATTTCACTGATGTTGTCTATGATTTTTCCATTTAGATATACATAGAAGAAATGGTTAAAAGGCACATAATTCAATTCACCATTTTGACCAATGATTTCATTTATCTTTATTAGCATTTCTCTAATACACATGTTGATTTCGCTATTTAGACTTGCACAGAGAATATATAGGGAATATGATAAGGTGAATTTACCAATTAAAAATCCAAATTCACCATTTTCAAGTTTGAATTCACTATTTAGCAAGTTGAATTCATCATTTACACTTGAATGAACTTGAAAAAAAAATTAAGGAAAAGAGGTAAATTAAGCTAATTACTAGGTTAATTGTGGTGATTATAAGAATTTTAATGGTCTAAAATAGCTTGTGGGATGCATCCAATCCTTCGAGTCACACTGAGCATACCATTATGTAGATTAGGAATGCAAGAGAGGTTAGTAAACTGTTAGTGAACAAAATCAAAATAATTTTAAGACTTAACATCTCAAGCCTAATCCCTAAGTTGAGTTATGTGGAAAATAAGCAAGAAATGAATTGGAAGATAAAGAACCATGTACAGATCTTAAGAGGTCAAGCTTGGCTTGTAGATGTATAATTATTTCTCAATGCTTGATTCCCTCATGTGGGAATCATATTTCCTTATTTACATTTTGATGTTGGGTTTGGCTTGATGTGAGAATTGGTTGAATGATGTCCTTGAGATTTGGTAGAGCTTCGTTGCCTTAGTTGACCATTATGAAAGAGTGTGTAGACCATTTCATTTATATATTTGGAAAATGATGGTGGACTATTCATCTTGAGATGAATATCAAGGGCACAAGATTAGTCCTTAATTTTCATAAATGAGGAATATAGAGTGTGGAAGAAAAAGGGTAGAGTTATCATAGAAATGTAAAAGATTCAAATCATGACCCCTATTTTAGTGTGTAAGAGGGGTGTAAGAGCTTGTAAGAGATCTTAATTGCACACTTGGTATGATTATGTCACCTTGGGTGAGGCAATATTTTAATTTTGATTTTAGGAAAATAGGATAATTCTAAATCCATGGATTTTCCTATTAGAGGAATGATTAGGCTTGATTCAGTGGGATTAATCAATGATTATAAGAATAGTGATTTTGGTAAGGTTGAAAGTATTAATAGAAGACATAATAGAATTGACATGAAGTGTCTATAGTCCTTTTTTCTCATGTACCTTATCCTAAGGATTCTTATCCAACATTTCCTTAATCAGATCTAATAAATTTTTACTTGTAGATTCAACAACATCATTACCTTACAGATAATAATTGAAAGAAAGTTTGAGGATTTTATTGTTGTCATATGCCCATTCATTAAATTATAAAAAGGAAAAATCAAGGTCATTATCACAAAACAAAACAAAACAAATGGAATCCCAAACCTAGTAACAATGTGTTCCTTGAGGAAGTTGATCCCAATTTTAGTTACTTTATTTCTGATTCTAAGACAAGAGTGATACAAAAAATATCACCTTCATTATTCTTCATTTTTACATCAAGAGTTTACATTTCTTGTTCATCATTTTGAAATGATCCTTTGATTCTTTCAGTCACTTCCTCATCAGTTGGAGTAAGGGTAGATTTTTTTTTTAATGGAGCCATATTCAAATTTAAACCTTGTTGACTTTTCTTCTTTATCTAGACTGTCATGCTCAAAGTTACTTCTATTTTAACCACTTTTAATGTTGAGAGGAACACGAGAACATTATATTATACATATTATTCACCACGAATTAGATCTTCAAATGTACAAATAGCAATGTATGGTGAAATTATTACATATGCATAGAATGTATACCCTTCATCTATTGGTTTTGGCCTTCAAACTCCATATTCAAGCTGATCACTTAGATTCTTTGCTTCCTATTGCATGTATAACATATTTACACTTGTATTTTTGTGTGTTTTGTCTAAAACAATTGTTGTGTCATCAAAATAAAATTTATTGTAATTTTCCTTGACTACCTTTTGCTTGACAAATGAAGCATTTCCAACAAACATAACCTCTTCAACTCTCATTCTAATTTGAATAGTATAAACTCCCAATTATGATTCCATAAATAATATCTCATTGTTATTGTTGTATTTTGTGATTAAGTGATTCATTCTTAGCTCTCTTTCAATTTTGATTTGATTTGGCATACCATGCCATAGGAGCCACATGTAATATAATTTAAACATGTATCCATTTAGTGCTCTAGACCAGTCCCTACTAAGCAACATACTATAAACATCAAGTATGTCCACTACTTGGATTTCAATAAACTATTATACCTTATTATTTGAAGTTAATTATATGTGAATATGATTCAATTCACCAACCACCTTGACTTTTTATTTATCCAATTGAACCACTTTTTAATAGTAGGAGTCAATCACAACTTTTGACACACTAAAAATGGCATCACGTTACTTGAGGCACCTGAATCCACCAAGCAATTATGTAAATTTTACCAAAAAAAATATTTTTTATGAAAAATGGAGGAGTTTCAATTTTTTTCTTTATAAATGGAAACATGAGCATTATCCACTTCACTAATTTATTTTCCTCTTGGAGAAGACAAAGTTGTCAATAACAACTCCTTTTGATCAGTCATTTGAAGCAACTTATACATTGATACATTAACTTTGGTCTTTTTAAAACCCTCAACAATGTTGTATCCAAATTTGATTTTCTCTAAAATTTTATCTATTTGTAAAGATGAAAAATTATTCTTTAATTATGAATATGTGATAGGTCCTTTAGGTGAAAGAGTGTTATTGATAACATTTTCATCAGGTGGAACTTGAGTGCCAGTTGGAGGAGTAGAGGTTGTTAAAGTTGTCTTCGTTTTACTCCTCAACATGTAATTTTTCCCCTTTGATATTGTTGATATGCCTAAAATTCTTCCAAATTTTCTTCTCATTCATTATCACTTTCACTTGGGAATTCTTAAGTTTTTAAAACTAAAGTAGTGTTTTGGTTTCCCTCCAATTTTATTTGGATTATTTTCAGGTGCAGGTACATTCTCTAGAAAAAAAATTTGGAAAATGTTTGAAACTAATTTAAAATCAGATCAATCAGTTTCAATATGATTATTTGTATTATGCAGTCTACACCAAGTAGTCAATGCCAAATCTATTGAATTCACTAAGTTGCTAGCATTGATATTAGTTTGATTTGTGTTATCAAAATGACTAGGCACACCTTCATTATTAGGCCTAGTTTTCCATTTACTATTAGTCATTTATAAATTAAAATTTATAATTATTTGTGTTATTCATGGAGTGATTTTGATTTTGAGGTACTTGTCTTCATAAATCAATGATGTCATTAGTCAGTATTTGAACCATTTGTTTTAGATTTCCTATTTTTGTATTCAAATTCAAATTTCTATTATTTCTAATTTGTGGGGTTGTGTTAACCACACGTGTGGTATCATTAAGAAATGTGGGAATAGCATGTGTCATTTGATTATAAACAATTTTTTTAGGTATTTAATTATTTAAAAAATTAGGTTTAGATTGTTTATTACTAGTTAAACTAGCATGACTACTTACACTAGGTGTAATGGTAGTGTTATTTTATGACACAAGGATACTTTGTTAATTATTCACTTAAGGAAAAATATGATTTGAAATAAAATGTTGATTCATATGCATGTAATTCAAATGTGTTGGGTTATAAAAAAAAACTTGGGTTGGATATGAGGCACCAAGAATTGGGTTCATTAGTGGGGTGTTTTGCATGAGTTTGATTAATCATTGGAATTTGATTGAATGTGACTAGCTATCCTAATTAAGGTAATGGAATATCACCATATCCTTATGGCATCATTTTTTATTCAATGTTTATGGCTTCATGATATATTGAAGACAATGATGCAAGTGTTGTTGGAGTTCTTTTGACAAACATAGAAGTCATTGGATCTAAAGCTCTTAAATAAGTATGAATAACAATAAGTTCTATTTGTGTGTATGGATCTTTCAAACTCATGTATAGCTTATGAAAATGAGTGTTAAACATACTCATGGGATCATTAAGTTCTCTATGGGTAGCACCAAATTGATGGTATCATATTACAGGACCAAGAGGCACTCTAAAATGTTTAACAAACACAAATTCAAGATCATTCCAAGAGGTACCAGATCCATCCAGTAAGCTAAGATACCAACCAAAAGCCATTTCATCCAAGGTATAAGGGTAAAATTTTCAAGCGACATCCTCATTTTGGATCTAATTTATTATTATGGTATCCTTAAAATCTTATATGTGTTCATATGCAATTCGAATCCCACTATGTACATACGGACATAATTTCTTAGGATTCTTAGGTAAATTATGGGTAACTCCTTGAATATTCACAATATAATTACCTCCTCCTAGCCAAGTAGCATCCATTGGTGGATTTAGAGGGATATCAAAATTGTTGGCTAAAGGAACAATAGTTGTTGGCAAACTATTGGCTGAATTAATATGTCTAGTTTTGGATTTTCCTTTACCAAGTCTAGTTTTTTTGTGTTTTATGAGGTATAACAAATAAAAGTCACCTTAAATGGACTTTGAACTCATGTTAATTCTTATATTTTCTTGTTTGATAACTGAAACACCTCAATTTAGGCAATGGATATAAAATGTTAAAGCTTGGGTTCACCCTTCCCTTTAGTTACAGTCTATTGATAAGTCATTTGGAACACCATCTTAGGTAGAGTAAAAATTCACCCAACCTCCCCTAAAAAGAGACAAAATGTCCCAAAGGTTTATATCACCAAGTCATGTCATATTGGATAACCTAGTTTCCTTATGTGTTTATTATTCTAATCAAGGGGCATGTTGGTAAGCCCTAACAAAATGAGAGAGATGTTTATATAAATTTCCCAAAAGAATCAACACATTCAAATATAACCAATAACTACAACGAATTCATCAACATTTCATTTCATTGCACACATTTGTCATTTTATATTATCAATGAATATTTTTAATTAAGAGATTTAAATTTTCAAAAGTATATTATAATGCAGTCCTACTCTAAACCTAATCTAACATATTCGTTAAAAAAAAGACAAAAGATAAGGGTAAAGAAAAAGAAGTGAGCTTGTTTTGTGGTGAAGATGGATCTAATCTATTTGATTAGATAAAACTCATGAAACCAATATTTTTTCTAACCAATATACACAGACATAAATAAATATGGTGTTGAAGTCTGAGAATAACTCAACTATGAAGAGAGAGGAACAAAACCACCATATACATGCGCAGGTAATGGAAAAAATCCACGACCTTTAAATTTAAATATATTGTATGAAGATCTTGTTTGGACTCACCATAATAAATTTAATTTCATAATTATAATCATAACAACATATCCCATAGTTGTAAATAATTGAAACCCTAGCTAGGAAAGCAAGAAAATGCAAAAAAAATAATGTCTATTCCTCTAATTATCCACTAATAAAAAAAATGAACTAGCCACTTCTAAAGTCTTCTTATTGGCCTTATATAGGCACTATGTCCATATCTTAGAATAAATTTTCCCTCCATAAGTTGGTTGCATCAATAAATTAGAGGTCACCAATCGTAGCCCAGATCCAATGGAGAAAATCACTTTTTAAAGGCACCAAATGCCAAAATCATTCATGGTAGTCCAAGCTTGTTGAAAATTCATGTCATGCAAATCATGCTTTCCCTCCTTTTTCAACACTATCAAAATAAAATAAAGCGTATTATTTCCATGATAAAGGCAAAAGGCACCAAACATATAAAATATGTAGTGTACAAAATCAACAAAGTCATGAAATTAAATCATTAACAGGTTTTACAACTTGTATTAACCATATTTTCAATACAATAGACTACATCAAAAATGGAAATATGGATCAAAATTTATGGCCAAAAAATAACCCACATTTTGGTTCTAGGAATAAGGTTGTGGGCTAAACCTATTCTAAGAATAGGGTTGGGAGCTAACCTAGTTCCAAGGGGAACAAAAAAAATTGGTTCAATTTTCAGACTCAAAATGACGTTTCCAAACAAATTTTTATATATGAAAATTTATCGCTCAGACTTGGTCTACACAATGGAAATTATTTTGAGACTTGATTATGCACTTAAAAACACCTTCATTATAAAACAATAATTGAACATGTGAAAACCAATTGGACGCATCCTCAATCAAGACCAAAATTTAAAGACCAAAAAAGGTGTACCATGATTTCTAAAAAAATAGTTTGTTTTATTCAAGCAAAAACACTTATCCCAGATAAAAGTCTTACCACTTATTGTCGTGGTATGCAAAGGTGTGGCTATGGAAGATAAATTCTTGATGAACTTCCTCAAATATTAAATTACATCAATAAATATCCTTATTTAAATCACATTAGAAAGTTTTGGCCATTTCACTATGGTATGTACCTTCAATATATCAATACTCGGTTCCCCATCTCTAACCACATGCCCAAAGAAGACCAGTTAGTATTGAAAAGGATCAAATTTCTCAACACTTGTAAACTTATTTTAAATAATCAAAATTATCAACAAAATCATAAGAAAATAATTGTTATCAATCAAATTTGCACCCTTGGAAGGTAGTTCAATCCTTCTAAATTTATAATAACATGGAGATAATCTTAGGTTATGGGTTGCATAATGTTGGATTGAATCTCTAGATTAAATGGATAGATCCCCTTAATGAATCACTTAGGCTCACAAACTACTCTACCAACTTGCTAGGAAAAGAGAGAGAAACATATTCTGATGGAGGTGATGCACCAAATATACTTGACCACTACCAACTAGCTGCATTTACACTTCAACCATAAGACTAACCTATAATAAACACTACTGCTAATCTACCTCTCTACATTGGCATTTCACATTAAGGTTGTAAAAGATGCTTGGGATAGGAGGACTAGTCAAGAGGTCATATAGTGACACTAATGAATAGACAATTCACTAAACCTTTCACACTTCACTTGGACACTTCGTAAGACCTGCAAAGAAGTTTCAAACTAAACATGAATGTAAGAAAAGGGCAAACATGTCAAGGAATCATGGTGAATCACTTAACAATATATACTAGTCATGCACACACATTGAAACTAGTCAAAGGAGGAGGTAAAACTAGAATTTTATCATTGATCAAAGGCTTGAAAATGGGTAGGGCTTATCCATACCCAAGTGGAGGATACAAACATGGCCTATCAAGGCTAAATATATAGAAAAGTGAGAGAAAAGAGAAGAGAAACGCATAGAAGATATAGGTTTACAAATGTCTCTCAAGATAATTACAAACAAAAAATAGTTATAAACTACTCCATCATGTCTTAAAGGACAACTGTGTTCTCCTAAAGATGCTTTCCTCTTCCACATGGTGTAGAAGTTTGAAACTTTTCTTGACACCTTGCCTTTCACTTTAAAACTACCCTTTACCTTGGCTTGTGATGGACAAATGGCACACTTTAGTCATCAAATCATGTTGATTCACCTTCTTCTCCAATTCTTGACACCTTGCATCAGTTTAGGATTCTTCATAACTGATGTTATAATAATGATTATAACTCCTTAGGTGTCTTGAAGTCCACTTGGCCTTACTACACCTATCTTGCTTGCAAGTGTCAAATATTGAGTTTGTCTTTAAAAAGGTATCCTCTCTCCATGGATATCCTCTTTATATCATATCAAACCTAGAACAATTCATTTGGATATCTCAAACAACTACCAAGATCTCATTTTATACCTAAAGCTCTCATTTAGACTCACTTTCTTATAGCCTTGAAAATACATAAACCTCCTTGTGTAGGATAGTGTATAGATGATCCTATAAAATTGAGCATATATTTGAGGATCCAATATCCCCTTGTAGCTCTATGCCAAGTTTTAGACCTGAAAGTGAGTGGAAGTATACTTTTTAGCCCATTTTCTCTCTCTAATTAGGTCTCTCTTAGCCCTCCTAAGCCTAGGAATTGAGTTCTTGATCTATAAAAATCCCACACATTTAAAACTTCCATGAAGTGTTTGATTTAGTTCAATTACCTCCTAAGCATTCTCCATGCCAAATTTGAAGGTTTGACACATTGTATGGACATTCCAAGCATGCTTGTGATAGTCCTTTCTAGCCCTTTTTTATACATTTGTAGCTTACACGTGCCAACTAAGGTCTTGAAATGTTTCTCTTGGGGATTTTTTAAGGTCATTCAAGTCATTTAATAGGTCATTCAATCCATCTAGAACACTTAGATTCATCTCTCTCTCATTAGGTCATTAGAGAGCTCTTCAATAGCTTTAAACTAGTTTCAATACTTAAGGATTATTCATAGAGCTCAGGGCTCTAATTGTATTAGTAATGCCACAATTTGAAATTACACTATGGTACCTAACTCTCCTTAGGACCCGAAGGTCCCATGAAACTTTTACATACTGTACTAAGCAAGAGAAAGTTGTTCCTCAGCTAGATAGGCTCCATTCCATGAGGTTGATCAAGATATAAGCCTGAAGGTGGCATTTGAGGTTTTATTTGAGCCCAATACATCAATAAGGTCTAAAACATTAATCATGATAAATAAAAATGACCCTCTCAACATTATTCTTCTCTAGACCTATCATAACCATCACCAACTTCAAGCTAGGGTTTATAAGCATTCAAATCTAAATGACCCTAATGACTGTGTTAGCCTCATTTTCTCCACTTTGAATGTTTGAGATTAGTTTTTACTAATTTTAATATATTTTAATATTTTTTAAAACACTTTAAGATTCCAATCTTCAAATCCTCTCTCAAAACACTTGAAGCTTCCAATCATTCCTATACACAAACTTTGTTGTCTTGTTTAGACTATGTGACTACAGGGTGATGGATTTATTTTGATCATCATTCTCATTGATAGTGATGAATATATAAGTTCATGATATCATCATATAATAATTTTCATATGGATTATTTTCCCTCAAACCTCATAGTCTCTCAAAACAAGTAGGAACTTCTCATTCTAGGCAGGAAGGCCTAAAATAACACTTGGTTGAGTGTGAGTATGCAGGGTTTAGGTGTACTTACCTTGATTACCTCATCTAGCCTTTATTTAGGTCTTATTAGACTCATATTGGTTCTATACACTTGTCCATATATATAATATCCAACTTTAATGCACACAAGTCTTTCTCATGTGCTTCAAGTTTGAAAACCACTTGTAGATATCGAAGCAAACCTGTAAGTGGCAATAGACTGTGAGTCTTCATACCTGAAATAGATTCTCCTAGTCTTCAAGGCTCCCGAGAATTATATTTATCTATCATAACTTTATTATCCAATATTTTATATTATATATTCTCTTTCAAACATTGGAAGCCAACTTGAAATTCAAGCAGGTCTATGTACTACCATTTTGACTATGTATTCTTCTAGGTTTAGCTATGTATGATAGTTTATAACAAGACCCCACTTTTTACTTATTTATAGCCTTAAAATGTGCAATTCATCTTTATGGGTTTTGGACATATTTATAACCCTGCATACTTTCTCAAAACCTCACTTCCCACAAACATACTCTTCCTCTCTCATGTCTGCTCAAGACATGGTTGTAGGTAGTGATTAAGAGTCTTTTGAGTGTTAGGTTTTAAGACACACCTCTCCATGGTTTTAAAATATTAAAATTCAGATACACTATAGTTATCTCACCACTCAAGTCCCTAAAATGGTGTTATTAATGTACATTACAAACCATTTCTCATAGATTGTAGACCTACATGTCTACATTTGATGCCTTAGGTCTACTATAATGCAAGTTTCATCTTCTTTTGAACTATAAAATCATCTCCACAAACTTCATCACCCTCATCATGATTTCAAGACCATAACACACCTTTTGAAAATTTAATATTAAGAGATTTCAAACCATTTTATGTAAACAGGTCTATGACACAGTGTTTGGCAGTCAACTTGGAAACTATTTGGAGAGGATGGTGTTGGAGTGAAGAAATGTAAAATCACTGATGGAGCTATAATTACATTTAAAAGAGTGTAAACATTTCTATATACCCTCATTCCATTATTTCAACTATTGAAGACATTGAAATAAATAAGAAACTATGATAGTCAACTTTATAAACTATGTACAATGGAGGTTTCTTGCCAAATTAAGGCCACATGTGCCAAGTGTGGCTAGGAAAAGCACATGAAATATCTACATAGACCCCACACATCTCCTTAAATTTATCTTATGCATCCAAATCATTTTAAATTGTCATTTCAAGGATTTGAGCCTATGGGATTTGAAAGCAGCTTTAGACCACCCTAGGGTCTTAGCAATTGTTCATAAAGGAGAGGGGATGGATATAAAATCAAATTATACAAATTTTAATCTTAATATGACCCCCTCCTCTATCAAAATATCATACTTGACTCTCTCTCTCCTGGCCATACCATCCACTGGAAAATTGCCTTTACAAGTTTGTTAATGGAATGATGGAGAGAAAGAAGCATTTTTTGCAATTTTAGGACTTATACCTACAATATAAACATGGTTTTGACCTATATAAGCCAAAGAGACACATTTCACTTGGAATTGGATATGCCAAGTCTATAAAAGTGAGTGAAACTTCCTTCTTTGGCATTGAAATGCAAGAATATGACAAATATCTAACATCCTGACATATATGACAATTATATAACTCCTCAAAGAACCTTGTCAAGTGTCTTGTATGGATTATTCATTTTTTTCAGCTTTAATACACATTAGAGTTAGTTAAAAATACCTTTTTCCTTCATAAACTTTACCTTATAGTTTGCAAAAGAACATTAACTTCTCTAAACCAACATGAAATGTTTATACAAGTTGATTAAGTGGTAAAGTGACTTTAAAGACACCTAACAACCTATGTTACTTATTAGACTCACCTTTTTCTCACCATGACATGACTAGGCTAGTCTAAGACAATAACAGCCATTGCTTTAATTTTTCCAAATTTACCTTAAACAATGCTAATAATATTTTATAAAGGCTATTGAGGACCTCATAAAGCATGAAAAATCTATGAATGGGTTTACAAGACATTACAAACAAGTTTTTACCTATAGGGGTTGACATTTTGACCTTGGGGTCAAAATTGGTCAACAAGAATTAATAAAGGGCCTCATTACCTCATTCATTAAATGCATGAAGGTAGCTAGTGCTTTCAATAACCAAAATCATATAACCAACCATTCATACATCCATTTTTGTGTCTTGATTATTATTTTCCAAATGTCCTCTTCTTTACTTCATACTTGGTGATACCCAAATTTCAAATCAAGCTTAATAAAATACTTGTCATGTTGAAGTTGATCAAGAAAATCATCATTCTGTGGAAGTGGATACCTATTCTTTAAGGTTATCTCGTTAAGTGATCCATAATTAACACATTTTATCCATGAACCATATTTCTTCAGTATTAAAACAATATGATAATCATTTGGAGAAGTACTAAGATGGATTATATCTTGATTATTTAAAGACTATAACTATTTTTTTACCTCATTGACATCTTTCAAATATTGCCTATACAACATGATATTTAGAATATGTTTGTCTAGTGGCAACTGAATTTGATGCTCAATATGCCTTACTAATGGAAACCCCATGGCCTCATGGAAATCCTCCTTGAACTTCTTCTACAAATATCCAATATGCTTATGCCCTTTATTATTAAACATGCTACAATAAGTCTTATGTGCAGCCATTTTTTAATCTTGGATATAACTTTAAATAAGTAAATCAAACTTCACACTTGCATTAATAAACCTTTTTGTTTGAGAGGCACTTATCAAAGAGAATTTAGAACCACCTTTTTAGGCTAAAATGATGTATATCTTGTCATCCTTTACCAAATGGTATAGGTTGGCTCTCCTCATGATGGTAGCATCTTGAATATATAAGTAAGGGCTACTAAACACTACACCACACCACACACATCAAAAGGCAAAACATCCACTATAACTTCATCAATAAAATGTGAATTAATACCAAACTTAAATTTGCATTGCCTTGTCCCCTTGATGTCTACACCTTTCTTCACACAACCCAAATAATATGGACTTGGATGATTTTATGTCTCTATCTTCAATTTGTTTACTAACTCCTTGCTTATTGAATTTGTTTGTGAATAAATATCAAAAAGAGCATCCACCTTTTTTTTCTTTATCCGAATTTTAATATGAAAAATATTATAAAGTTCACTCTATTGAGCATTACTACTATCCAAACATACCTTTCTATTGATAGATGTAAAACACAAAGTGTCATCCACATCGAGGCTACAACCAATGTTCTCACCTCAAAGAGAGGGCATAGCATTTTTCTTGTTGTTGTTCTTGAATAGAGGAAATTATAGATTTATCTTACAAAATTGATCCTCATAATGACTATCAAAATCACAATGGTCAAAATGCCTTTTAGTATCCTTTTTATAAATAGAAGTAACATTATGGTTACCTTTCCCTTTACCTTTCCCCTTAGGTTTGGATCCACCTTGTTGCTTAGAAATATTTTGAGAGGTGGATGGAGCCTTTTTTTTGTCCATATCTAAGTAGTGAGCTTGGGAACAAGCCTCATCTACATTCGTATACTTAGCCAAGAGGACGAGTCTCCTCAAATGGATATTAATCCCACCAACATACTTCATTAAGATGTCATGATCTATTATATCCTTGCACATTTAGACTCCCTTCTTATGGAACTCACTTATGGACTCCTGCACACGTTGGCCTTATTTTTGCCTAAGATATTTTCAATACATGCACCTCTCTTCCTCATAACAAGTAAGATAAAGCTATTTATTGATTAACATCTTAAAATCATTCCTCTTAGTAATAGGAGGAAGCTTCCTAACAACAAGGGAATGTACATAGCTCTCAAACCAAGTTAAAGCATTATTGGATAGTTTTAACCTTGCAAAATATTTTTTTTGGCTCTCATTAATCTAATTCAAACTACTATATACCTATAGTTTAGATAGGTAATGGTCTAGCCTCTATGTATTCACATCGCTATCATAAGGTTCAATCTTTATCTTTGCCTCAACCTTGAATGGAGGTGGAGCTAGCTTGACACAGGGTTGTTCTTCCACTTTCTCATGTTTGGGAGTGTTCTCCTTATTTGCTTTTTGTGCATCCATAAAAACACCAAGCTTCTCCATGAGAAACCCCATGATAGACTCCAACCGGTCAAACTTGCTCATAGAAATATATATGTTAGCCATTCCTTCTTTAAACTTGAGAAATTGTTCTTCTGTTGTAAGAGCATCTTCTTCATTTTCATGGGCCATACTATCAATCTCTTTATTCCACTTCCTTGTGGAAATGTCTTCCTTAAATGGAATTAGGATTCCCTTACCACTAGTACTACTTGCTTTAGTGAAGGTCATAAACTATAATGTAGTCACAAAAACACAAAATCACATAAAAGTATTGATACTAAACCAGCACTAGTACCAATTTGATCTATAAACTAGGTGGATATTCTGTTGGGGATCAACCAACAATCTTGATTACAATGTGAAAGCAACTAAATGCGGAATATAACCAGAAAGATAAGTAACTAGAATCAAAAAACAACAAACAATAAGAGATACAAGAAACCACCCTGAAAACTTGTATTAAACTCTTTACAGAAGGAATACAATTGAAGAAACTTATTTTCTTCCACACCTCTCTCAGATGTACAGATCTCTTTCTCTCAAGAGCTCTCTCTCTCAATTACAATCAACTCCAACACTTGGATTGATACACATATACAATTCTTGTACTGTTACAATTCCCATAAGCTATGAAGATTTAATCCTATATATAATATTAGGAAACATGAGCATACAATTACAGCCATTAGATGCACCTCCTAATCAAGGGCTCAAAATAGTCTTACTAAAGATAGAGATGCGAACTTAAGACTAACACTTAATTCTATCATGAAAACATTCTGTTCTGTCCACAAAAATAGATTCTGGATGCACAGGTGACCGACATCAGTCCCTACCTGTCTGCCTGTGACTGACGTCAACTGATTATGACCGACGCTGGCATCTCCTAGTTGACTCCTAACCGACATCGGTCGCTCCTGACCGACGCCGGTGACTATGTAATTCCTACAACTTCTGCACTTGCTCATTTGGTGAAGCTTTTAGCTCCACACCTCAACAATCTCCCACTTGGAGATAAACAGCTACACCAGTACCTGTACAGCAACATCTTCTAGCTCCTCCATCTTCAAACTCAATCATGAAGACCAACAAAAGTTGAATGAAGATTCAACTTCTCCTTTGTTACTAGCTTGGTTAACATATCAGCAGGGTTCTTATCTGTATGGATCTTCTCTAGCTTCAACTCACCATCCTTCAATACCTGTCTAATGAAGTGGTACCTCAACTGTATATGCTTGGTTCTTGAATGAAAGGCTAAATTCTTAGCCAAATGAATTACACTCTGACTATCACTGTATAATCTGTAACTCTCTTGCTCCTTTCCTGGCTCTTCCATGAACTGTGTCATCCATATCATCTCTTTGCTAGCCTCTGTGACTGCAATATATTCTGCTTTTATAGTTGACAAGGCAACAACCTTTTACAACTTTGATATCTAGCTAACTGTCATTCCACCAACAGTGAAAACATATCTTGTGGTGCTCCTTCTGCCATCCAAATCACCTGCCATATCTGAATCTACATAACCATGTAGAGAAGTGTTTGACCCACCATAGCACAAATGCCTACTGCTGGTCCCTCTCAGATATCTAAGGATCCACTGAACTGCTTTCTAGTGCTCCTTTCCTAGATTGGCCATATACTTACTAACAACTCCCAATGCTTGGGCAATATTAGGCCTAGTACAAACCATTGCATACATTAAGCTCCCTAGTGCGGAAGCATATGGAACTCTACTCATTTACTCTACCTCATCATGTGAATTAGGACACTGTTCTTTACTCAATTTAAAATGTCTAGCCAAAGGTGTGCTTACCGGTTTTGCATCCTGCATATTGAACCATTTCAACACCTTGTTCACATAATCCTCTTAAGACAAAATCAACCTGTGATTTTTCTTGTCTCTCTTCATTCTCATGCCAAGGATTTTCTTTGCTGCTCCTAAATCCTTCATGGCAAATGTGTGAGCTAATTTCACCTTAAGCTCAGAGATATCCTGCATGTGTGAACCTGTAACCAGCATATCATCTACATACAGCAACAGAATAATATATCTACCATTATCCAATCTCTTAAAATACACACAATGGTCAGATTGACATCTAATGTAGCCATGCTCAGTCATAAACCTGTCAAATCTCAAATACCATTGTCTAGGAGCTTGCTTGAGGCCATACAAGCTTTTCTTCAATCTGCACACTAGCTTCTCCTTGCCTTTGACCTCAAATCCTTCCGGTTGATCCATATATATTTCTTCATCCAAATCTCCATGAAGAAACACTGTCTTAACATCAAGCTGCTCAAGATGCAAATCCTCAATAGCAACTAAAGACAATACAGTCCGTATAGAAGTCATTTTAACAACAGGAGAAAAAATCTCACCAAAATCAATACCTAGTTTCTGTGTAAATCCTTTCACTACCAACCTGGCCTTATATCTCATATGTCCATTCTCACCTTCCTTCAATCTATAGATCCATCTGTTCTTTAGTGTCTTCTTTCCCGCTAGTAATTCAACCAAATCCCATGTTTGGTTCTCTTTCAAGGAATCAATCTCCTCATTCATGCCTAGCTCCCACTATTTCTTGGATTCCACCTGTATTGCTTCATCAAAACTCTCTGGTTCTCCACCATCAATAAGCAATAAATAGAATAATGAAGGGGAATATTGAATTGGAGGTTTACTTACCCTTTCTAACCTCTTGATGGGCGTCTGAGACTCATTCACAACACGTTATTCACCCAAATTCTCTGACAGTGACCGACCTCAGTCACTTCCAGGCCTGTTACTGGCCGACGTTGGTTCCACATGATCAACATCAGTTTCTACCTGGCTGACGTCGGTCACTGTCTAACCGACATTGGTTTCTGTATTACCGACATCGGTTCCTTCCTGATTGACGTCGGTCTCTGTGTTTTCCTATCTATGATAATTCTTTCTTGTGAGCTCATTTTGGACCGTCACCTCGTCCAATTCTCCATTGCTCTACCCAGATTGATTCAGCTTCTTGAGCTGATCACTATACATCACTTTTTCATTGAAAACAACATCACAGCTCCTAATTATTTTCTTAGTTCCTAGATTCCAAAACCAGAATCCGAAATCATCAGAGCCATAACCAATAAATGTGCACCTCATAGACTTAGCATCTAGCTTCTTTCTATTTTCCTTATCAACGTACACAAAAGCTTCACAACCAAAAACTTTGAGAAATGAGAGTTCTACCTTTTTACCTGTCCATGCCTCTTCTAGAATTACACCATCTAGAGCTGTAGAGGGTCCTCTGTTAATCAGGTAAACTACAGTATCCACAGCGTCTACCCAAAACTCTAAGGGCAAACCAGCATGCAATCTCATACACCTTACACGCTCCATTACTATTCTGTTCATCCTTTTAGCAACTCCATTTTGCTAAGGTGTCCTTGGAACCATCCTTTGCCTATGTATTCCATGCATATAACAATACCAGTTGAACTTGTGGCTGCAGAACTCACCACCATTGTCAGATCTCAGGCACTTCAATCTCCTACCTGTTTCATTCTCAACCATAGCTTTCCAAATCTTAAAAGTGTCAAAAATGGCAAATTTCTTCTTTATACAATAGACCCATACCTTTCTTATAGCATCATCTATGAAAGAGACATAGTAATATGATCCTTCAATAGAAGCAACCTGAGCCGGTCCCCACACGTCTATGTGAACAAGCTCCAATTTGTGCTTCTTCTTTGTTGACCCAGTTTTGAGAAAACTCACCCTTTTCTATTTTCCAAAAATACTGTGCTCACAAAAATCTCGATCTATGCTTTTCAAATCTGAAAGCTTACCTTTTAACTTAAGAATAGACATTCCCTTCTCAGTCATGTGGCCGAGCCTAGAGTGCCACAACTTTGCATCCACATCTAAAGTAGATAATACAGAAGGAGACGTATCAGTAATACAATTACATAAATAGAGAGTACCTACTTTCTTACCTCTGGCCAATACAAGTGCACTCTTAGTCACCTTCCAAGATTTAGCTGTGAGAGTTACAGTACAACCCTCATCCCCTAACTTTCCTGCAGAAATCAAATTCCTCTTCAAGCTGGGAACATGCATGACATCTCTCAACACCCATGTGTTGCCATTCTGCATTTTCAGCTGCACTTTTCCTTTGCCAACTATTTTACAAGGCTCATCATCCCCTAAATAAACTATTCCAAAATCTCCATGGACATAGTCACTAAAATATTCTCTATTAGGGGTAGCATGAAAAGAGGCACCATAATCTAAAACCCAAGATTTTATATTATTATGCAAAGAGAATATAAGAGCATCTTGTGCAGTACCTACAACTTTTGCTTCTTCTTTACCTTCATGTTGATTGTCCTCTTTAGGTTTTGACCAGCAATCTTTGCTTATGTGCCCTATCTTTCCACAATTCTAGCATTGTGGCTTCCTGCCATTTCTAGATTTGGATCTACCTCTCACCTTTGACTTAGACCTTGATCTCCCTTTCTTGCTCTTCTCTTTTTGCCTTCCCCTGCTCTCAAAACTTAAAGCGTTCCCTGATGTTTCCTTTGTGCTTTTCCTACGAATTTCTTCATTCAAGATTACACTAACAACATCATCTACTTTTAAAATATTTGAAGTAGATGCAGTATTACTAACTGCCATTGCCAAGCTATGCCAGCTCTCAGGTAAAGAGCATAAGATTAATAGAGCTTTAATTTCATCATCAAACACTATTTTAACTGAATTTAATTGATTTACAATTCCATGCAAATCATTTAGATGATTAGATACAAATCCACCTTCCTGCATTTGCAAATTAAATAACTACTTCATAAGATATACCTTATTTGAAGCAGAGGGTTTTTCATATAAATTTGCTAAAGTAGTCATTAACTCTACCGTTGACTTTGCCTATGATAAATTAGATATCACAGTAGATGCCATACTCAATATTATAGATCTAAGAGCCTTTCTACCAAGAACTTCCCATTCTTCATCTTCCATGTCTATGGGCTTCCTTGAAACTCCACCTAACGATAAGTATAGATCTTTCTGATACAGATAATCCTCTATCTACATTCTCCATAATTGGTCATTCTTGCCATTGAACTTCTCCATTCTCAGTTTACTTTCTTCTACCATTGCTTCTCCCACTCAAACAGAAATCCCCGTGAGTAACCTGTAATCAATACACACTAACCAGATCTGAAACACCTGTTAGTCAACCTGATCTCTGATACCACTTGTTGGGGATCAACCAACAATCTTGATTACAATGTAAAAGCAACTAAATGCGGAATATAACCAGAAAGATAAGTAACTAGAATCAGAAAATAGCAAACAATAAGAGATATAAGAAACCACCCTGAAAACTTGTATTAAATTCTTTACAGAAGGAATACAATTGAAGAAACTTCTTTTCTTCCACACCTCTCTCAGATGTACAGATCTCTTTCCAGATCTCTTTCCCTCAAGAGCTCTCTCTCTCAATTACAATCAACTCCAACACTTGGATTGATACACATATACAATTCTTGTACTATTACAATTCCCATAAGCTATGAAGATCTAATCCTATATATAATATTAGGAAACATGAGCATAAAATTACAGCCATTAGATGCACCTCCTAATCAAGGGCTCAAAACAGTCTTACTAAAGATAGAGATGCGGACTTAAGACTAACACTTAATCCTATCATGCAAACATTTTGTTTTGTCCATGAAAATAGATTCTGGACGCACAGGTGATCGATGTCGGTCCCTGCCTGTCTGCCTGTGACCGACGTCGGCCGATTATGACCGACACCAGCATCTCCTAGTCGACTCCTGACCGACATCAGTTGCTCCTGACCGACACCGGTGACTGTGTAATTCTTGCAACTTCTGCACTTGCTCATTTGGTGAAGCTTTTAGCTCCACACCTCAACATATTCCACATTAAGCTTCACCAATATGGATCCTATACTCTTAGCTCAATAAGTGATTGAATAAGTTACTATTATAGACTAGTTTGCTTTAAAAGAGAGAGATATGAATTAATAAAAATAAAATTACATGATTATGAACCTAATAATGGAGCAAATATTATCACAAAGACACAATAATTATCCTATATAAATTTAGTGTGGGAAAAACTCTAGTGGGTGAGGCAATTACACCCCCCTTTCCACTCTATGATTTATAAAATGTACAAGTTACTACCAAAATTTGGCCTTCATTGACAAAGCTTTCACTACTATCTATCTAAATCTTGCACATAATATTCTTTTGCACTTTTCAAACACTTTCAATAAAAACCAACTCTGAAACAATCACTAAAAAACTAAGAACCATTGAAGATAACATGAACCAAGACTCAACTTGTTATCTTTAAATGTGAATCCAATTTTAAGATTCTTATGATGTCTTCTTCCTTATTCAAGGCCTATATTTATACCCTCACACTTTGGAGTCTACCAAGAATCTCAAACAAATCATCTTTGGGAAGTGGGAACATTTGCAACCATTCCATTTTGGACTCTTTGTCTCTAAAAAAAATTATCGATGTTTGTAGACTAGTGGTAACATAACTACTGATGTAGTTACACATCTATAAACTATGGACACTGACTATTATGTAATCATTGGGGTAGTTATGCAACTTTCACCTGCATGTAGTGGTGGTTTTAATATCTATAGTAAACATTGTAATTTCAAGAGCAAAATAACACTTCATCGCTATGAAGATGTCTAGGTCACCCCCACACTGATTCTACCACTACAACATATTTGATCTAATGTTTTGTACATGAAGTGTTTTAAAGCATGAATTATATACAATTTGTTATGATGGAAACATCTAGTATACATGACTAGGATATTAGCATCAAATTTTGGATCACATTATAAAGATTTAATCAAACTAAAAACACCTTTATAAATAACATCTTGATATCATGGTTTTGAAATAAATCAATATAAGCTCAACCGAATCATCTAATTATTATTATAAACAACACTATGCATCTTTTGAAACTATATTTTTGAAGAATAATATAATAATTTGAAACTAAAAATAGCTCATCAAAAAATAAAATAATGTCATTTTCATATTGAAGGTCATTACATAGTGTTCAAAAGAAATGCAAATTTTCAATATATGTATTTTCACAATAGGCAGAGACTTAAACCATTTTATTCATTATATTCAAAACCATTGGCCTATTCATTAAAAACTAAAAACACAAAAACCCATCAAATATTTTGAATACCTCAAATGATGATTATTAAGAGGATTGCTTTCTTCAAATTGAAACCATTCAATAAGATTTAAATATAATGCATGCTTTCACCTTATGAAACTGAACTTTGAAATAACCACTTTATGAAAACTCATTTCATAAGAAATAAATTGGTGTTTATTCATAGCTATGACAAAAATGTACATTGTATATTTAGAAACTAACCCATAAAACTGCTTCAAGGGTGAGACATTCAATTTCCACACACACACAACAACTTATTCATTATCTCTATCTAGAATCAACACCATTTATCCAAAATGAACCCCATTTAATCATTCATACCCTGTAAATCCCTTTTAAATTAAAAATAAATGCCTTTCAATCATACCTAAATAATAAACTATAGTTTCAAAATGAATGGCAAAATAATTCATTTAAAAAATGAAAGAATATGAGTGACCAATACTTATTACCTCAAAAAATGCTTCCAAAATATTTTCATGCATCTTTATCATCCATTTAAATTTAAAAAAATGTTTTTCCAATGAAAACATTCATATTGAGCTACCTCAAACTTCGAAACCATTTTACTTGCATTTCTCAAAACTAAACAAGAAATTGAATTCGTACACTACCAATATCAAACAAGATCTAAATGAAGCTTTAAACTCTATAAAACACTTTCTAAAGTTATACTACACATCCAAGATTGTTCATGAAAACCAATTAAATAATGAGCTTATAAAACCATAAAGATCAAGAATCTTAGAGTGCACCATCTGAATCCCTAGGCTTCTACATTGCATTCACACTAAAGGTACATGTGGTGGAGGTGCTCAACATTAAATTCTAGCACATACATTACAATTAAACTACGAACCAAAAATAATAACAAAAACTTCTCAAATATTTCAAAATTTATATGATTGCACAAAACATCAAAATACCATGTTTTGAGTTAATGTTTCATTTTTTACCCTAGTAATGAAGTCATCAAACAATTTTTCATCTTATTACCATGGTGACTAGGTAAAATAACCACATAGGGTCCAAAACATATCAAGGTGATTATCTTACTCATTATCAATGTGTATATTGCATCCCAAAATAAAACCTTGTTGACACTAATGCCAAGTATTATGCTTGTTCACTATGATGATTATTTTACATTCAAATTCTATATAAAAAATCCACTCAACACCTTAATTTTATACTATTAAAAGAGGATCACATCAATGTAACCATACTATTTTTTCTGACTTCAGTATCCAAATTTATTTCATCCTTCATAAAATTACTATTTTCATCCTAATAAAAATAAACTATGCATTGAATATTGTTACTATGCCCGAGGAAACTAAAATGTGACTGTATAGTTGATAACATTACCAATAATGTTCAAAAGAGAAGAATTGTGTTAGACTGAACTTTGAAGTTCATGATGCATGTCTTTTATTCAGATTTAAAAAGATCAAAAATATCATAGAGTTTAACACACATATTTTTCCAGTGCAAAATGATATTTGAGTGAGAGTCACAGTCAACAAGTGTTTACAACCTCAACTAACTTGAATTAAATGCTAAAAAAATCAAATGTTGTGTTTTATCCTTGTATGAAAGTGCCAACTATTAAACATGTTTAATTGAAATAATAATCAATCAAGTTTTCAAGTATGACAATAATCAAAATTAACTTATATCATAACAAGCACAAAGTTAGATATGCAAGTAGGACCCCACCAAGTAACGTTGTTGAGTCACAAGGTAAGAAAGTTTTTATAGCAATTTTCCTAAGATAAAGTTTTCTTTTTAAAAGAGAGGTATAAAATTTTATGATAACACCACCATATTATCAATGGCTCACCACCAAATTTCAATTGGTAAGTCATGTGATAAGAGACCTTATTACACTATTTAGAGAGTAATTAATTCAATTTGAGGGGGTGTACCACTGCATCAACCAATAAATGCCCTCATTTGGAGAAGAATGAGATTTTATAATAAATGAACATTCAAGGGATGGAGTGAAAAAATATGTTTCCAAAATAAGTAGGATACAAGTTAGGAAGGGGCCTAACAAAACGATGGATAACCTCGACCTCCTTTCACCAGTACAAAGGACATGACCTTGGCCTAATAGTAAAAGGGCCCCTATCTATTTATGTCTCAACCTCCATATATCAATATTGGTTGTGCATAAGGACCTATCTATATGTAGGGTTCAACCTATTGATGTGAGGCTTAACTTTGGCTTCTCAATAAATCTACTATTTGGCTAACAAAGTATCTCTATTTAAACTAGACAACCTAACCAATTTGGGCTAAATAAATTATATATATTTGTATTAGGGGTATCCTAGCCTATAATATTTTATCCTCATTACCTTATAGTTAAGCAAGGTGGATGGACCCAATTCCCCATATAGATAGGCCCTCATGCCAACCCCCCTTGATAATTTATATTAGATAATAATTGATGCCATAGATATAGATACACCCTTGTGTCGAACCCCCTTGGTTATAAGGTGGTGTACACATTCCATTTTAATCACTTTTGTGTCAAAATTTTAAAATAGAATGACTTTCCACAATTACACATAGAAAAATTCATCTGTTCACCTAACATGCGAGTTTGAATTCACTTTGGGCCATCTCTAGGTGGGATAATTCACCATATTAGATCTGTTCAATTATCATTATGGTCATTTCCTCTTGCCAATTATTTTATTCTAATATATTGAGGTATGTTCCTATTATTGGTTTTGAGGCATTGATGTGTCATTGATGTCAAAATCAAGATGGATGTCATTAATGTCAAGATCAAGAGTTGAGGCCATGCATGGTGGAGTGGTATGAGACAAAGAAGTCTTATGACAAGATAAAATTTGAAGGCAACATTTTGTTTCTCTATTGAGAGATAATTTTAAGGAAACCTAGTAATTCTTCTGAGGTTGATGGCATGTCAAGGTTAAGATCATGATGCAAGGTAAGTTATTGTTGAGTATTGGTGTCTTGAGAAGCCTAGTCTAGTCATGTGAGGTGTATGCATAAAATCATAGTGAAGCTTGGTGAATTATGTCAGTACATGTATGAGAGAGTGTATCAATTTTTTTAAACATGTGAAAGAGTCAAATAATCCTTCAGAAGAGTTCCAAGGTCAATCTTGAAGCTTAGTCCTTGCAGTGAAAAACCTAGTAAAAAGGCATAGGCCTGGTATCATGATCAGATGAGTTGTCTAAGATTTGTGAGAGAAATTTTGGTAGTGTTTGATCATGGTATTACATTTTATGACATAAGGATGAGGATTTTATAATACTAAAATAGGTTTCAATTAGTGATCAAGGTCTAAGTATGACTCGAAGTTCAAGGCCTAGTGTGCAAAGAGACCTAGTGTGACCTAATGAGGGGTCAAGTTTAGTTCCCAAGGTGCTAGAGCTCATAAGAGAATTTTCAGAGGTGTGATAGTTTGTGTCAATTTTTTTTACCAATTTTGAGGTCAAATCCTGAAGGAGAAATCATGAAATTTGGTGTTGAGTTTTTATGTGTGCATAGAATGAGTTATTGTAGACTGAAGAAGGATTTTCTTATGCTCATTGGCAAGTGCAACATTTTCATGAAAACATAATCAGTTCATGGAATTTTTGGAATGGTCCTATCTTGAATTTCCTAGAATTATTTTTAAATTTTAGGGGCAATCCTTTATGAACGATTGCTAAGAATAGAAAGTAATCAAAACCCTCCTAAAACCCTCATAACGACCCAATAAATAGGAAAGATCTAGTTGAAAATGAATCAGAATGGATTGGATGACCTATTTTTATTATTTTATCTTGTATAATACTCTCCCAAGTTTTACCAAGTGTCATTTTTCTAACAAAAAAGTGAATGGAAGCTACAACAAACCCCTTGTTTCTCATTTTTTTGATGTAGCAGGCAGGGTTGACCATGTCAAAGCATGGAAGTTGTTGAAGGTTGAATATTTAGACCCATATCTTATGAACATGGTGGTATTTTAGTATGTTTCATGCCTTAAATATTCTAAACCAATCATGTACATTGACCTATTGCTAAATAGGCCTAATGAGGAAGACAGTGAGAAAACTAGGCAAAAGTGAGAATGAGATTAGGGATGGGTTGTAGTGGATTAGGGATAGATCCAAATGAATGGGGTCATTATTTAAGACCTATATAACCTTTACACCTTGAATATAAGTTTTTTTTATCCTCATAAATAATCAAAAAGTTATTCTCAAAGTGAGTTGTCTAACATAATGAGGTCTGTGTAGGGTGAAGACATGAGATTGGTTTGTAAGACTAATATTGATATTGAACCATGTAATATATATATATATATATATATATATATATATATATATATATATTTAAATATGTTATAATAATTCTTAAATATCATATAAACCCATTTAAATTTCATAAAAGGGTTCTCACAAGTGTTCTAAGACTTGGTTTTCATGATTGTGTTTTTAGACCTACAAGCAGTTTTTTGTGTATGAGTGAAAATGATATTCTTGAGTATTTTTGCATAGAGTTGAAGAATAAAATACACATTAAGTTGTTATATATGTCTCATAGTCTCATTTTCATTATTTTATGCATGATAAACTATGAAAGTGTGACAATTTAAAGGTTATTGACTAGGTTTTTGAAGCATGTGTGTAGTTCTTAGTAAGCATATGAAAATGGTTGGTTTGAGGTCTTCTACCCTATTTGGTGAAATCCAATAAAAATTATGATGAAATTTAGGTCATGTATTTTATATCCATGTGATTTTTTTTTTATATGTAAAATTTTAGTGTATGCTTCATATTTTCAAGATAGACTTTCTGGCAGTGAGAAGGCCTAATTATGAGTAGACCTAATTATGTGGTTCAAGGAGTGAAATGAGCTAAATGGTGTTGTAAACCTAAGGTGATATTATAAGGGGTATAATTTAAGTGTGTATTAAGTTTTTCATCCATTTTTGGAGGCTCAAGGTGTTCCAAGGTGGTCAAGGTGAAACATGTGCTTTGAGAATGCCTAATTGCATTAGTTCTCTATTAGGCCTAATGGTGGTTTTGGCCCTTAAGGGTAATGGTAGACCTTTTTATCACTTGTGAAATATATATATATATATATATATATATATATATATATATATACTACAAGGGTGATTAAATAATTTAAAATTTCTTTTACAACCAATATGGGTAAGATCAAGAGTCAAGTATAAAGAGAAGCTCTAATAGGCCTAATTGACTAGTTAGAATATTGAAGACATGAGCGAATGACATAGAATTTTAGAAACCAATTAGATGGATTTAATATCATTATATAGGTGTGATTAATATTTCATGAATATATAACTATATTTATATAGGTGATTATCAAGGTCATGTGACCTAATTATGCCAAGGATAGGGTTAGTTGAGCGAGAAGGCCTAATAGGCTATTTGAGAGAGATAAAAGAGTGAGAAGAGAAAAATAAGGTGGTCATATTTAGTTTATTGAGTAATAGGTTTTTAATTTATATCATATATTCAAGGTATCTTATTTGGTTATAGGTTACCTAGGGGGTTAGAGCCTCCTTTCAAATTGGTGCTTGCTAAAAGACTAGTTGAGTTGGTGCTTGACCAGAGAAGGGGTTGGTGCCTCTCTAAATTTTGATTCATTGACTATAGGTCTATATTCCAAGATATGTGTTAGATTTTTTTATTCCCCAAGATTTTTTCCCACATATCTCATATGTTCTTATGTTTTTTTCTTTTATATATGTTTTTTTATGCATTGGTTAATGTATGTATATGAATGAATGTTTCATGGATGTTAAGTGAAATTGAAATATTGTTTTAAGGAAACTAATTAACCCCCCATTTCAATAGCTATAATTTCAAAAAAAATTATTATATCAGGTTCTTTTTATAAGGCTAATATCCTAAAAGAGATCCTAAGCAATCGAAGATGGCTAGTCAAGCACAAGGTGGTTTTTCTACAAGCAAAACTCCATTGATTAATGGATCCAATTACACTTTTTGGAGTGTCAATATGAGGAAATATTTTATGTCTCAATGTCATAATGTTTGGAAATCAATATTTTATGAATATACTGCACACCCTATTCCTCCTATAGATACAACAATCAAGAAGGCTAGTGACAATACTTTAAAATTAATGAATGGTATTATGTGTGGCCTATCAGAGGTAGAAATTGTGAAGGTGATTCACTATATGTCTACTAAATAAATGTGGGCCAATTTGATTAATATTAATGAGGGAGACTCCAAGGTCAATTTTTCTAAGTTGCTAACCCATAGAAGATAAGTTGAAAGCCTAAGGATGAATGAGACCATTATAGCCTAATTATTGAGGGTTGATGAAGTGGTCAACTATCATAAGAGGCCTAGGTGAAGAATTGAAAGAGTAAACTATTGTTTAAAAGATTTTAATATCTCTAACTCTTAAATTTGATTCTAAAGTATCTGATGTTGAATAAATGCAATATCTAGACAAGCTAGAGATGGATGGACTTCATGGCACCCTAAAAGCCTATGAGATGACAAGTGAAGGAAGACTTGTAAAGAATGAATTTGCATTCAAGGGAAAAAAATAAGTGAAAAGATAAGAATACACAAGGTAAGAAAGTCAAATATAATGATGAATCTAATATCGAAGATGATGAGTTAATATCTATGTTTACAAAAAAATTGAAAATCGGTTTAGGTAAATACAAGGGTAAGTTACCCTTTAAATATTTTAATTGTGGAGAGATTGGACAATTTGATAAAAATTTCCCTCATAATCATAAGGAAAAATATTATGAAGAGCATGATAAAATTCATGATAATGATAAAAATTCATAGAGGTCTAACAAGAGCAAGAAAAGCTTCATAAGGTATGATGACAAGGAAAAAAATTCAAGAACAAAAGAAGTGTTTACGCCAAGGAAGATTGCATCTCATCTGATGAGAGTGAGAGAAGTGATTATAAGAGTGACCATGAAGGTGATGGTCTTGATGTCAATGAATTACTCTTCATGGCTGAGGAAGGAAGTTGTTCAAATCAAGAAGAGTCCATATGGATTGGAGGTATTGTTGGTGATTAAGATAAAGAAGAAGATGAGGTAGACTTTGAGTTTGAGTTTATGAATACTTTAGAAGAACTAAAGATGGTGAAGAATAATAATAGGGTGACGACCTCTCTTATCAAATACTATGATGAGAAAATCAACTTGTCTAAAGTTAGATTGAGAAACAACTCCAAGGAACAAGAGAAAATAGTCAAACAATTGGAGACTCGAATTGAGATCATGACTACAAGTTTAAAGGCTAAAGAAGAAGAATGTGTAAGGTATGTAAATAAAGTGGATTCCTTGAGAGCTAAGATTGATCAGATATTAAGTAAGGTTAAGTCCTTTGTGAAGTTTGAAAATAATAATAATGATCTAGATAACATCTTGAGTAGTCAAAGTATTGTTAATGACAAAAAAGGTCTTGGTTTCAATAGAGACCAAAAGAACACTAATGAGATCAAAAAGGTCTATGGTCAATCAAGAAATGATGGTGTTGGTAGAATGAAGACTAATCCTATCAAGTAGTATAATGGTATAAGGTATTTTAATCCTTTCAATGGATATTTTTATTCATGTAACTAATTTGGTCATAGAGCAAGGTATCGTAGAAGGCCCTCCAAGAATTAATATGCATGGAAATATGAGGATATTCATCAGTCAAGAAGTATGGTTCATGGTGTGTTTCCATTAAGATGAATAGTATGTTTCAATTGTCAAAAGGTTGGTCGTATGATAAAGTTTTATAATCATGGAATCTCAAGTCAAAACAAGAAAGTTGAGGCCCCTAGAATATAAGAAAGAAGATAAGACAGTGAGTGAAAACCCAAGGTAGCTAAGTTTAATGACTAATCTGCAAATCCAAGTGGACTATTTTCCATGGTGGACTATAGTCCAGATGCAAAAGAGTGCTAAGAATTCTCCCTATCAACTCAGATTGTGGATGAAGGAGTCAAGACCAATAGACCAAGCTAAAATGTTGTTTAAATAGAGAATGAAAAGATCAAGACAAAAGGGATATTCAAGCCTAAGAGGATCATGAAGGAAGTTCAATCTAGTAAGGACATGGAAATTTTGGAATCTCCTAAGTTTACATTATTCTAATACCCTATAGTAGAGGTGACTCCATTAAGCTTCATGGAGGCACTCAAATAGTGATCAAAAGCATGAAGGATGCTTGGTATTAGGGGGAGCTTTGTGTCCTTTGTTGACATTTAGATCCAGGGTTTAGTCAAGAGTTTTCTATAAGGTGTGATCACAAGAGATGGGTCATAAAGAGTTTGTATGATAACTTGATCAAACCACGTCATAGTCATGATAGTGTCTAATTATGTCATGAAGATAAGGGGAGCCAATCATGCTCCAAGAGTAGGTCTAAGGATCAGATAGTCTCCAAGAAGATGACCCTTTGTCATTAATGTCAAAGGGAGAGAAAGTTCTAGTTTGGAAAAAAGGTTAGTGTTGGCCAAATTTGGCCTACATATAAAACTTTTCCTAGATCTAGAGGGAGAAGATGAGTAGAGTCCTAGTTGAGAGAGTGATCTAATGGAAAAAGGGGAAGATACAATTCAAGGGAAGATCACTTGTCACTTGCAAGCTTTTGAAACACTTTAATCATGATAAAAGTGTGAAATTGGTGATTTTAAGGGCCAAACTGTCATAACATGTCATGTAGAAATGAGCATAAATATACCCTATAAGTTTGGCATCTTGATGAGTTTTCAATCTCAATATGTATGCCTTCAAAAATGATCTAGTAGTGTGGGACATGCCTAGAAATGTCAAGTTAAGACCACAAGAGATAGCTATTTGGATTCAAAAATCCATAACAAGTTTCAAGTTGAATGTTGGGTTGATAAGTGGCATGATCTCAAGGGCCTAGAGCAAAGATCAATGGCATGCGGATGATATCATGAGATCAAAGAGATCTATGGTGCACATTTAATCATGTAATTAAATATCAATGGTGATCTTGAGGTCAAAAGGTTAGAGGATATTGATGATAAATAGGAAGGTGATAAGTGTCAATCATGGTGACCTCGAAGAGAGATATATAGCCCATGTTTGATCATATTTTTAGATGTAGATCAATGGTCCATGTTTTATCTTGTAGATCAAATATTAACATAGTACATTTAATTGTGCAAGAGCATATTGATAGTGTGAGTGAAGTCAAAAGTTAATGAGCCTAAATTACATGTGAGGCCACCATGTGGCATAAGCACATTAACCGAATGAAGACTGATAGCAAGGCCCATATGAGGCATGTGGGATTGTCAAGTATCACATTTTTTAAGGACAAGACAAATATCAATGTGAGGCTACCAAGTGTCACAATCTAGAAAGCAAATCACATATCAATGACAATGATGAAGATCAAAGCTAAGAGACTCTCAAGGAAATCGATGGATTAAGTTTGATCAAATCTCCAAAGGGCACATGATGAGGACATGTGTCTAAGGTGACAATGATTAGGTTTTAAAATGGAAAAAGGCAACTCAGGGAAACATCACATAGGCAGGCATGTCAGATCAAAAGATTGTGCTACCCAGGTAAGCAAATGCATAAATGCGAGATCAAATATGATATGGGTTACCAGAAGTAAACCTTGTAGGTCAGAGGGTGCCATTAAAGCTTAGCTAAATCTCTCAAAATCTCTTAGACATAAGTTCTATGTCTTTCAAGATCAAGAAACCCTAGCCTGTGGATCTTCATTAAGATTATGACTATATGAAAACCAATAAGGTGATTGGTTTTCATCTATAGTGGACCTATATTTAGGGTGTAAAGTAATGGTAAAAATGTGACTATGAAAGGAATGTCAAAAGGGACACCAATGAATGAGTTCAAGTCTGATAACATAAGTAACATAGCAAGATAAAGCATGGTGTTGTAAGCTCATTAAGAAGATGGAGAGTTTGGAGGGTGAGAAAGATAGTGGAGCATTCAATGAAATTTCAAAAGTCTTTGGAGATTGTTACCTTTTGAATAGACCATGACTCATCATCTTTAGCAAGTTCTTATCATATAATGTGTTATAAGCAAATGAGAGGGCTTGAAAACTATTTAAAATTGATGAAAGTTAATTTGTAGAGGTAGGATTAAAGCTAATCAATAAAAAAGTGGTTGGGCCTCATTTATTATTTATGTTTGCTCACTCCCCTCTCTCTCTTCCCCTTTTTCTATATATCTTCCATTTCTCCCCCAAGAAAAAGACTCTTATGCTTTTGGAATGCCTAGGCTATGCCATGATTTGTACTGCAACACCTATTTGATGCAATAAAAGACTAAATTCCTTTTTACAAGTGGAATTGAAGTGTATCCTATCAAATCATTGATGTGGTTAAGTGAATGCATGTTTTCCTTTGCCTTTATCTAATTTTTCTCACCTTCATGAATTATTTTTTATCTCTCATAGGTCATTTGAAGTGCCACAAATATATTATTGGTTAGTTTAGAAGTGTACAACAACCCTCCCATGCTAGATTGATAGCTATTCAGTGCCTTTTTATGAAATACTTATGTGAAAGCTGATCAAAAAGTGAATGAAGTAATATTTTCAATCTTAAAAGTGTCAAATAGTGTGTCTTGTGTAATTATAAGTGTTCAAAATATTTGTGCATCACCTCCTTTTACAATTTTTCATGCATTATTGTCTATTTTTTTCCCTTTTCTAAGCAAGATATTAGTTTAGGTGATAGATCCAAGGTAACCATCCCTCTCTAGAGGCTCAACCTCACTATAGGATACCCAAAACCTAAGGTTGTTCCCATTTTATGACTTATTTGGAGAGAGCCTAAAGAACTCCCTCCATGGGTGAAAATTAAGGCCATGATAGTTTCTATCATGCCTAATGGGACCCATTCTCCATTGTGTAACTAAAGTTTAGAATTGAGGATAAGTGTTTATAGCAGAGAAAGTCATCCATCATCATCAAAAGCTAAAGATTCTTCAAATTACAGAGTTCATAACATCATCCAGGCAATACTCTCATGCCAAAGGTTACTAGACTACTAGTAAAGGTATTCCTCTTGAATTCATTGAGTTGCCTTCTACTTCATATAAAAGAGAAAGATTTGGTAGGATGAGACCATATCCTTAGAATAAATATTCATCTCCTAGTCATCCTATTATCCTAAGTAGTGCAATTTTCACTATCTAAATGGTCATCAGAAACCAAGTGTTTGTTCCATTCAATAGGGGTAGTCCACTGAATTTAGCCCATTTTGATGAAATTATTGTATATTCCCTTAATAGTATCCCATTCTTCTACAGAAAAGATCAAACAACTATTATTGAACACATCTAATATGTTACCAACCTTTATTCAGTTCACAATGTTGTTCAAGATAATGTAGCTATTAGAATGCTTGTTGTTTCCTTCAAAGGAAAAGCACTAAAATGGTATAGGAATATCCCACTAAATTCCATTGCTACCTGGGATGAATTAAGTGCATCCTTTGTCAGATGATTTAATGAAAAATATGATCACCTATCCTTAATTGAATAGTTGACTGCCATACAGAGAACTCCTCTTGAGTTCATGTTTGATTTTAACCTCATATTCAAAAAGATGTGGACTAGGATACCTACATTGATTACACCATCCTTAGAATATGCCTTTGTGTACCATATAAAATCCATTAACTCTAATATTAGTGTGATGATATAATCAATGGTGGTATTACCTTCCAGATGCTTATGAGGTTGCAATAAGAGCAAAGAACATCTTGATACAAGATGTTAAACTCTCTCCAAGGCCTTTAATGCCTATATTCTTAGAATTAAAGTATATGATAGTTCCTCAAGTCCCTCAAATCCCATCTTTAACTCCTATTTTATCCCCTAAAGATCAACTCGTAGCCCCTTCTAGTCAAGCTAGTGAGCTTGGAGAATTGAAAAGTTTGTTATAATCTTTTGGGAATGAAATAGTACAACTCAAGAGATAGTAATATCAGGATAATAGGCCTTATCAATAACAAAATTAGACCACATATCAGCCCTTTAGAGATCAAAGGCCTCCTTATCAAGGGTTCAAGGAAAATAGACCACCCTACCAACCACAAGGAGCCATAACTCAGGCTAGACCATATGTAGCACTTGATATTAGTAGAATTTCCAATTTAAAAGATATTGGTCCCACATCACTTCAAAATAACTTGATGCAAGATTCAGGTTGGCGGCCATTTAATCTCAATGATGCTCAAAACCAAGCCTTGGTGTCACAATAAATTAATATGCCACAAATAACACAAAAAGATTTTTATATTCAGGGTAGTCAGTACCAAGAAAAAAATTTGGCATCACAAGGAGAGACTCAACAAGTTTAAGGGTAGCTTGATGCCATTAATGTGAATTGGCAAATGGATGACCATGTTGCATTTAATCAGAGTGTTGAGACTAGCAATACAAGTTGTCTAGTTGTAGCTCTAACTAGAGATAAAAGAAGGGCCATTGATGAGGCTCAAGATATGAGAAATGATTCAAGTACTCCTAATGTTGTCTCTAAGAGTACCAAAGATCAACTTATTTCCCCTACAACATATAAAAAATAGAAGACAAAGGTTGGAAAGGTCCATCAAGTACCTCTTTTCTGTGAAAAACCAATGGATCAAAAAGTGCAGTCAAAGGTTAGTGGATCTCAATTCAGTATAGTGGATCAAATTAAGAAGTATAACATTAGCATTAACATGTGGTATTCCCTCTCTATTTTAGGATAAAAATATATGCTCATTCAAGAGCTTTCAGCACTTAGATTGTCTCAAAAACTAGCTGAGAAAGAAGGTGTTATCCTAAGTAACAAGTAAAATAGGTACATAATATGGTAAAGATAAATAAAACTAAGGTAAACCCAAATAAAAATCCTCCTTTCTACCTCTCTTTGATAGTTTTTGAACTTTGGTTCATAGCTGTATGGTGGATAGTGGAGCCAGTAACACTATTATGCCTAAGCAAATTGCAAACAAGATTGGTCTTATTTATGAACCAAATACTAAATGACTATTGAAATGATATGGATCACCAATAAATATAGTAGGCATTATCAAATATCTATAATTGACACTACATTCTTATCCTAATGTTATCATTCAGTAGGATGTAGTTATGGTAGACTTGCCTTGCCATGTGTCTATCAAGGGACTTCACCTTAAAGATTGGAGGATACTTATCAGCTAATTGGACATATATAGTGTTAATAACTAGGTATGTTACCAAAGTAACAATACATTCTGAACCTATTTCACATTTTCATTTGAAGTCATATATATGCCAAGTGTTATGAACACTAACTATGTTATCTCGGATGAGGTGCTAGAAAATAATGAAGTGAAAATTGAATAACCTTTAGATGGACTTCTAGATATATTATTTGATGAGTAGGCCTCTAATTTTCATGATCATGATCCTTATAAGCTAATTGAAGAAGCGATAATTAGTGTTTATTAACTCCATGAGAATGATACACCAATTCCAGCCGTGACAAAGAATGATAAGTTTAGTGATGGTCTATGGTAATTATACTTTGATGGATTAAATAATAAGCATGGTAATGAGGATATAATTATGTTTATTTATCCAGAAAATCAAAGGTATTTCTCTTCTATTAAGTTTCATTTTGGTTGTTCAAATAATGTTACAAAGTATGAGGCATTAGTTCACAATTTGCAGTGGGCTAGGAAAATGAAAGTTAACACCTTACAAGTTTTTGGTGATAGTGAACTTGTAGTTCACCAAGTAAGAGGTTTTAATGTATGTAAAAACTTATTACTTATATCCTATAAGCATAGGGTATGGGACTTAATTAAGGATTTTTAGGCTTTCAACATTCAAGCAATACCAAGAGATGAGAAAAAACATGCAGATAGATTGGCTACCATTGGAGCATAATTTAGTATCTCAACTAAGATAAAAAGTGATAAAAATCAATCACACATTAAGGTGGTTATAAGGCCTTTATTCCAAATAACCATGAGAATTGGAAAGTATTTGAATATGATAATTAAATTATTCAGGTTTTTAATAGAAGAGGTCAAGTTTTCCTCAAGAAATCAAAGTTCTTGTAGAAGTATGGTGATCAGATTGTGAAATTGAAAACAAATAAGTTGTTAAAGGGATTGGTCATGCTTGAGTATATATTCAATGGTAATGATGAGTTGAGAAAGGAAAAGTTATCTTTGTCAATAAAGGAGGAACACTATGCCAATGTGGAGATTGTAACTGGTAAGAACTTAAAGTTGGGTAAGGTATGTAATCCTTCATAAAAGGAAGCTTTCATTGAATTATGCACAAGTTTTGTTGATGTGTTTTCATGGAAATATAGTGATCTCAAGGGATTTGATCCAAGTTTATCTCAACACACCATTGAATTAGAGGCTAAAACTAAACTAGTAAGATAAAGACAAAGGCCTGTCAATCCAAATCTTGAGTCTTTGATAAGATTTGATCTTCATAAGCTCATAGAGTCAGCTATTATATTTACAATTAAACACTCAACTTGGATGGCAAACCTTGTTCTAGTAAAAAATAAGAATGGTGAGATTAGAACATGTGTTGACTTCCATGATTTGAATAAGGCTTCCCTTATATATCACTATCCATTTCTATCTATGGAACAAATTTTATAGCTAGTTGTAGGTTCAAAGAGATTTTCTTTGTTGGATGGATATAGTGGTTACAATCAGGGTTTAGTCAAGGAAGAGGACCAATTCAAGACAACCTTCACTACAAAGTGGGGGATATTTGCATAAAGAAATATGCCCTTCATTTTATCTAATGTTGGAACAAACTTTCAGAGAGCTATGGATATGGAATTCTAAGGCCTTATTAACAGGTTTGTACTTGTTTATTTGGATGACATAATAGTGTTCTTAAACAAAGTAATCACATGGTTCATCTCAAGAAAGTGTTTGAAAGGTGTAGGCAATTTGGGGTATCTTTAAATCCCAAAAAGTGTGTCTTCTCAATTCATGAAGGTAAGCTCCTTGGACATGTGATTTCAAAACATGGTTTGAGTATAGATCCTAAAAGGATAGATTCAATTCTTACACTTTCCTTGCCCAAACATAAGAAGGCTTTGCAAATATTCTTAAGGAATATTAATTTTATAATAAGATATATTTTAGATTTTTCCACTTTAGCTAAGCCACTTACCGCCATGCTAAAGAAGAATCAGAGTTTCAGTTGGTCCAAGGAACGAGTAAAGAGTTTTTAAGAGATCAAGGAGGCTATAGCTAGTGCTCCTACACTCACAAACCTAGATATCACAAAGGATTTCATTTTGTACACTTGTGTTAACATAGACACCATTTCAGGCATTCTTATGCAATAGAATCATGAGGCTTTGGAGTAGCCAATAGCCTTTTTTAGTCAAAGCTTGGAAGAATATGAAACAAGGTACTTTTTTATTGAAAAACATGTACTTTTGGTCATAAGGTCTCTCAAAAAATTTAAATACTTGTTGTCTAACAATAAGTTACACCTAATGGTTGCTCACCCAAGCATCAAGGAGTTTCTCTTGAACAAAGACATAAATGAGAAAAGAGTTGGTTAGATAATGAAGGTAATAGAGTATGATATGGAAATCAAGGTCACAAAGCTAATTAGAGGCAAAGGACTTTGTGAGCATCTATCCTAAGACTTACAAGAGGCTAATGAGATGGTTTTGGTGTCAAATGATGAATAAGTTACAATTGATCATACCTCAACTTCCAGCTAGTTTCATGACTTGGTAAGATATTTCCAAGATGGTATTTATCCCTCCTATCTAAGTTCTTTAAAAAGAAGATAGTTCAGATTGTAATCAATTTTATTTCTTCTTGTTGATAGTGTTTTGTTCAAGAAAGATATCCATGGCATGTTTCCAAGATGTATATACCCAAGCCAAACATAGAGATTGCCTAAGTAGTTCCATGATGGACATCACAGAGGACACTATTCTATAAGGATCATGGCCCTTAAGGTCATTAGAGGTAGTTATCATTGGCCTAGCATATTTGGTGAGTACCATGTTTGGGTTAGGAAGTGCAAACAGTGTGCTATGTTTGTTGACAAAGTGAAACTTGCAGCCTTACCCCTCTAACCAATTATGATGGACCATCCCCTTGTCTAATGGGGATTGGATTTTATTGGTCTCATTAACCCCCTTCAAGTGTAGGACATAAATGGATACTAACTACTACATATTACTTCACTAGATGGATAGAAGCAGTAACATTGAAAGAAGTAAATGAATCTAATGTTCTAGATTTCTATGAAGGTTTTCTTACTAGATTTGGAGTTCCTTCAACCATTATTTTATGGATAGAAGTAGTAGCATTAAAACAAGTAAATGAATCCAATGTTCTATATTTCTATGAAGGTTTGCTAACCAGATTTGGAGTTCCTTCAACAATTATTTTTGACAATGTTATGGCCTTTGTGGGGACTAGGATCAACCAATGGGTTGTTCAACATGGTGTCTATCTTAGAACTTCATCAAATTACTATCCACAAGACAATGGTCTTGTTAAGTCTACAAATAAAAAATTGTTAAAGATCATAAGGATTATTGAAGATAATCAAAGGTCATGGTATCTCAAGTTGAAATCATCTCTATGGTATGACAGGATCACCTATAAAAGATTAATAGCCAACTCTCCAAGATGGTATATGGTAAAGAAGCAAGATTACCTATTTATCTTGAGTTACCTGATTTAAAGCTAATGTGTGAACTTGAGTTGTTGGAAAATGAACCAATGGAGATCATATATATTGAGTTTATGGAGTTAGAAGAGGTTTGAAATTAGTCCATATTAGCCATGGAAACCCATCAGGCACAAGTGAAGATAGCCCTCAATAAAAGAGCTTAGTCACAAAGTTTCAAAGGAGATTTGGTCCTCAAGTGGGATGAAGATAGAGCTAAACCAGGAGGCATACAAAGTTTGACTCTTTTTAGAGTGGTCAATACACAATCTCCAATCGTAAATCCCATAATTCCTTCCAACTTGCAAAGATGGATGGTCAGGAGCTTCCTATCTCAATTAATGGGATACATTTGAAACATTGCTATTAAGGAAGATAAGTTCCTTGTACATAATTAGTTTGTTTGTTTTCTTCTAAGTGTTATTTTAGCAGATTAGTTTGTTTGTGTTTTGTCCCAAATAAGTGCTTTGTTTTCACACTTGCTTTTTTTAGTTTAGTTTCCCTATTTTATATGTTTCCTTCCTTGTCTTGGTGGAATAGTTATCTTATTTCAAGTGAAAAGGTTTCTTGTAGTCATGGAGTAGATTTGTCATTATTTATGAGTCTAAAAGTCATGTAAATGTTTTGGTTTTCAATCATAGTATGGATGATTCCCAGTTGATTCGCCAAAGATGTTGGCCAAATTTGGCCTACATACAAAACTTTGCCTAGATCTGGAGGGAGAAGCTAAGCAAAGTCTTGGTTGAGAGAGTGATCCAATGGTGAAAGGGGCAAATAGACTTCATGAGAATATCACTTTTAAGCTTTTGAAACACTTTAAGCATGCTTAAAGTGTGAATTTGGTGATTTTAAAGACCAGACTATCATAACATGTCATGCAAAAATGAATAAGAATATACCCTACAAGTTTTGCATCTTTATGAGTTTTCTATCTCAAGATGTATACCTTCAAAAATTATCTAGCAGTGTGGGATGTGCCCAAAACATCAAGTTAAAACCACAAGAAATATCCATTTGGATTCAAAAATCCTTAAAAAGTTTCAAGTTGAACACGGGGTTGATAAATGGCATGATCTTGAGGGCATAGAATGAAGATCAATAACATGCAGATGATCTCATAAGGTTAACAAGATCAAATATATATGGTGCACATTTAATTGTGCAGTTAAAGATCAATGGCAAGCTTGAGGTCAAAATGTTAGAGGATCCTGAGGTTAAACATGAAGGTGCCAAGTGTCTTGATCATAATGACCTTGAAGAGAGATCTTTGGCCTGTGTTCAATCATATTATCATATGGAGATCAACAGTCTACATTTGATCTAGCAAATCAAAGATCAATAGAGTGTGTTCAATCATGCAAGAGAAAATCGATGGTGAGAGCGAAGTCAAAAGTTAATGAGCCCAAATTGCATGTAAGGCTGCCACATGGCATAAGCATATTAATTGGATAAATATTGATAGCAGGGCCTATAGGAGGCATGTGGGTCTACCAAGTGTCACACTTTTGAAGGTTGAGATGAAGATCAATGTGGAGCTACTAAGTGACACAATCTAGAAATTAGATAACATATCAAAGGTAATGATGAAAATCAAAGGCAGGAGACTCCCAAGGAAATTTATGGAGCAAGTCTAATTAAATATCCATAGGGCATAGGATGAGGATGTTAAGTTTTAAAATGGAAAAAGGTATCCTGAGGAAATGCCACATAGATAGACACATTGGATCAAAAGATTTTACCACCCAGGTAGGCAAATGCATAAATGCGAGAACAAATATGATTTGGGTTACCAAAAGTAAACCCTATAGGTTGTAGGATGCTATTAAATCTTAGATAAACCTCTCAAAATATTTTAGACATAAGTTTTACATCTTGTTCAGGATTAAAAACCCTAGCCCGTGGATCTTCATTAAGATTATGACTATATGAAAGCCAATAAAGTGATTGATTTTCATCTATAATGGACCTATGTTCAGAGTAAAGATAGAATTGTGACTATGAAAAGAATGTCAGAAGGGACACCAGTGAATGAGTTCAAGTTTGATAGCGTAAAGAACATAGCAAGATAAAGCATGGTGATGCAAGCTCATTAAGAAGATGGAGAGTTTGAAGGGTGAGAAAGACAATGGAGCATTCAATGAAATTACAAAAGTCTTTGGAGACTATTTCCTTTTTAATGGACAATGACTCATCATCTTCAGCAAGTTCTTATCTTATAATGTGTTCTAAGCTAATGAGAGGGCTTGAAATCTATTTGGAACTGATGAAAGTTACTTTGTAGAGGTAAGATTAATGTTAATCAATCAAAAAGTAGTTGGGCCTCATTTATTGTTTTCTATTTGCTCACTTCCCTCTCTCTTCCCATTTTTATATATATCTTCCATTTCTCCACCAAGAAAGATACTCTTATGCTTTTGGCATGCCCAAGCTATGCCAAGATTTGTACTGTAACACCTGTTTAATGTAATAAAAGACTAAATTCCTCCATTTACAAGCGGAATTGAAATGTGTCCTATCAATTCATTGATATGGTTAAGTGAATGTATGTTTTTCTTTGCCTCTATCTAAGTTTTCTCACCTTCATGAAGTGTTTTTTAGCTCTCATAGGTCATTATAAGTGCCATAGATAGTTCATTGGTTAGTTTGGAAGTGGACAACTACCCTCCCATGCTAGATTGATAGCTTGTCAATGCCTTTTTATGAAATACTTATGTGAAAGCTAATCAAAAACTGAATGAAGTGATATTTACAGTCTTGAAAGTGTCTAATAGTGTGTCTTTTGTAATTATAAGTGTTTAAAATATTGGTGCATCACCTCCTTTTACATGTTTTCATGCATTATTGTCTATTTCTCTCCCTTTTCCAAGTAAGAGATTAGTTTAGGTGATAAATCCAAGGGAACCAGACCTCTCTAGAGGTGCAACTGCACTATAGGATACCCATAGCCTAAGGTTGTTCCCATTTTGTGGCTTAGTTGGAGAGAGCCTGAATAACTCCCTCCATGGGTGTAAATTAAGGCCATAACAATCAGTTTTAAAAAGATCCAACTTGGGGAGATGTGAATGATCAGTTTTGTTTAAGTTTTTGCCATCAATGACAAAGGGGGAGATTGTTGAGGTGTGTTCTTATTTTTGTTTTGAGGAATGGATGTTGTCATTGATGTCAAAATCAAGATGGATGTCATTAATGTCAAGTTCAAGAGTTGAGGCCATGCACGGTGGAGTGGTATGAGACAAAAAAGTCTTATGACGAGAAAATTTGAAGGTAACCTTTCATTTATCTTTTGAGAGATAATTTTAAGGAAACCTAGTAATTCTTCTAAGGTTTATGGCATTTCAAGGTTAAGATTATGATGCAAGTAAGATACTGTTAAGTACTAGATGTCTTGAGAAGCCTAGTCTAGTCTTGTGAGAAGGTCTATGCATAAAATCATAGCGAAGCTTGGTGAATTATGTCAATACAGGTTTGAGACAGTATATAAAGTTGGCTAAACATGTGAAAGAGGTAAAGAAGCCTTTAGAAGAGTTCCAAGGTCAGTATTGAAGTTTAGTTCTTGCATTGAGAAACCTAATGATAAGGCATAGGCCTAGTAGCATGATGAGATGAGTTGTCTAAGACTTCTGAGAGAAATTTTGGTAGTGTGTGAGCATGGTATGAGGTTGTATGACATGAGGATGAGGTTTTGATAACAGTATAAGAGGTTTCAAGTGATTAAGGTCTAACTATGACTGGCAGTTCAAGGCCTAGTGTGCAAATAGACCTAGTGTGACCTAATGAGGGGTCAAGTTCAGTTCTCAAGGTGATAGAGCTCATAATAGCATTTTCATAGTGTGATAGGTTTTGTCAACTTTTTTTACCAAGTTTTAGGTCAAATCCTAAATGAGAAACCATATAATTTAGTGTTGAGGTTTTTTGTATACAAATAGGTATTGTATACCCAAGAAGGTTTTTCTTATGTTTGTTGGCACGTGCAACCTTTACATGAGATCCTGAGATATTCATGGAATTTGTGTAAGGGTCATAGCTTGAATTTCCTAGCATTATTTTTGAAGTTTAGGGGCAATCCTTTATGAATGATTGGTAAGAATGAAAAGCAGTCAAAACCCTCATAATGACCCGATAAGAAAGATCTTGTTGGAAATGGATCAGAATGGATTAGATGAACTAGTTTAATGATTTTATATTGTAGAGGAATCTCCCATGTTTCTTTAGGTGTCATTTTTTTGATAGAAAAGTGAATGGAAGCTACAAGAAACTGCTTGTTTATCAATTTTTTCATGTAGCAGGTAGGGTTGACCAAGTTAAAGCATGAAAGTTGTTGTATTTTTAAGATTGAGACATATATATTATGACCATGGTGGGTTTTTATTAGTTTTTATACCTTAAATATGCTAAATTGGTCATGGAATTTGACCTATCACTAAATAGGCCTAATGAGGAAGACAGTGAGAAAATTAGGCAGAAGTGAGAATGAGATTAAGGAAGGGTTACAGTAGATTAGGGATGGATCCAAATGCATGGGGTAATTATTTATGACCTATATCACCTTTTCCCATTTAATATAAGTTTTTTTGATGCTCATAGACAAGCAAAAAGTTGTTCTCAAAGTGAGTTGTCTAACATAGTGAGGTCTGTGTAGGGTGAAGACATGAGATTGGTCTGTAAGACCAATATTGATATTAGACCATGTAATATATCTATTTAAATATGTTATAATACTAATAAAATATCATATAAACCCATTTTAAGTTCATAAAATTGTTCCCATGAGTGTTTTCATGATTGTGTTTTTGGAGCTATATGCAATTTTTTGTGTATGAGTGGGAATGATGTTCTTGAGTCTTTTGACATAGATTTGAAGAATACAATTCACATGAATTTTTTATATAGGTATCATAATCTAATTTTAATTTATATTTATGCATGATAAACTCCTATGAAGGTCTGAAAACTCAAAGGTTTTTGATTGGGTTTTTGAAGCCTATGTGCAGTTTTGAGTAAGCATATGAAAATGGTTGGTTTAAGGTCTTATGCCCTATTTAGAGAAATAATATAAACATGATGGTGAACCTAAGGTTTTGGAGGTTATATCAATTTTATTTTTTTTGTGAGTGTATGCTTTAGATTTGCAAGATAGACTTTCTGGCAGTGAGAAGACCCAACTGCGAGTAGCCCTGATTTTGTGGTTCAAGGAGTGAAATGAGATAAATGGTATTAGGGACCTAAGGTGATATTATAATGGGTCTAATTTAATTTTTTATTAATTTTTTTTTTCCATTTGTGGAGGCTCAAGGTGTTATAAGGTGGTCAAGGTGAAACATGTGCTTTGAGAAGGCCTAATGCATTAGGTCTCTATTAGGCCTAATGGTGGTTTTGGCCCTCAAGGGTAATGACCGACATATGTAGTGGTTGTTTCACTTGTGAAACATGTTTTTTGATCTATTACAAGGGTTATTAAAGTATGTAAATGTTCTTGGCCTACCAATATTGGTAAGAGTAAGAGTCAAGTATAAAGAGAAAGTCTAATAGGCCTAATTGACTAGTTAGAATTTCGAGGACATGAGCGAATGACATAGAGTTTTCTAAATCAGGTAGAGGGATTTAATATCATAAGAGAGGTTTTATTAATATTATATGAATATAAAACTATTTTTATAGGTGATGAGTAAGGTCATATGACCTAATTCTACCAAGGAAAGGGCTAGTTGAGTGAGAAGGCCTAATAGGTTGTTTGAGAGAGATATAAGAGTGAGAAGAGAAAAAGAAGGTGGTCAAATTAAGTTGAGTGAGAAAAAAGTGTTTAATGGTGATTATATATTCAAGGTAACTAAGTTGGTACTAGGTTACCTAAGAGGTTGGTGCCTCTTTGCAAGTTGGTGCTTGCTAAAGGACTAGTTGAGTTGGTTTTTGACTAGAGAAGGGTTAGTGCTCCTTGTGAGGTTGGTGCCTCACTAAATTTTGATTCATTGATTATAAGATAATCTAAGCTATGTATCAATGGTTTTTATTCTCAAAGAGGGTTTCACACATATCTCTTATGTTCTTATGTTATTTGCTTTCATAGATGCGTGTTTATGCATTGGTTAATGTATGTATATGAATGAATGCTTCATTGATGTTAAGTGAAATTGAAGGATTGTTTTAAGATAACTGATTCAAAACCCCCAAAATATATGTACTTCCAACATGGTCATTTCACTAATTCTCCTTCATTGATTAATTAATGTACTTAATTCCCCCTTACCTAAATCATTCTTTTAATCAAATTCCCCACATTAAATTATTTGAATTGATCTTTGATTAATTGAATTAATCATTCTTGTAATTATATTTCTATGAAAATGGAATTATAATTTCCTTCTATTTATTAATTCTTCTTTTTCTCCTTCTAAAATGCATCTTCATTCAAGAAATAATCTTGAGATCCTATTGAATATTCTTTTGTGAGGCAAGCTAATTACTAAATAAATTAATATGCAAGATTATTCTCCACCCTTCATATTGGAGACAAGATGAAGGGCCAATAATGAGTCTTTTGAGATATTTTAGAGAGTATTCTCAAGCCTTCATCTTGTAAATAAGATGAAGAGCCCACATTGATTATCCATGTGTTTTCTTGGGAATGACTCTACACCCTTCATCATGGAAATAAGATGAAGGGCCCACAATGACTCTCACAAAGATATTATGAAGAGAATCTTCCACCTTTCATATTGAAAACAAGATAAATGTCTTATATTAATCCTCCTTTGATATTTTCAAGGACCATGACCCACCCTTCATCTTGAGTAAGATGAAGGGTTCACATTAGTGATCCATGTGCACTATTAAGGACTCTTTTATAACCATTCATCTTGTTTTTAAGATGAAAATTACTCATTGATCTTAAATTGATATAAATATACCTCATCACATTACAATTAACATGCTCAAATTAGACAATGAAGTGATAATAATTTCTTGTATCTTCTTGTGCATCCATTTTTTTATTTTTGATCAAATTCAACTAGTCCATAGCTTCAATGGAGATGTATCAACACAAATTATCATTTTCAAAGATCATTTGATGTTATGTTTGAGCTACATCCTATGCAAAGACATTTTTAATGGGGGTTTACATACTTTTTTATTTGAATCTCATGCATTATTAGCCAATCTTTGTATGCTCACAAGGTCTTAGGCTTAAGCATGTTTCATTTGTTTTATGTTTTTGATTGACGAAAAATAATTTGGTCAAAATATATCTTGTGAATATTATTAAAGATACATATGGCACATTTAGTGGGACTAAACTCGCACCCCACAAATTCTTATAGTCTCTTTATCAATCTTCTAGTTAAAAACAAAAAAATTAATTTTTGCTAAGAAATAACTAGTAAAATATTCATTGTTATTTTTATATTGATATGATTTTGGTGGGATATTTACCCTTATATGATTTTTATCAAAGCTCTAACTGGTCTAGGATGCAATCGAGGGCTCAAATCCCCAAGTATACAAGCACCATAAATACTAATAATGGCCAAAATTGGCCTAAAAATACCAATAAAGGACCATAAGTAGCATGATAATACCATTAATGGCCACAACTAGCCTAATACCAATGATCGACCACAACTGACCTCCAATACCATCTAAATTTTGAATCTGGATGGTGTTTGTAGCAATTAAGGTTGCTTTACCAACTCATTCACATCTCATCAATAATATTCAAAAATTTTGATTTATTATCTATTTTATTATTAATGTTTACAAGGGTGTGTTAATTTTTTGTGTAAAAAATTCTCAAAAATTCATTGAAAATTGATGCATATTTTATGAGTTATGGTCAAATTACTAATTGGCACCTTTTATTTCTAATTTTAACTTTTGGTAAAAATAAATGGTAAAATGTTCATAACTTTTGATTTGTTATCTTTTTTAATCTAAATTTTTTTAAAGGTGTGTATTTATCTTATAAAAAACTTATCAAAATTTTACTAAAATATAATATATATTTTAGGATTTATGGTCGAATTACTAACTATCACCTTTTATTTTTGAAATTATTTTTTGATTAAAAATGGCTAGTAAAATGTTTATAACTTTTGATATGTTATTTTTTTAATATAAATTTTTACGTGCGTGTGTGTATTTATTTTATAAAAAAATTGTTGAAAATTGATGTATAGTTTAGAGGTATTGTCAAATTACTGAATACTATTTTTTATCTCTTTTTCTTTTTGGTTTTTTTTTACATTTTATTTGCATATTTATGTGTCCCAAAGACCCACAAGAAAAAACTACTTACCTTGTTTTTTTTCAGGTTACAAAAGAGTGTGGTGATTTAATCAAATATATGTTACTTGTTCAAATTTTATTTGGTGTTTTTAAAATGAATTCATTTTTGAAAGTTAATATTTTAAAAACAAAATCATCTTTTGACTTAGTGCTATAAAACACATTCATTTTTGTTCATCTTGCTTTGAATTATTTGTTCACATGTTATCTTGTGTGCTTGTGTGATTACTTCAGATGTATGCTCTCCCCTTAGATAGGGTGACTCAGAAACATGAAGGTATTCATTTTTTTATCCCAAAGATTTACCTATTATGCTCTTTGCTTGCCCTTAGTGGGAGTTACACAAATCAAAATGATAGTACCTTCATTTTTAATTTGGATATACATTTGGGGTGTCATTGCCTTCTCACAAGTCCTTAGGGCATGGTGACTAGGACATCATTACCCATCATTATAAAAACCTTGTTATTTGATAGGGTATAAAAATTAGGGTTATGTCAACATTATCTTAACTGGTGGTTCTTTAGAGCTTGATTACACTGATAGCACTTCACTAAGACCCTTATGGATTAATTGGTCACTAAGGGACTAAACCATTTAGTGAATGTTCTTTAAAATATCACATCCAATTGATGATTGTTTTTAAAGCACCCATGTACCAAAAAGTATATTGGGACCATCTAGAAATCCCATGAAAACTTTAGCTTAAGATCTTTCAGCCACAAAACATTCATTGGCATAGGGTTGAAAAAGTAACCGCACCTGAAGATATATTTTACATACAAACCTTTTAAGATAAGGGTGGGATTAACACAACACCAATAACTACAATAATTTATGTAAATAATCTTAAACAAGTATCAAAAGACTTGATGAATGTGGAGTAAACCCATGTCAGTTATTAAAATAGGTTCATCAGATTGAGAGTTTGGTTAATTTATTTTGGTGTTATAACTTTGTCATAATTTACATACACCTACATAAAGAAGTGTTACTATTTCCATGTTCTTGGTAAAAAATTATTCTTTTCTACGTCCAAAATTACTCAAATTCATACATTTCATACCTTCTTTGTGTGAAATTTTATCATTACTCTATCCACTTTCCAAGTCAAAATTATTCCCTTTTACGACTGGTGTCCAAATTTGTCTCAAATCACACCTATATTATCTAAAATTATACCACCATGTTATTTGTGTGTATTTTAAACTATTCTCATCATACTATTTTGTTGTGTTCAAATCAAATTTGTTTAAGTCTAAAGTGTTTTCTCTTGTCATTTTTAAAATCATATCCTTATCTTCCCATTCAATCAGCCACACTTGTTAGTTGGGAATGATGAAGTCATGACATCCATCTTTCCTCTTTTTTGAATTCAATCCAACTTTAAAGTCCAATCTAAGCTTAAAACACATCTGATTAATTATGCCCTACTCAGGTCCAATTCCAATCTAGTCATTCCCCTTGCATATATTCTTGCTTTGGGGCATCCTTCAATCAATCTTCTATTATTTTTTTAAATCATTTAATGGCATCCATGTTAGAGTATAATAAAACTTATGAATGATATGGTCATACTAGTAAAAGAGAACCTATTTCAATACCTTTATCCCATACCCAGTTAACTTCTAAATTATAACATTCATGTCAAATGTCAAATCCATTTAATGCATCCTTGGAAGACATCTTTTACCAATTGGTCACAACAAACATGATTTTTTATCTACATACTAAGCCTTTTGGTGAAAATGATCCCAAACCTAAGTGGTACCAAAAAGAAGAATATTGTGAGTATTGTTAACTTTCTTAGTCACCTCAGGCTTGTGTAGAGCTCGTAAGGATATTAAAGAATATTTGTGCACCTATGAAGTGTTGATTTCTCTAAATCAAGCCAAACACAAATGCCTCCCATCCATACCCATGCCTAAGGCAATTAGCGTATATATATATGCATTGATTAAGTATTGATTTATACCCACTACATGTTCTTGATATGTGTCCCACATAGAAATCCTCCATTGCACAAGCTAAAATGGCATGCAAGTTCAAGGATGTAGATCCCTAGTCCTCAAATAGTGTAGATATAGGTGCACAAGAAGCAGTTCCAAATTATAAAAAGTGTGCCCAGGATCTTTCATCTTTGTGCACATCCCTATTTCAAAAGGACCCCCACATCCTCATATTGAAGTCTCATACCAAATCACATAGTTTCACTTCTACAATCTCATAACATCGCAAACTAGGATAATAGGATGCACACATACTAATTCATAGGCTAATGTGGATTTTGGGTGTAAATTATTGATGTGGCAGTTCGATGGAGACCCGCATAGTGATTAACAAGTGGCAACAAAGTATAAAGAGGTAGTTTTAAAAGTAGTTGATCGATGTTCAAGGCATTGTTAACAAGTAAATATAGATTCAGTTGTTAGACATCAGAATATGAGTACATGCCACCCCTCTGAATTTTCCATAAATCTTCTACTCTCAGACACACACATGGATCTAGAAAGAATCCTGCCACCAATTCCCAAATCTAAATCACCAGGCAGAATTCAAGAAGCATGGGTACAGAGTCACAATAAAATTAAAAATTGTATATGTCACCCCAAGTGGATAATTAATTATAAAAGGATTGATCTATTATAAAATCCTTGTTCTTCATTGTAAAATGGTTGACATATTTTAGGCAACCTCACACTGCCAAAATTTTATTTCCTAGAGCACTTATATTGGTTGAACCTTGCACATTAATGAGAATTAAGTTCACTTCCCTCTATTATTCTTACACTATGTGTGTTATTTGGTTTGTTGATCTTTGTCTATGGGTGATGTTCACCCCTCCCATCATCATCCATTCCCAGCACCTCTACGTAGAACTCAAAACTCACTTACAGGTCATATCATGTATGCATTTGAGTCTATATAGACATTATATATGGATCATTTTTCATCCCTCTCAGTGTTATACTATGTTCCCAAATCTCTTTATGAAACATTTATAGTGTCTTTGATAGAGTATGTGTGATAATGTCTTATTCTCAAATATTTGTAGTGTGTCTACAGCAATAGGAGTCCTCTCTCTATTCTTGGTGCATCACCTTTTACTTTCATTAAATCCTTAACTTATCTCTCCTTTTTCCCTCAAAAATATTAGGTTTAGATTAGTAGTATATTTACCTTTCTGCTCTTTAGGTTTGTATGTTGGTCCTAAACTAGGTGCACTTAGAATAGAAGTAATTTGACCTACTCTAGAGGTTTATTCCAAGGAGTGAAAGGGCCCCACACCTTGGGCATGTTCCCATCATTATAATGAGACAACTATTGCTTCACATGCATAAGTGAGTAATAACACTTCCATGCCCAGCACCAAACACTTTTGCACCCTATGCAAGGCATTAGCACTCTTTGCCCCATTGTAAAACCTCTTATGTTGTAGATCATCCATAGGTGCACATTTTGAATGATAATATTTAATAGCATGCCCGATGGGACCAATTTGAATAAAAATATAAGGAATCAATTCTATCCTTAATTAATAAGTGTTTTAGACACTGGGTAAGAGCACCTAGAGATTCCAAGCAATTCCAGTTCATAAATATCATCCCCTATCTACACGCTAAGACAAATGAGATCATATATGAATGGTATTGATTTCCATTTCTTTAAGCTTTCAACACCCTCAAGAGGAAGAAGAGTAGGGACATCTTTATCCCCTATCATAAGGAGTAGTCCAAGGTAGTCATCCCCTAGAGCTAACTCTACAACCCCATTTAGGATACTCACTACACCTAGAGGGAGATTATTCCCTATTCCATTCATGGTTGTGTAGATAAATCAATTATTTATACCTTTTAATGGAGACAATCCATTGATTCTTTCCCAATATGATGACATTCTAATCGAAACCCTCAAAAGTTTATCTTAATTTACTAGTGAGAATTCAACTTCCCATATAGAGCATATTTAGGATATCACAAATATATGCTTAATGCACCATGTCACTGAAGATAATTTTTTAATTAGGCTACTTACCTCTTCTTCTAAAGGTAAAGCACTTCAATGGTACTAAGGCTTGAGACCAAATTATATCTATAATTGGGATGAAGTTGGGGTGGAACTATTCAAGCAATTCAAGAACTAGAGCAACCACTTGTCCCTGATAGAGTGGCTTAAAACTATAAAGTGATCCCCACATGAGATGATGGTTTATTTCAACTTCAAATTTTAGAGAGTCTGGGATAGGATCCCACCCTTGTGTAAGCCATCTCCCAACATTGCATTTTCATATTTTTTTAAATCTCTTAACAATGATATAGCTATGATGATTCAATCCATGGGAAGTGAAATACTACCTAATGCCTATGAATTTATTGTGCACATAGAAAATTGTCTGATCCAAGTAGGGAAAATTATTCCTAGACCCCACATGCCTCTATTCATAGAGCCTCCTCCTAACCACCCAGCTACACAACCTATGTTAGCACCTATCCCCACCATAGTAAGTCCACCAACTTCATCTATTGTTTCTCCTAATTAATTACATGAGGTTAAAACACTACTAAAAAGCTTTGGAAATTTTCTTGTCACTCTTAAAAAGTAGCAAGTGCAATACCCCATGCCTCATTAACCCTTCAATCGGCAATACCAGTCAAATAAACTTCCTTACCAAGGTGGTGTACAAGCACAAAATCAGCTCACATACAATAGAATGCCTTATTCACAAAAATTTATGTTTATGGCACCTTTAGAGCTCTTGTACTTATGTAAAATAACCTTACATAGGATCCCGAATGGTATTTTCCATGTGGCCAATCGCATAATCAATCTACATGCACAAATGGAGTCATGAACCAAGTGCTCATGGTGCAAATTTTTTTATAACCTCAAGATCAAACAAATACAATGGCTCTACATGAAGGAGAGATTCAAGTACCAGTGCATCAACAAGATGTGTTTACTCTCATTAATTGGTAGGAGGATTAATTTAACAATGTGGATCAGAATGGTACATCAAGTGGAGGAAATAACCTAGTTGTTTTTTATACAAGATTTAAAAGGATATCAACAGAGGAAGCATTACCAACTTTAGCTCCCTTGCCTTCAATGCCCTAAGTCACTCACACAAATACACAAACCAAGGTGTCTATCCAACCTTTAGTGTATACGGAATAAGCTACAAAAAGAGAAGAGCCACCTTAGACTAGTGTGCAAATATGAAAAAGGACTACTATTCAAAAACCACATTCAAAAGGACCTTAGATTCCATTTAACATAGTCAAATAGATGAAAAAGATGAGCCTCAATATAGCCATGTGGGATTCTTTTTCTATTCTACCTCAAAGGAATTTACTATAAGAAGCTCTCAAAAGCTTATAGGAGTGTAAGACATCCCAAATTATGCCTTCCATCTCTACAAGTCTTTTCTAGCCTAAAGTGAAATAAATGCAAGTGCATAGTAGTACTAAGCTACCCCCATTTTACATCTCTCCTTGATCATCAACCAACATTTAGTATATAATTACATGATTGATTCAATTAAGAGGGGCTCGATGATGCCAAATAAGATCATAAATATGCTTAGAAAGCATGTTCCCCTATTTCAAAAGGAGTGGTCTAACTGGATGGCATAAAACTATGGGAATCATCAAATATTTGAATCTTACACTGCATGCATGCCCAAGCCTCTCAATTGCATAAGAGATTACAGTCATCGACTTACCTCCTTACTTTGACAGTTTCCTCTCCCAAGACTTCATGGTAAAGATGGGTGGATATTTATCTTCAAATTGGTCATGTATGTTACTCAAACTAGATGTAGGACTAAAGTGACCATCAAAACTAAACCTATCTTCAAAATCCATGTTGAACCATGCTCTTCTAACTCAGTTGAATTCAACTATGTAATGTTCAATCAGGGGGAGAATTCAATCCTCCATGAAGTCACAACACCACTTGAAGATATCCTAGATGATTTGTTGGATGAATGGGCACATGAACATTTTGAGTGCAATCCATAAGACAATGTAAAGGAAATAATATTAGGTACCTATTATATCTTGGAAGCGGATTATGTGCTACCTGAGCTCATAAAGGTGTAGGAGAACCCTAAGGGTACATGGAAATTATACTTTGATGGTTCCCAAAGTAAAAATGGTGTTGGAGTTGGTGCAATTGTGGTCTCTCCTCAAAAGGATAAATATTTACATGCTATTAAATTATATTTCATTTGCATGAACAACACTATAGAGTATGAGGTTCTTATCCAAGGCCTTCAGCTTATACAAAAGAAATGAGTCAAGACACTAAAATAATTGGGTGATAGTGAATTATTTGTTAACTAGGTTAGAGATCAAAGAATGACTAAAAATAGCTTCTTACAAGCATAGAATATGTGATATGATTGAAGGATTTGATGCATTAAATATTATTTTGATATTGAGATTGAAGAATATTGATGTAGATAGACTCATAATCATAAGTCCATAGTATGACATCCCATGTGACATAAAGAAGGATTTTGAGTAGCTTATCAAGTTCATGATCATACCAAAATTCCTTGACAATATTGAGAAATTGTAGGTGTTTGAGAGCAATGAGTAGATTATCAGCTTCTTATAGGATGAGGTAAAGTTTTGCACCAAGAACCAAGTGCAGTTACAAGCCCAATACAAAGATTAAGTCATCCAATTGAAGGGAAACAAGTTGACAAAAGGGTTAGTCACCCTATAAATCGTATTAAATTATGATGACCAACTCAAAGGAAAAAAACAAAGCATGATAATAAAAGAGGTCTCTGCACAAGTAACCATTTTTTAGAGAAGGTCCTAAAAGTCGGCAAGGTATGCTCCCCAATATAAATTAAGAGATTCATTAAACTCATTAGGAGATATTATGATATATTTTCATGGAAATATAAGGATCTTTGAGGCTTTGATCCAATATTAGCAAAACACCCAATTGAGCTCAACCCTCACACACAGTTAGTCTGCTAGAAGTAGAGGCCTATCAACCCAAAGCTTAAACCATTGATGAGAAAGGAGTTCTCAAAGCTCATCAAATCCAATATAATACTTCCAATTAAACACTCTTCATGGGTTTTCAACTTAGTCCCATTGTGGAAAAATAATGGGGAAATATGTTTATGTGTGGACTTTAGAGACTTGAACAAAGCTTCCCTCAAAGACCACTATCCCTTCATACCAATGGAGTAGACCCTACATATGGTTTTAGCCACAAAAATATTTTTGTTTCTAGATGGATACTCAGGCTATAAGCATATTCTTATGCAATAATATTATCATTATAAAACAACATTCACCAATAAGTGGGGAACCTTCACATACCAATGAATGCCATTTGGTTTGACAAATGCAAGAGTGACCTCTCAAAGAGCCATGAATATGGCATTTAAGGAGATCATCAACAATGTCATCTTGGTTTACCTCGATGACATAATTATTTTCTCCAAATACGTAGAAGATCATTTAGGCCATTTGGAACAAGTCTTTGAAAGATGCTGAGAGTTTAGAATATCTCTAAAACCTAACAAGTGTATCTTCATGATTCATGAAGACACTCTATTAGGGAACATTATTTTTAAAGAGGGACTAGCAATCGATCAGAGTGATTGAAAGCTATTTCGTCTCTCCCTCTTCTGAGTCACAAGAAGAGTCTCCAGAGCTTCTTAGGAAGAATCAACTTTGTCAGGAGATTCATGTCTAATTTTTCCACCCTAACCAAACCCCTCACTATGATGCTTAAGAAGAATTTTGCATTTAGTTGGACTCATGAAGGCAAGGATGGTTTTTAATCCATTAAGCATTCCATCACATAGGTTCCAACCTTAATCAATCCACATTATAGTAATTATTTTATCATTTATGCATTCAATGGGGTGGAGGGAATATCATCCATCCTTATATAGCAAAACAATGATCATTTAGAGCACCCAATTGCCTTCTTAAGTCAGGTGCTAAAAGATTATGAGTTACTTTATAGCTTCATAGAGAAGCACATCTTCATATTTGTGAGAACACTCAAGAACTTGAAGCATGTCCTTTAAAACAACAAAATCTGACTCATGGTTGCATATGTAAGCACCAAATTCACCCTTCATGTTAGTTTATGGAAGGGAGGCCAAATTTCCCACATCTCTTGAGTTTCCTTCATTATAACTCACCCATCAGCTAGATTTGCTAGAAAATGATCCCCCCATAGTAAAATTAGCAGAGCTAATAGAGCTCAAAGAGACTAGAGCATAAGATAGACACACTATGGAACTCCAACAGGCTCAGACAAAGAGGACCTTTGATAAAATGACTGCTAATAAAAGTTTTCAATAAGGAGATGTAGTGCTCAAATGAGATGCAGATAAAGCAAAAGTTGGAAGGCATACTAAGTTTTATCCAATATGGATTGGTCCATATACCATAATTGGTAGTAAGCAAGCCAATACTTTCCAACTTGATAGACTGAGTGTAGAGGAACTGCCTATCACAGTCAATAGGATCCATATCACACACTAACTCTGTTGATACTTGTATAATTTGTAAATAAATAGATTAGATGTTTTTCATTTCCCTAAGTACCTTGCTCACCTTGTTTTAGGATAGGTTTATTTCCTCTAAGTGCTTGTGTGTAGTGTTTCTCTTAGCTTAGATCTATTTACTCTAAGTGACTTCGGAAAATTTCTTTACTTTTGTTGGGGGGATCTCAATTCATTCCAAATCTATGGATACATAGCTAGTGCATTCACAAATGAAAGGACCAAAAGTTTCAAAAACTCTATGCCCAATAGATCACTTCAAAGGTTATTGGATTTTCCCTTAACAAGAAAGTGGCTTTGTAGATGTCACTAGAAGTGTTGACTTTTTAAGTCACCTCAGTCTTGCATAGAGCTCTCAAAGATCCTACATAATATTTTCACATCTGTGAAGTGTTGAGTTCTTTAAATCAAGTTGGGTGCATATGCCTCCTATCTATACCTGTGCCTAAAATAGTCAGTGTAAATCTATGTATCAACTAAGTTTTGATTCATGCCCACTAAGCATTCTTGATGTGCATCCCATGCAAGAAACCTCCATCGCATAAGCTAAAACGACATGTGGGTTCAAGGATGTAGAGCCCTAGTCTTTAGATAATGTAAGTAGAGGTGCACAAGAGCATTTTTTAATTATAAAAGTGCACCCAAGATCTTTCATCTTCATATGCATCCCCATGTCTCCATAAAAATTATATATGTCACCCCAAGTGGAGCATTAATTTTCAAAGGATTGATCTATTATAAAAGCCTTGTTCTTCATTGTAAAAGGCTTGACATATTTTAGGCAACCTCATGCTGCCAAAATTTTCCCTCCAAGATCACTTCTATTAGTTGAACTTTGCACGTTAATGAGAATTAAGTTCACCTGCCTCTATTCTTCTTACACTCTATGTGTTATTTATGTTTTTTGATCTTTATCTTTGGATAATGTTCACCCCTCCCATTGTCATCCATTCCATGTACCTCTATGTGGAACTCAGAAATCACTTGTAGGTCATATCCTGTGCATATTTGGGTCTGTGTAAATATTTTATGTGAATCATTTATCATCCCTCTCAGTGTTTTACTCCATTCTCATGCCTTTATATAAAAGGCTTATGCATTTATAGTGTTCTTGATAGAGTTTGTGTTATAATTTCTTATTCTCAAATATTTATAGTGTGTCCACAATAGTAAGAGCACTCACTCTATTATCGATGCATCACCTTTTACTTTCAGTAAATCTTTACCTTATCTCTCCCTTTTCCCTCAAAGATATTAGGTTTAAATTAGTGGTAGACTTACTTTTCTGCTCTTTAGGTCTGCGTTCTGGTCCTGAACTAGGTGTACTTAGAATAGAAGGAATTCAGCCTACTCTGGAGTCTCATCCCAAGGAGAGCAAGGGTCCCACACCTTGGGGATGTTCCCATCATTATGATGAGACAATTGATGCTCTACATACATAGGTGAGCAATAACACTTCCATGCCCAATGTTGAACACTTTTATGTCTTACATAAGGCATTCACACTCTATGCCCCACCATAAAACCTCTCACATCACATATCATCCATGGGTGCACATTTTGAATGACAACAAGTATCATTGGATTCAAGGCCATTCACTTAACCAATGTAGTAAGTTCAAGATTTATGTCCAAGGTTTGATTGATCATGGATATATCACAATTAAGTCACAACAATCATGTTAAATGTTAATCCCTGGGAAATTTATAAGCCAAAATACAATAGACTCATTATTTTGGCTTAGACAAAACTTATCCTAAATTACATCTCTTCTTAATCAATCCTTAGGACCCTTTTTCATTAAAGATCCAAGTACACCCCAGTCTAAAAATCACTCACTAGGGATATGTCAAGATCATTTTCTTAATCATAATCATACTTGTTCACTTTCAAGTCAAGATCAAGACAAATCACCCATTTCTAACATTCTCATTGAATCACCCAAATTTGATGAGTCATCATTTGACCATCCTCATAATTTTTATGAGCCTTACTTTGAAGAGCCTCTCTATGACCGTTCACCTAACTTTGATGAACTCACCTTAGAATAACTCATTATTGATCCACAATCTATTTTTCTCTCATCCTCTAATTTCCCTCATTTCCAAAAATTTCTTTGTCCTAAAGCCTTCATTTTCAAGCACACAACGAAAGAGGTATTAGTGAACAATGCAATTCAATAGGCCTTCTTTGTGTCTAAATCTAAAACAAGATCAAATTTCTTATTATAACCAGATTAAAATTCAACATCACAATTAGGATTAACATCTACATCATAAGCAAGTTCTATTTTAGAACCACCAGTAGAATTATGTTCCATTCTAGAATCAATATCAGATTTAGCATCAAAAGCAGAATCAACATCATGTTCATATCCTCTTGAGTAAAAATTAGCTTTAAAATCAGAATATATTAGTGGATATTATAACATTAGTTATACACTTCTATCAAATCCACTTGATTCTGAATCAACTTTAGAATCAGCATACCTTAGTAGATGTTACAACATCGACTACACACTTCTTGCTTGTCATATTGAATATATTTGTGATCTTTCCATAGTTTTTGAGGACACTTCCTTCGACATTGATACAAGTTTTCCTAGTGGCCTCTATGAGGAATGTGTTTCCTTTTCCCATTTTATTCACATTATACATATCTTTACCATCAACCATCTTGGTCATTATATTGATATTCTACCTCCCACAAATGTCGATTGAGACCAATAGAATCACACATTATTGAACTTATTTCTTGGTAACATTTCAATGGTAAAATCTCTAGGGATCCAAGAAAACATTCAGGTAGAAAAATAATCTCCTAATAAAACCTTGTTTTAGGTGTTAAGGGACAATCAAAGTCTAAACTCAGCATCTTTTAGTGAAACCTTATTTGAGGCCCTAGAAGATAAGCATAATAAAAAATCAGAATCCTTTAGTGAAACATTTCTTAAGGTGTTAAGGGACTATCAAAATGAATTATCAATGTCCCTTAGTGAAACCTTATTCAAGGCACTATTAGATAATCAAAATCAGAACAATTAAGAAGACTTTGTTTGTGAAAACCTCTTCAAATTACCAATATATGAGGCAATTAGTTCCTCATTGCTTGATGAAGAAATTATTGAATTTGATATCAGCCCCGCCATAACCAAAATCAAGTTGAATCTAAAATAAACAACATTGTGTGTGACTGAGAGTCCCAATTTTCATTTATCCCCCAACCATTATACATTACATTGTGATCCTATTGTTCATTCATGACCTATTTACCATTATCTAATTAGACCATTTATCCCACACCTACCCTTCTTTACCCTTTCTAGAATCACTTTCTTTCATAGAGGCTATGATATACCTTATTTATAGGTTTTAAGGAAGTAGAATCAATGGCCAAAGAAGATCACAATAACATCCATATAGCCTACATCAATAATAGAATTATAGTAGAGAATCTATTCAGAATCAATATGGGTTAGAGATCAAATAGTCAGCATTATGCATCTTGTAATCCTCCATTGAGTTGAGATGTAAAAAAAATTCAAAATCAAAAATAAATAATTCATCTAATGGTGAAAACCATGTTTGTGGCACCTTGGGCAAGTACCATGATGAAAACCAGGTTTCTGGTGTCATGTGTAAATTATTTGTTGTCTAAAAGTACCTTGAGACTTGGGGGCATACTTATCTACATTGAAATCCATTCCATTCCCATCATATTTACCATTTTACCTTGTCTTGATCCATCTTTCTATTCATCCTACCCTAGACCAATTTTTCCTTCCCATCTTGATCTTAATAAGAAAGTGGAAGTTATTTTGAGCCTTGTTTTGGAAAATATTTTGGCATATCCTCTTAGCGACACTTTTATCACTTGATATTTGGTTCCCACTTAAAATGGTACTTATAGATTCATTATTTAATTATCATTCATTATTATCCAATCTGACCATTCCAATCATGTCATTTGATATTCAATCCCATCCCAGTGCTAGAACAGGTTTTTCCCTTTGGTAGTGATCCCTTATGGGTATAATGTTTCAAACACTTCTAAACATTCCCATTCTATGCTCTCACCATTTTATGATTTAATTCCACACTCTCACCATTTTTTGAGTCAATTCATTCCACATCTCATAATTTTCCATTGAGTTAAGATGCCAAAAACTCTAAAACATTCAAAATTTTCTAAAATCCTAAACATTCAAAACATTAAAGCATCAAAAAAATCATAAAAGGCCAAAATATCCAAAAATGATATACAAACACAAAATCCAAATACATTTGTATTATTTTAGGTCTAGTCAAATATCCTTTATCAATCTTAATCCAATCAAATTAGATACCATTGGGATGTGTCCTTCCTAAATCTGTAATGTTTAGGGGTAAAGTCAAATCAAATCTCTCTAATTCAATCTCATTGCTTCCATCTTGTTTAGGGCATGTTTAAGCATGCATATCATTTTAGGATGTTCAATTCTCACTTCTTCACCTTACCTGTATCCTTGATTGGGGGCATCTATTCCAACCATCACTATTCCTAAGCCTTCACATGTGGATTTTGATTTGATCAAAGACAAGATTACTTTTTGTTGATTTCTGTTTTCATGTTCATGTGTTTGCTTATTTATTTATTTGTTTACTTTTTTAATTGCCTTGAATCATTATATTATGCCAACAAAGATCATCATCATGGTGTCCCTTACCATGCACTTATACTTGATTCCATCTATTGGCATATGTCAGCATTATCATCATTATTTTTATCATTGGTGAGTTGTTATCAATTATCTATTGGATCAGGGTCAATCTTTACACACATTACGGTTAGGACAAAATGGTATTTTATATCATGATGTATACTATCTATGAAAAATTTAAAATAAAGCATAAAAAAGGTCTATCCATGTCAATGCTACAATCACACATCTCTATTTATTTGATCCAATCATACAACTAACAAAGATCATAATCACTCTATTTATTCATTAAATCAAATCTACCTTGTTTAAGGCAAAGTAAATCAATTATGTCTTGTTTGGGGGAAATTATCATCCCATGTTCATAGATTTCATCTTATTTGGGGTAATTCTAAAAGTGTATCTTATTTTTGGAATGTATTCTTCTCTAATTTTTCCATATTTGGGGCAAATTAGTTCATCATCAGAAGTCAAAATGTGCAAGAATTAGCTTAAGTGGCATAATCTTATCCACAGGTTAATCTTCTATTACATTCTATATTCTTCCTCTCTTTTTTGAGAGTCCATACACATCCTTCATTCCTGCATGCACTCTCAAGTGGGCATCATCCCAACTAATTTCATTCAAATCATATCCTTATCTTTCCATTCAATCTACTGCACCTATCAGTTGTGGATGACAAAATTAAAACATCCATTATTTATTAATTTTTCATCCACCTTTTTTGACTTCTCATTATTTGATAATATGTTACTTCATCTACATTTCGCACCGCCTTCTCAAATATGGGAAATTGTAGACACTCCATTTTAATCACTTACGTGTCAAATTTATAAAATGGAATGACTTCTCGTAATTACATACAAACTGGTCTAAATTAATATGTTCACCTAATATACGAGTTTGAATTCACCTTGGGCCATCTTCAAGTGGGATAATTCACTATATTAGATCTGTTTAATTATCATTCTGGTCATTTTCTCTAATCAATTCTTCTATTCTAGTCAATTCACTCATTCTTCTTCGCTAATCAATTAATGTAATTAATTCCCTCTTCCCTAAATCATTCTTCTAATCAAATTCCCCACATTATATTATTTAAATTTATCCTTAATTAATTAAATTAATCATTCTTATAATTAAATTTCTATGCAAATGGAATTATAATTTCCTTTCAATTATTAATTATTCTTTTTCTCCTTCTAAAAGGCATCCTCATTCAAGAAAGAATCTTGAGATCCTATGGAATATTCTTTTATGAGCCAAGCTAATTACTAAATGAATTAATATGCAAGATTATTCTCCACCCTTCATCTTGGAGACAAGATGAAGGGCCCATAATAAATCTTGTGATATATTTTAAAGAGTATTCTCAACCCTTCATCTTTGAAATAATATGAAGGGTCCACATTAGTTATCCATGTGCTTTCTTGAGAATGATTCTCCACCCTTCATCTTGGAAACAATATGAAGGGTCCACAATGACCTCACAAAGATATTATGATTATAATCCTCTACCCTTCATCTTATAAATAAGATGGACATATATTAATCCTTTTGATATTTTCAAGGACCATCATCCACCCTTCATCTTGAGTAATATGAAGGGCTCACATTAGTGATCCATGTGTTGATCCATGTGCACTATTAAGGATTCATTTTAAACCATTCATCTTGATTTAAATATGAATGGTCATCATTGATCTTAAATAATTATGAATATACCTTATTACATTGCAATTAACATGCTCAAATTAGACAACAAAGCACTGACAATTTATCGAGTCTTCTTGTGCATCACCTTTTTGATTTTTGATCAAATTTAACTAGTTCATAGCTTTAATGAAGATGTCTCAACATAAATTGACATTGACAAAGGTCATTTGATGCTATATCTAATTCACATCCTATGCAAAGACATTTTTGGTGGAGGTTCACATACTTTTTGATTTGAATCTTATGAATTATTAGTCAATATTTGTATGCTCATGAGGTATTAGGATCAAGCATGTTTTGTTTGTTTTGTGTTTTTAATTGACTAAAACTAACTTGGTGAAGATATAGCTTGTAAATATTCTTAATTACATGGATGGTGTGTATTCCTTAACTCTTATTGGAGTTTATATGAGGGGCTCATGTTTATACCTCTGAGTTTTCCAAGAAGAGGAATGATCTATGACTTTCACCCATTGAGAGACTCCAATGGTTATGAGAGGATAGCATTCTCCCTTATATATATATGGGGCCTCATGGCCTTAAGTGACTCATTAAATTACAACTGGTATGAATTTATCAACTTGGGACCCTCGCTTCTCGTCATCATTGAGTAACTATCTATCTAGGCAAGACATTTCTTGACTTTGACCATTACTAAAGATGAATGGATATGGGCCTTGTAATTTAATTGACCCTAACTGAGATGAAAACCATCACCTATAGGGTGGGGCCCTTTGTATTAACAACAATTATACCTAAGAGTTTGTGGTTATCCTTCCTACCAATGAAAGGAGTCTAAGGGGGATGAAGTTACAACCCTTGATTTATAAATCAAGCACCCCATATATAAATATATATAGGGACTTTTGCACCAATCCCCATAATATTAAGATAGTGCATAGGGAGGCTGAACTATATATAGTCTAGATAGGGCCCTTAAGCTAACATAATTTATGATTAGGAGGTCAAGGCATTCCCTCAAGCTGTTGCATTGAGGAGAGCAATATCCTAACATACTAGGGGAAGGTAAACTAGACTAGAGTAGACTAGATGACTCTCCTCATCAGGTTCATGTATAGGAAGAAGAGGATGGTTCAAATGTTCAAATTTTTAATTAGGCAATTGGTAATCATATATTTATCTCCCCAATTGGTTGAGATGTTCAAACTACCATTGATTATCATTATCTATAGTTTTCATCTAATTTATATCTAAATCACGGTGATATCAATCTAGATCTAGATCATGGCTTAGAGGTTCTACTAACCAAAGTTAAAGTTATAGTTATATTTGGATAAATGCATTAGATCTTATGCTTAATACATTAATGTTTTTCAGCCCTTGCGTATATATATAGTAGCTTTGGATAATGTATCTCTATGGTTTGGGTCATCTTCTCTATTCATATCAAGACTACCTCTATTTACATCAGAACCACCTCTAGAATTGGTCGTAATCTCAAGACCACCTCTAATTGTATTGAAATCACTTCGATCTTTGTATAAGGGGAATAAAAAATCTATATAGATAGAAAATACACTAAATAGTGTGTCTTTAATTGTCCTCAACTTATTGGTCAAGTGGACTCCACCTCATTTCATTTTCCTTTCCCTATCGATTGAATTCCCTCAACCTAAGTTTTTCAACCTCTCCCTATAAGTTGAGTGCCCTCAACCACTCTTATACATATATATATAGGTTGGTTGAGTACCCCATATATTGATGGTGGCGCCTATCGAGAGCATAAGTTCCCTTGATTGGGCCCTCAGTTGAGTACTCTCCCATTAGTTGAGGTTATGGCTATATGTAGTAGACATAGGTTTTCAGGACTATATATAGATAGAGGCCCTTTTTTACACCTAAAGAAAGACCCTCTATGCATTCTATATTCAATATGATCTTTTCATATAGAACAAAAGATACTCTAGTGTTTTTTCTGGCTATAGATAGTTATGGTTATGTCAATAGATAAAATTTAGTATTCCTTTAAGTAATAGTGCCTCCCTATTATATTAGTAATAGTCTCTCTTATCTCATATTAGTATACTCTTAAATAGTAGGGCCTCCCTCCTAATAATAGACCCTTGACTATTTGGGTATAAGAGATTCCTTTTATCTTTAGAGAACCTATTAATAGACCCTTGAGCTAAGAGGATTCCTATTGTGAGACTCATGAGTGTAATGAAATTACGTAGATGTTTGCACAGTAGAATTATATATCACAAAAATTATAGTAGAGATAATAGATCCACGTAGTAATTAATAGAAAAGTATAATGGTTGATAAATATAATTGAGCCACTTCAAGGGGGAAACCTACATAATAATACAAGAGAAAAAATTAAATATGAAGATAAAAAACTAACCACTACCTCTTATATATACTCTACTAAGCCATGGTTATTCCATAGGTTGACCATACTAAGAACATCAATAAATACAATAAGATAATATGAAGGTATGTAAGCCACAAGTTAGCCACACATATCCCTAGATGCACTATAGGTAAAGGGCATAGCATGCCCCTCCCCTTTAAAAAAAAATTATCCTCAATGTTAAATCAAACCAAGATGTTGTTTTAGGAATGTTTCATCCTCCCATGTTGCATATTTTAAATCTAAATTCTTCCATTTGATCAAATACTCCTTAATAACTCTGGTCCACAATTGCTTAATGCACTTGTGAAAGATCTTTTTAGGCTCCAGAATGACTCAGCCTTCTTCATCTAATTTGGGTAACTTAGTCTAAGTGGAAAATTTGTGTCTAATTACCTTATTCAGTCAAGATACATGGAATACCAAATGTATGCGAGTGGAGGAGGAAAATTATAGCTTGTAGGCCACATTATCAATTTTTTACAAGATCTGATAAGGGAAATAATACATAGGGGACAACTTGTTATCCTTTTTTATTACTTAAAAGGCATTCACTTATATGGATGAAAACACACAGAGACCCTATCACCTATGTCAAAATGCCACTCACTATGGTGTTGATTCACTTGTTACTTCATTCTATTTTGTGTTATTACTAAATTCTCTCTCAAACTAACTAGTATCTCCTATTGATGGTGATTATGTTCCTCATCAACTCTAACCTTAGGAAGAACCATCAAAGCTAAAGTGATATATGGGGATGATATCCATACAATGCCATAAAAGGAGAAATTTTGGAATCAATGTGAAAAGAAGTGTTAGACCACCATTCAGTAAGTGGCAGTGAATGAACCCATTTGTCTTGTTTGTTAGAAATAAAACAAAGAAGATACCCTTCTAGACATTTTTTAACTACCTCTATTTGTCCATCAAATTGAGTATGGTAGAACGAGCTATGATCCAACTAGGTGCCCAAACATGCAAATAATTTAGTATAAAAATTACTAGTAAATATGAGACATTGGTCACTTATAATGCTCTTTGGAGTACCATGCAATTTCAAAATTGTATTGAAAAAAGCAGAAACCAATGTGTTGGTAATAAATGGTTGTGATAAGGAAAAAAATAAACATGCTTGGTGATTCAATCCAAAACTACCATGATAACATTTATACCCTCAAACCATGAAAATACAGTAATGAAATACATGAAAACCTCCTCCCAACATTGGATGAAGATGGATAAAGGATGTAAAAGACTTAGGGTCCTAGTGGTTTCACCTTTGTTCTATCAACATACCCATTTAACCCTAAATTTTGGATAAGGATCCTACTTGGGTAGTGTTTAACCCTAAAAATCTAGATTGGGGTTAACTAAGGTTAAAGGGGATAGATGTAACATAAGGTACAAGGATGATAAATTATCTCTATAGCAGGCCAATTAGATGTTAAACTCATATATAACATATGTTAAATTCATTAAACTAAGATGGGATAAAAATATTAAGTAAAAATATTTTAGATATGAAAATGACAAAGAAGTAATATACTTAGTTGGTTTTGATGTTTATGTAGTTCTAGATCTAGAATAGGCAGGAAGTAAATTAGAAGAGGGTTCTAGAACAATATCCAAATTCTAATATGAGTGCCTCTAGAGCCATATACACTATCATCAGCTTGATAGTTTTGTCAACACTAGTATCTAAACTTGACATAGGTATTTTGAATGGAATACCTACTAAAAAAAGATGTGACCACTTAGATGCTTCTAGGTTTGTCTTCACCTTCACTCTAGTGCATTCATATCTAGGTCATGGGCTATCACTTCTCATGAGACTGTAAAACCCTAGTTATTCATCTTTATAGTGACCTTTGGTAAAAATGGGTTAGTGGGCACACGATGTTGAGCTAACCCCAAAGACCCCTCTATTAATGAGCATTGCCTACATAGATAATACTGGGCCTCAGAATGATGTAGTTCTCCCCTACATTTTGGCTTATGTGTGAATCATGCAATATGTGAAAAGTAAGTACAACAATGACCTATCTTGTAACTTGGTAAATTAGGATCTTAGGCTTCTCCTTCATTATTTTAAACCTACGTATATGTTATCCCTATGACTAATATAAAAATAAAATAAAATAGGGAAGCTTTGATTTATCAAGTGATTGATTGAATGACTTGATAAGTTGTCTTAGGTATTTTCTAGGTGAGGAATGAATGAGGGTTAATCTTGTATCTATATCAATCCCTTTGAAGAAATAACTCACATTAAATCACTTAGGTTGACCATTAGGATATGTTACATTTGTAAATTAGATGAATTAGGGCACTTGACACTTGTGTTAGAGCAAGACACCTACATCAACGTAGGTGTCTATTTGGGACACTATTATCTAGGGAATATGAAAGTAGGCACAAGCTCAAAACTTGTAGAGGTGGAAGATAAGCATTTTTTTAGCATTTCAAGTAAGATATAAGGTCTATGTCATCAACATGAGACTATTCAGACCAAGAGATATCCTAAGAGGCATAATATAGAGTAGATGTGAGACATTTGAAAGCTGAAAAGGTCTAGAATTGAGAGGAATAACCAAGCTCTAAGTTTACTAAGTGTACAAGACTAGAGTGTTATATAATCCATAAATATCATCTACATTCCCCCCCTTAATCTAATAATAAAATTATTAATTTAAAGGATAATAAATGTGTACCTTGGTGTGTATAACACACCTTGACTTTTCTTGAGTCCAACATGAGTGCTTTGTTGGTGACTCACCTACAACCAAGAGCATGTTATAGTACATAATCAATGCATATAATCTAAAATTGAAATCATTTTAAATAATTTAAGTTGAAAGATCAAGGTTTATGGGTACACATGTGTATCGATATAACCACCTTGCTTATTGATAAGTTTATTTGAAAATATATATCATTATAAGGCTTTGAAATTAAGATTAGAATAAATATATATAAATCTATAAAGTACATATATCTAAGGAGATAAAGAGACAAGGAGATTGGAAAGTGTGGGATGGTGGAGTTTGATCTTATTATAATGCCCAATTCTCGACAGGGGGTTGGGGGAAACGCCCCCACCCGTCCACTAGGATTACCATGAGAGCCCCCCTAGCTGGGGTTTGGGTACAACGCCCCTGAAGCAAAATTTTGTGAAAATGTACTGTAAATATTATAATTTCATAGTAAATCTAGATCATTCACTATTAGGTCATAGATTTAATGGTAAAAATTATGTTGGTGCATTTTTGAACTAATATGTAACCCTCTTTTGATATGAGGGCATTGTAATCATGATGACACACTATGTGTGAGTGAAGAAGATATTGTAGTGGGTGTACTATAGGTTTTATTTGTTAGGTTGTGGAGCTAAAAGCTTCACTGATGCAGACACGGAGGAAGTTGCAGGAGAGTTGCTGAGTGTCAGAGACACCGGCGTCGGTCAGGCCAATCGACGTCGGCAGGATAGGGCAGGAAGGCAACCGACGTCGGTCAGAGATCAGCCGGCGTCGGCGACCCCAGGCGGACAGGGACCGGCGTCGGTCACCTGTGTGGTTCGACTGCGAGTTAATTACGGGCAGTGGGTTGACGAACCAAGTGTTTGCATGATCAAGGCTAATTATAGACTGAGAGCTGTGGATCTAATTATTGTAATTAGATGTCTAATTATTGTTTGGATGAGATCTATATAATAGACTCATGGTTGTATTGGAAAAGTGGGCTAGTTTGAGTTGAGCAAAGTTTGTTCCTTCTGTGTGTGAGGTGAGCAAGGGTGTTCCTCCTAGTTCCACAGCAGTACCAGGCGTGTTGGTGCTGGTTTGGAGAGTCAGCTAGATTCTTTAGGAGTGTAGGATCTTGGTCACAGTTGCATGGCCTATATAGGAGATCTACATGGTAAGTAAGATCGTTGATCTGTAGGTGTATGTGTGTGCAAGGTTGAGGTTCACAGGTGAGTAGAACTGTTGTTTGATTTGCAGGTGTGCAAGAACATATAGACAGCAACACAACAGGGAGCAGTATCAGGCAGGATCTACTTGGAGTACAGGTGTGTACTCGGATAGAGCTAAGAGGAAGGCAAGGGAGTTCCTTCCATAAGTATGGTCTGTTGAAGTGCAGGTTATTTTAGGTTCATGGGAGATCTACTTGAAGTACCTTGAGTACTTGTGGAGCACGTGGAGTGCGTGGAGCACTTGTGGTGTGCGTGGAGCACGGGAGGTGAACCCCAACTCTGTATTTGAGTTGGGTGTTGGGACCTGTGAGAGGGAGAGCTTTGGGGAGAAGATTTACTGTTCACTTGAGGTGTGGGAAACCTCTGTAAGGTGGTGGAGAAGATGTGGGATATTCTCTATTGTATTCTTTTCTGTATAAAGTGTTAATATAAGTTGTGTATTGTCTCTCATATGCTGTGTTATTCTGAATTCTAGTTACTTGGTGAATCTGGTTATTTCCGCATATTAAAGTTGCTTGAAGTTTGGTAATCAATTGTATGCTTCCGGTGTTTCACATCCCAACAAGTGGTATCAGAGCCAAGGTTGCAGGGAGCAGGGTTGTGTTTGGTTACAGGTCACTCTCAGGGATTTCTGATCGAGTGGGAGTAGAGCAATGGCAGATGAAAGTAAGCTAAGAATGGAGGAGTTGAAAAGCACAGACGGTCACTCATAGTCTGATGGAAAGAAAGAGCAGGTAAAAGAATATTGTTGGTTGGTAGCAGATCAACATGAAGAAACTGAAGAAGCAGATGTAGCAGGTGTTGTTGCACAGGATGCTCTGGGAGGTTTCTTGGATAAAGTTGAATCTTGGATAAAAGATTCGGTTGCCTCTTTCCATGCAGCCCCAGATAGAGGAGCTGGTGAGCCTTGACAAATAATTGGCAAAGGGGAAGTGAAGCTAAAATTGCAGGCAGCCAACACACAGGTGTTGATGAAGGTCATGCAGGTCCAAGGTTTGGAGATCTGGCTAATTTCTTCAGAAAGATTGGGTGATGAGAGATGCACAAGAACTCTCACAGCGGTAGCACTTGAATTAGCTGGTGGTAAGAAAACAGGTATACTTTATCTACTTGTTTATATTACTGATTCTTCTTCTATTGCAGAGACGTGGCTTCGTAGGCTTGGTCACATGAGCAGGAAGGAGATGCATGTTCTTAAGTGAAAGACAGATATATTTGACAGACTTAAGAAATGGAATGCCTTGGTGTTCTTGGAGGAGATGGCAGACAAAAATTAGTGGATGGCACTGGATACTTCTGAGCAGAGCAGTTTGGACATGGGTTTTGATTCAAAGAAGCTCACGGGTAAAAAGTCATCACTCACAGGCGAACACAAACACCAATGTCGGTCAGGAGGAACTGGCGTCGAATAGACAGGTGCCGATGTCGGTCATGTGCAGACCGAAGCCGGCGATGTCAGGCAGGGTAAGACCGACGTCGGTCATGTGACCGACGTCGACAGTATGTAAGACCGATGTCGGTCAGGAGGACCGACGTCGGCAGCAGGGACACCAGCACTGGCAGGTTGGTAGTCAGGTATAGACGCATGGAACCGACGTCGGTCGGATGCAAACTGTGGAGTGACCGAGGTCAGTCACTGTAACGAATTTTGGGTGGACAACATGTTGTCAAGGAGTCTCAAACACCCATACGGAGGACTGAAGGTGTAAGTAGGCCCTCAAATTCGTTGTTTCTCTTCTTTATACTTGTTGCTGATTGTAAAGCAGGAAGGATCTAGGAAACAGGTGGGAGCTAGGCAGGATTATGATGCAAAACCAGACGAGTGTTTTGGTAGGTTTGCCAGCTGGATGAAAGCACAGAGATGAATGGATTCCTTAGTAGAAGAATAGAGAGAACGGATATGTGAGATGGAAGACTAGGCATATGGTCTTGAGGAGCTGCAGGACAGTGGTACAGGTTTTGACAGGTGGAGGACGAAGCATGGCTTCAGTCAATGTCAGGGTAACTACTGTGATTTGTCTTACCAGGTGGATGATGAGTCGCGACATCATTCTGTTGCTGTATGTGGATGGTATATTTGCTAGTAGGGTTAGTACATATAGGGTTTTGCTGAGCTAAGGGTAAGATTAGTTCAGTGGCATGTCATGAGGAGTTTGGAGCAGCGAAATTCTTTGACATGGGAGGCATGGAGATCACAGGTTGATTTTGTCTCGAGTGGGAGCTGATGTGAATCAGGTGTTGGCGAGGTTCGGGATGCAGATTCGGAGCACACTAAGGGCTGGACAGGTACAGTGTCCAAAATCACATGAGGTCTGGTATAGACCTGAGTATTCCCATGCAGTGGGAGCTGTCAGAGTTAGGAGCCAATTCGGGGAAGTGGGTTCTCAGGTTTTTTGAGAGGGACCGGCAGCAAGTGTTGCTATGCAGGGTCAGGACTTCACTACAGGTACTGTAGGTTCGGATGTGGCAGGGTAATCGGATGATAGGTGGTACACCACAGGATGTGTGGTGGGTTGTCTTCAGGTGGGAGCTTGAAGAGGGATACAAACCAAGAAACAGATTAGACGGGGTACAGGTACAGTGCAGTTGTTTATCTCCAAGTGGGAGATTGTTAGGTTGTGGAGCTAAAAGCTTCACTGATGCAGACACAGAGGAGGTTGCAGGAGAGTTGCTGAGTGTCAGAGACACCGGCATCGGTCAGGCCAACCGACGTCGGCAGGATAGGGCAGGAAGGCAACCGACGTCAGTCAGAGATCGGCCGGCGTCGGCGACCCCAGGCAGACAGGGACCGGCGTCGGTCACCTGTGTGGTTCGACTGCGAGTTAATTACGGGCAGTGGGTTGACGAACCAAGTGTTTGCATGATCAGGGCTAATTATAGATTGAGAGCTGCAGATCTAATTATTGTAATTAGATGTCTAATTATTGTTTGGATGAGATCTATATAATAGACTCATGGTTGTATTGGAAAAGTGGGCTAGTTTGATTTGAGCAAAGTTTGTTCTTTCTGTGTGTGAGGTGAGCAAGGGTGTTCCTCCTAGTTCCACAGCAATACCAGGCATGTTGGTGCTGGTTTGGAGAGTCAACTGGATTCTTCAAGAGTGTAGGATCTTGGTCACAGTTGCATGGCCTATATAGGAGATCTACATTGTAAGTAAGATCGTTGATCTGCAGGTGTATGTGTGTGCAAGGTCGAGGTTCACAGGTGAGCAGAACCGTTGTTTGATTTGCAGGTGTGCAAGATCATATAGACAGCAACACAACAGGGAGCAGTATCAGGCAGGATCTACTTGGAGTACAGGTGTGTACTCGAATAGAGCTAAGAGGAAGGCAAGGGAGTTCCTTCCATAAGTATGGTTTGTTGAAGTGCAGGTTATTGCAGGTTCATGGGAGATCTACTTGAAGTACCTTGAGTACTTGTGGAGCACGTGGAGTGCTTGTGGAGTGCGTGGAGCACTTGTGGTGTGCGTGGAGCATGGGAGGTGAACCCCAACTCTGTATTTGAGTTGGGTGTTGGGACCTGTGAGAGGGAGAGCTTTGGGGAGAAGATTTACTATTCACTTGAGGTGTGGGAAACCTCTGTAAGGTGGTGGAGAAGATGTGGGATATTCTCTATTGTATTCTTTTCTGTATAAAGTGTTAATACAAGTTGTGTATTATTTCTCATATGTTGTGTTATTCTAAATTCTAGTTACTTGGTGAATCTGGTTATTTCTGCATATTAAAGTTGCTTGAAGTTTGGTAATCAATTGTATGCTTCCGGTGTTTCGCATCCCAACAAGTGGTATCAGAGCCAAGATTGTAGGGAGCAGGGTTATGTTTGGTTACAGGTCACTCTCAGGGATTTCTGATCGAGTGGGAGTAGAGCAATGGCAGATGAAAGTAAGCTAAGAATGGAGGAGTTGAAAAGCACAGATGGTCACTCACGGTTCGATGGAAAGAAAGAGCAGGTAAAAGAATATTGTTGGTTGGTAGCAAATCAGCATGAAGAAACTGAAGAAGCAGATGTAGCAGGTGTTGTTGCACAGGATGCTCTGGGAGGTTTCTTGGATAAAGTTGAATCTTGGATAAAAGATTCGGTTGCCTCTTTCCATGCAGCCCCAGATAGAGGAGCTGGTGAGCCTTGCCAAAGAATTGGCAAAGGGGAAGTGAAGCTGAAATTGTAGGCGGCCAACACACAGGTGTTGATGAAGGTCATGCAGGTCCCAGGTTTGGAGATCTGGCTAATTTCTTCAGAAAGATTGGGTGATGAGAGATGCACAAGAACTCTCACAGCGGTAGCACTTGAATTAGCTGGTGGTAAGAAAACAGGTATACTTTATCTACTTGTTTATATTACTGATTCTTCTTCTGTTACGGAGACGTGGCTTCGTAGGCTTGGTCACATGAGCAGGAAGGAGATGCATGTTCTTAAGCGGAAGATAGATATATTTGACAGGCTTAAGAACTGGAAAGCCTTGGTGTTCTTGGAGAAGATGGCAGACAGAAATCAATGGATGGCACTGGATACTTCTGAGCAGAGCAGTTTGGACATGGGTTTTGATTCAAAGAAGCTTGCGGGTAAAAAGTCATCACTCACAGGCGAACACAGACACCGATGTCGGTCAGGAGGAACCGGCATCAAACAAATAGGTGCCGATGTCGGTCATGTGCAGACCGAAGCCGGCGATGTCGGGCAGGGTAAGACCGACGTCGGTCATGTGACCGACGTCGGTAGTATGTAAGACCAATGTCGGTCAGGAGGACCGACGTCGGCAGTAGGGACACCAGCGCTGGCAGGTTGGTAGTCAGGTACAGACGCATGGAACCGACGTCAGTCGGATGCAGACTGTGGAGTGACCGAGGTCGATCACTGTAACAAATTTTGGGTGGACAGCATGCTGTCAAGGAGTCTCAAACACCCATACAGAGGACTAAAGGTGTAAGTAGGCCCTCAAATTCGTTGCTCCTCTTCTTTATACTTGTTGTTAATTGTAAAGCAGGAAGGATCTAGGAAATAGGTGGGAGTTAGGCAGGATTATGATGCAGAACCAGACGAGTGTTTTGGTAGGTTTGCCAGCTGGATGAAAGCACAGAGATGAATGGATTCCTTAGTAGAAGAATAGAGAGAACGGATATGTGAGACGAAAGACCAGGCATATGGTCTTGAGGAGCTATAGGACAGTGGTACAGGTTTTGACAGGTGGAGGACGAAGCATGGCTTCAGTCAATGTCAGGGTAACTACTGTGGTTTGTCTTACCAGGTGGATGATGAGTCGCGACATCATTCTGTTGCTGTATGTGGATGGTATATTTGCTAGCAGGGTTAGTACATACAGGGTTTTGCTGAGCTAAGGGTAAGATTAGTTCAGTGGCATGTCATGAGGAGTTTGGAGCAGCGAAATTCTTTGACATGGGAGGCATGGAGATCACAGGTTGATTTTGTCTCGAGTGGGAGCTGATGTGAATCAGGTGTTGGCGAGGTTCGGGATGCAGAGCTGGAGCACACTAAGGGCTGGATAGGTACAGTGTTCGAAATCACATGAGGTCTGGTATAGACCTGAGTATTCCCATGCAGTGGGAGCTGTCAGAGTTAGGAGCCAATTCGAGGAAGTGGGTTCTCAGGTTTTTTGAGAGGGACCGGCAGCAGGTGTTGCTATGCAGGGTCAGGACTTCACTACAGGTACTATAGGTTCAGATGTGGCAGGGTACTTGGATGATAGGTGGTACACCACAGGATGTGTGGTGGGTTGTCTTCAGGTGGGAGCTTGAAGAGGGATACAAACTAGGAAATAGATTAGACGGGGTACAGGTACAGGTACAGTGCAGCTGTTTATCTCCAAGTGGGAGATTGTTAGGTTGTGGAGCTAAAAGCTTCACTGATGCAGACACGAAGGAGGTTGCAGGAGAGTTGCTGAGTGTCAGAGACACTGGCGTCGGTCAGGCCAACCGACGTCGACAGGATAGGGCAGGAAGGCAACCGACGTCGGTCAGAGATCGGCTGGCATCGGCGACCCAAGGCGGACAGGGACCGGCGTCGGTCACCTGTGTGGTTCGACTGCGAGTTAACTACGGGCAGTGGGTTGACGAACCAAGTGTTTGCATGATCAGGGCTAATTATAGACTGAGAGCTGCGGATCTAATTATTGTAATTAGATGTCTAATTATTATTTGGATGAGATCTATATAATAGACTCATGGTTGTATTGGAAAAGTGGGCTAGTTTGAGTTGAGCAAAGTTTGTTCTTTCTGTGTGTGAGGTGAGCAAGGGTGTTCCTCCTAGTTCCACAGCAGTACCAGGCATGTTGGTGCTGGTTTGGAGAGTCAGCTGGATTCTTCAGGAGTGTAGGATCTTGGCCACAGTTGCATGGCCTATATAGGAGATCTACATGGTAAGTAAGATCATTGATCTACAGGTGTATGTGTGTGCAAGGTCGAGGTTCACAGGTGAGCAGAACCGTTGTTTGATTTGCAGGTGTGCAAGATCATATAGACAGCAACACAACAGGGAGCAGTATCAGGTAGGATCTACTTGGAGTACAGGTGTGTACTCGGATAGAGCTAAGAGGAAGGCAAGGGAGTTCCTTCCATAAGTATGGTCTGTTGAAGTGCAGGTTATTACAGGTTCATGGGAGATCTACTTGAAGTACCTTGAGTACTTGTGGAGCACGTGGAGTGCTTGTGGAGTGCGTGGAGCACTTGTGGTGTGCGTGGAGCACGGGAGGTGAACCCCAACTCTGTATTTGAGTTGGGTGTTGGGACCTGTGAGAGGGAGAGCTTTGGGGAGAAGATTTACTGTTCACTTGAGGTGTGGGAAACCTCTGTAAGGTGGTGGAGAAGATGTGGGATATTCTCTATTGTATTCTTTTCTGTATAAAGTGTTAATACAAGTTGTGTATTGTCTCTCATATGCTGTGTTATTCTGAATTCTAGTTACTTGGTGAATCTGGTTATTTCCGCATATTAAAGTTGCTTGAAGTTTGGTAATCAATTGTATGCTTCCGGTGTTTCGCATCCCAACATTATTCCTTCATTTGTTGAATTAAATAAGAGAATAACTAAACATTTCTATGTGGATATATCCCTTTTTAGGTGAACCACAATAAATCTATGTCTATCTTGTGTTGTATTTTATGCATTTAATTTATGTCTTTATTTTATTAATATTGATCTATGTTATATATTCCTAATAACTGGTATCAAAGTCAAAATTTTATTTGGTAGATAAACTCATAAGAAAAGAGGGTTCTTAGTTTGAATGGGAGCAATGGTAGAAGAAGGCAAGTTTAAGATCGACAAGTTCAATTACCAAAACTACCATCTATGGAAGATGCAAATGGATGACTATTTATATTAGAAGGATTTTTTCCTACCATTAAGTGAAATAGAAAAGAAGTTGATAACTATGAAAGATGAAGAATGGGAAGTTCTTGAATGAAAGGCACTGAGAACAATACGATTATGCCTAGTAGCATTAATGACCTTCAATATTTTATAAGAAAAGACAACATCAGATGTGATAAAGGCATTATATAGAGTGTATGAAAAACTCTCAGTGTCCAACAAGGTATTTCATATGAAGTGTTTATTTAATATGGATATCTCAGAAGGTGGGTTTGTTATTGATCATTTAAATGAATTTAACATGGTCACAAATCAGTTAATCTCTGTGGGAGTAAATTTTGATGATGAGGTTAGAGCTCTTTTGATTCTGTGCTTATTGCTAGAAAGATGGAATGGCTTGGTTATGGTTATGAGTAATTCTATCTCTGGTTTAAACATTTTGAAGTTAGATGATGTTATTGGAGTTGTTTTTAGTGAGGAAATATGATGGAAAAACATAAGTGAGACATTAGGTAATGCTTTAACTATGGATAATAGGGGAAGACAAAAGGATAGAGGAAAGGGCCCAAGGAATCATGGGAATTCTAAGAAGGGCATATCCAAATCTACAGGAATGTTGGTGTGCTAGATTTACAGGAAGAAAGGACACCTGAAGTAAGATTGTTGGTTTCAAAAAGGAAAACAAGGATATGGATAACAAGATAAAAATCAAGAAGCAAATGTAGCAGGTGATGTGTTACAAGATGATTTAATACTTTCATTAGATAATATTAATGATTCTTGAGTGTTAGATTCAGGGGATTCATTTCATATTACACCTCATAGAAAATATTTATAAGACTATGTTCAAGGTGATTTTAGATAGGTTTATTTGGGTAATGGTGAACCTTGTAAAATTGTTGGAAAGGGTAAGATACAAATAAAATTACAGAATGGAAACAAATGGTTGTTGAAAGAGGTGAGGCATGTTCCTAAGTTTAGAAGAAAAATAATTTTAGTAGGGTAGTTGGGAAGTGAGGGTTGTACAGTTAGATTTGCATAAAATTTGTAGAAGGTCACTAAAGGATCACTGGTAATAGCAAAAGGAGAGAAGGTAGATACATTATATTTATCTACTAGAAATTTTGACTCTTCTATTGCTTTAGCTTCAACAAAAGCAAATACAAAATTATGGCACCAAAGAAATAGGCACATGAGTGAGAAGGGGGTGTAAGTTCTCCACACAAAGAATTTGTTTCTAGATTTGAAGGTGGATTTGGATTTTTGTGAGCATTGTGTGTATGGAAAATAGAAGAGAGTCATATTTCTCAGAGTTGAGAAGACAAAGAAGGATGAAAAGTTATAGCTTGTGCATATAGATGTATAGGGATTAACTCAGGTATCATCCCTTGGTGGCTCTTCTTATTATGTTGCTTTTATTAATGATGTAATGAGAAAAACTTGGGTTTATTGCATACAAAATAATCTGGTGTTTTTGATACTTATAAGAAATGGAAATATTTGGTTGAGAATGAGACAAGAAATAAGTTGAAGTGTGTCAGATTAGATAATGAAGGTGAATACTGTAGCAAGGAGTTTGATAATTATTGTTCATCTCATGGGATTCATAGAGAGAAGATAGATCCAAGAACACCACAACCAAATGGTGTGTCAAAAAGGATGAACAAGACAATCATGGAGTGTGAAAGGAGTATGAGATTGCATGCATTTTTTCCCTTACAATTTTGGGTAGATGCTATGGATATTTTTGTTTACTTAATAGAGGGCCTTCAAGTCCTTTAGATGTGGTATTCCAGAGGAAGCATAGATAGGTAAAAAGGTAAACTATTATTTTTTAAAGATTTTTGGTTGTGAAGCAGTTGTCTATATCGATAAAGAAAATAGAACCAAGCTTGAGTCAAATCCAAAAAATGTACCTTTATTGGATATGGAGTTAATGATTTTGGTTACCATTTATGGTATTTTGAAAATCATAAAATCATTAAGAGTAGAATCTCTAATGAAAAGGTTATGTATAGAGATCAGTTGCAGGGAAAGAATCAATAAAATCCAAATACAAAATATGTAGTACTTGATGAAATCACTAGAAATGAAATTCTAAAAGTGGCAAAAAATTAGAATGTGCAACAACTATAACAACAACAACAAGTACCTCAAACTCTTAAAAGTGTAGTTAGAAGTTTTACCAGAGTGAGTAGACTCCCGAAATGATACTCTCCTTCACCTTATTACTTATTATTGACTAATGGTGGTGAGCCAAAAAGCTATGAAGAAGCAATACAGGTAGAAATCAAAAAGAATTGGGAGCAAGGCATGAAAGAGGAGATGGATTTCTTGGTATATAACCAAACTTGAGATTTGGTTCAGTTACCTACAGGAAAAGAGCATTGTAGAATAAATGGGTTTATAAGTTGAATGAAGAAGATGAAGGCAAAAAGAAGTACAAGGCCAAACTCATTGTAAAGGGGTTTGCTTAAAAGAAAGTTATAGATTTTGATGAAATATTTTCTCTAGTTGTTAAAATGACTTCCATAAGATTTTTTTTAAGTTTGGTAGTAGTAGAAGATTTAAACCTTGAACAGTTAGATGGCAAGACTACTTTCCTTCATGGTGACTTGGAGGAGGAAATATATATGGAGCATCCACAAGGATATGAAGTCAAAGGTAAGGATAAAATGGTGTACATATTGAAGAAAAGTTTGTATGGCCTAAAGCAAGGTCCAAGGTAGTGGTATTTGAAATTTGACATGTTTATGATAGAACAAGGTTATAGTAGTTATCATTTTGAACACTACGTTTATTTTAAGAGATTAGATAATGGCGACTATATTATCTTGTTATTGTATGTAGATGGCATGCTTGTTGTAGGGTCTAACATGCATGATATAAATAAGATCAAAATAAAACTAGCAAATTTATTTACAATGAAGGATTTGAGTGCTACAAAGAAAATCCTTGGTATGAAAATAAAAAGAGACAAGAAAAAATTTAATTTGACATTATCTCGAGAAGAGTACATCAAAAAGGTGTTATTCAGGTTCAATATATAAGATGCAAAACCAGTGAGTACACCTTTGGGATGGCACTTCAAATTAAGCAAGGAATAGTGTCCTAAAAAGTAGCAAAAATCAATTACATGTCCAAAGTGACCTATGCTTCAGTAGTTGGAAGTTTAATGTATGTTATGGTGTGCATGAGAATAGACATTACTCATGCAGTGGGATTTGTCAATAGGTTTATGAATAATCTAGGAAAGGCGCATTGAGATGCAGTCAAATCGATTCTCATGTACTTGAGAGGGACCACTGATAGACAATTGTGCTATGAAGGGTTAGATGTTACCTCATAAGGTATGTTAATGCAGACATGGCTGGAGATTTAGATGGTAGGAAAAACACCACATGTTATGTATTCATTATTGGTGACACAACAGTTAGTTGGATTTCAAAATTGTATAAGATAATTGATTTGACAATTACAGATATAAAGTATGTTGTAGCTACAAAAGAAAGCAAGGAGATGAAATGGATGCAATGATTTATGGAAGAGTTGAGACAGAGGTAGGAATATTTCAGGTTATATAGTGATAACTAAAGTGCGATTCATTTAGCAAAGAACTCAACATTCCACTCAAGAACCAAACATATATAACTCATGTATCACTTCAATCATTTAGTTTTGGAAGATGGTCTACTAAATTTGGAAAAGATCCATATGAGTCAAAATCTTGCAGATATGCTAACAAAGGTAGTCATAAAGAATAAGCTAGACAGTTGTTCAACTTTAATAGGTCTTCAAGGATAACAAGGAAGATGAGAAACATGCCAAGGTCAAAGTTCAAAAAAAAGTCCAAGGAAGAGTTGTAGCAGTGGAGTTACAACAATCAATTTCTAAGTGGGAGATTGTTGGATGGTGAAGCCGGATCTTATCATAATGTCCAATTCTTGGCAGGGGGTGTGGGGGGGCAACACCCCCCCACTACGGTCTTCATGGGGGTCTATGGGGGTGGAGACCATACTTGAATCTCCCTGATATGAGTTTGGGGGAAGCACCCCCAAATCAAAATTTTGTAAAAAATGCATTGTAAAATATTATAAATTTGTAGTAAATTTGGACCGTTCACTATTAAGTCATAGATCTAATGATATAAATTATGTTAGTGCATTTTTAACTTAATATATAACCCTCCTTTGATACGAGGGCATTGTAATCATGATGACACATTGTGTGTGAGTGAAGAGGATATTGCAGTGGATGTATTGTAGGTTTTATCCTTTCATTTTTTGGGCTGAATAAGAGAACAACTGGCTATTTATGTGTGGGCATAGCCCTTTTTGGTGAACCACGTTAAATTTGTGTCTATTTTGTGTTATGTTTTCTACATTTAATTTTTTTCTTTATTTCATTAATATTGTTATGTGTTATATATTCCTAATAAAAGGCACATGCCCCTAACCTTAGAGAATAGGTGAGTTGCCACACGATAGTTGAGGTTATCTCAACCATGCAACCCAATCATACTTATAATCTGGTGAGTGTGAGTGAACCAAGTCAACTCACACTATCAAGCTAGTGAGGTTGGATGATAAAATCAATTCCAACCTAAAAAGTTAGCAAGATTTAGTATTTAATCACCTTAACCATATCAAAAGAGAACCAACTACAACAGTAGATTGGCTTAATACAGTTCATAAAAGTTCAACCTAGTGGGTGATGATAGTCCCTAAGAGTGTTTTAAAATCTAAAATTTATTTGGTTTTTGTAATATTAGGTGCAATTTACATAACATATGCACCTTATATATGTCTCATGCTGACACTATGTATAACAAAGGTACCAATGTATATAATTTTGCCACAATAATGAATTTGAATTATATAATTATTTGCCTTGGTAAATTTTGAAACTATGTGAGTGTAGAGAACATGCTTCCAAAGCATGCCCCCACTATATATGGAAAAATATAAAAATTGGAATAAGTGCCAATGTGGAGGACATGTTTCCAAAACATGCCCCCATTGAATTTCAGTGTGCCAAATACTGAATAAGTGTGGAAAACATGCTTTTAAAGCATGCCTCCCATTGAATCTAAAAACTATGCCAAATGTGGTAAATATGTCTCTATGACATGCCCCCACTGATATGTTCCTCCTTTGAGGTGAGGGAAGAATAGAAACTAGTAGTAACCTCACCTCAAAAGGATAAAACAACTAAATAATCTATGAATGTAACCATGTAGCATATAGAAGAACATGTATAGGTAAATGTAGCATTGAAGTGCATAGAAAAATATGATCATATAAAGGCCTCAAATGCATGATAAATATCATGGCAATGTCTAAATAGTAACATTACAAGCTCAACAAGAAAACAAGCACACACACATAAGAGCACTCAAAATCAAGTCAACATACAAGGGTTCTAGGAGACCACAAACAAAGAGAATGTTCAAATACCACACAATCAAAGGTATTTGATTGAGTAAAATGCCCGTAAGAACAATAATGACATATTTAAATGTCCATATAATAAACAATGACATATTCAAATGTCCATACAACAAACATTGACATATTCAAATGTCAATGAAAATACACATAGGCATGGGGCTAAAAACAAAAGAGAATATTCAAATACTTGAACAAGTAAGACAATAACAAGGTAAGACACTCAAGGAAGTGTATAAAAGAAAGCATAAGCAACCAACATAAACATATCAGAGTAGCCCATGGATCAAATGTGTTAGAAAAAACATCAAGTGCATAGCATATCAAGTACCCTATGAAAGATATAATCATGGATAAAGGCATGTGTAAGTACATATAAGCTCAAACAAGACAATTAAAAGTTATCTTTGAACCATATAACTTGTGAGTATCAAGATCAAAGAAGCAAATATCCCTAATGTCTATATGAAATGAGTAGAGGAAAGGCCCAACATCTAAAATGGGAATAGGTCATGTATTTGTGTATGCATGTATCACACTCATATAGAATCTTTACACACATATGTATGTACGAGTAACTAATATTCCATCCATTAACATGGAACTAACACATAGATGCTAAGGATCCAATAAAGTATGTAGGTGCCGAAAGTGTTTTTGGATTTTTCAATGTTTTTTTTTGGTATTTTTAGAATATGTGAAGAGGAAAGATCATCTTATGATCTCATTTAAAGGATGATCATAGGTATCACCCCACTCAAAACTTGGTGCAAAATATTTTTGGTACTACCAAAGAGCATGTATAGGTATAATATTTATCACTATAGTGTCTGTGATGCTCTGTGTATGTATAATAGGACTCTATGGTTGTGAAGGGATAGTAGGAGTATTAGGGCTTTGTGGGACCCATCTCTATGTGCTCTATGGTTTCTTTGGAATAACAATAATAAAAACATGTTGAGGTGCTTTGGATGTCTAAATATGGTGCATAATAGAAGATGGATATTTTGTGGAATCCACTATATGACTCTGATGTAATGGTCTCTTAAGTACTAGCCACTTAGTAAAGGGGGTTTCATGTTGTTTACCCTTTTATAGTGGATTATCCTTAGTAGGTTTGATAGTTATTTGCCTAGGTATATTTTTTTCTTATTCAAGAGAATGATCATATGGGATTCTAGAAATTATAATTACCGGATTTGCATGAATGTAGTAAACACACCTATGCATTGTAGAAAATAGTAATCGAAGTATATGGATCCAAGGTCTTTCCAATAATATATCAAATATTCCTATGGAAGGTATAACTGAAAACGTAGTACCCATATGTGTGAAACCAACTTCTAAATGTAGGCCAATATTTTTAAGAACATTCTGGGAGCTCCCATCTAATGCTCTAACTGATCTAGTATAAGGATACAAATCATGATGAGTATAACCCAAATGCACAAGTGATATCATGGTGCAAATAGTTTCACTTGCACCATTATCAATCGTAACATTGTGTATAGCTTGGTGATCAAGGAATGCTTGAATAAATAAAGAAGGAAGATTAGATTCATCATCCTTGATCTCAGTATCATTGAAATTAATTAAAGGTCTCTGAACCATAGGAGGTATATATTGTGTATAAGTACCAATAATCCCATATAATGGGTGCCCATAATGTGATGGAGGAGGATGTGCATTATATGTCATTTTCACTTTTGTTTCCTTTTTATAATGGTCTTGCAAAGAATTATTAAATATTTTCTATTTTTGGTGATCACAAGGTTGTGAACCTGATTCCTTAGGAGGATTGTCAAATGTAATCCTTTGGTCATCAATAAGGTCTTAGATCTTATGATTCAAGGTAAAAAAATTGTTTGTATAATGTCTTGGTCCTTGGTGATAACCACAATAAGCATTCACATCATACCCTTTGGGTAGAGATCTATTCATATCAACCTCTTAGGATGAGGGGGAGATATAAGATGACACTTTACTAACCATGGGAGTAATAAAGTGGGAGACTCAGGTAAGCATGTATATTATCTCCTTGATGCATTATATAATACAAGTTGATTACCATGTTGTGAAACTCTATTAACCATAGTTGTTGCTTCATTTTTAGGCTCAGAAGGTTTTACCTTATAACTTGGTTTGATTGTAAATCTGGCACTAAACATAGATGTAGCTGGTGTGTTTTCTACATACTTGAACTTATTCAATGAAATAAGCTTCATTTCATGGTCCCATATAACATGTGATAAGTCATCAAAATATTTTAATTTCTTAAAAATAATGGACTCATGTAAAGTAGCAAGCAAACTTGGCTTGAATATGTCTTGCAACTACTTATCTGCCATAGGATTAGTCATTTTAGCTAACATTTTCTTGTACCTCAAGACATATTCATTGATAGGTTCATTTTTTCTTTGTTTGATATTGGTATTTTAAGCATAGGAAACTTTTTCAAAAATATTAATTGAAAAGTGTGTTAAAACATATCTGCAACAGGTTTGAATGCTTTCAAAGATTGGAGAGCTAATTCATAGAACAACCTCAAAGTATAGTCCTTGATACTTTTTGGGAGTAATTTAGTCAAAAGTTTATCATTAGAGACATAGTCAAGGCATGCCACATATGAGTATCAAATATTTTATTTAGGATCACCTTTACCATCATAAAATGTGAACTTAGGTTCAAAAAAACTAGTTGGCAAAGGGTGCAAATATATCTCAAGTGCAAGAAGGTTATGTAACACATCTTGGAAATAAATAACATGAGGATAATTTAAAGTGTTTTATTTAATTTTTGTAACCTTATCCTCAAGATTATCTATAACTTGAAGGAGTATTTGAATTGTGGACCCATTGGGATTTATATTAGCAATCTGAGTAGTCACCAAAGGGGATATAATCATGGTTTGAATAGGCATAAAAATTGATAGTTGAATTGAAACATTTGTTAGCCCCATGGTAGATGTAGCAATAATAGTTTTAGGAAACAAAGGTTGAAATACATATATCATGCCCCATTAGAAATATTAGGTTATAATGTGTTCAGGGGGAGGGTTTTTGGTATATGTGGATGACCCATAGTTCTAATAGCATGATCAATAGATGGACCTATTTGGTCATCTATGATTTTTGTATTCTAAGTTTCTAAATTTTTTTTTAGAATTTCATTAATATATTCAAGTTTTTTTATGAATACACTCATGAAACGATGCAATTACTTGCACTTTATCATGATATATTTGTTTGTGTTCATTGGTTTCATTAGACTCATTGTTTTCATTATCAAAATTTTCTTCTATGATATCCTCATCAATATGTTTTTCATTCTCAACATTGTTATCATCATGATTCATAGGATTAGATCCCTCATTGGTTTGAGACATCTTAAGTGATGTGAGGGTAATCTCAATGTGTTCAATAGGAACACCTCCCAATCCAGGGATATGCCTAGGTTACATGCAAAATAATATAAGTAGGAAATGAAAATATACAACAATCTAAAACCCTAGATGACAAAAAAAATTTAAGAATAAAAAATGTTTGTATTCATCTAAATCAAGTACATTAAATTTTTAACCATATAAATATAGATTGGGATTATCTACGGTTAAACGAGATAGAGATAGTGTAAGATACAAGGGTGATAAATTATCTCTATAATAGGCCAATTAGATCCCAAATGCATATATAACATATGTTGAATTTATTAAACTAAGATAGGCTAAAAATTATAAGTACAACTATGATAGATATGAAAATTACAAAGTAATGTACTTAGTTGGTTTTGATGTTGACACATTTCTAGATCTAGAACAAGCAGGAAGCAGACTGGAAGAGGAATCTGGAATAGCCACCAAATTCTGATTTAAGTGTCTCTAGAGCTTAGACACTAATGTTATCTTGGAATTTTTACATCGATCCTTTTGTCTAGAACTAATACAAGTGTTTTGTATAGATTACCTATTATAAAAGGATGCCATCACCTAGGTGCTTTTAGGTTTGTCTTCACATTCACTCTGGTGCATTCAGATTGGGTCATAGATTACCACTCATCATGAAATTATAAGACCCTAATTTTTCATCTTCATAGTGACCTTGGGGGAAAATGGGTTAGTGAACACATGGTTTTGAGCTGACCCCAAATACCCCTCTATTAATGAGTTTTTCCTACATAGCTAATACTCCTAAGAGGGCCTCAAACTGATGTAGTTATCCCTTATGTGTTTGTTTGTGTGTGAACCATGCAATATGTGGAAAGTAAGTACAATAGTGACCTAGATTGTAACTTGGAAAATTGGGCTCTTAGGTTGTTCCCTTAGTAATTTAGACCTATATATTTGTTATCCCCATGACATATATGAAAATAAGAGAAAATAAGGAAGTTTTGCTTTATCGAGAGCTTGATTAAATAATTTGATAAATTACCTTTAGTTTTTTCTAGGTGAGGAATGAATGAGGTTTGATATTGTATTTATATCAATCCCTTTGGATAAATAACTCATATTAAATCACTTAGGCTGAACATTAGAATACATTTCATTTACAAATCATATGACTTTAGGTCAATGAACACTTGTGTCAGAGTAGGACACCTTTGTGGATGCAAGTGCCTATTTGGGATGCTAATGTTTAGAGAATAGGAAAGTAGTTACATGATAAGAACTGGCAGAAGTGGAAGATAAATAGGTTTTAAGCATTTTTAGCAAGATAGAAGGTATGTGGGATTAACATAAGACTAGTTAAACTAAGAGATAAGCCAAGGGGCACAAGATAGAGCAGATGTGAGACTTAAAATTTTAAGAAAGTTTTAGAAATGAGAGGAATAACCAATGTCTAATTTTGCCAAGTGTATAAGGTTAAGGTGATATATAATCCATAAATATCATCTACAGGTAGATAATGTTAAGAATATATAAATTACAATACACAAGGGTGATAATCAGATCTATATTAAGCCAATTAAATGTTAAACTCAGATATAACATATGTTGAATTCAATAAACTGATATAGGCTAAAAATAGTAAATACAATTCTACTAGATATGGAAATGATAAAGAAATGATGTATTTAGCTAGTTCTAATGCTAACATAGTTCTAAATTTGGAACAAGCAGGAAACAAACTGGAAGAAAATTCTAAAACAATTACCAAAATCTAGATTGAGTACATCTAGAGTCATGGACACTAGCATCAGCTTTGGATGGTTGCATTGATGATCTTATATGAGCCAGATGTAGGTGTCTTATATAGAATGCCTATTTGAAAAGGATGTGACCACCTAGATTATTCTGGGTTTATCTTCACCTTCATTCTATTGCATTCAGATTTGGGTCATGGAGTATTGCTCCTTGTGAAATTATAAAATCCTATTTATTCATATTCATAGTGACCTTGGGAAAAATGGGTTAGTGGGCACACATTGTTGAGTTGATCTCAAATATCTCTTTGTCAATTAGTGTTGCCTATATATCTAAAACTTTGAAGAGGGCCTCATATTGATGTAGTTCTCCCCTATATATTGGCTTGTGTGTGAATCATGCAATATGTAGAAAGCAAGTACAATAGTGACCTAGCTTGTAACTTAGCAAAGTGAGATCTTAAGATACTCATTTAGTAATTTAGACCTATGTATGTGTTTTTCCTATGACTTATATGGAAATAGGAGAAAATAGAGAACCTTTACTCACTTGAGTACTTGATTGAATGCCTTTTGTAAGTTGCTTAGTGAGTAGATAAGAAGTTTCTAGGTGAGGAATGAATGAGGGTTGATCTTGTATTTATACCAATCCCTTTATAAAAATAACTCACATTAAAACACTAAGGCCAACCATTAAGATACATTTCATTTACAAATTAGATGACTTTACAGCACTAGACACCTACATCAAGGTAGGATACTAGCATCGATGTAGGGGTTTAGGACTGACACTTGTGTCCTGATAGTTAGAAAATAGGTACAAGCTCAAAACTTGTAGGGATATAAGATAAGCATATTTTAAGTATTTTGGACAAGATATAAGGTATGGGTTATCAACATAACACTAGTTAGACTAGGAGATAGGCCAAGGGGCATAAGATAGAGTAGATGTGAGACTATTAAAAAGGGAAAAGGTCCAGAACTAAGAAGAATATCCAAGGTCTAAGTTTGCCAAGTGTATAAGATTGAGGTGTTATATAATCCATAAATACCATCTACATTTCCCCCCTTTAATCCGATAATGATATTTATGGTTTAAAAGAGAAGAAATATGTAACTGGGTGTGTATAACACACCTTGCCTTTGTAAGAGTCCAACTTGAGTGTTTTGTTAGTGATTGATCTGTAACCAAGAGCATGTTACAATATATTATCAATGTATATAATCTGAAATTGAAAAGCATTTGAAATTATTGAAATTGAAAGAGTGAGGTTTAAGAGTACACCTATGTATCGATGCAACTACCTTGCCTATTGACAACTTGATTTGAAAGATGTATCATTATGAATCACTAAAATTAATATTAGGACAAATATATAAATCTAAAAAGTGCATACATATAAGGAGATAGAGAGAATTTGGAAGGCACATACCCCCAACCTTGGACAAAAGGTGAGTTACCACTCGACAATTGAGATTAACTCAATCATGCAACCCAATCATACCTATAACCTAATGAGCATGAGTGAATAAATTCAACTCATATTATCAAGTTGGTGAGGCTGGATGATATAATCAATTCCAACCTAAAAACTTGGCAAGATTGAGTGATTTAATCACCTCAAACATACCAAAATGTGAACCAACTACTATAGTATATCGGCTCAATACAATCTATAAAAGTCTAACTGGTAGGTGATAATAGTCCCTAAGAGTGTTTTGAAATCTAAAACTGATTTAGATTTTGCAATATTAAGCACACATTGCATACCATATGCACCTTAGATATGTCTCATGTTGAAACTGTGTATAACAATGGTACCAATATAAATAATTCTACCATAATTATGAATCTAAATTATATAATCATGTGCTTTGGCCAATTTAAAAACTATGTAAGTGTGGAGAACATGCTTCTAAAGCATGCCCCCACTATATATGGAGAAATTTGAAAACTGAAATAAGTGTCAATGTGGAGGAGTGTGGAGAGCATGCTTCCAAAGCATGCCCCTATTGAATCTGAGAATTGTGTTAAATACTGAATAAGTGTAGAGAACATGATTCCAAAGCATACCCCCATTAAATTTAGAAACTATGTCAAATACTAAATAAGTGTGGATAACATGCTTCCAAAACATGCCTTCACTGAATCTAGGTGTGTTAAATACTGAATAAACATGGAGAACATGCTTCCAAAGCATGCCCCCACTAAATCTAGAAACTATGTCAAATATTGAATAAGTATGGATAACATGCTTCCAAAGCATGCCCCCACTGAATTTATAACATGTGTCAAATATTTAATAAGTGTGGAGAACATGCTTCCAAATCATGCCCCCACTAAATCTAAAAATAATGTCAGATGTGAAGAATGTGCCTCTATGACATGCCCTCATTGATATGCCCCCCTTTGAGGTGAATAAAGAATATAAGTTGATAGTTACCTCATCTCAAAAGGATTAGATAATCAAATAATCTATGAATGGAACCATGTGGTATATATAATAAAATGTTTAGATAAATGTATAATTGAAGCACATAAAACAACATGATCAAATAAAGGCCTAATATGCATGATAAATAGCATGGTAATGTCTAAATATTAATAGTACAAGCTCAACAAGCAAACAAGAACATACACACAATAGCACTCAAAATAAAGTTAACATACAATGGTCCTAGGAGATCGCAAATAAGGGGCATGATCAAATGATGCACAATTGAAGGGACATGACTTAGTCAAATGTCCATAAAAGTAAGGATGACATTTAAATGTCCATACAACAAATAATGACATATTCAAATGTTCAAACAAGCAAGACAATATCAAGGCAAGAAACTCAAGGAAATGCATAAAGGAAAGCATAAGCAACTAGCATAAACATATCATAGTATCTCATAGATCGAATGTGTTAGAAACAAAATGCCAAATGCATATCATATCAAGTACCCTGTATAAGATATAATCATGGATAAAGTCATATATAAGTACATATATGAGTTCAAAACATGATAATGTAAAGTGACCATAGAATTATATAACTTGAAAGTATCGTGATCATAGAGGTGGATGCCCCTAATGTCCATATGACATGAGTAGAGAGAAGGCCCAACATCTAAAATAGGAATAAATCATGTATTTGTGTATATTTGCATCACACCTAAATAGAAGCATGACACACATGTGTATGTAGGAGTAACTAATACACCATCCATTAATATGGAACTAACATATAGATGCCAAGGAGCCAATAAAGTATGTAGGTGCCAGAAATGTTTTTAGAGTTTTGAAGGTTTTTTTTTTGTATTTTGGAATATTATGAAGAGGAAAGATCATCATATGATCTCATCCACAAGTGATCTAGATATGAAATTAACCATCAAGTCACACAAATAAATGAGCTCATGACACATGAATTAATGTAGGAAAACCTCCAAGAGGTAAGAAAACCCACAAATGATGATATTCATATATGCGAAACTATTAACCCCAATATATAACCTTCATCCTTCTCACTTCTTCTCTAATAAACCTTCTTCACAAAGCCTTTACAATATAATTACCATGTGAAAATATTAATTCACTCAATGTTTGAATGTTTTCACCAAGTGTGTTCAATAATTTACAATAGAGGTAAAAAATTATTTATAATGGGGATGAAGGAAGGTGACTGTTGTAATCAATGGGTCTAACCATTTTGAGAATCATTTAATTTAATTAGTAAATAATAGATCATAATATTTTATTACTTATTTACACAGTTTTCACCTCATGTTAATAAATAATAAATCAATATTATTTAATTATACACCAAAGTATGTTAAGGGTCTAAACTAACCCACTTAGACATTAAATGTTCTAACACTCCCTATTAAAGATAAGTGAGGATAAATGTCATAGTCACCTTAATAAAAGTATTATACTATGTAAAAATTTAAAGGATTTAAAAACCTTCATCACGACAAACATCACTTTTTTGAAAAAAATTCATTTATAATCGATAAAATACTATAAAAAAAGTCTGGTTAGCATGATCGTGAGACTACATCTCACAGTTTCTCATGAATAATCAACTAAACATATTTAGAGCCTTTTATGACATAAGGACCTCCATTACAAAGTATGATTTAATATATTTAGGTACAAAAGTAAAATTTTCACACAAAATTTACAATTACATAAATTTTACACAAAGTTTACAATGTTTTACAATGAGAAGTATAGAGAAGAAGAATAACACATGGTTGTTAGGAAGTGACATTGTCATACACACTCGCCCATAATGGCAACTCTGAGAGGTCCGACATTGCATGAAACTAACATAACTTGGTAGCACAAAGTAGTTTTATGAAGATATCTGTCACTAATTCATTCGTAGGATAGAACTACAGATCAATATCGCTATTGAAGACTTTCTCTCAAATAAAATGCACATGAATTTTAATATGTTTAGCTCATTAGTGTTGCACTAGATTTTTCATCAGAGTTATACAAATCTAGTTATCATAATGATGGATAGTACTATGAGAAACATCGAAATGAAATTCTCCAAATAATCTTCGTAGCCAAATGGCTTCTTTAACAGCTTCCATAACACTTTTATACTCTAATTTTGTAGAATATATAGAAATAATAGATTGATTTTTGTTTCTCTAAGTGATAGCACCTGCACTAAAATTAAACACATATATAAAATTAGATTTATGATATCACAGTATGATTAGCATCACAATAACAAAATAAAGATAAATGAATACATATGTTTATTTGTGGTAAAACACACTTTAAATAATCAAGTCCTAGTTTTAGACAAATTAGTTCACTACTTATTACTAAGTTAGTGACACACATAAAACATTATATGTAATTAATTATTGAAAGTCTCCAATATTGACAAGATGAACATCCCCAACTATCATGTGATGTACATACAATAATGTAAGTTATCTAATTATTATATATCTTAAAAAAACACTTTGTAAGTTTTAACATGATTTTTGCCATTTTCCAATTATCTAGAATTGGATCTAATTGAAGATTGAGGTATGTAATGTCTCATACATCAAATATGGACAATTTTAGAATGAAATGTAATCATCCAATCAAACAGGTATGAGACTAAAACAAATCATTTTAGATATGTATGAAAAAAAATACTTATTAAAGTAAATGATAAGGAGTCAATTAAGAATACAAACTTCATTTACACTTTGCATTTCATTACATATCTTGTTATCAACTGAAACATCTAAGCATGTTAGCATGAATTTTTCCCACTATCAAATGAAAGCATCTTAATAATTGAAATAAAAAATGTCCTCTCTTATTGAGCATGATCTTCTTACCAAATGCAATAACTAAACAATATCATCTTATCAAATGAAACACAATGTTATGTATATAATGTATTTCAATGCTAACTCATATGAATAGAAAATAATCATAAATGTAATTATTTTTGAAAATAATATAATGACTATATATTTTATCCTTTTTCTAATCTAAGACAAATATATCTATTACAATATAATTAAAATTAACATTTTTTTAAAAATCACACTAAATAATGTTATTAACAAACACCATTGTAGTTGAGATACTATCAATTTAGTTAGTATCTTTAAAGTCATAGTATCTAAATAGTTGTTAAGAGATGAAACTTCTAACGATCCTATAACATCACTAAACTCTTAAAAGATGAGAAGAGTTACCATCGTGAATATTGTGAAAAAGTTTAGTGTGTTTCTTACCACATAAGTAGCCCTCACAAGTTTCATGCTAAGAAATAATAATAGAAAGACCAATCACAAGATCATATTGAGACATATCATATAAACTTTTAAAATTAACATGAGGTAATATTTCATGCCATAATTGAGATTCATTTCTATTATATGATTAAATATAAAGATAACATAAAACATGTATAAAACATCTTCAACAATCAAAAAACACACATTTATAACAACATTTACATATTTTGCTTTCTCCTTGCTTAGTAGCTTCTACAAATGAATTATCACCTAAATAATTTTTTTTAGATATACTTATATTTTAAGATAAAATATGAGATAAACAATTCATATGATGTGATGCATCACTATGTAAACACTATTCATTTTTATTAGAAGCAAATAAAGCAGCTTACAAAATAATAGTATCATCATTATGATCATGATTATAGTTTTGATTCTTCTAATGGTTCTGGTTAGATTTCTTCCCTTTGTTATTTTAAGAGGTTTTATGATTATCTCTAAATTTTTTATAACAATTTTCCATTCTATGGCCAAATTTACCACACAAATTACAATTCTCGTTAATCTTAGGCTTATGCTTATTACTAATTTTTTTATTCCTATTTGATCCATTGGCAAAATTAAGGTTAGGTTTATGGTTCCTGTTGTTCTCAGAAATAAGATTGAGAGTGATAAGTGCTTGAGTGGCATTGTCTTTAGAACCAAAATTAGTCATAACTTGCTCTTCTTGAATTAGAAGAGCTGACAGGGTAGTAAGGTTAGGGATATCTTGCTCTGTTTGGTACTTTGAATTCAAAATAAAAATAATTATGAAAATTTTCATGAATATTCAACTGAATAATAAAATAAAGTAATTGATCTTGAATCAAATTATAGTTATAAGCATCTAACTAATCTTTAATATTTTTAATTTTAGCAATAAAATTAACAACCTTTTCATCACCTTTCATAGATGCAATGATCAATTCAAGGATTAACTCAATAATATTAGATAAATGAGTTCCCTCATGCATAGATTCAAGGAATTTCCAAGGATCACTAGGAGACTCTTGATTGTTGATATGGAGGAGGAAATCATCCGTAACACTCTCCAAGATAATCAACATGGCTTCCCATAATTTCTATTAAAATATATTTGAAAGCTTAGGTGCAACATGTCATCCTGATAGGGATTTTTAGTCTCAAAAATAATGTTTCACAACTTATGGACCATAAATTTCTCTTTAATGTAGATTTTCCATATTTTATAGTTTGATCCATTAAGGATTTGAGATTTATCGAATACAAAGTAAGGCAAAGCCATAGCTTCCCTTTAAAAAAGATAGTATAACACTAGATAATAATTAAAATTCAACCCCTTTTTAATGTGAATTTTAACTTTATTTGATAGTAAAGTAAAAAAAATTTATAGATATTAGTTTTGATGCGATCTTTCCCTATTCACTTTTGACCGAAGCTCCAACCGGTCTGGGACACAATCAAGGCCCAAATCCCCAAGTGATTATTTATCATAAATACCAAAATTACTAATAATGATCATAACCAGTTTGAGAATACCAATGTACAGTCATAACAGGTCCAAAAATACCATCAATGACCACATCTGGGTCAAGAATATCAATGATCAGCCACAATTGACCTTCGATATCAAACTAAAATTTGAATCGGGGTGGTGCTTGAAGCAACCAAGTCACTTTACCAACTCACCCACATCTCATCAATGATAATAAATAAAATTACAAGTGTGAATAATTAATATTTGTTCAAATATATGCTAAACAATGCAAAAAAAATGAAGTAAAATGCACTAACTTATGTGTCTCAAGTGTCACACACATAATAACTATCTAACCACTATGAAGAAATACATGTAAAAATGAATATACACAAAAGATCTAGAATGTCAATAATTAGAAAAGCATCAAGTCACACAAATCAATGAACTCATGACACATGAATTTATGTGGGAAAAATTCAAAGAGGTAAAAAACCCATAAATGATGATATTAATATATGACAAACTATTGACCCTGATACATAGCCTTCATCCTTATCACTTCTCTGATAAACCTTATTTAAAAAGCTTTTACAAGATATTTTCCACATATAAATATTAATTCACTTAATGTTTTCATTGATTGTGTTCAATAATTTACAATAGGGGTAAAATCCTATTTATAATGGGATGAAGGGAGGTAACCTTTGTAACTAACGGGTTCAACCATCCCAAGAATCATCTAATTTAATTGGTAAATAATAAACTTTAATATTTTATTAATTATTTATATGAGTTTTTCACCTCGTGTTAATAAATAATAAATCATTATTATCTAATTATACACCAAATTATGGTAAGATTCTAAACTAACCCATTTAGACATTAAATGTTCTAAGCGTCAAACCTAGTGCAAGGTTTTTTTGGTGCTACCGAAGAACATGTATATGTGTAATATTTGTCATTGTAGTATTTATAATGATTTGTGTATGTATAATATGAATATGAGGTCATGAAGTAGAAATAAAATGAATAGGTGTTCGTGGAACCCATCTCTATGTGTTATGTGGTTTTTTTGGAATAACAATAGTAAAAACATGTTTAGGTGTTTCAGATGCATGAATATGGTGTGTAATAGAAGATGAGGATTATGTAGAACCCACTGTGTGTCTTTGATATAATGGAATCTTAAGTTTTGGCCACCTAGTAAAGGGGATTGCCTATGCTTACTCTTTTTTAGTGGATTAACCTTATTAAGTTTGATAATTAGTTGTATGGGTATACAATTTTCTTTTTCAAGAGGATGCTCATATGAAACTCCAGAAATTATAATTGCCTAATTGGTATGAATGTATTTAACACATCTATGCACTATAGAAGGTATCACTCAAAGTGTATGGATCCAAGGTCTTCCTAATAGCATATCAAAGATTTTCATAGAAAGTATAACTAAAAAGGTAGCAGCCACATGCATGGGACTAACTTGTAAAATTAAGTCAACCTTGTCAAGAACCTTCTAGAAGGTCCCATAATATGCTCTAGCTAATTTAGTAGAAGGATAAAAATCATTATGAGTATAACCTAGATGTACAAGTAATGTAATGGTGCAAACATTTTCACTTGCACCATTATCAATCATAACATTGTGTATAGGTTGGTGATTAAGGAATGCTCGAATGAATAAAGAATAAAGATCAGAGTCATCATCCTTAACTTCACTATCATAAAAAGTAATAAAAGGTATTTGAATCATATGAGGTATGTGATGTGTATAAGTAAAAATAATCCCATTTAATAGGTGTCTATAATGTGATGGAGGAGGATGTCCATTATATATCATTTGCACTTATGGTTCCTTCTTAGAATGCTCTTGCAAAAGATTGTTAAATATTTTCTATTTTTAGTGCTCACGAAGTTGTGAACCTATTTATTTGAGAGGAAAATCAAATGTAATCATTTGGTTATTAATGAGGTCTTGGATCTTATGCTTCAAGGTAAAACATCTATTCATAGAATGTGTTGGTCCTTGATGATAATCATAATAAGCATTCACATCATATCCTTTAGGTAAAGGTCTCTTCATATCAACCTCTATAGGATAAAGGAGAGATATAATATGACACTCTACTAGCTACGAGATTAATGAAGTGGGAGGCTCAGGTAAACATGTAAATTATTTCCTTGATGCATTAGATAAGACAAACTAATTAGGCTACTATGAAACTATGTTAACTATGGTGGTTGCTTCCTTTTTAGGCTTAGGATGTTTTATCTTATAACTTGGTTTGATTGTAAAATTGATATTGTTTGTAGATGCAACTAGTGTGTTTGCTACATACTTGATCTTATTCAATCCAATAAATTACATTTCTCGATCTCATACATGGCATAAGTCATCAAAATATTTGAGCTTCTTGAAAATGATAGACTCATGTAAAGGATCAAGTAAACTTTGTTTGAATGACTTGTAACTCTTTATCTACCATAGTATTAGTAATTTTAGCCAACATTATCTTGTACATCGAGATATATTCATTGATAGGTTTATTTGTTCCTTATTTAATTTTAATGTAAAATTGTGCCAAAAATGAATCTTCAAGAGGTTTGAATACTTTCATGAATTGGAGAGGTAAATCATATAACCACCTCAAGGCATAGTCTTTAGGGCTTCTTGGGAATAATTTTGTAAAAAAATTATCATTGGAGTCATAGTCAAAAGGAATGCCACATAAAAGGATCGAAGATGTTGTTTATGATCACCCTTGTCATCATAAAATATGCACTTAGGTGCAATAAAACTAGTTTGTAAAGGGTACAAATATATCTCAAGTACAAGTGGATTATGTAACACATCTTAGAAATCAATAGCACGAGGAGATCTTAAAGCATTTTGTTTAATGTTTGTAACCTTATCTTCCAAGGTCTTTATAACTTGAAGGAGTGTTTGAAATATGGACCCAATGAGATTTAGCTTAGCAAGTTGATTAGTCACCAAAGGGGATGTAATCATGATTTGAATAGACATAGAAACTGGTATTTGAGTTGAAAGTTTTTTTAGCCCCATGGTAGATGTAGCAATAGTAGTTTTAGGAAACAAAGTTTGGAAGACATAACCTATGCCTCCACTAGATGTAGGTAGATTGATTGGTATGGAATCAGTTGTAATGCCTTATAAGGATTCACCATCATTAGGTGAATAAGCCTTAGTTTTATCATATTTATTTATTTCATCTCTTTTAATATACAAAAATGAATCCATTAAGCTCTTGTTATTATTGAGATGAGTGATCAATACTTTTTTATCTTCCATTTGAAATCGAGTTTTTGAATTAACTTTTTTTATTGCTTTTTGAAATGAAAATTTTAATATTTGCAATAAAGTATAGTAATCAAGAAAATAAGAAACATAAAACCCTAACCACCTAAAGTTTGGTGTTCAAAGTTCAGGTTCACCAAATGTTTAACCCTAAAGTTTGGATAAGTATCCTACTTGGGTAGATAGGGTTAAGAATATAGAAATGTCAATGCACAAGGGTGATAATTAGATCTATAATAAACCAATTAAATGCTAAACTTATATATAATTAAAAGTATGCTAGATATGAAAATGACAAAGAAACAATGTCTTAGTTGGTTTTGATGCTAACACAGTTTTGGATCTAGAATAGGTAGAAAACAAATTGGAAGAAGATTCTAGAAAAATCACCAAATTATGGATTAAGTGCATTTAGAGCCGTAGACACTAGCATCAACCTTAGACGATTGTGTCGATGTTATCATCTAAATTAGATGCAGATGTCCTATATAGAATACTACTAGAAAATGGTGTTACCATATAGATGCTTCTAGGTTTGTCTTCACCTTCATTCTAGTGCATTCAAATTTGGGTCATGGACCATTGCTCTTCATGAAATTAAAAAACCTTAGTTCTTCATCTTTATAGTGACCTTGAAAAAAAGGGTTAATGGGCATAGTTGAGCTGACCCCAAAGACCCCTTTGTTAGTGAGTTCTACCTACATATACAATAATCCAAAGAGGGACTCAAACTAATTTATATCTCCCCTATGTGTTGGATTGTGTATGAATCATGAAATATGTGTAAAGCAAGTACAATAACGACCTAGCTTGTAACTTGTCAAATTGAGCTCTTAGACTATTCCTTCAGTACTTCAAACCTGTGTATGTGTTGTCTCTATGACTGATATAGAAATACAAGAAAATAGAGAATCTTGGCTCACTTGAATGCTTGATTGAATGCATTTTGTAAGTTGCCTAGTGAGTAGGTAAAAAGTTTCTAGGTGAGGAATGAATGAGGGTTGATCTTGTATTTATACCAATACTTTTGGAAAAATAACTCACTTTAAAGCACTTAGGCCAACCATTAGGATATGTTTCATTTAAAAATTAGATGACTCTAAGGCACTGGACACCTATGTTAGGGTAGGACAATAGCATTGATATAGGGGTATGGGCCTGACACTTGTGTCATAGTAGTTAGAAAATAAGTACATGCTCAAAACTTGTAGGGGCATAATATAAGCATGTTTTAAGCATTATTGATAAGATAAAAGGTATAGGTCATCAACATAAGACTGTTCAGACCAAGAAATATTCTAAGGGGAACAAGATAGAGCAAATTTGAGACTTTTGAAAGTGGTAAAGGCCAAAAAATGAGAGGAACAACTAAGGTTTGAGTTTTCCAAGTACACAAGACTAAGGTGTTATATAATCCATAAATATCATCTACAATACCATGCATTCAGCCATATATTTCTAGACATCCCCCTTGAGTCCTTCCCGAAATAAATCTTATTTGATTTTATGTTATATTTTCAAAAATATTGAGTGACCTCCTAGTGGATATGCATGAAGTTCCTGAAGGATTTTATGTTTTAGGAGAGAATGCTTATAGAGGTATAATCTATCTTTATACCATAATGCATTCCCATTCCATGTAATTTTTTTAGATCCCCTAGAACCCTAGTGATTATTTTGAATCAAACCATGGGTAGCACTGTCATTATCCCATTCTGATCTTGTTTCCTCTAGCCAATCTACCTTCCAAATAGTCATTGTACATAACAATGCCTCAACTGATTCATCCTTATGGGATAGTGAATCTTCCACCATATTTAATTTTTCTTTCTTATGAATTATATCAAAATCATAGCCTAACATTTTAGTCACCCATTTTTGTTGTTATAATCATTGTTCTAAAAATTATTTGAGGCTATCATGACTAGTCTTTACCTGAAAGTGATGACCCATCAAATAAGGTTTCTATTGATTGACTACATGCAAAATAAACATCATCTTTTTTTATAAATTATTTTAAGCCTATTTTTTCCCTTCAATTGGTGACTCTCAAATGTAAGTGGTCTACCTTATTGCATGAGTATAATCTCCATGCCATATCTTGATGCATCACATTATATAACAAAAGTTTTAGAAAAATTAGTTGTGGCCAAAATTAGAATGGTGCCCATAGCCAATTTCATTTATTTAAATGCCTTGGTAGTTGTATCAATACACTATAAAGAGTCTTTCTTCAACAAGGATGTGAGTGGGGTTACGATGCTACCATAATTTTTGAAAACCTATGATGGTAATCAGTTAGCCTAAAAATCCTCAAAGATTCTTGAGTGTCTTGGGAACCTACCACTCCATCATTGCTTGTATCTTTTTTAGGATAAAATTTAACTCCATATGAAATAATATGAACCAAGTACCCCACCTCTCAGATGCCAAAATCACATTTGGAATGTTTTGCAGAAAGTTGATGTCGTTCTAGAATTGAGAGTACTTGCTTCACATACTTCAAATGAGCTTCCCAATTTTTGTTGTAAATGAGGATGTCATAAAAAAACACCAACACAATTTTTATAAAAAATAACCTAAAAATAATATTCATCAAACTTTGAAATGTAGATGGTGCATTTTTGGGGCCAAAAGACATGATTATAAACTCATAATAGCCTTCATGAGTTTGGAAAGTTATTTTAGGTATGTCCTCTTCTTGGATTTGAATCTGACGATACCTAGAGCTAAGATATAACTTGGTAAAATAAATTGCACCATGTAATTCATATATCAAATCATCAATTACTAGAATATGAAACTTATCTTTAATGGTGTACTTATTGAGTTCTTTGTAGTTTGGGCACATACTCCAAGTGTCATCCTTCTTTTGCAACATGACCACTATAAATAAATATTTGCTTTAGTTATGTTGGATAATTCCTACCTCCAACATCTCCTATACCATATTTTTAATTTTACTCTTATAGGCATATAGATACCTTTAGGGTCTGATATTTGGTGGTGTACTTCTAGGAAGTAGTTTGATGGCATGAACATCTACTCAGCTTGGTGAAAGTCCTTTTGGCATGTCACCAAAAATAATAAAATGGTCATCCAACACCATTTGTAAATCAATATTGGTAGAATCATTGGTTGGTTGAACTTTGATGGAAAATAAGCATGTCACAATTCCTTTAGCACCTTTTTTGAGAATCTTCATCATCTGATGGGAACTAACCAATTGTGGATATTTATCCCATAATCCACATAGTTCAAATGCCATGCCTTATGAATAGAAGTGCATGAATAGTTACTAAAAACTCATCTTAATAATACCCAAAGTGGTGAGCCATTGCACTCCTAGTATAATGGAAGCCCTTCCCATGGTAATAGAAAACATAAGAGAATCTAATAGGGAGTATCCCACAACAAGATTAATACTATGACAATTTATAAAATAGTTGAGAGTACCACCATCTGCAACCATGACCTAAAATTATAGATTTAGGTAAATGAAACAACTCAAACGAGCAGCCAATTTATTATTGATGAAGTTATGTGTACTCTTAGAGTCAATCAACATGATCACCTTTTGTTTCTTTAGGAAATCCACCACCTTAAGATTTTGAGGAGTAATAATACCATAACATGCATGATAAGAAATATTAGGTTGAGAATCTTTAGATTTGTCCCCCCGTGAATCCAAACCTGCACTTGAAGATTCATCATCTTTATCATTCTCATTGGCACCTTGAATGTAAAATAACTTCTTTTCAGCACAATGATGTCCTTTTTTCCATTTGTTATCACAACCAACACACAAAACTTTTACACACTACTCCTCAATTTATTGAGGGGTTAATCATGTAAACTAAGGAAATGATGGTGTTAGGAAAGTGCATTAACAGACATTAATAAAAGGTCTTCATTTGAACAAATCTTTTTCCTCTACCATGTGTGCCCTTGGGATGGCTTCAAATACTAAACTATGATTAAACATGTGAACCTTCAATTGGATGTTATCCTTGAGGCCACCTAAAAATAGGTTAGTTAGATTTGACTCAATGATGTCTACCACACATAAAGAGAGATTCTAAGAATAATGACTATAATCCTTTACTGTCCCTGTTTGGTGTAGTTTGGCTAGCTGGCTAAAGTGGTTTTTTGAGACATTGTTGAGATAGTGGAGTTGTCCCTTCTTTTTCTTTTAAGTAGACAACCATCGATACCAAATGAATTACTCAGGTTCTAGATATAGAAAGGCCATGACCACTTTTTGCAAACATGGATTCTATTCTAGATCAAATAAATTTTCAATTTGACTAATTCATGTGAGTGGATCATTATCATCAAACTTGCACAGGTCCATTTTTGGCAACATCACCTTCATACCAGGATTGGCATTGTGATTTTTTGGAGGAGGAGAACCAAACTAGAGTGGTGGAGGGCTATTTTACAATGGCTGAGCTAAAAATTTGTCTAACTACCCAATTATTTGTTTAAATTAATCTCGCACACCATTCAGGTCCCCTCTCATCCCCATGATGTCCCCTTTAACTACATCAAGATCATTTTTCTGCACCATGCCATACAACTCTGACTGAAGTTATTGATTTGCCTCTAAAATACACAAATCAAAAATTCTAGACTCGGTGTTATCCTTATGAAGAGTTTTAGGAGTTTCTTACTCTTTCTCATGTCTATGAGTGTTAGGACCAACCATGCACAAACCCTAAGAGGGTACCATCCCCAAAAAAAAGTGTATCGATAATTGAGATAATTATGATCGCCTCACTGAGATGAATCCAACCACTGGTAATGCACATAAAGTGAAAAAATTTGGCCCAAAAAAGTGTACTAATAGAATACACTATTTAAATCATCTCATAGAGATAAATCCAAAGATTAATAATTTGCACAATGTTAAAAAAAACCCATAATTATTTTTTCAAAAAAAAACTTGAAACAATATTGTAGTAATGAAAAAATTAAATTCTTCCTAGATCGCAAGTTATGTTTTTTCTATCCTTCAGCTCATAAGAGATGCGTAACACCAAATCCAAAAAAATGTCATCATATAAACTTGCCCAAATCAAAGCTTTAATACCACTTGTAATGATATTACTTAGATGTTCGCACAGTAGAATAATATATCATAGAAATGAGAGCAAAGATAATAGATCCACACAGTAATTGATAGAAGATAAGAATGCTTGATAAATATAACTAAGCCATTTTGAGGGGGAAACCTCCACAATAATGCAATAAAATAAAAATTCATAATATGATAAAAATACTAACCCCTGCTTCTTATATATACTCTACTTAGCCATGGTTATTTCATAGGCCAACCATACTAAGAACATCGAGAAATGAAATAAGATAATATGAAGGTATGTAAGCCTCAAGTTGGCCACACATATCCCTAGATGCACTATAGGTTAAAGGTGTAGCAATAAGCCTTATTCCATTATATAGGTCTCTCACATAACTATTATTGGTAGCCCCTAGAGCTACTGGGCTTCCCATTAGTATACCCTAAATAACTAATAACTTTAATACCTCCCTATAAGAGCTTCCTTCTATATTATAATATAATTACATGCTTCTATCTCTATATACTGATATCACAATAGATCCTTTTATCTGATAGTAAAGGTCGAGCAAGAGAATAACCTAGTCTATTGAGCATAGTGGATGATGATCCCCATAATGTTCGCCATCATACATATAATGTATGGGATAAGATGACCCATTTAGAGTAATTGGCTACCATTAGTAGTCCCCATCATGCAATGATGATCGATTATGATCCTTATTGTTTAAACAATCTCCTGTGTAACCCCCAACCCCCTTTACCAAAAGAGATTACCACTCCATGTAGTGTCGACTTATGGTTATGGTTTTTTGAGTGTTTTGATCAGTTACTATCACTCCTTTTTCTCAATCAATGTGGTTGCGAGCACTAAAAGACCTAAATGTCCTTCAATGTTGACAGGTCAAACTCATTTCACCTTTTTCCATAACCATAGATGGAAAAAAATGCCTATTCCCACTCCATTATTGTATATATATAATAATTACTTGTTCAAACTCAACCACTCTATATATGGGGTATGCCACCAATTCTTTGAAGTAGTTAACATAATTTTGGATTGACCCAACCCATAATTGATATATGGGATTGGGGTTAACACATTCATTTATATATAGAATATGAGGAGTGAACATAGAAAATCACTCGACCTAACCCCACAAATAGATATATAAAGCCATCTCTACTATAAATTTTAGGGGTTATGTTAGGTCATGAATAACTATATATATCTACCTTGTCCCTTGACTATCAAAAGATTAGAAGAGAGATAGACAATTAAGATGAGTTCAACCCAAATCAAAGCCATGGTTGAATTTAGCCATGAAAGACTCGATTGCCTACATATTGATCACTAGTTTTTTGAATCAATAGGTTGAAGTCTCACATATTAGACTAGAGTGGGGGATTCAGTCATCACATTATAAATTCATCACTAGAAACTTTGTGATCATCATCCTCTAAGAGGAACTAGTTATTGGTCAAGCACCTTGAAATTAATTTATTGGCCTCAACCATCTACATAAAAATCATAAGATCTTAATGGGGTCCATAACATCAATAAGAGGGCCCTCTATCTATGTATGGGGCACCTGATTGACTTTAAGCTACTCTTATGATGAAGGAGGGAGAGGAAACTAAGGGTAAACCCACATAAAACCTCAACCTTATTGTGGAGTGCCTAAAAACCCTAATTCTCATCTCTCATTGCATGAGATAATAAATGCTCCCAACCTTCATTGAGGTTGAGTACCTTAGAAATCATAGATAACGACCCATTTGAGGTATTATAAGTAATATTTCATCTCAATTTATGATAATGGGCACTTGACTTAATAAATTGTTGTTAGATATTGACTATATATAGTGAATAGGTGCCCTATATTTATACCCATATTTTTTAATAAAGGGCACCCCATGTTATGTTCTCAATAGGTGGAGTAAATCCTATAGTGAATAGGTAGACAAGTATATGTTAAACCAATCTACTCAACTCTTACTCATAGACATTGGGGTTTTATAGATATCAAAGAGGATACATTATATAGCAAGTGACACCTTAAACTCTAGGTTAAAAGAGGGGCTCGTGTACCTACCTCCTAACCAATTATAAAGTGGTGCACATCGCTTAACTTAGGCCTTATTATGTGGGGCTTACATTCCTAACTCCAGTGGACTAAGAGGTTAAGGGTGAGGTACTGGACCTATAGGGAGATGGTGTTGTATATAGTTGACACTCAGTCAATAAACCCATCTATTTATTTAGATCTGATATAGCTTGTGAGTGATAGCAAACCCCTATCCTAATAGGGCAAGGAGGTTGAGGGATTAAAGTGCCTCAATCATAAAGTAGAGAAACTCATCCAATAGAGACCACACACCCCATAAAAAAGGGTATTATGTGTTTGGGGAGGGTTGATACCAAGGGAATCTCTTGTCTAGTCAACCCCTATATAGATATATGGTGATAAACTACTATTTTAGAACATAGATGGGATTGTATATAGTTGGGCTCAACCCACATTGCCCTTACCTCAAGGAGGTTAAGGAAGGTCGTTTATGTTATGTGTTTGAACAAAGGAGGAGGAGGAGGAGGTCATATACCTATCTTGTTTCAAGCAGTTATATCAATCATAGTTGCCTTTGAAGAACATATATTGAGCTAGAGCTGAGGAGTGATGCCATATTAGTAGCCCAAGTCTTTATTTTATATATCCCACCTAGCCTCTACCTTTGAGTGCCTAGTCTTTATTTTCTAACCCAACCACCCTCCTTTTCCCTTACCTGAGTGCCCAATGACTAGCCATTAATCATCATGACTAGTGTTAGTAATCTAGATAAGATTGGCTTATTGATTTAATTTCTCTTATCACAATCTCAATCTATCTACTTAGGACTTGAGAAATGGTGATACCATAAATGAAAATAAAACTTATCTAGAGATACACCTTTCACAAAGTATCATAAAGGGATATCCATCCCTAAATTACCATAAATGTAAAGGAACATACATCTAATAAATATAGATAACAAGGAGTTGTATGGCTTCAACCAAATGTTAATTCTAATTTCAACTAATCAATATAGTTAAGGTCTCAACTCGTTGACAACTACTCCCCAATGGATCTATACAGGGAGTCTTGGAACTATCTAATAGTTATTTTTAGGAGGTCGATGGGGCAAGAACCAAATTTTATATAGTTGAGCCCATATATAATAGAATACATAGATGGAAGGGTGTCGATATAACTATCTATAGTCATACTTAATAAAATAAATTTTCCCCTTGCCCTCTAGATATCTATATAGGGGCAGGCAAGTGCCAACTACAAATAGTTGACCTAGACTACTTCCCTACACATATCTATATAGATGGGGTTTGGGGGGTTATGGTCGATGGATAGCCTTATTAAATTAATCAAGTGGTTCATTATGCTCACTCCTCCCTCTCCTTCATCTCAATCCAGTGAATAAAGTTAGTTTAGAGGTAGATTCTAGTTTAGTCAATTCATGCTCTCGATCCACCCCTCTATATTTATATGAAAATTTTGTTTATTCACTCAAAGGTTAGAGGTTGAGGACCTAGTTATTTATATATAAAAAATAAGGTTATGTTTTGTGAATGAGATGGTAAAATTTAAAATGACACTATATCATTCAAACCCTCTCCCTATAGGTGGTTGAATGCTCTCCATGACTTTGGTATGGCATGACATGGATGGTAGATTACCACATCTCTAAACCCATCACATACATTAAGTCAATTAAGGGGGTGACACTCAATTTATATATTAAGGGGGAGAACCTTGATCAATAGATAAAATAGGAGCCATTCAATAGATAAATTGAGGGGGAGGCACTCGATCGATAAATAGCGCTTAGTCCCCCTATCTATATACATGACTCTAAGAGTGAATGTAGTAAATCACTCTCTTGATAGGGAGAAAGTAGCTTGATATATATAAACTCAGCACTCCTCACCCTTATATATCTACTCGGGAACTCCCTCGATGAAGGAAGGGAAGAAACTCCCCTAAAAAGGTCCCAATGGAAGAGGGTCTTGTGTTGGCTAGAACTATCTATATGTTATGCTTGGAAGGATTAAAAAATTATTATGATCCCTTCACCCTAACTCTTTATTTTGTATTATGTTTAATTGATAAAATCCTTGACACGTGCATTGTAATACAACCCATTACCTATTTGTAACTATCCCACATGTACAAAAATTAGTAGGCATTTTGAGTAGATTCATTTAAATAAAGAGCAAGTCCAAGAGTGTTTACTCTATTTTTGGATCTATGTGAATCATAATAGGCTAAACTTGTAGAATAAATTTAAATTGTAATATATGATAATCAAGCATAAATTTGAATGTAACTAACCTAGACTAATTTTATAATGAAATTTATTATATTTGGAAAGTATTAAGGAGATCAAAATACTTAACTTTATTATCTGATTGATTGATTATGATTGTGTTCTAATAGTGGAAATAGACTAGAAGTAGGCCTTTGATTCATCCAGATCTAGGACTGTCTTTATGTGTGTAGGGTCAGTAACATTAGTCATGGGGAAAATTCATAAATGTTAGTGATTGGGGTTGACATTCCTATCCTGGTCAGGTTTTTCTCTTTGTGACTATAATGTGCGGTGCACCTATATAATAAGTCTTTGTTTTTGTGATTTGTGAACCTCAATTATATGTGCAGTTCTAGAAATCAAAGTCCTTCTCCTTAAAACCCTATGTCCACTTGAGAGGGATGAAAACTTGTAAAAAGTGATCAAGTTTAATTCGTATGAGTTGACCTCAATCACCCCTGTTGATGATTGTTTATTTCCTATGTATTCAATATTTTGAAGAGGGAAGTCAAACCACACATAAATCTTCCCCTTAGTGTGAATGTGAAATTGTGTTATTTGTATATATGAATGTGCCTATAAATTTGTATTTGATATTGATAATATTGGCACTTGACCAAGTTTTGTATCTTTTAAAATTAGTTGATGATTGCCCCTAGTGATTAATTTGCAATTTTGGAAGAATATGACATATTTTCTCAATGTATAGTGGTGTATTTAAGGAGTACTTGACCATGTCAGATGATGAATAACTTTGACCTTGATTTGTATTTATATGCATTCCATTTGGTAATTTTATGTGCCATTAACACACTATGTAAATGGGTTGACTTATGAGAAGGGTTATATTTTGAAAAATAGTCATTGCTAACCAAAGGGCACTAATGTCAGCCTCAAAGAAGTAATGTTGACAATACTTGAGCTTGAAGTTATTATTTGGGAGACAAAAATGCTAATGTTATATTTTTGGAATGTTTGGGTAGGATATTTCACATATTTAACACATATTGGAATGTACCTCTATGTGATTAATAGCAACTTAAAATGGATCAAACTCATAACCAACATGTGGACGTGTTGAAATGGTGAGTGGGAACTATTTGGAGATGCCCAAGTCATGTAGGATAAGTGTAAGTCAAGATTGACATTTCCAAGTATCAAATACCAAAATTTAGTGTCTACAAATGTCCTTTTATTAAAGTATTATAATGCAATGAAAATACCAGAGTAAAAAGCAAAGATATACCTGAATTTCTAAAACACACTTTGTATTTGGGAGAAGGCTCTAAATGTGAATTTTTTTCCAATCCAAACTTGCAATTCAAATGTAGTAGCCAGTGTCCCTGAAATAAAAATTGAAACTGAAATTATACTTGAAACTTGAAATAGAAAGGAAGGAGTACACTTGTATGTGAGTAAATCATGTTGCCATGTAATTTGTTTGAGATGCTTCCTTGTTGAATCATTGAAAAAATATGCTTCCTTTTTGAAGCACGTAGAGAACATGGCAAAATTGAGGGTGATAAATCCCCAATTTTAAATTTAAATGAGTTAAGGGTTATGGATTGGAAGGCAAATGCCCCAAACCATATGTAACTAATACAAATCTAATTTTTCAACCCCTAGATGATAAGGTAAGAACCACACAATATGTTTGCTATGAGTAGTACCATTACCATTGAGTGTCACTAAAATTCACCATACATTACCTCAAAATAATGAACCAACCATTGTAGATGGACTTATAGATTCAAGTTTGCTCCATACTTGAAAATACTTGATAAATAACTACAAAGGTGTAAATGTGTAAATGTGCATGAAGCAACATCATGACCCACTAAATTGGTGTCAGATGTAGCTCTCATAATGTGCATGAATGAACATCATGCCTTATTTAATTTTGAAATAATGTATATGTGTGCATGAACCAACATCATGCCCAACCGAATCTGTATATGATGTATATGTATGCATGATCCAATATCATGCTTAATTGAATTTGTCTTATAAAATAGAGTACATGTGCCTTGCACATTCCCCCAAATGCATCTAAATTTATATCAATTTGAAATCTATCACTCATGGTGTGTAAAATAGAGTACACATGGTCTATATATGCCCCTAAAAAATGTTTGAAAATTGCAAATAATTGTCCTAATATGATATCTAAATCACATCTAAACTCTAAAATTTGTATGGTGTACTCAAATATGCTCATGGAGGCTTTAGTCTCTATGATAAAGCCCACTAATATGACCACCTTTGAGGTGAGAGACAAATCTTGCAAGTCAGTCATCTAAAAAGAAAAATGAATTTTGTCATTTCATGTATAAAGATAATATCATGTAGAATCATGTCAACATGTGGAGAGTATGTCATCATAGTAATGTGTATATCATGAGGTCTTGTACGTCAAATATGAAATACAAGGGCATATAAGTGGTACATCAAGATAGATGCATCTATGAATCACTTAATAGTAATTGTCAATGAATAATACTACATAGTAAGGAAGTACATTATATAAATCATGGTATAACATACGAAGGATAGGTGTGTGATATGGATCATAACACCTGAAAACATAACATTCACACAAGATCAACAATCTTAACATGCAGTATCACACAATAGCATAAAATGTCACATGAAATTTCAAAGGGATGCATACAAGGGACATAAATATGTCAATAATAAATAGGGTTAAGGAGCCACCAACAAGGGGAATGAATGCCATAAAAATCAAGGCTAAATAGCCACAAATAAGGCTAAGGGGGCACATATAATAGATCATAATAGTTCAGCTATCAAGCAAAAATAACAACATAGATGAAACATATAATAAGTAAAAACTAATTTATACTATCCATATATGTTAGTATCATAACATAATAAAGTAACATATCTATGTATCACTTTGTAAGATCTAAGTAACTATCAAGGCATGTGTAATCAATGTATGTCTCTCAACATGGTAAAGAGGTCATATAAAGATATGACCTATGATAATGTAACCCATGGGAATAGATGCCCCCAATATTGGCATGACCCCTAGGTATAGGAAATGTCTAGCATCTATGAATTCATGTAAGACTTGTAGGTCTTACATCTCATGACATTCATGTATACATGAAAAATAATATGACATATACCAAGTATGTGATAAATAACATTTACAAATAATGTAATCTAGCAACTTATGTCATGCTTAGTTCATGATTTTTTATTTTTTTAATACTTGAATGTTTTTGTATTGTCTTGAGTTTTTGTCACATCCTGATTTCACCTTACAATTTATAATCTTTAATCTGTGCATTAATAGGGTTATTATATTATTATCGTTGCTTTGAATTGAGCTTTATGACATATATTGGTATGTGACAGTGATATTATTGATTAATATATATGGTGTGGCAATTGTATTTTATTATTTTATACATTGATGATGTATATTTGTTAGTCTTGCATCATTGGTTGATATTTATGATGACTCAGATTAACTACATACATGTTACAAGGTGGATGTAAAATAGATCCTACCCTCAGAGCTTGATGAAGGAGAGCATCACCAGAGATAATAGGCTAAATGAGATAATTGGGCGATGACAAAAGAATTGTTAGTGACCCTACACACATGCACATTAGATTTAAAAATGTTATGTATTTTAAATGCTAGTGTGTAATCAAAGAAATTTTGTATGTGATTATATTAGCATGTAATTTTAGTTTTTAATATCATTAGATTTCTTTAATTTTAATTATCTTGATTTTTTAGAATAAATCAAGAAATAGATATATAATTGCTACATGAGAATTATAATTAAATATTCAATTATCTTATTTTGAAAACAATTAGAAAACTATTTATCCAATTATTAATAAACAATTACCTTTATTTATTTACTTTTAGGAATTTGAATTGTCCTAATGAACTAACAGTGAGTAAAGACAAATTCAACTTAGTCTTTTAAAACATGTATGAGATTGCATTAAAAGATAAATTTAGACATCTTTATTTAATTTGGTCAACTTAGTCTATTGTTTTAGATAACTTAATAAAAGTGGCGTAATGTTGAATAAATTAAGAGATTTACTATTAGTTAAGAAAGTTAAATTAATAAAAGACTGTTACGCGTGGATGGAAAATTATGCATGATTTAAAGAAAACTCAAGTGAAGCGTTAGTTATGGGATTTTGAAACTAAACATTAAATTAAATAAGATTAATGCATTGAAATTGTATATATATAAATGAGATTATTTTAAGAAGAGGGGAGGCGTGGGAAAGAGGGGAGAAGAAAAGAGGATGGAATACAAAAATGGAAGAGGCAAAAGCGATTTGGAGAAAGCAAGCAAGGGATTTTCATTCTTCAAACAAATCTTTGAGGAGGTTGGTTTTATTTTATATTTTAATGGGTACATGACCCTTTTAGATTTAAAACTGTCTTAAGTACCATGCAATTTATTTGAAGATAGTTGTGTTGTATATTATAGAAGCTTAGTAGTATATTTTAGAGACTACATTGCATATTATAGAAGTTGAGTAGTATATTTTGGAGATTGCATTGTATAGAGGCTATGTAGGTTTATGTTCATTTAAGTATGGACTAAATTTCAATTAAATATGATTGCATCTTACTATATTACATCATATTTATGCATTAAAAGCGCTCAATATCAATATGGAAACACCAAGCCATAAATATAAATGATGAGTTTAAATATGAAAATGCTTAGAGTATTATGAAACACCAAGCTGAGTAATTAAATTAAAATGCCCAGCATTTAATGAATGCTAACTTTATTAATAGAAGGTTGAGCAATTAAATTAGAATGTTGAGTCTCCAATATGGAGTGTCGAGTTAAAAATTACATGGCTGAGTATAATGATTATAAAAACATGATTGACATCACTATGGAATTATAAATTTTGTTTCATATATATACAGTCAGCAATTATAAACTGTAGATCTCATTTTATACAAATTGCAGGGAGCATTCTATAATAGCGTCCCACTTTAAATTTATAAAGCGAATGCAAGTTAACGTCTTTATTATATCCATAGAAATATTATTTAATTTCAATGACTTGTCTAAACTGATGGACTGATTCCACTTTAATGCAAGATTAAATGTACAATAGAAATTTATTTGGCCTCAAATTTTTGTAAATTTTTGTACATCGGTAAAAAATAAGTTGTGCAACAAATGACTCTTTCAGCTAAGTTACGCTGCCAAATGAGTTTTACCACCGCTCAATTTGCATTAAAAAAGCCTAAGCTAAATTTAAACGGATAGTTAATTTTAAATCGCTATGTATAAAATAAAAGTGTTGTGTATAAAATAAAAGCTTTGAGTTATTAAGTAAAATAATGAAGTTAAAAATCATTGTGTATGTATATTAATAATGTTGTGAATATATTATATTGAATGCTTAAATTGAAAGCTAAGTATATTAAATACAATGTTGAGCTGAGTATATTAAATACAAAGCACTGAGTCGTTTAGATGAGCACTGAGTCTTTTAGGTGAGCGCTAAGTCTTTTATATAAAAGAAAATATACAAGATCAAATGTTGGATGGAACTTTATTTTTGGATTTCTGCATGGCTGTTTGAGCCGAATTACATGACCAAGTTGCATGGTTGCACTTAAGGAAATCAATGTTGGAATGCTTTGTATATTCGATTCGGAAAGAAATAGTAAAAACTTGTGTCATTTCATATAATATTTAATTATGTAATCTTTTGAAAATATTATCAGAATATAGAAATATATATGTGAACGAAACAATACAAAGATTTACATTATATTAGTGATAATCTATAAACAAATGTATGTGACTATGTCAAATAAATATTGATCAAATGAATAGAAATTGAAAAGAGTTGAATTATTAATTAAGAGGTAAACATTACGATGGTTGTACATTGGTTCTATCATTTGTATGGTTATCTTTAGTCTAAGTTGAATGCTTGACTTAGCTTACATTGATGCTTATGAAATGATTGATTATCAAACCTTGTTTAGACCCTCTAATTTGCATCAGATTAATTGATGAGCTTTAGTCAATCAATGATTTGATGTGACTATTTATCCTTGCAAACCATTTACATATGATGACTATGATTAGAGTTATATAATTTTATAAATATCGTTATGATTTGAATAAACTATATAAAGTTGGACATTTCTATGGTAATACTATTATAGTTCTATTTGTTTAATATTATATCCTTGGTGATTTAGTCATATGATCGAAATCTATAATATGGCTTTACTTAGAATGATAGTAGAGGAAAATAGTATATCTATAGCACAGTAATGTTATAAAAATATGTTGACAGGGTCAAATTTTGTAGTGTCATGTAAATATAAAAACTTGTGTGCATTATATTTTTATGAGAGTAATATATATACAAGTGAGTAGATATTTCTAGAATAAAATAGTGTATCACGATGTGTGTCTAGAGGTTATGTTTTCATCTGATTATAATTGTATATTATAAACTAGGGTATACCCAGGTGATATAATCCTATACTTGCTTGTTTAATAATTATAATGTAAGATTGATTGTTCATATTGAGTAGGGTGCTCATACACAATGAGCTATGATAGTATGGAATATCATAGAATATTTTAACTTAAATATATATTCTTGGATGGTACATACTGTAGTTATATGTTTAGACTCTCATCTACATCAATTGATTAAATGTACGTATTGGTTATTAATCGAACAATATATTTTGAAATAACTAATATGACATTATGATGCATGCATACAATCTTGAGAGTGTAAATGAATGTTAGGTTAGACTTTTATGTGTTTATATGACTTGCTTTGTTATATGTACTTATTTGATTAAAAGTGTATGCTTCTTTGTATTTATGACTCTACTTAGTATGATTAATTATGGAAAAACTAGTAGATATGTCTTAGAATACTAGAATATGATAATATGGGTGATCATGGGATGTATTTGCTTGGATATTATTGTAGTTGTTGAAAAATTATAGTTTAATGTGAATTTTATCTAGGTGGTATAAATTGCAGGGATTATTTCTAGTTTGGGTTAGACAAAAATGTAAGATTCATTCATGGGTTGATGAAATAAATGTATATATTGCTTATTCTTATATTTAGTATATGATGTGATATAATTATTAGAAGGATATATTAGTATGAATCTTGGGGTTAAATAATGTTTAGTGTGATGTTATTTTTTGGTGTGTATAATTTTCATGTCAGTGCGATATCTTGTAATAGAATGGGTTTTCTATGATACATTGCATGTTTAGTTTTAGAAGTCATATACACTTGGGTACTTGCTAGTTTTTTGTATTCTCTCACCACTCTATCTACCTATCCATGAAAAGAGGGTCATTTCTTAATAGAAGATTGTGCAAAAGATCGTTATTCTGTGATTAGTGTGAAAAATCACTTAGATGATGCTCTCCCTCCCCACAATAGTACTAATTACCTAAAAGATACACTTAAGATTCAAAGTTACATGAGTTAGTTTGACTCAAGCTATAAAGGGCTTGGTATCTATTTATATTATTAAGACTGAATGCCTAATATAAATATAATTGTATTTTTTTTGTATATACTAGAGCAACAATTGTTGTATTAGTAGACCAGTCGTGACTGAGTCCTAATGTATTTATTTTCCTTGTAATTGTGATATATTATATTTATTCCCATATTAAAAGTTAAAACTATTATTGTTCTAAGTTGTTGATTATATTTTTGGATAAGTTATTGAGTTTGTTTCTGTAGAATGAATGTTAAGTAATTAGTCTTTAAAATAAATACTACACTATTCTAAGAATAATTTGAGGGGATACAACATGTGGTATCAGAGTTGTGGCTCAAACTCTAGGACCGAATGAGTCCATTAACATTTGTGTACCTCTATGTTTAATAGAAAGGAGAAATTATAATATGTGTGTGGTATATTGAATGTGTACCCCAAGAACACTCGTACCTCCTTAGGAGAGTTATTAAAGGGTTGGTTTATCGAGTGTCTCATTGGTGATGGTTATTTAAGGTGTTTTAGGTAGGTAAATGCATAGTTTAGTTCTTGAGTTGTGAACAAGAGTTTCCTACCATATTTTTTATCTTTAGATTGAACACCTCGAGTGTGATTATGTTTTTCTTAAATCATCTTCACCATTTGTATTTGTGTTTTGTGAGTGTTTAAAAAGCATGGAGTGCTTCCCACTTAGGTATTTATGCATTGATTTTGTGTTTTAATTACATAAATCCTATGAGTGAAAAATCTTATAAGACCATTATTGATTGGCACCACCTAATACGATGGAAATTTTCTTGTATTTAAATATAGATGTCTTGTTTGATATTCCTTTATGCTAGGAGATTGATATGTGGATTAGCGTCCTTATATTTATATACACTTGAGAAGAAGTATCATCTCTCTTAGTTAGCTTAGAGGTGACTTGTTATTCTCTCACTCTCCTCTTGCATCATTATAAGCTACCGAGAAGATTATTATTTATAAGATGTTGACTTAGTGTTTCTTTAAAAAGAAATCTTAGTTTTGAAATGTTATTTTATCTTATTCCCCCGAGCTAGTGGGATAGTATTTTATACTTCTTGATGAGAGAAGTTGTAGGATTAGATGGAGTGATGCATCTTTGTGGCTAGTATTCTCCTTTCTAGTTGTGGAAGTAGGTTATGATACCACACTTGCAAGTTGGTAAGTGATTAGTGATTTGGCAACTTAGGTTGTGGTATTTTCTTTTATCATGAGAGGGTGTGTAGAAGTTTTCTTTATAAGATGTTAGTTATTTATTTTCCACTTGTGAATTTTTAGAGTCACTATTTTATCTAACCTATGAACTTAACCACAAGGAGTGGCTATCCTTGAATTTATGTCCATTCTAGGTGATTATAATTATTATGTTATTAAATACCTTTGTGTAGACTAATATTATTCTCTTTTAGAAGCATGTTTTTTTGAAGATTTTTATATGTAATTTTTGTCAAGAGCAGGTATGGTATAAGATGTGCAGAACATCTCAATAGTCTAAAAGGATTGAGATAAACTTTATAACTAATTATGTGTTAGTTATGCAAGCAAGGAGACATTGTCTCGCTTATAAGGTTGTAAGGATGGTATGATCCTTGGCCTTAGTATGTTATATTAATTTTGATATTATTTTCTCTTAACTATGAATATAACACTATAGATTAAGCTATGAAATTATGATACTAGTTATGTTTAGCTAGTGGCAACTTAATACAATGTCAGAAAGATTGTATGATTGTTTGTATATGTGTGTTAGTACATCTAGAATCATTTACCATATAGTATTGATTTTTATGATTTGTTAGTATAGATTTATGTTTCATTGAACCTTGTGCACCTTTTTGGATGTTATCAGGTCATGGAGACCTGAGGGAATAGTGGTGAATTAGGAATGTGAGTTCTAAGTGATAGGATAGTATCCTACTTAGCCTCATAGTGACTTGAATTAGTATTGACTTAGATTCGATAGATGGACTTGTCGAATATGTGATTTGACAAGTGAAATTTATAAAATTTAGTTGTATGGCCATATGCATTATATTGTGGACAAAATATTCCATGATTTTGTATACAATATATTACCAATTCCTATTCATCATCATACTTGTCAAGAGCTTCGATTGAGTAGTGACAATATTGACATGTTATACTTATCAGAGGCTACACAGAGTAGTGATAGTATTAATATATACACATCATTCTAGCTAGATTCCCTAAATATTTTTTTTATATGAGAAATACACTCTCTAGATTAAAAAAATGTGCATACGGACTGAAAGGTTTTATGGAACTCTCCCTAGTCATTGTGTTGGCTTTTGTGATGATCTCATGTGTTGTTAGAGAAGTCAATAAAACTTCTATCAAGATATTATAGGCTTGTCTTGCTGGTTCTGGACCTCGGAGTGGTCATGATAAAACCAATTAGCACAAGTGACATTCACAAAACTTGTTTGCATAAGGAAATACCACATAATAGGCTCTTGTGAGACTAATACGCTAAGAATAGTGCTAATTAGGAGAACTAATATGAGATCTTCAAGAATTTTTTTGCATTTGTTAACATGATTGATACTAGATATTATGTTTTTAATTTTGTTAAACTCTATTTAAATTTTAACACTATTTTGAATAAGCGTCACCGGGACGATGACCAATTTTAAGGAGAAGGATGCCACATCCTGATTTCATCTTATAATTTAGAACATTTAATCCATGAATTAATAGGGTTATTAGTATTGCTTTGACTTGAGCTTTATGACATATACTGGTATGGGATAGTGATATTGTTGATTAGTATACATGATGTGATAGTTATATTTTATTATTATGTACATTGAGGATGTATATTTGTTAGTCTTGTGTTATTGATTGATATTTATGATAACTCAAACTAACTACATACTTGTTGCGAGGTGGATATAAGATAGATCTTACACTCAAAGCTTAACAAGGGAGAGCATCATCGAAGAGAATGGGCTAGATGGGATGATTGGACGATGACAGAGGAATTGCTAGTGACCCTACACACACATTAGATTTAAAAATGTTATATATTTTAAATGTTAATATGTAATTAAATAAATCTTGCATGTGATTATATTAGCATGTAAATTTAGTTTTAAATATGCATTAGATTCATTTAATTTTAATTATCTTAATTTTTGAGAATAAATTAAGAAATAAATATTTAATTGCTACATAAGAATAGTAGTTAATTATTCAGTTATCTTATTTTGAAAGAAATTAAAACACTATTTATCTATTTATTAATAAATAATTACCTTTATTTATTTACTTTCAAGAGCTTGAGTTATTGTAATGAACTAACAATGAGTAAAGATAAATTAAGCTTAGCCTTTAAAGCATGCATAAGATTGCATTAAAAGATAAATTTAGATAAATTTATTTAATTTGGTCAACTTAGTCTATTGTTTTAGATAACTTGAGAAAAATGGCATAATGTTGAACAAATTGAGATATTTAATATTAGTTTAAAAAGTTAAATTAATAAAAAAAATGCTACACATGAATGGCAAATTATGCATGATTTAAAGAAAACTCAAGTGAAGCATTAGTTATGGGATTTAGGAACTAAACATTAAATTAAATAATATTTATGCATGGAAATTGTATATATATGAATGAGATTATTATAAGAGGGGAGGTGTAGGAAAGAGGAGAGAAGAAAAGAGGCAGAAGCGATTTGGAGAAAGCAAGCAAGGGTGTCTTCATTCTTCAAACAAATCTTCGATGAGGTTGGTTTTGTTTTATATTTTTGTGGGTACTTGACCCTTTCATATTTAAAAATTGTCTTAGGCACCATGTAATTTATTTGAAGATAGTTGTGTTGTATATTATAGATGTTGATTAGTATATTTTAGAGACTGTGTTGTATATTATAGAAGCTGAGTAGTATATTTTAGATATTGCATTGTGTAGAGGCTCCATAGGTCTGCGTTTATTTAAGTATGGACTCAATTTCAATTAAATATGACTGTATTTACTCTATTGCAGTGCCATAGTTATGCATTAAAATCACTCAGTATCAATATGGAAACACCAAGCCATAAATAGAAACAATGAGTTTAAATATGGAAATGCTTAGAGTATTATGAAACTCCAAGCTGAGTAATTAAATTAAAATGCCCATAATTTAGTGAACATTGAATTTATTAATAGAAGGTTGAGTAATTAAATTAGAATGCTAAGTCTCTAAGATGGATTGATGAGTCAAAAATTACATCATTGAGTATAATGATTAGAAAAGCATGGTTGACATCACTGTGGAATTCCAGATTTTGTTTCATATATATATAGTCAACAATTATAAACTATAGATCTCATTTTATACAAATTGCATGCAACATTTTATAATATCATCCCACTTTAAATTTATAAAGTGAATGCAAGTTAGCATCTTTATTATATCCATAAAAATATTATTAAATTTTAGCGACTTGGATAAACTGATGGAATGATTACTCTTTAATGAAAGATTGAATGTATGGTAGGAATTTATTTTGCCTTGAATTTTCCTATAGTAGTCCAAAACAAGTTGTGCAATAAGTGACGTTTCAAATAAAGTTGCACTTCCATACAAGTTTTACCACCACTCAATTTGCATTGAAAAGGCCTAAACTAAATTTAAACATAGAGTTAATTTTAAATCACTATGCATAAATAAAAGCACTGTGTATAAAATAAAAGCGCTGAGTTATTAAATAAAATAGTTAAAAATCATTGTGTATATATATTAATAATGTTTTTAATATATTATATTAAACACTTAAATTAAAAGTTGAGTATATCAAATACAACGTTGAGTTGAGTATATTAAATATAAAGCATTGAGTTTTTTAGGTGAGCACTGAGTCTTTTATATAAAATAAAATATGCAAGATCAAATGTTGCATGGAACTTTATTTTCGGATTTTTGTATGGTTGTTTGAGCTGAACAGTACCGGCTAAGTTGCATGGTTGCACTTAAGGAAATCAATGTTGGAATGCTTTGTGTTTCAAAAGAAATAGTAAAAACTTGTGTGTTATTTCACATAATATTTAATTATGTAACATTTTGAAAATAATGTTAGAATATAGAAATATATATATGAATGAAACAATATAGAGTTTTACATTATATTAGTGGTACTCTATAAATGAATACCTAAGATTTTGCCAAGTAAATATTGATCAAATGGATATAGATCGAAAAGAATTGAATTATTAATTAAGAGGCAAACATCACAATGGTTGTATATTTATTCTATTATATGTATGGTTATCTTTTATTTAAGTTGAATGCTTGACTTAGCTTACATTGATGCTTATGAGATGGATGATTCTCAAACTTTATTTAGATCTTCTAATTTGTATTAGATTAATTGATGAACTTTAGTCAATCAGTGATTTTATGTGACTATTTATCCTTGTAATCCAATTTCATATGGTTATGGTACTCAGAGTTATATAGTTTTAGGAATGTCATTATGGTTTGGATAAACTATACCAAAGTTAGATATTTCTATGGTAATGCTATTATACGTATGTTTGTTTAATATTATATCCTTGGTGATTTAGTTATATGATCTAAATCTATATTATGTCTTTGCTTAGAATGCTATTAGAGACAAATAGTAAATTTGTCACACAGTAATGTTATAAAAATATGTCGATAGGGTCAACTTTTGTAGCATCATGTAAAGATGAAAACTTGTGTGCATTACATTTTTATGAGAGTAATATATGTACAAGTGATTAGACATTTCTAGAATAAAATAATGCATCGTGATGTGTGCCTAGAGATTATATTTTTATTTTAATATAATTGTGCAGTATAAACTAAGATATACTCAGGTGGTATAATCATGTAACTTCTTGTTTAATAATTATAATGTAAGATTGATTTTTCATGTTGAGTAGGGTGTTCATGCATAATGAGCTATGATAATATGGGATATCATAAAATAATTCAACTTAAATTTATATGCCTGAATGATACATATTGTAGCTGTATGTCTAGACTCTCACATACATCGACTAATTAAATGTATGTGTTAGTTGTTACTTAAACAATATGTTTTAAAACAACTAATATGACATTATGTATGCATGCATACAACCTTGAGAGTGTAAATGAATGTTAGGTTAGACTTTTATGTGTTTGTATGACTTGTTTTATTATATGTATTTGTTTGATAAAAAGCATATGCTTCCTTGTATTTATGACTACTTAGAATGATTAATTATGAAAAAAATAGTAGCTATGTCTTAGAACATTAGACTGTGATAATATGGGTGGTCATGGGGTGTATTTGCTTAGATCTTATTATAGTAGTTGGGAAACTACAATTTAATATGAATTTTACCCAGGTGGCATAAATTACAGGCATTATTTCTGGTTTGGATTAGATAATAAATGTAAGATTCATTCATGCATTGAAGGAATAAATTTACACTTTGCTTACTCTTATATTTATCATGTGATGTGATATAATTGCCAGGAGAATGTATTAGTATGAATCTTGGGGTTACATAATGTTTAGTGTGACGTTATATTTTGGTATGTATGATTTTTATGTCAGTGTGGTATCTTGCAATAGAATGAGTTTTCTAGGATACATTGCATGTTTAGTTTTAGTAGTCATACACACTTGGGTACTTACTGGTTCTTTGGATTCTTGCACTACTCTATCTACCTATCTATGAAGAAAGGGTCATTTCCTGATAGGGGATTATGCAAGGGATCATTGGTCTATGATTGATGTGGAAAAGCCTCGGATGATGCTTTTCCTCCCCACAGTAGTACTACTTACCTAGAGGCTACACCTGAGATTCAGAGTTACATGAGTTTGTTCAACTCAAACTTCAGAGGGCTCGGTATCTATTACTACTACATTATTTTTAAGTACAATTTGACGATCATCTCTACAAGCATGACCACTTCTATGCCCTTTCCCATCCTTTTACATAATCCATTATCACCCAAATATTTCTTGATCAAATATTTTGCCTTTATGGGATACCTACTTCCATTATTTACGACTATGATTCCATTTTTACTAGTAACTTATGGCAAGAAATTTCTACCGCTATGGCACCCAATTTAAGGTGAGTTATGCCTACCACCTCCAAATAGATCGCCAAATAAAAAATCACCAACAAATGCTTGGAGACCTATATGTGTCACTTCATATCAAATCAATAGCATCATTAGGTAAAATGGTTATGATTTGTATAAATGGTGGTACAGCTCCACATACCACACTATCATCAAGATGACACCATACAAATTCATCTATGGTTTGACACTATTATCTCTTCAGACCTACCTTTTAAGTAGTTTCAAGGTCTAGGCAATGTATTCCACACTCATCACGCACAAATATATCCTTTGAACTCTCAAGGATAACCTCTATTTGGAACAAAACCACATGAAAAAACAAATTGATCAAAATCACTCTAAACAAGATTTTGACATATGGGACATGGTTTCTCTCTAGTTACAACCTTATAAGTAGTCTCCTTGAAGATGAATGGTCACCTGAAACTAGCACCCAAGTTTTAGGGCTCTTATAAAATCATCCAAAATATTGGTCTTATGGTGTACAAGTTGGACATTCCCTTCTTACTCAAAGATCTATCGTGTTTTTCATGTATCGTGTTTGAATAACGTCATAGGTTAACATGTTCAAGCCCAAATTTTACTGCATGAGCTCAATATTGAAGGACATATCTTCTTGGAATTTGAGTCTATCTTGGATAAGCAATCACTTCAATGAGCTGCAACCACACTATTAAGGAGATTATGGTCCAATGTTGTGACATGCAACTAGAAGATGCAATGTGAAACCCTTAATCTAATTACAATAATAGTTTCCTCTACTCAAGCTTTGAGAGTAAATATTTTTTAAAGGGGGAGGGCTTGTTAGGAACCCTTCATCCTAACTACTTATTTTTTATAAGGTGTTATTTATAAAATCTTAGATGCATTACTTTGGAAGTCATCCCATTGCATATATTTAAATATCCCACATGTATAGTAAGTAGTAGTTGTCTCAGTTAGATTAGTTTAAATAAAGAGAAAGCCCAAGATGGAAAGCTATCTATTGAATGTTTCGTATTGAGTTGTGCTCAAATGAGGTTTCCCCATTAAAGAGGTATGTGATAATTTGTAGTGTAATTATGCTATATCAATATAATATTCTTATCTTCTTTCAATTGCAGTGCACATTTTTTATATGTTTTGTTATTAGGTTAATTTATGTACTAATAGGTTCATAATAAAAATGGGTTAATATTGATAAGTAAGCACTCAAACAGTAGGTTGGGTACCTCTGTATACATGTAATAATCCCCCAACTTGGGGGAAGGGATGGCTAATAGACATAGATAGACCCCGATATCCTACTTATATAGCTCGTGAAGGAGGGAATCTGTGTTATATATTGACAGGAGTTGCCCCTGCCCATGTATGGATAAAGGATAAAGGAGAAAGAGTGTTGACCCAACTGGATAGAGTTAGGATTAGTAGATCAAGGACCTTGTCAATGTTAGGGGGTCAAAGGAAAGGTGGAGGCCAAGGCAAAGGGATGTTATTCATCATTTGTCTAGACTAGAGTGATACACCATAGTCTACTGATGAGAAGAGGACCTAAAGGCCATAGTCCATTAACATCATGGCAATAAGGATCAACCTCGAGGTGCTCGGCCAATGTCAGGTCACTTCAATCAATAATTCTTTCACTTAGGACAACTATGGTCAACCATGAACCACCATCTTAAAATGGACCCCATCATCTTGAAAGTGTCAAACCATAGCCATTCATTGATGACAAATGAAGGAATGCATATTTTTTCCTTAACATATATTATTTAGATTTTATGCATTGTAGGAAAAATAAGTGGCATGTATTATAGTGCATGTACAAAAAAATAACATTTTATTTCGTAAGAATTATATAGGGTCCTTAACCTTGCATTCACAATCAATGAATATGTTATTGACTTACAACATATTTGGAGAATTTAATTTATTTAGAATAAGTTATGTTTTCTAATGTCTACCTATATATGCAAACACCACATAAACAAATTCGTTATCTACATTTTTTTTTTAAGGAATATATTGTTCAGCTACAACATAACACTTGTTCTAGTAAACGTTTACAAAATTATAGGGTCCTTAACCTTGCATCCATATATGACGAAAAGCCATTGATTTATGACAAATTCAATGCTTTTAATTTATTTAGAACAAGTTATATTTTCTAATATCTACTTATATATAAATACCACATAAACAAATTCATTGCCCAATTTTTTTATAAGGCAATATCATCAGTCCCCATGAGATATCTTTAGCTTTTTAGTTGACTTTAACATGTGATTAAAAGACAACTATTTCAACCAATGCAAAACCACGAATTTCTATGTAAAAGTGAACTGTAAAGTTTTAAGGATCAAACTTGTGTGTTTTTTAAATTTAAAAGTTTAGAAAATGAAATTATTAATTTTTATTGACTAAATCATTTCTCATCTTATTACGGTAGAAATTCTCAACCAAAAAAAATGCCAACCCATTAAAAGACTTAAATGACACATTACATATGTCCCCTGCACTATTCTCAATTATTGTTAGTGGCATTGGAAAAATAAAATAATCAACTCACAAGGGGACTTTGGGGCTTGTTTTATACACATGCATAGTGGTGGGTAATGGAAACATCTGAAATATGGCCATTTCCATTTCCTAATATGAGCAATCAAGTAAAGGAGGCAACCAGTGTCAATAATGCATATAAATCCTTTTCCAAGCACAACAAGGGAAACACAAATCATATAAACAAGAAACATAGAAACAACAATGAAATATACTAGTGATTGTATCTCTTAAATTTGTATTCTCTCCAAGTAAACATTGTCATTCTCTATATTTTTTCCCTTAATTGGTATTGTCATCGCTACTGAGTGCAATAAGAGACATGTAAGTTTAAACCTCTTTTATATTATGTTATGCTTATGTCTATTTGGGTCATTTATTCTTTTACATTTGTTGATTCTCAATAGCTCACACCTCTTATGGTTTTGTCCAACCCTTGTTCATCTAACGTCACGAAGGGTTGAGTGAAGAATGTATAGGGTTGATTATGGGACACGAGTAAGTTAAATCAGGAAGGGCATTATATGGTTAGGGCGTTGGTGTCTCACGCCCTTGACATGCCTCAACTTTTCCATTCACAACAGTGCCTCAGAAGAGAGGTAAGGGTTTATGAGAAAATGGAGGCATGATGCCTTCAAATCAACTCCTTTCACTTGGGAGTTATATGCTTTCAAGAAGTTTTGATCATACTAGATAGATAAATGGGGTCATTGCACATTAGAATGGAATCAAAAAGGATCCTAGAAGGCAACTTACTACACCATTAAACTATGTGGTCTTAGGTAAAAAAAGATTTAATGTCACTTGCAGTTGTAACTGGGCCATATGAATTGTAAGCATTTGTGTGAAATATTTTATTCAAATGTTTTATTGTGAATTCAGGTGAAGCATGCAAAAACTTACTAAACACTTGAAATAAATTTGTTTGAATGTGCCAAAACTAGCCATGGATTACTCTGTGTTGGATCCAAAGGTTTTGAAGTTAGTTTATACCTGGCCTTGGCCACTTCAGTGAGTTTTTAGTTTCAAGTGTGAGATATTTATTGCATTCTTTGATTTTAGTTGCAAATTATGTATTATATATCGTTAATAGGAAAATTTAACTTATTCAAGAAGAAAATTACGTTACGACTTGCCTATTGTTTAGATTGACTTCAAAAGACAGGTAAAGTTTGGCTTAAAAATTTAGTATGGCTTCATACTTGTAATATTTTTTGCTTAAGGTATGGTGTTGTTTCAGTTTGTTTAAATGTAATTGAGGAAAAAATTAAAAGTGCATGAGTATGTAAGTTCTTGGAGCTTTTCCAGAGTTAAAATGGGACGAATTAAGGATTACCTTCATGAACATTTCAATGTTATTTTTTTTATAGTTATAATTTGATTTTATTGAATGTAAATTGGCTCACTAAATCCTCTGTATAATTTTCCACTCAGTGATGTCTCGGTACAACCAAAAAATACAAATAAAAGTTGGAAAAACATTCTTTCATAACACTAAACCCTCCCAAAGCCAGTCGACTTCCGTGATAACTAGCTCTTCATCCAAATGCACAATTTCTTATACATCCTTCAAATTCTAAGGTTATTGTTTTTTTTTTAAAATTTTCCTTTGCAACAAGTTTAAGGGATAATTGAAAAAATTGCGTACATATAACTACATTTCCTATCATTATTTTAATTTAAGTTTGATTTTTATTTTCAAAGCATGCCATGATTTATGCGATTTACCATTGGACATGATAATTTTTTTTGGATGATTATAAAATTGCAAGGAAAATAGAATTATCATATTTTAGAGTTTCAATACAGAAATAACATAATCTATTTTATTGATCATATGATTGTGTGAAATCAAGTAATGCTTTTTTCAGTGGTTAACATTCAACTTTTTTTTAACTCAATAATTATTGTTTTCGTTAAATATGAATGGCACTTTCGGCTTATTATTGAACTTGGAAAGTCCAAAAGGAATTTTCTTCTTACAATAAGAGAGACATTTAAGGATTGAACCTTTGTCGTTGTTTTCGCTTCTCGACCTGTTCAAAATACATTATAATGACGAACTGTGGTCACATAAAAAAATATAAACTACAAATAACCAAGTTATGTACATGTTCAAATTATATGTTAAATGTGTGATTTCATCCTCACATTATTTATTTTATCCTCTTTGAAAATCTTGTCATTTTCAACCATAGCAAGGACTTAGCGTATGGTACCTTTGTTCTTGTAAAGATCCATTTGAATATATTTTTTTATAAAAAGTTATATTCAAATGCAAAGTTTAAAAAAAATAGATATAAACACTTTTAATCAGAGTTATGAACTAGAAATATTTAAAAAAATACAATAAAAAACATTAACATATTATGCCAACCAAATCCGAATAACAAAAACACTTTAATACAACAGATATCACAATCAAACAATAATCTTAACCAAATCGTCACGAACTCACCAAATAAAAAACTACTACAAATATAAATTCCACATCCATCATTCTCAACTAAATTTTAGTCAAATATAGATTTTTATAAAGATTCCATTCTAATTTCATTCGAATACAAAGTTTTATAAAGATTCCATTCCAATTTCATTCGAATATATAAAGTTTTATAAAGATTCGATTCCCATTCGTTTTTGTCATTTCTTGTAAATGTTCCGTACCAAAATATTGTATATTTTGGCATTACTATACATGTGAAAGTTCCATGTCAACTTCCTCTGAAGGCAAAATTTTGAAAGTAGGTAGCGCATCAATTTCTTTTCAAGGACTTATGTCAATTTCCTCTTTATTTTTATTTTTATTAGACCTTCGTGGAGTTATAAGATTTATTTTACAATTATATATTTTTTTCAATCAATTCAATAGTTCAAACTATATATTATAATAAAATTATAAAATTTATCTGAAATATTATTGGGAAATATTTTTTAAAATTTAATATTACTAATAAATATAATATTGCAACAGTGTTTGGGATTTCCACGGTGGTTGGAGGCAGTGAAGTTTGGGAAATGGTTTTTTGCGGTGGAGCTTCAAGAGCTCATATAAAGCAGATTTTTTGGACTCTAACGGAAGAAATCTTGCAAGGTATTCTTTTCACCTTAGGGAAAGAATCTCCGATGGAATGCTCTCTAAGCAAAGTAAATTCATAAGTGGTTGCTCTCTTTGCTTTGAACGTGTTAGTGCTGGTTCAGGGCAAGGAAAGGCTAGCCAGGGTTCTCGAATTTTTTGTAGCCCAGGTGCATAGGAAGGGTTTGTTGGAAAACTTGGCAACTTTCAACGCAGGCCCTTTCCTTAATATCCCCTCTTTGGTAACAATGGTTTTGGGTTCATCCCAATTTCTATCTTTCGTGCCCTTGAAACTAGGTTTGTAGTGACGTTGGGCTTTGTGAAAGAATTGCAAGGCAAGCTTCGACATCCCCCTATGGTTGTGTTGACGTAGAAGATTGCACCCGTGGCAGGAGGCCGAGCTCCTGCCTTCTTCACGCAACAATGGAAACTCCCCTCTCGCCTGTGGGATCGATGAAGCTAGAGGGGAGAGTCTCTAAATGAGGGCTAGCTCCCTCTGATGTATCATTTAGGCCCTGGTTTCTCCTATTGCTAACAAAAAATGTAAAAAGGGGGGGGGATGAAAAGAGAGAGAGAGATGCTGAAAACAAAGCCTAAGCCTAAAAAGTAAAAGGCGATACACCAGAAAATATGACCCACCCAGCCCGAACATAGGCTTTTCACCAAAAGGAAGCGCCTATACACTACATCTGACATGAGAGAACCTTCTGCATCAGTGGGTCAGGTGTCCGTGGAGATACAGGGAGGAAAATAACCACTAGAGGCGTTCTGAGACACACTGCAGCAGCGTATCCACTTCACCTATACTCCTCTAGGGACACTTCTGACAGACTTGTAAAAGGAAACTCACAAAAATGCACTTGACATGTTGAAATCATTCTGCAAAAGCATTAAGAAAATGACTCAACACATAATGAAATGCATAAACACATACTAAAGATGCAAAACTCATAATGGAGGTAAAAATGCTAAGTTCTGATTGAAGGTAAAATCTGGCAGCTCTGCCTTACAAGCCCGAGAGATTTTTGGGCAGAGTTTTGCCTTAACGTTGAGAGCGAATTTTTCTCAAATGAGAAGTTTACAATTTATAGAAAGAGGAAAAGAAACTTGGCGCTTCTTGGGAAAGATTTTGGTGCCCTTTTTTGCAAGTGGCCCATGTGCGCTGAACACATTGAGAAGAGAAAACCACTGTTACTGATGTCATTCTTCAGAAAAAGACTGCTGGAACCATGTTGTACAATCACCAAAATTGACTTTGGCATTCAAACATTAATGTAGGAGCATGGTCGCGCCTCTTTTCTGCAAATAGACTGCAGTTTGTCCCCTCATCAATGCCAACTGCAGAAAACAGGCTACGCCGCTGGGTCGGACAATAACTCACCTTCCCTTCGCCACTTGAATGCTTTATCTTTTCTGCTTCTTGTCATCTTCATGTTCCTTCAGCCCTCGGGGGCGATCTTCTGGCAGGTCACTGCATTCCTTAGGTTCCTTTCATGCTTGGCACTCAAACAGTTCAAAATAAAAGAGTATATCACTATGTTAAATTTGACGTTCAGGCTGTCGTCACCCAATGACTGGTTTGTTTGCTTAAATTTGACGGCTTTCGAGACGTCACTGTCCTCGGCAAAAGTCATCGGGGATTTTTTTGCAGATTTTTTGCTTTGCGAGCTTTTATTTTGGGCCTTTTTCCCACACATAAAATTCCACAGGAATTGGCTGCTCTTTGCCCTTTTCTTCAAGCTCTTTAACCTTTTTTGCACCTTCAGGCCCTTTGAAAATCCTTTCCCCAAATTCATTCAGGCCTTTTGAAGTTCTCTCTGCCCTCCGTAAGGGCTTTCAAATCTTGAACTGCCCTCCACTATAGGGCACACCCTTGAACCAAGACGTTGAACCAATCCGTTAAACCCATTCAACGGTTTAACGAAGCATGCCGAGCCCTTGGACTCTCCTTCGACTTCCTGCTTTGCCCTTTTCATTGAGAGCGCATCTGCCTTTGACACTTGTCGTAGTCCGCTGCTTGGGCACTTAGAAGACACTTTGAAATGCAGACATTGACATGTGGCGGCTTTCGCTGAGCTGATAATGGGACATGGCAACATCCGATACATTAGAGGGTCTTTTGAGAATTAGGCAGAATTTGACACGTGGCATGCTCTACATAATTCTTAGCAACTCATTCCAGCGCACCACAGTCTTCTTTGAAGCCAACAGGAGAAACCCACAGATGTTGACACTTGTCAGCTTCTACCGAGCCCTACAGGGGACACGTGGCACATTTTGCTACTCTTAAAAGCATGTTGAAGTCCTCTGCGGTTGCCACCTAGTGCCTTTCGTGCTTTGGCTTTCATGGTGTAAAATTTGATGTTTGCATGCCTGTCGTCGCTTAAAAACTCTACAGCTCCCTTTGAAACGCTCCCTTCCCTCTGCAAGGGCTTCTTGGATCTTGAACTGCCCTTCGACTTTAGGGCACACCCTTGAACCAAGCCGTTGAACCAATAATTGGTTCAATGGTTCAAGACTGCACGCCAAGTTGCTTGAACTAAACTGATGATCTGTCCGTTGAACCAATCAATTGAACTAATTGGTTGAATCGGTTTAACAGTTCAAAGCTGCGCCCTGAGCCCTTTGAACTAAGCCTGATGAACCAAGCGAGTGAACTGAATGATTGAACCATCCGACTGAACTGGTTCAACGAAGCGCACTAAGCCCATTAAACCCATCGATGAACCAATGGCGTTGAACTTTGCAATTGAACTCGTCAATTGAACTAAGTGTTGAACTAGCGCCGCTTGAACCCATGGTTGAACCAAGGCTGAAGTGTTGAACCAAGGCTTGAACTAAGTGCCGATTTGAACCAAAGCATTGAACTGGTTCAATGGTTCAACCATGCCAACTTTTCTTGTGATTTTCTTCAGACCAGAGCTTGAAGAAGCCTTGTAAAACTTGGAACTCTCTCTAGAACTGATCCTTCATGTGCCAAAGGACTAACCTACTGAGTCTGTAGAAATTTAAAACCTGTAGAGTCTGTAGAAATCCAAAACCTGTAGAGTCCGTAGATTTAGACCTGCAGAGTTCATAGAAATCCTGCAGAGTCCATAGAAATGAATAGACTTATGCAAAATTGAAAAATGAAATGGCCTAGAGCAACAGGGACAGAAGGGGATTGATTTTTAGCCTATTGGGCAAAAAATGGTCAACATATTGGTGACTCCCAGGGGAATCATGCCTGCTATGCTTAAAGACCAGTTGCCTTGCAGTCCATTGGGCATGAAGTCAGATGCAGCTATGAAAGAGTGTTAGCAACAGCTCCAAAAGATCCAAGAATCAAAGCATGAAGCTTTTTACCCCACACACAAAGGGAAACACACAAGGCCAAAAACACTACCTGCACAAACTGCACTTAGGGAAAGCAAGAAAAGAAACTGAAAGCAAACTACTATATACATCTAACTAGGAATGTTTGCCTCCCTCCTGGATCAAAGGGAAAATTTTCTTAAGTCCCTTTCCTAGTAAGAAGACTTATGGTGCCAGGCAAGTAGCTGAATGAAAAAGAGAGTTGGTGACCTGCTCCTCTTGCCTATCACCTGGATTGGCTCATATCCGAGTGGATCAGATTCAAACATGCTTCCAACATATGTGTACTCTGTTGGTTCCTGGAAGCTTATTGAATGCTGGTCCCTCATACTGGTGCTCCTCACCAAGAAATTAATGGCTGTTGGCTCATCACCATAAGCCCTTTGACATGTATTGCTTCCTTGCAGTGCATCATGGTCTGACCCGTTTCCTTCTGCTTCATTGCAAACTCTGTCAGACTCATCCTCTACTTCCTTTTGGCCTTTTTGAAGAAGGGTGACTATGGTGATGTCTGAAATGGACTCACAAAATGATTGCTCATCCCACAAAACATTGCCTCTTTGTTCGAAGCTTTCTTCTTCAAGGCCTTCCTCCAAGAAGACAGTGTTAGGATTTAGGAGCACAATTGATCACCTTTGTATAAGCAACTAAATGTGGAATTTAACCAGAAGTATACAGTAATTAGAATTCAGAAATAACACAGAATATGAGAGGCAATACCCAATTGTATTAATACTCTTCCAGAAGGAAATTACAATAAAGAGATCACACACTCTTCCCACACCTCTTGGGCGTACCAGTAATCTTCCCTCAAGAGCTCACTCTCTCAACTACAGTCACAACAAACAACTCAAGCACAGAGTTGTTGTTCACCTCCAACCAGTCAGTATCAATACTGCCAGTACAACTGAGTATACACACATACTCCAAGTACGCAACGTACTCCAAGTAGATCTCACCTGATCTTGTTCTTTGATGTGTTGTTGTCACCTTTGATCTTGCTACCCCGCAGATCTCCTTTGACCTCGCACACACACCTATAGATCAACCAACCTTACTTACCCATGTAGATCTTCTACCTGATCTTGCAACAACCTGCAGATCAACCTGATCTTACATACTCAGAAGAACCCTTGTCCTTGCCTCACCAAGTCCTTATGATTCTCCATACCAGCACCCCTGTGGATCTTCTACCAGATCTTGCTCTCCCGTAGATCTACCTGATCATACACACTTGGCACTATGGCACTATGAGGAGCCAACCTTGCTCTCTCTATCTAGCACACTTTACAATACAGCCCATGAGTCTATTATATAGATCCCATGTAAACAATAATTAGACATCCAATTACAATAATTAGATCCGCAGCTCCAAGACTAAAATTAGCCTTTTACATGCAAACAACTAGTTCGTCAAACTGACTGTTCATCAACTAGCAGTTTTGGAATCACACAGGCAACCGACGTCAGTCCCTGTCTGGCTGGAGATGACCGATGTCAGCCGATACCTGATCGATGTTGGTTGCTCTACTCACTGGATATGACCGACGTCGGTTGATCAGACTGACATCGGTTGCTCTACAACTCAGCAACATCCTCCATGTTTGCATCAGTGAAGCTTTTAGCTCCATAACCTAACAAACAGACCTCTCATTTTCCTCCTCAAAGATCAAGACCTCTAAATGTTCAAAGGTATCTTCCTGATCCTCCTCCAACTTAGGCTCTTTAGCGTAGTCATCCTCCTCATCAAAACAACAGGGAATTTCATCGAACAAAGGGGAAGAGAGCTCACCATGCTTTTGTTCCTCCTCGTATTGCTAGAACATCTGCATGAATGCGTGACCTGAGTCTTCTGCATTGCTGATGATGCCTTCACAAAAAGCCTCAATGATGATTTCTTCTTCACTGTCGCTCATGATAGCCCCTTCAAAAACTACATATTGGATCTTCTGCTCCTCAGTCACCTCCTGCAGAACAGGTTCCTCCTTGAGAAGGGGTGAAGTGGGAAAACCATGTGGAAGAGGAGGCAATCCTTGAGCTATAATTAAATGATTATCCTCTTTCCATTTGGTCAGCACTTCATCTATATCAGGTGTGGCCTGATAATTCTCTTGGAAGTGTGTAGGTGGGGTGTGTTCAGACATGGAATGTGTCGTTGGGTCTGAACCATCCATCACACATTGGCTGAGAAATCTCTCTTTAGATTCCAACTCTATAATTCCTTGGCTAGATCCTCTTGGAAGAACCTTTCTTGGAAGTCACCAGTGTCATCATGAGTAGGGGCAGCCTGATCTTCTTCAAGGTTTTGAGAAAAACCTTACTTCTCCTCCTTCCTGCCCCATGATTCTATTGTTTTCCCCTAGTTCAGGATCTTAGAATTGGAATTTTGCTCCTGTGAACAGGTAGCAACTTTGTTTTCTCCAAGTTCCTGGGGCTCCTCTATAAGGTCTGGAAGTTATATCTCTCTTTCATGGAGCAGACTCATCCTAACCTCTAAATCTTCAATTTGCTTGGCTAGATTGTCCTAAAAGACTCTTTCTTGGAGGTCACTAGCATCATCCTCTTCAAGGCTCTGGGCTGGTTCCTGGCATTCCTTCCTCCAACTCAGAATCTGCACATCGTGTTGAAAAACTTGGGGAGGTTGAGGAATGCTAGGAAGAGACTGTTGATGCACCAAAAGAGTCTCTAGAAGAGGGATGTGCTGGCTCATAGTATTTCCCCCAATGGAAGATTCACAATATAAGTAATTGAAAATATTGATCTCCATGGGGGTTTGCTCTGATGCCCTTTGATGTTGTAAAGCCAGGCGCATGGAATTGAGAGCAGATGCATCAGATGAGTTGGAGTGAGTGAGTGCTATCTGATAGAAAAGATTTGGTGCAAAAGAGGGGGCTTTCTTTAGAATAGGAAGGGGCACACAAGGCTGATTGCCTTGAATAAATGGATTTCTCCATTTTGCTACCTCTTCCTCCATGGACTGCAAGGATTGTGCTTGCCTAAACAAACACTCCTCTTTATACATTAGCTCCTGTTGATATCCATACTGCTCCTCTAATCTGTCAATCTCCATTGTCTGCTTCTCAAACTCCAGCGCCACCTCCCTTATCATTGAAGGGCAACTAGGAGAGCTGCTTGAGGCGATTCTCTAAAAATCTTGAGTCTGATCATAGTCACATGAAGGAAAACAAGACCCATGATTTTGTGCAAATGAATTATACATACAAAAATAATTTTTGATGGCACCAGGCTGCTTAACCAGTTGATTTAACTTAGAGTCGCCATTGGTGTTTGATGCAAAAGCCTCCAAAGGCTGGTTGGTCGAAGAACACACCAAAATTCTTCAACTCTGTGGACACAACTTCTCCTAGTTGGTCCCATCGGGCGTGCCAGAAACTATTGACGTAGAAGATTGCACCCATGGCAAGAGGCTAAGCTCCTGCCTTCTTCAAGCAACAATGGAAACTCCCCTCTCGCTTATGGGACCAGCGAAGCTAGAGGGGAGAGTCTCTAGATGAGGGCTAGCTCCCTCTGATGTATCATTTAGGCCCTGGTTTCTCTTACTGCTAACAAAAAATGTAAAAAAGAGGGGGGATGAAAAGGGAGAGAGAGATGCTGAAAACAAAGCCTAAGCCTAAAAAGTAAAAGGTGACATACCATAAAATATGACCCACCCAGCCCAAACATACGCTTTTCACCAAAAGGAAGCGCTTATACACTTCATCTGACATGAGAGAACCTTCTGCATCAGTGGGTCAGGGGTCCGTGGAGATATAAGGAGGAAAATAACCACTAGAGGCATTTTGAGACACACTGCAGCAGCCTATCCACTTCACCTATACTCCTCTAGGGACACTTCTAACAAACCTGTAAGAGGAAACTCACAAAAATGCACCAGACATGTTGAAATCATTCTACAAAAGCATTAAGAAAATGACTTAACATAGAATTAAATTCATAGACACATATTAAAGATGCAAAACTCATAATGGAGGTAAAAATGCTAAGTTCTGATTGAAGGTAAAATATGACAGCTCTGCCTTACAAGCCCAAGAGATTTTTAGGCAGAGTTTTGCTTTAAGGCTGAGAGCGGATTTTTTTCTCAAATGAGAAGTTTACAATTTATAGAAAGAAGAAGAGAAACTTGGCACTTCCTGGGAAAGATTTTAGTGCCCTTTTCTGCAAGTGGCCCATGTGCGCTAAACACATTGAGAAGAGAAAACCACTATTACTGATGTCATTCTTCAAAAAAGGCCTGCTGGAAACATGTTGTACAATCACCAAAATTGACTTTGGCATTCAAACATTAATGTAGGAGCATGTCCATGCCTCTTTTCTGCAAACAAACTGCAGTTTGTCCCCTCATCAATGACAACTACAGAAAATAGGCTGCGTCATTGGGTCTGACAATAACTCACCTTCCCTTCACCACTTAAATGCTTTGACTTCTCTGCTCCTTGTCATCTTCTTGTTTCTTCAGCCCTCAGGGGTGATCTTCTGGCGAGTCATTGCATTCCTTGGGCTCGTTTCATGCTTGGCGATCAAACAATTCAAAACAAACGAGTATTTCACTTTGTTAAATTTGATGTTCAGGCGGCCATCACCTAATGACTGGTTTGTCTGCTTAAATTTGACAGCTTTCGGGACGTCACCGTCCTCAACAAAAGTCATCGGATCTTTTTTGTGGCTTTTCTACTTTGCGGGCTTTTATTTCGGGCCTTTTTCCCACAGATAAAAGTCTACAAGAATTGGCTGCTCTTTGCCCTTTTCTTTGGGCTCTTTGACCTTTTTTGCACCTTTGGGCCCTTTGAAAATCCTTTCCCTGAATTCCTTCAGGCCTTTTGAAGCTCTCTCTACCCTTTGCAAGGGCTTTCAAATATCGAACTGCCCTCTGCTATAGGGTACACCCTTGAACCAAGCCATTGAACCAATCCATTAAATTGGTTCAATGGTTCAACAAAGCGCACCAAGCCCTTGGACTCTCCTTCGACTTCCTACTTTGCCCTTTTCACTGAGAGCGCATCTGCCTTTGACACGTGTCGTAGTCCGCTACTTAGGCACTTAGAAGACACTTTGAAACATGGACATTGACACGTGGCGTCTTTTGCTGAGCTGATAATGGGACATGGCAGTGTTCACTTACATTAGAGTGTCTTTTGAGAATTAGGTGGAATTTGACATGTGGCATGATCTGCATAATTCTTAGTAACTCATTCAGGCCCACCATAGTCTTCTTTGAAGCCAATAGGAGAAACCCACAGATGTTGACACTTGTCGGCTTTCACTAAGCCCTGCAAGGGACACGTGGCACGTTTTGTTGCTCTTAAAAGAATGTTGAAGTCCTCCGTGATTGCCACTTGGTGCCTTTCACGCTTTGGCTTTCATGGTGTAAAATTTGATGTTTGGACGCCTATCGTCACTTAAAAACCCTACGAATCCCTTTGAAACACTCCTTGCCCTCTGCAAGGGCTTCTTGGATCTTGAATTGCCCTTTGACTTTAGGGCACACCCTTTAACCAAGCCGTTGAACCAACAACTGGTTCAATGGTTCAAGACTGCGCGCCAAGTCGCTTAAACTAAACTGATGATCCATCCGTTGAACCAAGCAATTGAACCAATTGGTTGAACCAATTCAACGATTCAAAGCTGCACACCGAGCCCTTTGAACTAAGCCTGATGAACCAAGCGAGTGAATCGAATGATTGAACAATCCGACTAAACCAATTTAACAGTTTAACGAAGCGCACCGAGCTCGCTGAACCTACTGATGAACTAATGGCATTGAACTTTGTGATTGAACTCACCAATTGAACTAAGTGCTGAACTAGCACCGCTTGAACCCGTGGTTGAACCAAGGCTGAAGTGTTGAACCAAGGCTTGAACCAAGTGCTGATTTAAACCAAAGCATTGAACTAGTTCAATGGTTTAACCATGCTAACTTTTCTTGTGATTTTATTTAGACCAGAGCCTGAAGAAGCCTTGTAAAACTTGGAACTCTCTCTGGAATTGATCCTTCATGTGCCAAAGGACTAACCTGCTGAGTCCGTAGAAATCCAAAACCTGCAGAGTCCGTAGAAATTCAAAACCTGTAGAGTCCTTAGATTTAGACCTGCAGAGTTCGTAGAAATCTTGCAGAGTCCGTAGAAATGAACAGACTTATGCAAAATAAAAAAATGAAATGGCCTAGAATAGTAGGGACAGAAGGGGACCGATTTTTAACCTGTTGGGCAAAAAATGGTCAACAGGTTGGTGGTCAGTTCATCTCTCCCCCACCCTTGGCTCAGATTCAGAGCCCTATTACAGAGCTCAAATTTTGGAAATATTCTAGACATTGCAATGAAAGGGTGGATGCAATGGCATTTTTGTGTCTACTAGTGGAATAGTCTCGTGGAACAGCTCCCCCTTGGATTCCCTGAGCACTTCGTTGAGTGGTCTCTACAGTGATGCATGGATGATTGGGCAGTAATCATGGGGCTGCATCAGTTGGTGGTTTAAAGGGCAAGTTGTATTGTGTATCGACAAGTGGGGAGTGTGTAATGGTTGTAGGGTGTTATCTGGATTTCGAGGTTAAGTCATAAGATGTTTTAGATTGATTTTGCATGGTATGGTTTTTTTGACATGGTGATCGATTTCATTGTCAATGTTTTTCGAAGGCTATCTTATAGGGCTTGTTTGTAAGTTTTTATTTTTTGTCCTTTGGCAAACTCGCCACTTGGTTGCCCTAGTCTTTAGTTGGGACATCGATTTCGCTTTGAAAATCTTTGACATATAGTTTTTTGAAAAAACTTTGCATTTTATAATATAAGGCAAGGGACCCATAGAAAACTGGTATTTATCTTTAAAAAAAATATAATATGCATAATTTTAAATTATTAAATCTTAACATTTATTTTGTATTATTTTATTTTAAACATATTAATAAATATTTGAATGGTTTAAATTATACACAGTACATTAATTTGCGGACTCTAGCTCGGATCTTAGCTGAAAACTGTGTGGGTCCATTTAAAACTTTGAAAAACAATCATAATATTTAGCAACTTTAAAATAATATGGAAAAGACATCGCATATTAAATTTTATAGTAAAAATACATACACGTGGTGTACTCAATCTATTAATTCGAGGTATAGGAAAGGCAACATAACTATGCCATTGTAAAAAAACTATACATTAAAATTACTCGGAAGGATAATAGTTTTCCTCCATTAAGAAATACCTATACAATTTTCACCATTAATAGTTTTCCTCCATTTACAATTAACGTAAAAAATATATAGTATGAAAATTGCTAGGTCTAAAATTATTGATAGCCTACAAAAAAATTTACTTATCATGTATGATCTCAAAACAAAAAAACATACCACATCTTGTCAATTTTTAACTTTGATTGCATGTAATTCATTCGTAAACAATTTTAATACAAAGGTAGGGACTAGCCACTATGATCCAAAACTCAGAGGCTTTGCTTGAAAGATAATTCAAAAAACAAAAACAACATAATTGTAATAATGCTATCTCTAAAAAGAGATATTTTATTGCTCAACATTGCAGATACAACATGTGTCTATCTCTTGAAAGAGATGTCTAATTTCTATTTCAGGTTACATCTTTTTTATACACATTTTTGAGGCATGAGGAGGATGTGGAAGGTCACCAATCTCGAGAGAGATTAACTGGTTCAACCAAAACTCAGAAGCTTTGGTTGAAAGATAATTCAAGAAACAAAAATGACATAATTGTAATAATGCTATCTCTAAGAAGAGATGTTTTATTGCTCAAAATTGCAGATATAACATATGCCTATCTCTGGGAAGAGATGTCTAATTTCTATTTTAGGTTACATCTTCATTTATACACATTTTTAAGGTATGAGGAGGATGTAGAAGGTCACCAATCTCAAGGGAGATTAAGTGGTTCGACTTCCATGATTTACAATAATACAGAATTTGAGAAATTACTATTTTTAAACCGCACTACTAAAATTGAAATTTGAGGCACTCCTATTTGTTTTTCAAAGGTTAAAACCTATTAAGTGGAACTTAGTGTCATCTCACGATATTTACCTCATTTTTAGCTTTCTAATGGTTCAAACGAAGAGTCAAACGGAGCTATGGTGCAAAAGTTATGGCTCCCAAAAGTTCTACCACCGATTGGGGTAGAACTGTCGATTGAATTGTCACCTAAAATATTTCTTGGATCATTCCTCCCTCCTTGAGAATAAATGGTCCCCATTGCATCAAAATTTGTCATCAACTGTGGAAGTTGTATTTTGATTTGATTCTTGATGCATACTTATAACAGACTGTGCTTTATGGAGCTATGTAGGACCCAATTGTTAACCATTTTTGTCTGACCATCAGTCTGTGGATGGAAGGTCAGGAACTTCTTCAACTTGGTATCTATTTGCTTCTATTATTGTGTTGTTTGTGTATTCAGGGCTACAACATCAACCCTTTTGGATTCTTGTGGCTTGACCACCATGAGAATGATTTTTTTGGCATTAATTAGGGAGATAGATGTAGAAGGTGGTACCTCTAGTACCCTGTAGCGTCGTGTTCCAAGAGTTAGGATGATCCATTAAGTTCTTAATTCATAGATGCCATGTCATTCATACATGAATGGCTGACCAAAGAACACATCATAAACATCCACATTGACCACATCACATAAGACCTCATCTTGGAAAGGTTTTATTGCATATGAGAGAAGACATTGGTGGGTGACACAGAGGTTTCTCCCTGGACTCAACCATCCAATATTGTATGGATTTGGATGAGGCTTCATAGATAAATTTAGGTTTTTCACAATATTAGCGGAAATTAAATTTTTTTAACTCCCACTATCAAGAATGAAATGCAAAGGCTTACCTTTCACCTATAACTTAGAGTGAAACAACCTTTCCTTGTCATCTAGCCTCTCCTCATGGGTCTGTGATGAAGCAATAATGGCATCAGGTTTAGCATCTATAATCTCTTCTTCATCCTCTTTGACTGCAGGGTGTGTATGAGGTAGCATAGTAGATGTTGAGGATTGTGACTCAAAAAGCAGGGACTTGATGGCTCGATATTTTTCTTTAGAATGCATTCCAGATTTGTAGTAATCACATTATTTCCCAGTCTTTCCTTCCTTTTGCTTCCAATTTTGGCCTCGTGTTTGACCTTCTTTATCACTTTTCTATTTTGAAGCCTGACTCTTTCTATTCATTCTTCCATGCTTCTGCTCAATCTTCATTATGAACTTGTACGTCTCATCGAGGGTTTCCAAATAGAAGAGTTTTATCTCCCCTCATATAGAACATTGTAGTCCACCATGATATTTGAGAACCTTGTGTTTCTTACTTTCTTGGATGCCCAATATCACAGATAGAGAATGAAAAATATCAGTGCAATCTTGAACATATTGTTCTTTACCTTGGTGAAGTTGTTGCCACTCTATATACAGATCATCATATGATCCAATAGGGTAGTATTCTTCCTTTACAGCTTCTATGAAATCATCCCAGGTAGGTTCTGCCTTAAGGCCAATATCATATGTACTGAATCTCTTATTGTATACTTCCCACCAATTTTTGACAGGGAATGATGCTTTTAAAAGAGCAAAAGTGATCTTTTCTTTATCGGTGAATTTATTTACCAAAAAACATGAAGATCATTGATCCAACCAATTTTTTACTACATTAACATTGATTCTGCCTTCAAATATAGGAATATCAAAATTCACCTAAACCTTGAAGGGTGTTGGGGCACTGAAATTATGTGGGGGTGCAAATGAGGAGTGAAAATTTCCCATCGAGATTTGTTAGAGAATTTGGGTGAATTGTTGTAGCATCTATGCATGCTGCTATTGGAGGGTTTCATTCACTATTTCCTTAAAATGATCGGATGTCTAAATGTTGTCCGCTATCTGAGGTTGTTTGAAGTGAATAGGTAGATAGTTTGGAAGCTTGTTATTTCCCCCCCAAGATTCTTGTAGCCTGACCTCATCCTCGGGATCATACACTCTCAAGACAAACCACTTTGATACCACTGATCCAAAACTCATAAGCTTTGGTTGAAAGATAATTCAAGAAATAAAAACAACACAATTGTAATAATACTATCTATGAGAAGAGATGTTTTATTGCTCAAAATTGTAGATACAACATATGACTATCTCCGGGAAGAGATGTCTAATTTACATTTCGGGTTACATCTTCACTTATACATGTTTTTAAGGTATGAGGAGGACGTGGAAGGTCAAATTTTGTATCGTCATATAAAGATAAAAATTTGTGTGTATTATATTATTGTGAGAGTAATATATGTACAAGTGATTAGACATTTATAGAATAAAATAGTACATCATGATTTGTGCCTAGAGATTATGTTTTCATTTTATTATAATTGTGTAGTATAAACTAGGGTATACTCGGGTGGTATAATCCTGTATTTGCTTGTTTAATAATTATAATGTAAAATTGATTTTTCATATTGAGTAGGGTGCTCATGCATAATGAGCTATGATAATATGGGATATCATAGATTACTTCAACTTAAATGTATTTACCTGAATGGTACATATTGTAGCTATATGTCAAGACTTTCACCTACATTGACTGATTAAATGTATGTGTTAGTTATTAATTAAACAATATGTTTTGAAACAACTAATATGACATTATGTATGCATGCATACAAACTTGAGAGTGTAAATGAATGTTAGGTTAGACTTTTATGTGTTTGTATGATTTTCTTTGTTATATGTACATTTTTGATAAAAAGCATATGTTTTCTTAAATTTATGACTACTTAGTCTGATTAATAATAGGAAAAATAGTAGCTATGTCTTATAACACTAGACTATGATAGTATGGGTGGTCATGTGGTGCATTTTCTTGGATCTTATTGTAGTAGTTGGGAAACTGTAATTTAATGTGAATTTTACCCAGGCGATATAAATTACAGGCATTATTTCTAGTTTGGGTTAGATAATAAATATAAGATTCATTCATGCATTGATGGAATAAATGTACAATTTGCTTACTCTTATATTTATCATGTGATGTGATATAATTGCCAAGAGAATGTATTAGTATGAATCTTAGGGTTAAATAATGTTTAGTGTGACGTTATCTTTTGGTATGTAAGATTTTTATGTCAATGCAGTATCTTGCAATAGAATGGGTTTTCTATGATACACTGCATGTTTAGATTTAGAAGTCATACACACTTGAGTACTTACTGGTTCTTTAGATTCTCGCACTGCTATATCTACCTATCTATGAAGAGAGGACCATTTCTTGATAGGGGATTATGCGGGAGATCATTGGTCTATGGTTGGTGTGGAAAATCACTCAGATGATGCTCTTCCTCCCGATAGTAGTACTACTTACTTGGAGGCTACACTTGAGATTCAGAGTTACATGAGTTGGTTCGACTTGAACTACGGAGGGCTCGATATCTATTACTACTACACTATTTTTAAGTACAATTTAAGGATCACCTCTACAAGTATGACCACTTATATGCCCTTGCCCATCCTTTTACATAATCCATTATCACCCAAATGTTTCTTGATCAAATATTTTGCCTTTATGGGATACCTACTTCCATTATTTACGACTGTGATTCCATTTTTACTAGTAACTTATGGCAAGAAATTTCTATCGCTATGGTACCCAATTTAAGATAAGCTCTGCCCACCACCTACAAATAGATGGTCAAATAAAAAATCACCAACAAATGCTTGGAGACCTATATGTGTCACTTCATATAAAATTAATAACATCATTGGGTCAAATGGTTATGAATCGTAGAATGGTGGTACAACTCCACATACCACACTACCATCAAGATGACACCATACAAATTCATCTATGGTTTGACACTATCATCTCTTCGGACCTACCTTTTAAGTAGTTTAAAGGTCTAGGCAATGTATTCCACACTCAGCATGCACAAATATATCCTTCAAACTCTCAAAGATAACCTCTATTTGGAACAAAACCACATGAAGAAACAAACTGATCAAAATTGTTCTAAACAAGATTTTGACATATGGGACATGGTTTCTCTCTAGTTACAACCTTATAAGTAGTCTACTTGAAGATGAAGGGTCACCTAAAACTAGCACCCAAGTTTTATGGCCCTTATAAAGTCATCCAAAATATTGGTCTTATGGCGTACAAGTTAGACATTCCCCTCTTACTCGAAGGTCTATCATGTTATTCATGTATCATGTTTGAATAAGGTCATAGGTTAACATGTTCAAGCTCAAATTTTACTACTTGAGCTCAATATTGAAGGACATATCTTCTTGGAATTTGAGTCTATCCTGGATAAGCAATCACTTTAATGAGCTACAATCACACTATTAAGGAGATTATGGTCCAATGGTGTGACATGCAACTAGAAGATGCAATGTGAAACCCTTACTCTAATTACAATAATAGTTTCCTCTACTCAAGCTTTGAGGGTAAAGATTTTTTAAAGGGGGGGGGCAAGTTAGGAATCCTTCATACTAACTACTTATTTTGTATAAGGTGTTATTTATAAAATCTGAGATGCATTACTTTGGAAGTCTTCCCATTGCATATATTTAAATATCCCACGTGTATAGTAAGTTGTAGTTGTCTCAAGTAGATTAGTTTAAATAAAGAGAAAGCCCAAGATGGAAAGCTATCTATTGAATGTTTTGTATTGAGTTGTGCTCAAATGAGGTTACCCCATTGAAGATGTCTGTGATATTTTATAGTATGATTATGCTATATCAATATAATATTTTTATCTTCTTTCAATTGCAATGCACATTTTTATATGTTTTGTTATTAGGTTAATTTATGTACCAATAGGTTCATAATAAAAAGGGTTAATATTGATAAGTAAGCACTCAACCAGTAGGTTGGGTACCTATGTATACATGCAACAATCCCCCAACCTAGGGGTTGGGGAGGGGGGGATGGCTACTAGACATAGATAGACCGCAATATCCTACTTATATAGCTCATGAAGGAGGGAATCTACATTATATATTGACAGGAATTGCCCCCGCCCATTTATGGATAAAGAATAAAGGAGAAAGAGTGTTGATCCAACTGGATATAGTTATGATCAGTAGATCAAGGACCTTGTCAATGTTAGGGGGTCAAAGGAAAGGTGGAGGCCAAGGCAAAGGGATGTTATTCATCATTTGTCTAGACTAGAGTGATGCACCATAGTCTAGTGATGAGAAGAGGACCTAAAGGCCATAGTCCATTAACATCATGGCAATAAGGATCAACCTCGAGGTGCTTGACCAATGTCAGGTCACTTCAATCAACAATTCTTCTGCTTAGGACAACTATGGTCCACCATGAACCACCATCTTAAAATAGAACCATCATCTTGATAGTGTCAAACCATAGCCATTCATTGATGACAAATAAAGGAATGCATATTTTTTCCTTAACATATATTATTTAGATTTTATGCATTGTAGGAAAAATAAGTGGCATGTATTATAATTCATGTACAAAAAAATAACATTTTATTTCATAAAAAGTATATAGGGTCCTTAACCTTGCATTCATAATCAATGAATATGTTATTGACTTACAACATATTTGGAGAATTTAATTTATTTAGAATAAGTTATGTTTTCTAATATCTACCTATATATGCAAACACCACATAAACAAAATCGTTGTCTACATTTTTTTTAAAGGAATATACTATTCAGCTACAACATAACACTTGTTCTAGTAAAGGCTTACAGAATTATAGGGTCCTTAACCTTGCATTCATATATGACGAAAAGCCATTGATTTATGACAAATTAAATACTTTTAATTTATTTAGAATAAGTTATATTTTCTAATATCTACTTGTATATAAATACCACGTAAACAAATTCATTACCTAATTTTTTTATAAGGCAATATCATCAGTCCCCAAGGGATATCTTTAGCTTTTTAGTTGACTTTAACATGTGATTAAAAGATAATTATTTCAACCAATGCAAAACCATGAATTTCCACGTAAAAATGAACTGTAAAGTTTTAAACATCAAACTTGTGTGTTTTTTAACTTTAAAAGTTTAGAAAATGATATTATTAATTTTTGTTGGCTGAATCCTTTCTCATCTTATTACGGTAGAAAGTCTTGACCAAAAAAAATGCCAACCCATTAAAAGACTTAAATGACACATCACATATGTCCCCTACACTATTCTCAATTACTATTAGTGTCATTGGAAAAATAAAATAACCAACTCATAAGGGGACATCGGGGCTTGTTTACTACACATGCATAGTAGTGGGTAATGGAAACATCTGAAATATGGGCACTTCCAATTCCTAATATGAGCAGTCAAGTAAAGGAGGCAACCAGTGTCAATAACGCATATAAACCCTTTTTCAAGCACAACAAGGGAAACACAAATCATATAAACAAGAAACATAAAAACAACAATGAAATATACTAGTAATTGTATCTCTTGAATTTGTATTCTCTCCAAGTAAACATTACCATTCTCTATATTTTTCGCCTTAATTGGTCTTGTCATCGCTACTGAGTGTAATAAGAGACATGTAAGTTTAAACCTCTTTTATATTGTGTTATGCTTACGTCTATTTTGGTCATCTATTCTTTTACATTTGTTGATTCTCAATAGCTCACACCTCTTATGGTTTCGTCCAACCCTTGTTCATCTAACGTCACGAAGGGTTGAGTGAAGAATGTATAGTGTTGATTATGGGACATGAGTAAGTTAAATCATGTAAGGGCATTATATGGTTAGGGTGTTGGTGTCTCACTCCCTTGACATGCCTCAACTTTTCCATTCACAACAGTGCCTTAGAAGAGAGGTAAGGGTTTATGAGAAAATGGAGGCATGATGCCTTCAAATCAACTCCTTTCACTTGGATGCTTTCAAGAAGTTTGATCATACTACATAGATAAATGGGGTAATTGCACGTTAGAATGGAATCAAAAAGGATACTAGAAGGCAACTTACTACACCATTAAACTATGTGGTCTTAGGTAAAAAAAGATTTAATGTCACTTGCAGTTGTAATTGGGCCACTGGAATTGTAAGCATATGTGTGAAATATTTTATTGATATGTTTTATTGTGAATTCAAGTGAAGCATGCCAAAACTTACTAAACACTTGAAATAAATTTGTTTGAATGTGCGAAAACTAGCCATGGATTACTCTGTGTTGGATCCAAAGGTTTTGAAGTTAGTTTATACCTTGCCTTCGCTGCTTCAGTGAGTTTTTAGTTTCAAGTGTGAGATATTTATTGCATTCTTTGATTTTAATTGCAAATTTTGTATTATATATTGTTAATAGGAAAATTTAACTTATTTAAGAAGAGAATTATGTTACGACTTGCCTATTGTGTAAATTGGCTTCAAAAGACAGGTAAAGTTTGGCTTAAGAATTTAGTATGGCTTCATACTTGTAATATGTTTTGCTTAAGGTATGGTGTTGTTTCAGTTTGTTTAAATGTAATTGAGGAAAAAATTAAAAGTGCATGAGTATGCAAGTTCTTGGAGCTTTTTTAGAGTTAAAATGGGACAAATTAAGGATTACCTTCATGAAAATTTCAATGTTATTTTTATTATGGCTATAATTTGATTTTATTGAACATAAATTGGCTCACTAAATCCTCTATATAATTTTCCACTCAGTGATGTCTCAGTACAACCTGAAAATACAAATAAAAGTTCGAAAAACATTCTTGCATAACACTAAACCCTCAGCATAGTTCCCCAAAGCCACTTGACTTCTATGATAACTAGCTCTTCATCCAAATGCACAATTTTTTATACATCCTCCAAATTCTAGGGTCATTGTTTTTTTTCAAATTTTCCTCTACAACAAGTTTCAAGGCTAATTGAAAAATTTGCGTACCTATAACTACATTTCCTATAATTATTTTAATTTAAGTTTGATTTTTATTTTCAAAGCATGCCATGATTTATGCGATTTACCATTGGACATGATTTTTTTTGTTTTGATGGTTATAAAATTGCAAGGAAAATAGAATGATCATATTTTAGAGTTTCAATATAGAAATAACATAATCTATTTTATTGATCATATGCTTGTGTGAAATCAAGTAATGCTTTTGTCAGTGGTTAACATTCATTTTTTTTTAACTCAATAATTATTGTTTTCGTTAAATATGAATGGCACTTTCGGCTTATTATTGAATTTGGAAAGTCCAAAAGGAATTTTCTTCTTACAATAAGGGAGACATTTAAGGATTGAACCTTTGCCGTTGTTTTCGCTTCCCGACCTGTTCAAAATTCATTATAATGATGAATTGTGGTCACATAAAAAAATATAAACTACAAATAACCAAGTTATGTATATGTTCAAATTATATGTTAAATGTGTGATTTCATCCTCACATTATTTATTTTATCCTCTTTGAAAATCTTGTCATTTTCAACCATAACAAGGACTTAGCGTATGGTACCTTTGTTCTTGTAAAGATCCATTTGAATATAAATTTATATTAAAAGTTATATTAAAATTCAGAGCTTTTAAAAAATAAATATAAACACTTTTAATCAGAGTTATGAACTAAAAATATTAAAAAAAAGTACAATAAAAAGCAATAACATATTATGCCAACCAAATCCGAACAACAAAAACACTTTAAAACAACAAATATCATAATCAAACAGTAATCTTAACCAAATCGTCACAAATTCACCAAATGAAAAACCACTACAAATATAAATTCCACATCCATCATTCTCAACTAAAATTTTATAAGAACAAATACAAACCCAACAACAAAACCATTACAAATACAACACAAGTGCCAACTGAACCAAACCCTAATGTGCTCACCCCCAACAACATACCCAGGGATTAGAATCAAGTATTGTTTTGTTAACTGTTCCATAAGTGAGAGACCACTACAAACAAGAATTCCATTAACTTCTATAAAATACCATTTCAATTTCATTCGAATAGGATCCATTCCAATTTTAGTCAAATATAAATTTTTATAAAGATTCCATTCTAATTTCATTCGAACACAAAGTTTTATAAAGATTCCATCCCCATTTTAATGACAATATTCCATTCCAATTTCATTCGAATATATAAAGTTTTATAAAGATTCGATTCCCATTTGTTTTTGTCATTTCTTGCAAAGTTCCATGTCAACTTCTTCGAAAGGCAAAATTTTGAAAGTAGGTAGCGCCAGTTTCTTTTCAAGGAACAACGACTCGTGTCAATTTCCTCTTTATTTTTATTTGTCCTTTGTGGAATTATAAGATTTATTTTACAATTATATATTTTTTTCAATCAATTCAATAGTTCAAAATATATATTATGATAAAATTATAAAATTTATCTGAAATATTATTGGGAAATATTTTTTTAAATTTAATACTACTAATAAATATAATATTGCAATAGTGTTTGGGGTTTCAGTGGTGGTTGGAGACAGTGAAGTTTGGGAATTGGCTTTTTGCGATGGAGTTTCAAGAGCTCATATAAAGAAGATTTTTTGGGTTCCATCGAAAGAAATCTTGCAGGGATTCCTTTCACCTTAAGGGAAGAATATCTGATGGAATGTTCTCTGAGCAGAGTACATTCATAAGTCACTGCTCTCTTCGCTTCGAACGTGTTAGCGCTGGTTCAGGGCAAGGAAAGGGTAGCCAGGGTTCTCGAATTTTTTGTAGCCCAGGTGCATAGGAAGGGTTTGTTGGAAAACTTGGCAACTTTCAATGCAAGTCCTTTCCCTGATCTCCCCTCTTTGGTAACAATGGTTTTGGGTTCGTCCCAATTTATGTCTTCAGGGCCCTTGAAACTAGATTTGTAGTGATGCTGGGCTTTGTGAAAGAATTGCAGGGCAAGCTTCAGCATTCCGCTATGGTTGGTGGTCAGTTCATCTCTCCCCCACCCTTGGCTCAGCTTTAGAGCCCTATTACAGAGCTCGAATTTTGGAAAGAATCTAGACATTGCAATGAAAGGGTGGATGCAATGGCATTTTTGTGTCAGCGAGTGGAATAGTCTCGTGGAACGGTTCCCCCTGGATTGCCCAAGCACTTCGTTGAGCGGTCTTTGCAGTGATGCGTGGACAATTGGCCAATAACCGTGGGACTGCGTCAGTTGGTGGTTTAAAGGGTAGATTGCATTGTGTATCGACAAGTGGGGAGTGTGTAATGGCCATAGGGCGCAATTTGGATTCCGAGGTTAAGTTAGAAGATGTTTTAGATTGATTTTGCATGGTATGGTCTTTTTGACATGGTGATCAATCTCAGTCTCAATGTTTTTTGGAGGCTATCTTATAGGGCTAGTTTGTAAGTTTTTATTTTTTGTCCTTTGGCAAACTCGCCACTTGGTTGGCCTAGTCTTTAGTTGGGACCTCGATTTCACTTTGAAAATCTTTGAGGTCTAGTTTTTTGTAAAAACTTAACATTTTATAATATAAGGCAAGGGACCCATAGAACCCTGGTATTTATCTAAAAAATAAATATAATATACATACTTTTAAATTATTAAATCTTAGCATTTATTTTATATTATTTTATTTTAAACATATTAATAAAGATTTGAATGGTTATTTTAATCTTAACTATGTGGCTCCTGTTTATATTGTTATTTTATTTTATGAGGTTCTAGACAACCTTAAATGGGGTTTCATACAAAATTTTTGTTCTTATTTTTATTTTATGCATAACTAATTTTATAGGAAAAAATATAACACTAAGTAAATATAAGAATTAAGAATTTTTATCAAAAAAAAAAAGTGGGAGAAGGAGCTAAAAGTTTCTCAAAAAAATATTATTTAAGATATACTTATGTAAAACAATTGTATTTTAAGTACTTGGCTTTGGTGTTTTGGTGTGGACTTAAATCTTCAAATAAAATGATCTAAGTTCATAAATAATTTAAAAGCTCAATAATAATTTAGTGTGGGTCCTCGTCTTTAATATAAACGGAGAAAAAAAATTCTTATTTTTTTTGTGTGTGCAGCGTTCACATGGAATCATTGAATTACATAATATGTTGGCATCTCAACTCATATATCAGAAATAAACATATAATAGATTACAATGATGAGTAAGCGTACATCTAAATCAGTGAGCTCCTTTGTTTAAGCAGTCACGAGTAAGAGGTATCTATACCGTCAAAGCTATCTAATGCACAATCATAGCCTTAATTGTTTGACTCTTTGTGTCGGGTACCTAGACGGATTTGTACCTTGGTAGATGGATATAAGCAACCATCATCCTTACCAGTTGGACTACAACACTTTCGACAGTCTCAAATTTTTTGAATATTCTTTGCATCAAAAAATATTTTTCAATTTAAGAAAATGATGGGGGTCACAATTTTTTTCCACTTGCTTAATTTTTTTTAGCTTTTCTCTACCACATATCGTACCTACAATGATTGCCACATCTTTTTCTTCTAGAAAAAATGAAGAATGACATGAATGACAGATTAATTAATGAGACCACATAGTCAATGGGACCAAGTGTTGTACTAAAGTTGTTTTATGTTAACACAACCTCTTCACACATAGACTATCCCACTAATATTGTAAAAAAATTAATTCCTTCTCGATGCTAACTTTTTTGTTATGGATCTTGATTAGAAAACTCTTTGTTCTATTTAACCTCTCCTCTTCAAATAAATCAGTTTAAGTTGTCAAAACTCAAATCTTTATACTTTATACAAATGTCATTATACGTTGCACACTCTATAATGAAGTGTCATTCTGTCTTTACTACTCCTTTGTGACAAAATAAACATGTTCTCGTTTCTCATTCTTCCTTGAGCACAATCCACTTGTTGATTTCACACTAAGGTGATGTAAATGAGTCCTCCACTGTGCAATCAACATCTTTGCTTTCCATTTGATTTCTACATCTATATATGTCTTTTCTTCGTGCTCCCATGTAGGATTAACCTCTTTGATATAATATGCTTTCTTTTGTCTCCACTGTTTTGTCCACATGATTGCTCCGAATATTTTTCGCACATACTTTTTAATCTCTTTATTGATGTTTGAACATTCTTGCATGTTGATGTATAATTTATTCATCTATTTATCGTTTTATTTCATCCACATAATTTTCTTCTTCTTAACTCTACTTCTATTACCATTTTAAAGTCATAGATGATTTATGAAACCATGATATTTCAAAAACATCTTTTTTTTCCTCTTTATGAAAGAGTTTAATTTGTCCCTTATATAGGACCGCAGCTTTAGAAGCGCCCCTCCCATGTGACCTCCACCTTATTCGGTCAATAAAGGCGCGTTTTCAACCAAATAAAAAACATATTGGTCAACTCTTAACATCTTTTTTGATGTGCTTTTTAACGACCCTTCAACCGTAATCCGATGCAGTCTCTGTGCAGGCGCATCCTTCTTTCAGCAAGTTCAGGAACCCTTGGCCCTTTGGCACGGTAATCTTTCATGGCCATTCTAAGATTTCTTGCATAATGCCTTTTTTTTCCTTATCATATTTATTTTCTCTTTTATTTTCTCATTTGCAGATTGCGTATAACAAGGAGGTCGCAGTTTCAAATGGCTCCCCCTCTATGTCTTTCTCTACCGCAAGGCACGGGACGTGTTCTCAGCATTCAGTCTCACACTGTCCAGGTGACTTAAATAAATTTTCATAAATCCAATATACAGTCTCACACTGTCCAGGTGACTTAAATAAATTTGCATGAATCCAATATTTTTTAGGGTTTATGTGTTTTATTGATTGCATGCTCTTCAGGACCAATCTCACATAAGTCATTTTGTCACGTGTCGTATTTCACCGAATCATCTGTATAATATTAGCTCTTCAATCCTCAATTTCCTGAAAATGAATCCTGCTTTTGGATCTGAAACTTCTGATCATTTTTTTTTCCAAGCAGATGTTTCCAGAAAACTATTAAAAAAACCACACTCAAAACAAATATTATTTCTAATATGAATTCATTTGTTTCTGTTTGGAGTTTTCTATTATAGGGACAGGGTTCGATGACTCTGATATTAATTCCTATACCAGTCAGAGGATCTGTTCAATTCTGCTCTGGAATATGGAAAATTTTAGCGGTTAATATTGCGAATTAGCTATTTTTGCCATTTTTGAAGTTTGTACAATATATTTGAAATTTTAAAATGAGGATTCGTCTTAACTTTTTTTGTCCTTTGATAATGTGATATTTTATTATATAAAACATATATAATCTTGAGGAAACGGAACAATATTTTTATATTATTGCAAATTTGAGAGTTTCATATTGAAAACGATTAGCCTAGATTTTTGAACTTTAAAAAATGCAGTTTCTTAAAATATCCCTGCTTTGGACTCCTATGGATGATGCTCTTCTATTTTATTTCTTTTGATAGTGTTCTCTATTGTTTGTTCACCTAATTTGAGAGTTTCAAACTTTCATAGTGAAAATGATTAGCCAGGGTTTCTGAACTTTAATAAAATATAGAGTTTTATAAAATTATCCCTGCTTTAGACTCCTATGGATGATGCTCTTCTGTTTTCTTTCTTTTCATTGCATTTTTCTAATATTTGTTTACCTATCGTGTTAGTTTCTTCTGTTGGAAATTGAATTTGTCATTGATAAAGAAGAGAAGGGTTCGGAAGATTTGATTATAAACAGTTTCCCTTGCTTTGACTGTTTGACGTTAAGTTGGCAGTTTAAACACTTGTCTTTTGAGCTTCTCCCCAATTCTATGTTTATCGAATTTCAGTATTTGCTTTCATTTGAAGGGAAAGATGCTTCTTAGCTTTATACACCATGACATTGAACCATATTGAACAGTCTTTTTTGCATGGCGTAGTACCTTATAGACCTTTGGTGGTATGCTATAATAGAGATTAAAGGGATAGTTCGAGACACTATAAATTGTGTTAAGTAACACAAGCATAGCAGGTTTAATTTATTTTCCTTGATGTGGGTTTATTTTTATATGTGGTTCGGCCACTATGAAGCAATACCTGCTGGAGGCTTTTAGGTGTTGGTTTCCATAACTAGCTTGTCATTTGTGAATAGTAAAACTAATGCCAATATAGGTTAAAACCCTGAGCCTTAAGAACATGGTGCATGTGAATTGACTGTTGTCATGTTCTGTTTCCAAAAAATATAAAGGGTGGCCAAATTGCTCCATTCCCATATTTCTGGAGAACTAATTAAATAATTATTTAATATTGTGTGCTCCACCGTAATTCATATTTTCGAAAAATGGGCCATTAAATATTATTATTTTATTGCACAAGTGGAGTGTGGTTTTCTAGGTGGAGTTAATGTTGAGTTTCTAAGGAAACTTTCCAAATGGAGCGTTGTTTTCTAGGAGAGGATATTGATGGGGGTTCCAAGGAAACTTGCTATTTTAAAAGTGGGTCAAATTTGGGAAAGCTTGAGAATAGAAACCAAAGAAGGAAAAAGCAGGAGTTAAGTGAATTATGGCAAGTGGAATAAGATGGAAACTATTGCTTTTTCCAACTCATGCCTCCTCAAATCAAGAAGTGGAGAATCTTTGCGGGTAAAAGTAGAAATGTATAAAAAGGAAACTTTCTATTGCCTATGATAGAGATAGAATATGAAAATATTCTTTTTGGGATGTTTGGATTTGTGGCCCAAATTTTATTTAAGACAGGCGGCCTTATCAGTTTGGGATCTTTTGCCATTACAACCAATTTCTATAGATTATTGCACTAGTGCTTAAACAATAGGATTCAAGGATGAAACCCCTTGGGTTCTTGGTGATCAGTAGACGAAAACCCATTGGTTGCTGAATCAGAGGACGAAAACCCTTAGGTTCATGACGGTGATCTCATTCAGAGGTTGCATTAGAGTTTCAAAGGTTGCAGATTCAGCTATTTCAGATTATGTGTGGTTTGTTGTAATTCATAGTAGTTTGCCAAGTATATGTTTCTGATTTTATAGTTAGATGCTTTGTGAGCTTTCAGATCTAGTTTTAGATTGTGGCATTATATGTGCGAGAGTGTAAGTTTGATTTAGTATTTGCATGTGTGGCTGTTCGATAGCATATTTATGTACTCTTCATAAAAATAAGATCAAGTATTATTACCTTCCATGCATGTTCAGTTTGAGAGGTTTCTAGATCTAATAGTGAAATATCTACATTATGTACTTTGTCAGTTTATTATAAAAGTGTATGCATGACGATGCATGTGTGGGATTTGGGAAAGTATATCAGATTTGAGGACATTTGCTCAAGTGTTGAGTTTGGGTTATTACCTTGTGAGTGCATTTGCATGAATTTTAATCGGGGTTATTACAACTGTTCATTGCGCAAAACCAGCAGCTTGTCCTTAGCAATCTGCTGCCCCACTGATGTTCTGTACTTGGTGTTCATGCACATATAAATTTTGCAACAAAGATAAGGAACCCTTTGAAGGCTTCATAATAAACATAAATGATAAATTGTACGATTTAGATGTGCATTTTTGGATATTCAATTTGCATATTGGCTGGATTTCATGTCAATGAAACAAATCAGGACGTTTAATCGCGGTTAAGAATTGTTGCATACAAGTGATTTAACTTCATGCCTTAACAACGAGTGCTTTGAACTGACATTTTTTGAACATTGTGAAGATTTTTCAACTCAGGTTCGAAGTTATTGTTCGATACTTAACGATTATTAACGATAATAAGATACAAGCTAGAATAAATATTGTTTTGTAAAGGAAAGTGTATATTGGATTGATAGCTACCTGAAATGTGCAACAGACAATGGTATTGCTGTTTTGTGCGGCATGCTTACTTGACCATATGAATTGCCTTCGAGTCTTCTGTACTTCCCATGATGATGAGACAGCAGGTGTATTTTCTTCTTAATTTTGATCAGAAAGATGACTTAAGAAGTGCTGGACATGAGTCTTGAGGTGGAGTGTTGGAGGCAATCCACCTTTGAAGATTACAGTTCCACGAACGGATGAGGTTTGATTTCTAGTTCAGGTCCGGCTCCTTGCCATGTAGAGTGTTTAAGGTCCAATTTTGTGCTGTTTGTATCTTTTACTGATTATGTATTTCCTTGTACTGATTAAGTACAATAAAATTGATATGGTATATTGCTTATGGGCAGTGTTGAAAATAATGAAGCATTCTAAATGTGTTATTTATGCTGTTTAATGATTGTTTTGTGTGCATGTTGATATGGGTATTGTTTTGTGTGCACGTCGATTTGGGTTGAATAAGAGTGATGTGTGTCATAGTCAAGTGACAGAATTTAGCGTCATGGTTGATATGTGTCTATATGCATCTTTGGGGAGGATAAAATCTGATGCAAATGGGAATGAGGTGGCCAAGTTAATGGTTGCCTTGTTCCCTAGCCTAGAATCACACTCACCAATGGTCACACACACTCAAAAACATCCAATTCAGATTTGAGACCAAACACACTCTATATTGAATTCAATTGACTGCGTTACAGAGGATTACACACACATACATGCATATGCTTTGCTTATGGAAATACAACATGAAGAAGAATACATCCTAGACATTGTCAGTCAATGGACATGATACTCTTTGTTCTGTCCTAAACATACACCTAACTCCCTAGCAAGCTTCTCGCAAGTTTCCTCTCTCCCACTCACACTTGCACTTCCTCAACTAAAGCTACCCTCAACTGTTGGATTTGGGTCCTCTCTGACTACCTTTGCCTCCTAGAGAGCCTCATTGAACTCCCAAGCATCTTGAAAACACTATCCACCTAAGAATCCATCATTTTTGGGTAGTTACTTTCTTTTTGCATCTATCGTGGACGAAACCGCTGGTTTCTATAGATTGATGGGATTGTAACTATTAGTTAATGCATATCGACATTTTGAAGCCGCCAATTGACGACTTTGTCATCTGTCTAGAAGGGGTCAATTTAACCTTTAGGAGATGAGTGAACCCTGCTCCACTTGATGTTCTTGGGGTGTTGGAGTTTTAAAAATGTCTCTTGTATGTGCTATGATCATCTTTGACACGTGCAACCATGTCAACAATGTTTACTAGGTGCAAACCATAGTTACCAAGTATGGTCGGATCTGGGCCAAATCTGGTTCGATCCATATAATTCCAACCTTCCGAATTAATTCGGTCAGATTCGGTGTATTTTTTTAAAAGGAAAAAAACCCTTACATAAAGCGTTTTGAATCAGAGAACCCTAAAACACATATATTAACGTCATAGACGGCCATATGAAGAGCAGATACAAACTAAGAGCAGAGAGCCGAGATGGGCCAAGGGTGGATTCATAGTTGAAAGCGGGAGGGCACAATTTGTTGTTCATGCTTCACAGGCAGCAACGCACAGTATCTTGGCAACGACAGGCTCACTAAGAAATATTTGAAACTAGTGTTTGACTGATTTTAGTTGGGCATGGAGCAATTAGCAGAGGAGGAACTTGATGGTGGATGCACCAACAACAGGGTATGAGTATGTAGCGCTTTAGTTTCCATGGTCTATGTTAATTATGTAGTGTATAGATTTTATCATTCTAGGTTTAGATTCTAATATTCTAGGGTAGATTTTATCATTTTAGTTGAGTTTATAATATTTTATTTTATATTATTTAGTTTTAAGTATTTTATTTTATATTATTTAATTTGGCATTTAGGCTTAGATTTTATTTTTATGTTAAAATTTATTTTATATTATTTAGTTTATACTTTAAATGAATTTTATTTAGTTTTTAATTTTTTTAGTTTTAATAAATAAATAAATAATTTATTATTATTATATATTACAAGTAATCAAAATTAATAAAATTTTGTTAATATTAATATAGTTTTTAGTATTTTAATTTATATTATTTAATTTAGCATTTAGGATTAGGTTAAAATTTATTTTATATTATTAGTTTTTAATATTTTATTCATAGTTCAAAATCTCATTCTCGACAATTTCTTGATAGGGCAAAATTTGAACTGGGTCTCGGATCTCGGCAATTTCTCGACAACTTTATCGCTACTTTAAAAAACATAAAAATTTATAAAATAGATTTAAATTAAATTTGAAACATGATTAAATGACATGAGAAATGAATGTAGAGAATGCCATAACTATAGGCATTCATTTAAAACTTATGGACAACCTAGCTGAAAACAATGAGCATTAATGGCAAATGCTTCAAGCATTCATTTAAACTTATGAACAACCCCTTTAAAGGCAACGAGTATTAATGGAAAATGCTACAAATTGTGCTTTTAGCCTCGACAAACTTAAAAGAAATTTTGAAAACACACCAAATACTCATTAATCAAATTCCATCCTCCTAAAGTAGTTCAAAGTCTCAACGATATCTTAGCCTCAGAACCATGAAAGGCTAAATCTCAAGCCCCTGAATTGCCATTGGCAATTTGCAAGACTGTGTATTCACTATTTAGTGTTCAGTGTACTCTATTCACAGAATCATGAATCATTGCTGGGAAAAACGCTTAATAGTTAACAATGAACACAACCAACAGTAACATTGCTGGGAATCACGAATCACTGTTGGGAAAAAGTTCAAAAAGCTTAACACAGTGACTTGTCACTTACCAATCTTGTTATAAAAGCCTACAATGATATGCAATTTGTTGCCAGTGTGCTGTGATTCCATGAATATGAAAACCGCATATTGATAAACTTAGAAAACTGCGTATTGGGAAATTCAGAAAACCTTGTTAAATCCATGTAATAACATTGAAATTATATTTTCCTTATAGTTGAGATAGTAGGGATTTCTCATCTTGTGCGAAATAGTTATTTTCTCATTTAGCATTTATCTCACGATAAATGCTGAGAAACGGCGAGAAATCCCCGAGATTTTGAACTATGATTTTATAAATTAAATTTATTCTATACTTTATATGAATTTTATTTAGTTTATGATTTTTTTATTTTTTTATAAAAATATATAAAATTTTTATTATATGTTACAAATTAATTAAAATTAATAAAATTGTGATATTAATTTTATTTAACTTATATATTTTTTATATGAATTTTATTAAGTTCACAATTTATTTTTAGTTTTTATAAAAACAAATAAAATTCAAATTTTATTTTAATTTTGAACTTAGGCTCTAAACTATGTATATTTTGCTATCTTTTAATGTAATTCAAATTTGAAACTGATGCATTTCTCAATTTTGCGAGTGTTAAATTAATGCTCATTATTTGATAGATTGAAATATATATATTCCGAATTGGATTTTTCTGATTTTTTTTCGAACTTTTTCAAGGATTATAGATTCTAGAATTTTTTGCCCTCCTGAGTAGATTCAAATTTCCAAACTTGGTAACTATGGTGTAAACACGCACAAACATGAATTTATATTTTTAGTTGATGCAAGATTTCTTATTGACTCGGGTGCTTCTGCATCAGATACCTTGGGCAAGGAAAGCGATCCATGAGCTCCTAATTATGAACCTTGGGTGAGCTTCTCTAATGCTTTTTCGTACTTAGCAATCTTGGACACACTCATCCAAGTTGCATCTTGCTCGATCCATCCACTTGACCAAATATCTTTGAATTTGCTGCCTCTGGTCCTCTTGACCAAATATTATTTGAATTTGCTGCCTTTTGTCCTCTTGATGATTCTAGATTCCATCACCATCTCTATCTTCTCCCTTTCCTTCTTAGGTAATTGTTGTCTCTAACTTGCAATTGACAAATATGAACTTGCATTCTCATCACTTGCTTGTCCCTCATGGTAAGGGTACAAATCCTCTTTGTTGAAGATAAGTGAGATATCAATCCCATCCGGTAGCTCTATCTCATAAGCATTCGCTATAAATTTCTTCATAATTTTACATGGTCCAATCTTCTTCCACTTGAGCTTGTTATATGTTCCATTTGGAAACCATTATTTTCTCAAATAAGCCAAAACCAAGTCACCCACTTGGAATTCTTATTCTCTTCTCTTTGAGATTTGCACGTTGCTAGTAGTTCATGACACTCTTCTTCAACTTCTTTCACTTTTTGATGAACTTTTAACATATACACTGCTTAGTATTTTGCTTCACTAATTCTTCTACTAATATCAACAGTATCTCTCAATTCGGTAACACCTCTAGGGCTGTAACCATACACAATCTGAAATGGACTCTTGGCTGTACTTCTATTGACTAAGTCGTTGTAAGCAAACTCAGCTTGTACTAGAATCATAGCCCACTATTTAGTCTTGTTCCCTACCAAGCATCTCAACAAATTTCTAAGGCTTCAATTCACTACCTCCGCTTTTCCATATGTTTGTGGATGATGGTTGAATTGAAACCCAACCTTGTGCCCAACGTTTTCCACAAATTTCGCCAAAAGTGACCAGAAAACGTGGTATCTCTATTTTAAACTATGCTCTTTGGTAATCCATGCAACCTTACTACCTCTTTGAAAAACAAATTGGCTATGTTTGTGTTTTTTTAGAGAAGTACACATGGAATATTACATTGAGTAAAAGTACACTAATCCGGTAGAATGGGCACATAAGTAAATCTGATCTAAATACAATAAAATACAGTAAATAAAGACTTGCTTATGTGCTACGAGGGATGAATGGAACTACCTAGAATGATTGATAAATATAAAGGGATTTTATAGGCACATGATTTCAGACTCACCTGTACCCTGACAATCACTGAAAACTCCGAGAAAAGGGTCTAGAACAATACAAAAGACTGTCGAGAAATATTGCAGAGATTTAATGATGTGATCAATATCAAAAGGTTTCGATAGCAGCATACCAGTATTGGAATCTTCCAATAGTGGAAGTCTGTCCCAGAAGTGGTAGTTTGATCTCGATAGTGATATAATGACTCAAAATCGGTCTAAAACTTTGCAGATTCCTTCGTCAGCACATGCTTGACAAAAACCTCCCCTGGATCAACAAATTGGTTTGCAAAACTGTCAGAATGTCTTCTTCTTTGCTCAAGCCCTAATTTGTGCCATGTGACCTTTTAAGGACATAAAAAAAGTTGGTTTTATTTTTATGAGACTGTCTTAGTTAGTCCTTTGTTTGTTGACGAAATCAAAATCAACACTCATGCAAATCACAAGTAGAGCCATGTATATGATAGTCTAAAGCCCTTATCCCTATGAGATAAAATGCAAGCAAATAGTTGATTCTCTATGCTCTTTTACTAATCATTCTTTTGGTACAAGAATGCAACAATAATTCTTCAATAGATAGACATTGCAGTAAAGGAAATCTATAGATGTGATAGCTAGATGTCTTCCTTGTAATTGCAATGTGATCCATTCATTCATGTGTGAAATTCCTCAAGGTGCCTCTGTATATAGACTTCTCAAATTCAACATAGAGATATATTGGCGCACAAGCCGACATAGAAATAATCTATAAAAACTAACAAAATAGGGTCAAGCAATGGTAATTGAGATTCAAGGGCCATAGGGGCGCAAAAGCACAACAAACAATATTGGAACATTGCGATATAAGTCAGACTAGTATTGGAACTATTTCGATGCTGGCAAATGACCAATCATAGAGCAACAAAAGAAGAATAGGGATCCCAAGACTCAGAAAATACAAAGGACAGAGAAAATCATAATAATAAGAATTACATGGCCACATAGAGGAGAATAGAGTTGAAAACACAAAAGAAAGTGCCAATAAAATCCTAATTTGAACCATTGATCCATATGCACAAAAACACGATAATAACATTTCAATTACAAGATTTGTACTAAAATTAGGTGTCTACAGTTTGTGGCATCATTTGTTTTCTTACATGCAATGAAGAGTGCCATCTTAGAATATTTATCAACAACAACAAAGATAAAATCATTACCTTTTTGTGTTCTTGGCGACCCAAGAATGAAATCCATACTCATATCTTCCAACAGTGTTTATGGTATTGGCAATCACTGATACAAACCTGCATTTTGACTTTTGCCATCGGCATGTTGACAAATTCTACGGCTTTTTACTAATTCACATCTACACTCATCCTTGGCGAATAATACATCTCATTTTGTTGCACCAATGCTTTATTCGTGCCAAAATGACCAACTAGTCCTCCACTATGTTTTTATACTCTCCCTTATTGATCCCTGAGGTATACACAATCGCTGTCATTTGAGCAACAATCCATCCTGCAACAAGAATTCAAACTATGGAGCTCTAACCATGTCGGTTGGGCTCTTGCATGCTGTCCAAGCATCCCTAAAATCTAAATCTTCCTCGTACAAATCCTTCATTGAATGAAACCCAATCATCTCTACTCACGTCTTTCACCACAAGACACCTTCTACTTAATGCATTCACAACTCTATTTGAGTTGCCACTTCTATGTTTCAAAACAAACAAATAACTTTGAAGAAATTCAACCCATTTCATAAATTGGTTCAACTTACCTTGGTTGTTTATGAATTGTAGTGATTGATGATCCATGTACAAACAAACTCCATGAGTAACAAATTGTAGATGCTCATATTTGGTATTAGACGCTTGACAATGTCAGTTTGACCAAGCCTTGATGCACTTGACTTATGTGTGCACACATTGCTCTTGTTCGCATCTTCTTGTAGCCTTTCACTCATATATGGGCTTGACCTTTCTAAATTGCCGTTAATTCCACATGATTTTCCTAATCCTACCTAAACAAATTAATATCATTCTAAGACTGTCTTTTGATCTTAAAATGATTGTTTATGTTTCTTGGACACTTTTGTGCTTCCTTAGATAGTGACGCACTGTGGATTTGTCCACATGGGCCGGATATGTCCGCGTGACCTTTAACGGTGTTTTTTCCAAATTCAAAATCTCTGCATGGGTTTGCCTGCACGTTTCACATGTCGTTTCAGAGGAAATTACCCAAAGAGTCTGCTAAATAAGCATATCAAGCCTCAGTCAATTCATATCTAACATCATTTACCTATCACTGAAAATAAATCTGCATATTGAGAGGAACAACCCTAAAGTGTCCAAATCTGAAATCCCTTAGTCAAAATCAAAGGTCGTCAAGTGTTGAAAGCCATACATAGGATTGCATTGCTAGCATTACACTGATTGCACACACTTTGCTAGGTTTGAAAACTATGCTCAATTTAACTTTTCTCTTCTGAGTATTGGATACGTAGGTAATGCTTAGCCACAGGGAGTGGTTGAGGTCAACTCAACCCATCCCTTTCATCCTTTCCCATTCACGTTGATCTCATCTTATATTGCAAAAACTAATGGTTTCAAAGCAAGGAGAAGGAATACAAGGTTGTTTGCACTAGATTGCAAATATCTAAATACACAGGAAGCACTCTCAGACATAGGCGTAGGGATCAAAACAATTATAGAATTAGCGCAGTCAACATAGACAATTCCACACTCTAGCATATAGTTCCGCACTAGCAGAAGCATCGAGGGAGTGCGAATTTGTCCTAGCGTGCACACACACTTTATTTCTAGATCAAAGCATTCATGGGCCCTTTCCTTATCTTTGCTGATGACTATACCCTCTAACGGACCTGCACTTATTAGAAACAAACTAAGTACCCAATTCCTTTTCTATTTTCATAAATAGTAAGTTGCAATAAATCAATAACACTCTGCTAGTTCCACTCATATTTGTTTAGTTTATTGTACATCTTAAACAATCCGATTATTTTGTAGTTTTGTCTTGTTAAGTTGCACTTAAGCCAAACTTAGATAAAACATATTGGTGTACTCATTCATTGTCTTGAGCACAACAAACCCCAGATTCCTTAGGGTTTCCTTCTTCTTTCTTAGGTTTTCATATTTTTGTATTTATTTTCGATTTTCAGACCTGATTTCTAATTTCTCCTTATTAAATCATGGCTATAATGGATATGTATAGTGTATATTTTTTGATTTAATCTATGATACTCATAATTACATGTTGCTTTCCTTTAATTTGCAATATCTTTAATAACTATATAATAAAGAGGGTCAAATCATTTTACAATCATTCTAAGGCTGAAACTAATTATGAAGAATCTTTACCCTACATTAGTACTCCAAGTAAAACTTCTTTCGACCCTCCTCGAGTTTGTGGTAGCTACCATCCTTCTCAAGAGGTTGATGCTATCACTATTCCAAGAGGAAGGGCGATCCATCCTATACTACAAAGTGGAGGTCATCAAAATGTTTCTGCTCATCCCCCTCCACCTCCCACAAGTCCCCCAGATGGGCTTTGTATGCATATTCAATCAAAAGTGCCTAGCTTTATGCTTCTAAAGCTTTACTAGATCAGATAGTTACTATGAGGGAGTCCATAGAGGAGTTCCCAAAGAAGATATGTTTAGATACTAGTGCAAATTGCATCTCTGCCTTTCCATTCAAGAACTTTGTACCTCAAAATATTTCATCTCCATTATGGGTTAAAAAACAACAAGAATCTACAATTATTGAATCAAAATGTTTGCATAAGTGTCATACAAATCCAAGTGAAATACTAAGGGACATGCTTTGAAACAAGTTAATCACTTTGCCTCCTATATGTTTTGTCAAGAGATCCAAATACTATTTTGCCTATCATAAAATTCACAAACATCTCAAAGATAAGTGCTGGTCTTTGAAAAGCAGAATTCTAGATCTTCATGGTGACCCCACATTGGATACAATTATAAACCATCACCAGATTCAAACATACCTCCTATAGCTGACCAACCACCTGAAATTGAGATTCCATCTCCTAAGCCCTTTGTTACATTCAAAAATATTAGCAAGAGATCAAGTATCAAAAGAGCAGTTACAAAAATAAAAGGTACATCAAGAAAAATTACATTAGGAAAGTTACAACAACATAAATTACTAAATGACAAGTTGCAAAAAAGTGGCGTTGGCTAAACAAGAAAGTGTATTTATGAAAGAGGTACCTAAGAAGACTAATATCACAAGCATGATTTCCAAGGGGGAAACTAAAATGCATTCCTTAATATCTAAAGCCTTTGATTCTTAGTTCTCACATAAATGGCAAGCAATGCACCAATGTCGAGGTTACAAACTTGTAGGAAATTAATGTATGTAACTTGTCACTTCTCAAATCTCTTGGATATGACAAAGAACACTTGAAGGATACTTCAGTTAAAGATTGCATTGGATCCATTGAATGGTATGTAACTCTTGGTCTTAAAGCACGTATCGTTACATTTCTTATTGACCCTACTTTGGATTGATACAATGCTATATTAGGGAGATCATGGTTAAGAGCAATGGGGGCAACACTTGGTAAGAATCATGACCATTTTACATTTGGTCATGAATGTGCGACTATTATAATTTCAAGAGACGAAACGTCTTCAGAGCAAGTACAAAAAGATGAAAGCATTCCTTCGACCAATGTGCAAGCAAAGATATCTAATTTAATTATAACAGAGGAACATGTACTCATAACATAGAACATATTCATAAACAAAAGACTAATAAATCAATTCCACAATATGGTGCAATTGGTTATGCATATCCTACCCTAGATATAAAAGATGCTTGAAACAACATGTCTAAAATGCAAGTTGAACATGGAAATTTACTAGATGATTATGACATGCATGATACAAAACATGCAGATGAGCATCCCCTGATGGGATCTTTCACTTGTAGGAACAACATAATCTATTGTACATAGCTTTTAGCTTTGCAGCTTACTTATTCTCTCTATTCTTTTATCTTGACACACATGCGTACATTTATTTTTGCATTGACCATTCTTCTAGCCCTTGGCATTGTTTTCACTTGGCCCTTGCCTTTTGATTGTTAATCTTGATCCAAATATTCATGACATTTATCCTATGATGATACATCTTTTACAATAGCTTTATCCAAGTGCTCTTTTTTTACGGCATATTACTTGCTCACCCCTGGATATTGACTATCTATACTTGTTATGGCCTACACTGAGCTACCATGATCACATATATAAAAGATGCTTGAAACAACATGTCTAAAATGCAAGTTGAACATGGAAATTTACTAGATGATTATGACATGCATGATACAAAACATGCAGATGAGCATCCCCTGATGGGATCTTTCACTTGTAGGAACAACATAATCTATTGTACATAGCTTTTAGCTTTGCAGCTTACTTATTCTCTCTATTCTTTTATCTTGACACACATGCGTACATTTATTTTTGCATTGACCATTCTTCTAGCCCTTGGCATTGTTTTCACTTGGCCCTTGCCTTTTGATTGTTAATCTTGATCCAAATATTCATGACATTTATCCTATGATGATACATCTTTTACAATAGCTTTATCCAAGTGCTCTTTTTTTACGGCATATTACTTGCTCACCCCTGGATATTGACTATCTATACTTGTTATGGCCTACACTGAGCTACCATGATCACATATATTCATGCATACAAATTATGACATGAGCACATACACTGATTTCTGTCCATTGGGGGCATGTCTACTATTATTTCCACATATGCTTTTGAGCTATGGGCACATTGTTTGCCTTCACTTGCTCCACATTGCCATGTTATTACAATTGGTGTACATCATGCCTTAATATATGTTATGGACTGTTTGGATCCCTCCCATTCTTATATTTTTGGAACCTTGCTACTTGGTTTTGCTTGACTATATCGGTGCATGTCAAAATTTCAAATATTTAAAAAAATAAAATATCCTAAAAAATAAAAAACCGAGACTTAGGCATGACGTGTTGCATATTTACATGATTTACTTATGCATTTTTATTTCCCACGGAAAAAATTCGTAACTTCATATTAATATTATGAAATTACATTTCGCAGATGCAACAACATTCCTTAGGAAAAAGAGAGAAAAGAAATTGCAAAGACGAGGGAAAATAATCCTAGCAAGAAGAAAAGGAAAGCACCAAAGACAAGGATGTCCGCAAGAGGACAGAGAGAGGAGAAACATAAAGTACAGAAAGAGCAGCTCTTCAAAGAAGAGAGAACAACGGCGCAAGAAAGTCCCCAAAAAGGAGAAAGTGAACGAAGGATGAACCAAGATATGAAGAGAGTCTGAGAGAAAACGCTGTAGTAAGACCATAGAGCTGCCCCAAGGGAGAGCCCAAAAATAAGAGTAAACCATGTCAAGTAGGCACCATCCATGTGGAAAGAAAGAGATAAATTTGTTCTCCAAGACCGATCTATGTTGAATAGAGGGGCCGCTTCCATCACGGAAACCATTGATGACCCATAAGTTTGGGTCCAGTCGCAGGCCCTCCTTAGAGAGTGAGTCTGTAGCAGTATTAAGCTCTCTGTAAATGTGATTGAAAGAAATGGCCAAGAAAGAGAGAGCCATTTGTGTGGCAATGGAGAAGATAGGCTATAACCCCAGATTTTCCATTTTCGTGGTCCCCTTCAACCAATTAATAACAACCATAGAGTCCCCAAAAATTTGTAAAGAATGTACCTGACATTCAATCGCAAGCCAAAGAAGTAACTTTAAGGCCAGTAGTTCAGCAAAATGATTTGTACCATGGCCCAAACCAGCCTTAAAACTGAAATAATGAGCTGAATTCAGGTAAAGAATGCCCCTGGCACCACATACATTAGGGTTTCCTTGACAAGCACCGTCAAAGTAACCCCAATCACTTGAAAAATCAATAGGCAGGTGAATAAGAATCTGTTGTCTAGGAATTTTTGGATTGCTTTTGAAGTGCTCATAGATGATGCGGATTTGAGAAAGGCATTGGAATGACGGAATGTTTTTATCTTGGAAAATAGAAGTATTCTGGGCTAAGCATATCCCCCAGCAGACAATCAAAGGTAAGCCCTGATGGTCTCTAGGCGCAACACTCTCAAACCAATGTTTGAGACAATCATCCACAGTATTGCCTTTCTAGCAATTGACCCCCCCTAAGGAAGCCTTTAATTCCGCCCAAATTTGAATAGCATATGGACGAGGTAAGAAGATGATCCATGGTCTCCAAGGAATTAAGACACAAATAACATTGACTTGGACCATGCCTGTTCCTCTTTTGAAGCACCTCCCAGGTAAGTGCTTTATTATTTAAGGCCAACCACATAATTTTTTTTGTTTTGTGTGGTGCTTTTAAGCGCCAGAGCCATTTCCACCACCATTAGATCTCCGCAAGATCATCAATACGGAAGCTGGAATTGTACCTTAATCGAACAATGTATGTCCCCAACTTGGGATTTAAGGACCAAACCAGCTTATCGGGGTCATTGTTGAGTCTGATATGACTCCATTTTAGTCTTTGTATGTAGGCATACCATGAAGGGGCTGGCTACCAAACCAAACCAAGAGCTTGATAACTTTTCCAACCTTGATACCAGTGGGTGGTAGAATTTTGATCTGCAACTTGGGACATAAAATTGATGCCCCTCCTCTCCAATGACTCAATCAACTCCGCACACAATCTATAGTTGGTATCACAACCAACCCAAGGATCCCTTCCAACTCTAATCTTGGTGCCCGAGCCCACCTTCCAAATAAGTCGATTACCTATAATAGGGAAGGTGCGGACTGTAGCATTCCACATAATAGAGGCATTATGACTAGTTTTGATAGGGCTATCCAATCTTCCAAGTTGAGCGGTTCAATATACTTTTGGATAATAATTGGTTCCAAATGCCGGTAGTAGTGATAAGCCTCCAAAGGCTTTTAGCCGCCAAAGCCTCCCCAAAAAGATGTATAGCCTTTATGCCCCATCGCCCATATGCCTTAGGAGAGGCAAGACGCTGCCATTTGACAAGAGCAATACCATCCTTTGATTTTTTGCCCGTCCATAAGAATTTGAAACATTTTTTTCTGATTGTCTCTAAGACACCTTTGGGGATGTGGGCTAAAGTGAGCCAATATACTGGGATAGCTTCTAACACAGACTTCAGAAGAGTTAATTTGCCCCCATAGAGAGCCATCGGTTGCACCAACAATTGATGCGATTATCCACCTTGTTAATCAGCTAGATCTAGTCCTGCTTCCTATAATCATTTGGTTTAAGCATGTATCCTAGATACTTTATACCTCCCATGAGATCAACAACATCAAAAGGAAATAATTCTCGGATCCATCTAATCTGATTTGCCTCCATGTCAAAAAAGGACAAACTAGACTTTTGAACATTTATATCCATACCAATAACAACTCCAAAGAGGTCAAGTGAATCTCTAATCTGGGAGATATCTTGTCGAGAACCATCGCAGAAAATAAGAATATCGTCAACGAACAATAGATGTGAAAGGAAAATAGTTCAACCGACCTTAACCCCTCTGAGAGAACCCAATCTTTTTGCCTCAAGGATGTGACGGCTCAGACCTTCAACAACGAGGAAGAGAAGGGGGGAGAGTGGGCATTCTCGTCTAATGCCCCGAGAGGGGTTGAAAAACCGAGAAGCTAAACTATCAATGAGTAAAGCAAAGGAGACAGAGGTGAGGCAACCCATGATCCAATTGACCATCTGTAGATGAAAACCCACTCGGATCAAAACCAATCTGAGATATAGCCAGTTTGCTTTGTCAAAAGCCTTTGAGAGGTCCAGTTTTAACACCACTGCTGACAACTTCTTAGTTTTAATGGAGTCCAGCCCCTTTGGGGCAATCCCAATAGCATCATGAATCTGCCTACCATGCAAAAAACCAAATCGTTCCCTAGAGATAGTAGAAGATAGAAGGCCTTTGATCCGTATAGAGATAATTTTAACAATGATTTTATAGATACAGTTGCAAAGGGTTATGGGCCGAAAGTCATCAAAGGATGTTGGGATATCCTTTTTAGGAATAAGGGCAATGAATGTGGAGTTAAAAGTTCCAAGAATTTTCCCAAAAAGCCTGGATTCCTCCATGACATTGAGTAGATCAGCCCCCAACAATTTTTAGAACCCACTGAAAAACTCCATTGTCCAACTATCAGGTCGTGGGCTCTTATCCTTTTGAAGGGTGTTCAGGTCGAATAATAATTCTTCTTTGGTGACAATAGACTCCAACCTACTATGATCATCCTCATTAACAAAGCTAGGGAGGTAAGAAGTGAGTTTTACAATTTCAGCAATATTGACATGCAGAGTGGCCTTGTAAAGTTGGTGAAAGTGTGAAACACCCAGATCAACAATCTCATGGAATGTTCTCACCGTTTCTCCATTAGAGTTTTGCATTTCCCAAAGTGTGTTCTTTTGTTTACGAAGATTGGCAAAGTTTTGGAAAAACTTGTTGTTTTCACCTCCATTTTCCAGCTAGGGAGCCCAACTTTTTAGCCTCCAAAGAGCTTCCCTTTCGGCAAGTTTGGTTCTCAGTTGCGCTTCCGAAGCTTTGAGTCTGGCTTTGGTGGGCTCATTAAATGCCTCAAGATCCTTACCATGAATCTCAGCTATCTAATGTTCCAGCAAAGAAATGTCTTTCTCATCCTTGATACGCTTGTTGGCAGCCCAAGAAGCAATCACTACCTTGACACGCTTGAGATTGGCAGCAAATTGCAGGCTAGCCGATTCCCTAGAACCATCATCAAAGACAACCATTTTCGCTGAACCAATTTGGTGAAATCATCATGAGCCAGCCAATTTGAATTGAACTTGAAAGTACTAGGGGGTTTAATGTCTCCTTTTTCAAATTGGAATATAATGGGCAGGTGATAAGAATTACCCCCTGAAGAAACCCAAGATCTGATATGTTCTATAAGCCCAACAAAAGTGAATGCGAGACAAGAAATCGATCAAGCCTTTTGGCCACTACTTCCTCACCAGATCTCATATTGCGCCAAGTTGGAGACAATTTGACAGGTTCTAGATCCACCAAATTTAGATCTTCAAATTTATGAAGGAATAACCAGCAAGTGGGTCCATTCTAGCATTAGACCCCCAAATTTCCGCGCGTTTGGTGGTAAGATTCAGATCACCCCCGAGAATAATATTATCCGCAAACAAGAAGGGTTTGGAGAAGAGGTTATCCCAGTATGTAAGGCGATCAACGTAGGGTCCATAAATGTTTAGCACCACAAAAGATTTACCTAATTCCCAAGAGAAAAGCTCCAGTGCAATTCTAGAAGGAAACAAGTGAGAAGCCTCTAGCCAAAAGGAAGATATGTGCCAGGCAGAGACCAGACTGCCAGAACTGTCATTGGAATCAATGGCCAGAAAAGCCCAATCTTTAAAATTTTTAGATAAATCAGCAATAACCTTATTACCGGCCCCTTTTGTTTCTTGTAGCAAAAAAATATCCGGCTTATGAAGATGAATCAGCGGCTTCAGAGCAGTTTTTTTTGTGGGATTGCCCAACCCTCTAATATTTAGGGAAAGTATAATAATAGTCAACAATTTTCCGGGGCAATCCCCGCTCCAAGGGCCTCAAGAATTGTTTTTTGCTTACCATGAAAGATTTCTATAGCAGCAGTATTCTTAGCTTTTGCTAATTTGGATGGTTTACCTTTTTTCAAGCTAGTTACGATGGGGCTCAAGGTAGTCCCCAACCCTCCTATACCACCCTCAATTTTTTGAGCCTCAATATGTGATCTCAGTGGATAACGCTCCTGACTGTAATGAGAAAGTGAATCTGGTGAAAGGCGATCACGAAGATGCTTAGTGGAGGTAGCATAGTTAATGTGGTCAAGATCAGTGACTTCCTTCCTATGTAGGTATGATTCTGACCAGGAGTTTTGTGGCACCTTAATGCGACCCATCGATGGATCAATGGTTGACTCCGAGATAACACAATCGCTTCTAGGAGGAGACATCTTACCCAGCTTTAAATATGGCTTTACAGGGGACTTTGGAGAGGGTAAATCCCCAGCATTCGCATGACGACAAGTGGGGGAGCTTGTGTTGTCTCGGAAGGATTTGAAGTGATGAGTGGAAGGATCGAAGAGCATAGTGTCCAAGCGTGTTTCAATTCCAGAAAATGTGAAGCCAAGAGCGTTGGAAAAAAATCAAAACCTCTAGACAAATATTCATCAATAGGTCCACAATAGCTATGATTCCTCCCAAAGGCCTATTGTTGTATTATGGAATGATAAACATCCGTGTTGATTGTGGAAACACCCGGTAAATGAGTAGAATGTAGAAGATCATTTGCCTTCATTCTATCATCAGGGGTCTTTGATGCTTCTTGTAGTGGGATATTCACCTTCCTCCCGGTTTTCGGAGTGAAAAGAAGAGGACAATCGGATGCCAAGTGACCATAAGCGTGGCATCTAATACATTTGAAAGGGACCCCAACATAATCTAAAGTTTGGGTATGTGACTAGGCCCCAAATTCTAGAACCATGTCTTCTTCTAGCCCCTCCTGAAGGTTGATTTCGACCAAAATTATTGCAATCTTTCTGGTTGGGTCAATGGTGAAGGATTCATCCATTTCCAGGAAGGTCCCAAGACTATCTCATATAGCCTTAAGAACCTCCTTATTCCAAAACTCGAGGGGCAAACGAGGAAGCTTGACCTAGATAGGTTGAGTTAATTATTCCACATGAGGGTCGAATATAGGCGACCCCCTCGTGAGAGTGAGGGGTGATGAGCCCCAGAACCATCTCTTCTCCAAAAGTATGTTAACATCTTAAGGTGAGCAGAAGACAAAAGCTATCCAGCCACGAACCAAAATATGAGCAATAGGTATGTACCCAGGGAGTGGTTCCTAGAATTGTGACATCCACCTCTCAAGATTAGGAAGGGATATCCTTTGCCTGCTGAAGCAACCTGTGAGTGTTGTGATGGACAATTCCGTGACTTGATCCATTTTGATGTCTTCCCCAAGAACAAGGTGAACTTGTTTTCCTCTTCGCTTGATGCACTTTCTACCTTTATTCCCATTAGTCCTCTGGGAAGTCTGACTGTTATGGGGCTGCTCGGTAGGGTGGACAGGATACCTAGCATCAGCCCGTGAGTGTGTTTGAAGAGGAATTGGTTTCACCTTGTTGGCTGAAGGCCTTTTGTTTATAGGGAGAAACACATCAGACTTTAACACCTGAGGGGAGAGATCTCCCAGGGGCTGGGGCAAAATTAAAGGAGTATTGATGCCAGGGGAAGCTCCAAGAATACCTTGGGACCAAGGATTCAAAAATCAATTGTGATTAATAGAGGTGGAGTCCAAAGGATAGAGCTGAATTTTACTCCTAATAACACCAATGGATGTTGAGGAGGCCTTTAAGTGCCCGAGCTTTGTACTGGATGGTTTGTTAGACCCACTAACGGTACAAGGGGAGGAAGAAACCAGAATGAAATTAAATTGCTCAAGTGCCATAGTATCAAATATAATAGACCCTGATGTATGTGGATGATCTATTCCCCAAGTGTCCTTTGTGAAAATTGACCTCCCAACATAAGGATCCCCCAAGAAATCCACAAGTTCTTCGTCATTGTCAATGATCTGTGGTTCAAAAAGTCTGCTAAGTCTCAAGTGGTGCTCATCCATCAAGTTCGTAGAAAAGCAACTACCTTCCACCCATGCCCCTATCAAGCCTGTCCAAGGGAACAATATTTGGTTCAGGAATTTTGTCAAACGGTTTGTGCGCAACCTCTAAATGTCCTGAAATATTGTAAGCAGGCCAATAAGACAAAATCACTAATGCATTTTGTCAAATGGTTCACATGCTTTGTCAGAAGAGTCTCCCGAAGTCAGTGGGGACCGCACATGGGAGGCATAGTAAGATACATCTCGGATCTAACCCTTCTTGAGATATCTTGCAAGCCTTGAGACGGGAAATTGCAGACCTGATTTAGTGGATTTTGAGATGGGTTTTTTCTTCGACCCTCCATTTCTTCCCCCTTTACCCTTGCCCTAGCTGCCTCTGCATGCCCTAGCTCTCTGCCCTGCCTCTGTGTGACTCTTTCTCTCTTGGGTGCCCTAGCTCTCTGCCCCTCCTCCGCCTGCCTCTTGATTTAATTATGCATTATCACATATGCTAAACAATATATCCACTTTTCTATGCACGTGTTTCATGGCATACATAAGTGAGATGGACATACAGGTCGTTTATGATATGGACACACAGATGCAAAACATTCCTACACCTAGGAGCTACATTCCTACATTGGGGGCATCTTATTACTTTACACAAGTTTTATCCTTCTTTAACTATTTCCATTGATCATATTGAGCTACTTTACGCTGATTATACATGACTTGTTCGAATCTCATACCACTTAGATTGCTATTTCACTGGATATTATATTTTGCTATATGCGATGACGACATGCATTGATTGTGTAGATTAGCCTTGTTTGTTCTATGCATGATTGATGTTGTGTGTTATATGATGTGATGCTTGCTTGTTTATTGCATTGTGTAACTCTTTCTTTATTCTCTAATTTACTCTTATTCTGTGTGACATTTGATTGTCCATTGTATGTGGCTTTTGTCTTGTGTCACATTTGATTCTACATTGTGTGTGGCTCTTGCTTTGTGCAACATTGTCTATTGTGTGTGGATCTTGCCTTGCATGACATTGAGTGCTATTGTGTGCGTCATGACCATAACATTGTGTGTGACTTTGATTGCTATGTGTGGATGAATCTAGGATTTTCTTTTGAGCTTGGTGTGCTGTGATCCATATTATGCACTCTTCTTCTTGTCTGCGGTGCCATGATACATATCATGCACCTTCCATGTTGTCATTAATCAATTTGTCAATGCTCATTACTATGTTTACTATTCATTATGTTTTTCATTGGCATATCTATCCTGACATGACACTTGTATGCCTTAGGATACAATACATACTTAGATGATCTAATCTCACTATGATAACATAATCTACTCATGTTACACATGTTTTTACATTGCTTATATCTTTTCTATATAGCATGATGTGTATAACTATTTTCTTTTGAGACAAGTAATTTACAGGGTATATTCCTCACCTTAAAAGTACACAATGGCTTGTCCTAGATATCGAGCCTTCACAGTTAAATATTTCAGAGTTCACGTACAAAAAATTAGATTCTGGGCACAAATTACTTTAATGGCACAAGGTTACGTAGATTATTACAAGTTTTACTTAGATTATGACAGGGTTGACATAGATTGGAGGCATATGTAGGGTATATGCTAGACATTTTACCGGATTATAAGTTTTATTAAATCATATTCTACAAGATTATTACACATAGTACATGATTCAAATTACATAGGTTATCAGTTTGAGGGAATTTGTGAAGCATATGTTCACATTTCACAGGTATTATGTTACTTTGGACTCAAATTACGCAAGTTATTGGATTGGAAGCATATGCAGGGCATATGTGACATTCTACAAAATATTATACTTATGCATTACTTAGGTATTACTCAGATTGAATCACATAATCCCTCAGTAGCGAATGATTCAAAAACTTTATGTAGATTTGCAGTTATTTCTCAGATTTGTTGAAGCCCGTAGTGGATTCCATTCACAGATATAGTGAGTCATGTGGGGTTGAAGTTATGTGTAACTTAACTTCTAGGCACTTCTCCCTTTCAAATGAGGGTTGGGGCATATTTAGCTCAACCCATGGTTTTAACACTGACATCTCCAAGGTGCATGATCACCTCGTTCTCCATTGTCTTCAAAAGACAATTTCATTTGTGTGCATATAGGTGTATTCGTTCCTTTATATTTCATTTCACATATGTTCAATGTTGTCACCTTTAGATTTTATATCACAAGTAAAAATTGATTTCTACATGTTTCATCGAAGGTTTGCATGAAGAAAGGCACAACACTTAGTACCTACTTGAGCCACCCACCATGGTTATTCTTAGCTATCACCTTCTATTTTTAACTCTAGCAATTTCAATTCATTACTAGAATAAAAGGGGGACCATTGTAGACATTCATATTTCCTATTAGACACTTGACAATGCCAATTTGACCAAGCCTTGGTGTACTTGACTTATGCATGCACACATGACTCTTGTTCTCATCTTTTCATAGCCATTCACTCATAAATGGGTCTGACCTTCCCGATTTTTCTAGTCTCTGCTTGAATAGGTTAGCATCTTTCTAAGATTGTCACTTGATCTCGAAATTAAAAATATTTTTACAACACTTTCCTCTAGATTAGCAAATGGTTAGGAAAAGATTCTTTCTTTGCACTAGTTCATTCTCCTCCTTTGATGGTTTTAGCAATACTCTCTTCATCATGAGGCCTTCTCCATGATGCGATTCTTCCATGCGATTGGGTGATGCAACACTTTCTTCATCCACTTGTGCAATGTGATTGCTAGCCCCATTTCTTCTACTATTATTTTTTAATGCTTACAGGCATTCAAAGGCTTTGTTCTCAACATATCCACAGCTAAAACATTTACCCACAAATCCTCTACCATAGTATTCTCTTCTGCGTAAAGGATAACCTCTTCCTCTTGGTGCAGAATTGTGATTTTGAGAAAGTGTTGACTTTTCTTCAATGATATGCTGTCCTCTTCCGATGTTTGCTTGACCTCTTCCTCTTGAAAACCTTCCTCTACCTCTTGCTGTATTTTGTTACCTCCTTGACAACTTCTCTTTTGCCTTCAATGCACATTTATAGGCTTTTTCTATAGACCGCAGCTTGATCATTCCAAACTCATCTTGAATGGAAATACGAAGACCATTCACTTACTGTAGTATAGGAAAATTAGTTTTGCATCAAAATGCACTACTATTACTACACTACTTGCTATCATAAATGATCAGAATTATTCTAATAAAACAACAAAATCAGACCTAATTGCAATAAGGAATATTATAGAATAAATAATAAGTGCAAGGAGAGGGTTTTAGAAGAATATCCAAATTATCGCGAATATGGAGACAATTCGTAGAAATAGACACCATAAAACAAATGGACAAACCCCAAAAACTCGAGACAAACACAAAACCTTTTTCTGACTACCAGAAACGTTGAGATGGTTTTGGGCCTACCAGAATCGCCAGTGTATTGTTTTGGCACCTGTGACTTTCTGAAAATCAATTACATGACCTTGTTCGCTTGCTTTAGACTTCAACAACCTTGTTCACTTTTCATGAATTTTGCATATATCCTAGGGAAACTGATCTCCTTCTCCGCTACCCTAAGAACTCATCAGTGACCACTAAAAACCAGGTGAATCAATGGTTATCACTTATTTATTATCAGGCCCTTGTTCTGAAACAAATTTGTAAGACACCACTCCATGCACTTCAACAAACAATTCATGTATGCAAGCCCTAATCCTATATGGCCCTTCATGCTAGCATGAACAAGTGGCATAGTGTAATAAAGACTTCAACCTTGATTCAAAATATACTCTACATGCTCAAATTATGCTCTTCAATAAATGCTTGAATCTTGCTTTCACAATACACTTATCACTAGTGGCATTCACATTCAATTTTATGTCATTCATTTGTCCTATATGCGTTAATGCTCTTGTGTATTTATAAACTTCTCAAATTAAAAGTAAGGCAATTTGGTGCACGGACTGACATATAATGGGTAGGAAATGCTGACAAACGGGGAGGACAAGGCACAAATTACCCAAAACAAAGGTCACCAAGGCCCACAGTACAACAATACAATTGATGATTATGATGTCTGAAAATTATAGAGTGACGGTTTTGGGCAGCATGCCGAAAACAACATAAAAACAACTAGGGAAGAAAGAGAAAGAGGAGAGAGAGGGGAAGGGAAAAACATGCCAAAACAAGGCCAAAATATGGGAAAAACATGCCAATAGAGCCCAATACAAATCAATAATCAACAAACACATAATACCTTAGAACAATTCAATTTGAGAACTAAAACTACCCCCAGATCAAAATTAGGTGCCTACATAATGTCCCACTTTGATGTGTGTGCATGCATACATATCAAAGTAAAGTAAATAGGCTTACCTATAGGGTTTGTAGGAGATCCTTAGATCTTCAAAATTTGTAAGAGTTCTCAAAGTCAATTTACAAATAAAAGTGAATTGAAAGTTAAAAGGAAAAAGAGATCCCCTGATTGCCACCATGGAGGGTTGTGGAGATCATGGAACAAATATCCACCCTTCAATATCCTACAATAAAAACCTATGCTTCTCAAAGTCGGGGGTAGGTTTCTTGTGAGTCATACAACATATGCACGGATAAGTGTTTATGAATATATAATGCTGAAATTCAAAAATAAAAATGTTGGAAATGATGAACGTAGTGTAGTTGGGACATGTGTGGATGCCTCTGTAGAAATCCAAGTCTCGGAACTTCTGCTAAATCATGCTTGCATCATGAATACAACTTTTAACAATAAAATTCTATGCTAAGTAAATGAAAATTAAAAGAGAGGAGTTAGAAAGTGTCTTGGAGATATCCCATGGTGGGAATGAGTATCGTATGTTGCGTACGTCTCGAATGTCAATATGTCACTTTTCTCTCATGGAGGAACAATTAGTGTGGAAGAGCCCCGTGGTTTTGTTGTATAAGATAGAAACGGATAATCTCTACCCTCCCTTTGAGATGTGGACAAATCTATGAAGCATGTATCTTAAAAGAAATAATTATTTGCGTCATTGGTAAAATGGGAAATAAAATCAATAATGCCTAACATAGTAAGATGCCATCATAAAAGTTGGTATGTCATAGATAAATGGCCCCTCATGAGCTTCAAGTATAATCTATATAAGCACAAGTGTAGTATGCCCCAAGTGACAAAATATAAGCAATGCAACACACTAGAAATATGCCTAAATACAAGCAATGTAGCCACAAATATATCGAAGTAAAGTGCACACATGGAGGCTACCCCAATAGATGCATGATAAAAAACATGGCAACGTAGGCAAGTAAACAAGAACATATGCATGATATGGAGCATGACAAATCAAAGAGAACTATGTATGCTATAAATCGTGGCGTTAATCATATAACAACATAGGATAAACAAAACACACTAAGTACAAAGTAAGCACACCGCACACATAGTAAACAATGTCACACAGAGTTTATAGAGAAAACAAAGCAATAAAAGCACACAAATCAAACAATCACAAGCATGAAATGTAGAGTATACAAGGAACACATATCAATCATAAGGCAAACAAGGAAGGCACACCAGACAAGAAGCATACAAAGTTAACATATCAGACACACTCGAATAAGAGCCATATAAAACAAGCTAAGCATCCACGTAACCAATCGCAAAGCAACACTAAAAGCAAGGCCAATACAACATGAATATAAGCACACATGAAAGCATGAGCATATGAAGGCACATGCAATAGGCAAGATAAATCAGGGTATATGATATCACAAGGAAGCTCAATATGATAAAGAAAATCATGAAAGATAGAACTCTAAACACTACTAGGAGATGACCCCAAAGCCCTAGAACGAGCATGAAAGGTGCCCCCAATAAACTTGAATCCATAATAATATGCACATGTAGGTCTTGCATTATTTCAATAATACCATCAATAGCATGTGTATAAACAATGTATCCTCTATCATTAGGCAGATAATCGTGGACACATATGGTTCACTAGCAGCACATAAGGCAAATAAACAAGCATTAAATATATAACAAGGAAAAGTAATTTGATATATCATGCAAAATAGAGCGTGTTTGATTTCTAAAATAAGTGTTTTGTTGGCTAAATTAACAAATACTGTTAGGAGTTCTATGATAATCACCCTAACAAATGAAAGTTGAAGTACTAAGACCACAAGCACCATGTATAGGGCATGGTGGGACCCTTGAACATAAAAATAACGAGTCATCATTATAGTTATTTGTAATATTATTCGTTGTGCAACTAATGTCTCTCATACCTTGATTTTATTTATGATCGTGTTTGTCTTGGAGATAGAGTGTGCGATGATCGCACCTTGATTCGATTTGAATTATGCCTTTTTATTTTATGCATCCTTACTTTAAGTAAATATTGTAATAACTTTTTTGGCGCTTCTATGTATACCATTTCATCCTTGAGTTGTTCCTCTGAAAAGTTAGCATCTCTTTGAATTTTAACCACTTGACCTTGATGTCCAAATTTTAGACATTGATACACAATAGAAGATATTGCTTGTATTTGATATATCCATGGTTGTCCAAGCAAAACATTATATAAGCTAGTAGTAGGAACCATATGAATTAGAGTTTGAATTGTCTTTGGTCCCACTTGAAGAGGTAAAATAACACAACCAAGGGTTTTTTTATTAACTTGAACGTATCTTGTAGTAACTGTAAAGGTATAAGTCAAATCATCCAAGCTAAGGCCAAGACAAAAAAGAAATTTCTTAGTGCATAGATTTAAGTTTGAGCCATTATCAATCATATGCCATCTTTTGGTTTGCCTTCTATAAATGCTTGTATAAAGAGTGGTCCCGATCATGTGGCATATGTTCTTCCGGGAACACTATTTGAATATGCATCGTTTTCTTCTTCATCGAATTGACAACTCCAATAAAACTGTTAATTAAATGTTGTTTATCATCCATAGGCACAATGTTGTACTTGGGTTTGTCTATTGTATGGACATGGCTAGTATTAGTTGATTCCTTCTTGTGAGTTGATGTTTCATTTGAGTTTGTATGTATAATATTCACTTGAAATTAACCATTATTAATTCAAATCTCAAATCTTGTGTCGCAAAGTAATACATCTATTTGTAGCATGCCCTTGAAGTCTATGTTAATCACAATATGTATTGACATCAAAGCATTTAGGTAATGGTCTTGAAGTATCAAATTCCTTGTTGGGGTAAAGTAATCATGTTGCATTCAAGTAAAAAAGTTTCAAGACATGTTGAGAACTTTATGTTAATCTTGTAAATTGCCTATCCTCCTTTTGTTGAGGTGGCACAAGCTTCTGAGATGGTTGCACTATAGCATTTTGACCATTTTCGTGGTATTAATCGTGGTTTGAAACTCATGGTTATTGCTCTTGGCGTATTTTGAAAATTTGAATTTGTTGGAGCATTGGTATCATACTTAAGCATATTAGCTCTAAAAGCTTGATTTCAAAGTTTCGAACTGCATGACAAAGTTCAATAAAAGATTGATAAGTATTGAAAGCTACTCTGTTTGATAATCGATAGTAAACTATTGATGAAAATGCTTTGAATTTCACTATTAGGCGGTTAATAAGTCATCCTACAGATCAATGTCTTGAACTTAAGAACATACTCGCTAATTGTTTCATTTGATTGTTGTTGAATTTGAGCTAATTGTGTAAATGTAACATTTGACCAATGTTGATCGAAAAATGTGCTAAACAATTTTCTACTAATGATGTAAAAGAATGTATTGATCCACGTGGCAAAACATAAAACCAATCAAGAGCACAATCTTACAAACTTCTTGGAAAAGAATAAGCAATAGTTTATCATTATGTGCAAATTATAAACATGGGACATAAAATGATCTTATATGATGAGAATGGTCTCCTTTTCTGTAAAACAATACAAATTTAGGTACAATAAAACCGATATGATATGTATAAGTATATCATGAGCTAGAGGGTTTAAGAGAATGTCATGAGAAGGTATCCTACCACTTTAATGAGACCCTTGAGAAATCAATTTGACTTGTTGTTGAACATCATGTAAAGCTTGCATCACAATGGTAGTTTAAAAATATGGGGGTGGAAGAGAAGTGGTAGAAGAAATGAGAAAGGAAAAAATCAAAGAAGGAATAGTAACATTAAAAGGAATTTGAGAAGACATAGGTGGTTGGATCATAGGAATAGTAGAGAGAAGTTGAGAGGTTTGAAAGGTTTGAGAAGGCACCATGATAGTTTGAAGTTGAACACTTGGAGGAACTAAGGTTTTAGGAGGAGGACAAACAAAAAAGATTTTGAACATTGGACAACATAGAAGAAGGGATAGTAGAAAAAATAGACCCATGAATAGGGTTAGGAGGAACTTTTAAAACATCACGTAAAGGAACATTTTGGCAAGCAATTTCTTTCAACTCAGTCATTATTTTAAAGATATTAACATTCTTGTCATGGCATACTTCTTAATTCAATCAATAGCTTCAATACAACTTTGTTCATGTGTTTCAGCCTTAGTCTCATAATCATCTTCACCATCATACATATTTTGCACATCATTGTCAATAAAATAAGGTTCAAACATTTAAATCACATTTCTAGAATCCATATTTGCTTATACAAGCTTAAAATCAAAGGAATAATCTAAATCAATCTGCAATATATCAAGCACTTATGATAAGATAATGTTGAACATGAACACATCAAACAAGGGTTTGAAACAAGTACAAAGCAATTAGGGCTAAATAGATCTAACACGAATCAAGATAAACCTCAAGCCAATACAACACCAGGAACAAGCAAGAGCTAAAACACTAAGGATTTAAAAGCCCTAGACAAAAATAAGATCCACCACAATGAAGAAAGATCTAAGTCTAAGGGGTGTAAGAGAGCACAGGTTCACCAAATGTAGCATAGGTAGAGTGAGTTTACATCAAAATGCACTACTTCTACCTACACTACTTGCAATAAGGAATAGTTAGTTTTGTTCTAATAAAAGAACAAAATCAGACCTAATTGCAATAGCAATGAGGATATTCTAGATTAATAATAAGTGCAAGGAGAGGGTTCTAGAAGAATATGTAAGTTGTTGCTAATCTAGAGACAATTGGGAGAAACAAACACTAGAAAATAGGTCCAAAAGGCGAGGTGAACGAAACCCAGAAAACTCAATAAATAGAGATCTTTCCTTGGATTACTAGAACCGTTACTATATGGTTTGGGGTACCTTTGATTTTCTCCTGCTTCGAGTCTCAGAAAATCTCGCTTGCTTTTCATGAATTTTGCATAGATCCTTGGGAAACTGATGTCCTTCTGCAACCCTAACAACTCATCATAAACCAATAGAAAACATTCAAATCAATGAGGGGCTTGTGTTACCCCTTATTATTAGGCTCCTTTTCTGGGACAAATTTGGAAGACAACACTTGATGCACTTCATCAAACAGTTTTTGGATGCAAGCCCTAATCCTATATAACTTTTTGTTCTAGCATAAACAAGTGACACGGTACAATAAAAACTTCAACTCTTGATTCAAAATCTGCTGTAAATGCTCAAATTCTACTTTTCAATAAATGCTTGACTCTTGCTTTACAATTCACTTATCACTAGGGTATTTGCATTCAATTTTATGTCAATCACTTGTCTTATATACACTAATGCACAGGTATATTTATAGACTTCTCAAAATCAAGTTAGGGCCAAATTGATGCATGAGCTGACGCACAAGTGGAAAAGGCTGGAAATCAGGGAGCACAAAGCATGGGCGACCCAAAGAAGGGTCACAAGGGCCCACTTTATGATTCCGGCTAGTAGGCCCAAAACAACAAAATAACTTCTGAAGAAAAAGAAAGAGGACAAAGAAAGGTGAAGGGAAAAACATGGCAAAACAGGAACAAAACACGAAGAAAAATGCATCAACAAGAGCCTAATATAAATTAATAATTGACAAACACACAAGTACCCTAGAACAATGCAATATAATAACTAAAACTACCACCAAACAAAAATTAGGTGTCTACACATACCTTACATACCTTGAGATCTTCTCTTCAACATGATCAACATGAATTGCGAGCTTGTAAAATTCTTTCGTGTAATCCTTTACACTCATCTCTCTTTGCCTCAATTTTAGCAACTTCTTGAACAAACTCATATGATCATTAGAAGGTAAAAGCTAACCTTTCAACTTTGCAACCATCCTATCCCAAGTGTTGATTTGTCTTTGCATCTTCTAACCCTTTCCAATTGCATATGATCCCATCATAATGATGCACGTCCCTTCAACTTTGTGCAGACAAACTTCACTGTCATCGGATCCTCCATTTGCTCCTAGTCAAAATACTTCACTAGGTCTATGATCCAATCAATGAGATCTTCAGGGCACAAACTACATGAATAGCTAGGGTTGTCCAACTTTGGCTTGCCTCCCATCTTGGCAATGGCATTCAAAAATGTGTTCTTTGGTTAATCAACCAACTCTCCAAGCTGAATTTCTGGGGCTCTTCCTTCTACATCATCACTCACATTTACAACAACAATTCCTTTACATTGTGTAGTCTCCATAGCATCCAATCTAGCTTGGATTCCTCTCAACATCTTTGTCAAGTATGCAACTCTTGGTGCTCTTCCTTCCCTTACACAGGGTGCTCCTCTATTTGCCATCTCTATTCCTCACAATTCTCAACAATGTAGGGCTCTTTCACATCTTGTGTTAGATTCAACTAGAACATCACACACTCAACTAATCATGACACAACCTTGCTTTGATACCAAGTGATAGACGAGAGAGAGGGGCCAAGTTAATGGCTGCCTTGTTCCCCAGCCTAGACTCACACTCACTAATGGTCACATACTTGGATGCAACACATTCAGATTTGAGACCAAACACACTCTTTATTGAACTCAAATGATAGTGTTACAAAGGATTACATACACACATATCCTTTGCTTATGGAAATACAACATGAAGAAGATTACACATTAGACATAGCTCCTCAATTGACTTGATAATCTTTGGTCTATTTTGAAAATACACCCAACTTGTTAGCAAGCTTCTTGCAAGCTTCCTCTCCTCCACTCACACTTGCTCTTCCCCAACTAAAGCTACCCCTAATCACTGGATTCAGTTCCTCTTTGACTACCTTTGAGTTTTGGAGTGCCGGTTTGAACTCCCAAGCATCTTGAAAATGCTCAGCATTTGACAACTCATCATTTTGGGCAGTTACTTTCTTTTTGCATCCATCGTGGACAAAACTGCCGGGTCCTGTAGAATGGCGGTTTCAAAACTGCCACTTGCATTAAGTGGTAATTTCGTCCTCTATCTATAAGGGGTCAATTTGTCCTATGGGAGATGACTGAAACCTGTTCCTCTTGATGTCCCTAGGGTGTTGGAGTCTTGGAGTTGTCTCTTGGATCTAATTTGATCATCTTCAAGATGCGCAACCATGTCGACAATGCCCACTAGGCACAAACATGCACAAACACCGACTTATGTTTTTGGTTGATGTAAGCATTCTCATTGACCCAGATGCCTCTACATCAAAATCCCATGTTGCCCCCTATCCTTAGCCGTCCTCCCCTCCCACCAATCCTGGCACCATGCCTATTCCCATGCTATATTCCTATTTAAACGTCATTCCTAGAATTTTGGGGATGCTTGTAGGCCGCCCCTTTCATATTTGTGCATTTCCTTGTCTCCCCCCAAAGGGGACTTGGTGGAACATAGATAAAATCATGAAAAACAGTCTTGAGGATGGTCCAGCAGTTGAACAAGGAGATGATACAAGATTGAACATTCACTTTGTTGAGGATGTCATCAAGGAATGGTGTGACTATAGTTTGGTATAGCAGGTGAGCTGATACCGTGATACATATAATGTGGTGAAACAGTGTGCTGCAGTTGTGTTCTTGTTGTTTGCATGACATATTCATATGATCACATGAATTGACTACGAGTCTGTATTTCCCATTATGAGGCAGCTGATGAAAGGCCTTTAATTTGGACTAAACTGCTCGAGGCAAGCAGTATCGGACACGAGTTTGGCTTGATGTACAATTTTGGATGCAATTCACATGCTAAGACCTCTAAAAAATGGAAATTCCTGCAACTGATGTGGTTGGTTTGTAGATTATACCATGGAATTTGTTTCAAGGTCAATCACGGGCTTTTTGTATTCTGTATCTCATTGTACTGATTGAGACGGGTAAATTGATTTGGTGTATTGCTTAAGGGGGTGCAGAAATAATCTATACCTCAAAGCAATTAAGTTCATGTATTATGTTACATGTGATGCATGGGTCAAATGGTTATTTAATGTGCCCATTGTTTTGAGTGGAATAAATAAATTCAATCACGGGTTCTTTGTATCTTGTATATCTTATTGTACTGATTATGGATAAAGTGATTTTGTGTATTGCTTGGAAGAGTGCTGAAAACAATCAACACGACAAATCAATTTGGCTTGTGTATTATGTTACAGTTGCACGTGATGCATGAGATCAAATGCTGATTTCCATTGAACATTGTTTTGTGTGGGATACGAGTGATGTTTTATTGTGAAGTGGCATAGTTTGATGTTAGGCATAATGGATGTGCATCTGTGGATCTCCTTGGAGGATAAAATCATTAAACGCACCTGACCAGGAATATGGTCTAACCATGGTCCGAGAAGATAGGACACAATTAAAGAAGTGGTTTATTGAGTATATTCTTTATCAGTTTGTGATTGTGTGGATGCATTTGTTATTATTCGGGGATCTGTGAAGTGCCACCCCCAATCATTTCAGGTTGCCACCATTTCCATTGCGACAGATCTACAGTATTTTGCTGGTTCTCTAGGAAGTTGGACGGGACTTAATGAATTTGAGGCCATCTGAAATTTGTTGTTCATAATTATAACTGTAGTTGCAGATTTGGACAAGTTCTTAATTAAGGACTATATATCCAAGGTGAAATAAGGGAAATGATGTTCGTTTTAAATGTTAAAATTCATTCATTCATCAATTACTTGCTTGTGTGATGGTTCAATTTTGACCAGTTATATTTCTCCGGTCAATTTTTACACATTGAAGACTAAAGTTAATGTAAAATAGTAGCAAATTGTTCATTTTTGGATTGCCTAAGATTCAAGAAAGCAGCCACATTTTGGTGCACAAAGATTGGCTTGCCCTTAATAATAAGTAGGTGGACACTTACTACTAAGATTTCCCACGTTCAATTCTAGGTGATCTCATGCTTGAATTCGTGGTGGGTTCCAATGATAATGTGAAGATAGAATGTGATTATAAAACAAAAGCAGCCCATCCAAATGTCGTTCAATAAAAAAAAGTGACCACTTTTCTATATGTATATTGTTTCATTTTTTTGGCTTGATGAATCTTGGGTAAGATGGCGAGCCATATTTCAGAGAAAATTCAAAATTGTGTTGGAAGGTGTCCGTTTTTGTTTTCAATGCGTGCTTATTTATAGGCAAAGCTCCCTTGCATCAAATCTAAAGAGCAAATAAATGGTACACGGTTTATCTTTGCAACCTGTTGGAAAGCAGGACAATATGACCATTCACTTGTTGCTTATTTTGTATTTTGTAAGAAATATAAGATCAATTTTGAACAATACTACCCAAAACTCCAACTAATTTGTTAATTTTCAGATTAGTCATGATTTTGGTAATAACTGATGTTTGTTTTAATTTTATTAAAAAACACGATTGTTTTCTCAAAAGCTCTTGAAATTTTACCCAAATTTTACCATTTCTTTTGACGTTTCCCAATAAATCCTTTTGGGATAATTGGCAATCATTTGCCATTCACAATTTTGATCATTGTTTCTGAATAGTTCTTTTGTTGCACACTTAGCATTTTTGACATGTAAAACCTTCTGCTCTTTCAAACTTAAGAAATCTGTCTCCTAGTATTGTGCTTAAATAGTAAGAATATTGGTTTACTTATTTGAGTTCATTTCCAGTTCCATTTACTGTTTTCTTGTTAAATAGGGATATGTTGGGAATAAAGCTGCTGTATTTCCTCTGCAACTTCTTGGTTTTGACGTGGATCCTATCTGTTCAGTTCAGTTCTCCAATCACACAGGCAAGCTGCTTTACAACACTTCCTTTGTTGGCCTTGCAAATTGAGATGCTAAATACTTAATGTAGGAGTTTCATATGCGTCTAGGAAATTTGAAGTTTAACAAAGGGTTAGGCTTACACACTGAAAGAGCAGTAGGGGCTTGTAGGGTGCAGGATATCCGTCGTTCCGAGGGCAAGTGCTGAATGGGGAGCAGCTCTGGACGTTGATAGAAGGTCTTGAAGCAAACGACCTTCTGTTTTATACACATCTATTAACAGGTATGGCCTAGAACCAGCATATCCTGAGCTTTATCAGGAGGTTGTTTGAAACCGGTGAATCTTCTTATGGTTTTCTTTTGTACCATGCACAACATGCCCCGATTTGTTGCTTGAATATTGTTTGAGGACATAGCAAGAGAACCATCTGGAAAAGAAGATATTTAGTTTCATTCTGTAATTTATATGATTTATTGTGTAGATCTTACAATTCTTCATATGAAGCTTATTCAAACATATTACAATCTTTGGAATATAGAATTTACCAGTTTCTGTACTTGGATTTTCCAGGTTATATTGGTTCTGTTTCGTTTTTGCATACAATCTTGCAGGTTGTTGAGAAGTTGCGTTCTGTTAATCCAGACCTGATATATGGTAAACCATTTTTAGTACTTTATTTACATGTGATGAATGACAGTGGTGCAAACTGAAGATATTGTGTTTTTCTTGGTTTCAGTTAGTGTGGAATTTTTTTTCTTGTTTCCTTATCCATGGAGAATAATTCCCATTTGTAGTATAAATTTTTAGTCGCACTTGTCTTGTTTACACATGAATTTGTTTTCACCAGTTTGTGATCCAGTTATGGGTGACGAAGGCAAGCTTTACATTCCTCCTGAGCTTGTATCTGTTTATCGTGAAAAGGTAAGTCTATAGTATGTAGTAAATTTTTTATGGGTCAGAGATGAATGTCAAGACTACAATTTTTAAATGCAAAGCCCGGTTAGTTCATGTATCTTAGATTGGTGATTACAATTACAAAATACTTTTTGTATGCAATGACTCTATTTATCCAATTGTTGTAACTTTTATAATCTTAAGATCCTATTCATTGCAAGTACTTGTTCAAAAGCTTATTATTTTGTTTAAGGCATCAGTGGTTTATATGTGTTTTAGAATACTTAGGAATTGAAATTGTATAACTATAGCCTATTAATTTCACAGGTCTTGGGAGTTTTGTCATCTGAGATATTTCAAAATTAGATTGTTTGTTAGTGAAGGGACTTCTATGCAAATGTAGAAATTGTTAGTGCATCTTTTCGTGATGTTGTGATTCCACCTTGTCGGGCCCTCATATCATCGATTGCGAGTGTGGGTGTTCCTGCAATGCTCAGGGCTTGGGTATTTTTCCTTTGAGACACTAACATGTGGTGTTCCTTGGGTTGTATTATAGTGAACCCAAGCAAGTACAAGTTTGTGATACCTTCGGATCCGTAACCTATAGTCTCTACTTTATGGCGTGGTATATTCCTATAGGCCTACCTTTGTATAAGAGGAGGCCAACCTGAACTAACAAAGCCAAGGTTTTGGGTAATCATATATGTATATGTTTAGATGGGGGCTGTGCCCTATTATAATTCATTATTCAACTGCTAAAGCGATATTTGGTAGATCGTATGTACCATAAATATCTTTTGTCTCTCTGTCTCTCTTGTTGCATGTTTATACTCATGGAATGTTAATGGAGTAGATTATTTTTTGCATCGTAATCACATGGACTTTGAAGGAATCAAGTAGATCTTGGGAATAACACGACATGCTCCAACATGGTAACAAAATTGAGGGGTGAACTCCCCAAGGCTGAAAAAGAATATTGATGTCAAATGTGTGAGTTGTAGATAAGATAAGATAAGATAAATATATTAATGTCCAACAAGTGACCACAAAAGTAGGTCAATGGGACTGCAAAGCCCGCAGAAGGTAGATACAAAGTGCAAAAGCCAAAACACTTCTGGGAAGAACAAAAAAGTAAAGAAAAGAAAGGCGAACACTAGAAGAGAGAATAGAACCAGTACAACCAGTGAATGCCGACCAGATGAAGAAAGAGGAAAGAGGAGGGGAACATCACGGAATGGAACCAACACTCCTAGCACACAAGGCCGAAAAGATAGAACTCTGATTGAGAAGTTGCCTGGAAGAAGTGGAAGGAAGCGGGTGTCGCCTACTATGATGCCGTTTGGAAACAAAAGAAGAATCCTTGAACTTGGAAGACCTAGTTTGTCTTCCAGTAAAAGGTCTAGACTGTATCTGATGCTGCGAACTGTGTGTGATGTTGTGAGCCCGAACAGATCTGAGGGAGCTTCTACATAGGATTTAAGAAGACAATGCGATTTGTTCCAGCCACTGGTGAACATATATAAGATGGTCTTGTGGTATGAATGACATCTCCTAACTCTTTATGGTTTGGAAGAAATTGTCAGAATAGGTTTTTCACAAAACCCTGTTATTTTGGGCATGTGGTTGAATTTTTCAGGGTTTTTCTAGCCATTGATAAATGTGCATTAGAGGAACCTGTGATACGAACATTGTTTGCTAACACTGTGATATACAAAAAAATGGCAAATTAGGGTTTTCCATAATACCCTAATATGAAGAACTACAAGAAGATTTTTTTCAAACCATTTCTATTTCTGGAATCCTTGCAAATGATCAAGCAAGGTCATTTCACTTTTTATGGTTCACCCATTTATTGCTTCTTGTGGTCAAAGGTGTTTTACTTTTAGGACATTAGTCAAAACCAGGTATTTTTGTTTTTATGCATTTTGGGCGATTTTAAAAAAATAACAGCATATTTATCCCATATGTGAAAAAAGTTATTTAAATATTTTATTTGTTTTCCAAGTGTTAGGAGGTCACAAACTATCCTCAAATCAGCTGTTTTTCCTGTGTTGCACCAAAAGGCCTCCCACCCCTCGTACTAGGCCCGGAAACATTTCCGGTATGGAAACACTTTAGAAATGTACCAAAAAATGTGCTGAAAATGTCTGGGACATTTCCATCATGTGTACGGGCATTTCCGGGACGTTTATTTGACGTTTTCGAGCGTTTTCGTGGGCAAAAAAATAAATCAAGCCAAAAAAATAAAAATAAAAAGGTAAAACCATAGTATACATATTCGTCAAGGACTAGAGGAGCCCGAACCAAACAATATATAAATAAAATAAACATTTAAATATAAGTTTACTTTTAGATAGGGATATCTAAATGTAAACTTATACTTTAAGTTATATTTTATATATATACTTTCAAGATGTTTGAGAGTGGTTTCGGACCTCTAGGAGCTATAATGCAAATTTTAAGTTTTGGAGGATCCTATCATATTTCAGACTTAGATTCAGGGTTTTAGGATTTTGCCATATTTTAGGGTTTCAAGATTTCAAGGAGATATCACGGGAGGTATGAAGGAAGGGATGTAGGTTTGATAGAATAGTATGTGGACATCTCTCGTAAAATGCAACGAGCCGATCCCACCCCATTCCCGATGGACCCTTTACGGTATGTACTCAGGAAGATTCGACACACCAGCAAGCTCCTACAAACTAAATGACATATAGCTACTAAATGATATCGCTGAAAAATAGTGGGAGTGGCATTCATGATTTTGAGGACAGTCTAGATGATTAATGCTAGATTTGAATGTACATTTGTCTTTGAAGTAATGAATGACTGAATACTATATATTTTTAAGTGCTTTGTCTTTTATAGACTAAAAATGAGTATTATGCATTGTTTATATGTGTGTGTGTGTATGTATGTATGTATGTATACACACACACAGAGAGGTATGTGTGTGTGTGTGTGTGTATGTATGTACACACACACACATAGGTGTATGTGTGTGTGTGTATACACACACACATATATATGTCACATATATATGTGTGTTATATATACATATATACACACATATCTGATATATACATATGTACGTACATACATACATACATATGTATACACACACACACACACATATTGGACGGATGTTTCCATTTCCGTTTCCAAACAATATAGTGTTTTCCAATTTATTTTGCAATTTTTGGAAATTTCTGTTTTCTTGAAATTTCCTCAAAGTATGGCTTCAAAATATGATGTTATGATACTTAATGAGAAATATTATGATGAGCGGAACCGGAAAATGGAACTAAAGTTAAAATTTTAGGATTTGTTAGGGTTCATCACAAGAGAAAGAACTAGAGGAGCAATGGGAGATAGAGGAATGGATACATAGAATGGATTGTAGCACCCTCACTATGCTATTGGTTTAAACACACTGATTTACTTGATAAGGAAACATCCAAACTAAATTTTCTTATGTAAATATGTATACTTAATGTCAAATAGGTAGGCATACAAATATGCATTCATTTTGTATTCGCACACATAACCAATGTACATGTTATGCCTTGTCTAAACTCGATGCAAGACTCATTGCACACTTCTAGTTACACACTTAGTGCCCTTGTGACTTATCTACTAAGTCTTGAAGTCTCAACAGTATAGTGATGACTTGTCAACCTACATCAACAAACCCTAGCTAATGACATTAACCATCCATTGTTATTTATTTAATCCCTTTTAATTACTTTTAAGATTCATTTTTCATCACTACATAGGTGTTAGTTATGATTTAATTCCTATTTTGCTTCTTTGCGGCATTGGACCTCGTGAAGGTCAATCTTTGCATTTAAAACTTTGATAGTTTGGTTTATACTAATTTGGTCAAAAGAACTTAAAAAGGTATCTTGACCATTTAATTTTAGAGTTCCACTACATAACTTATTATTGCCAAGGTCAGGTCCTCTTAAAATATTGAGCTACCCATCTGAAGTCGTGTCTAGTCTTTTATCTAACTTTAACCATGTCCTTATAAAATCAAAACATGAATTAATACATGCGATACTTTATACTATAACATATGTGTACAATTACCCACACACACACATATGTATATGTATATGTATATGATGTGTATGTATATATAACATGCTAAATGCAATTGAATCAAGGATTGGATTATATCCCAACAGTTTCCTCTTAAAAGCTTAAGTTATTGAGGTCATCGGTTATTAGTTTTACACTAGATCTGGGATGCTATTTATTTGGGACTCCACTTCCCCATGTATTTCTATATTCATATGTATATAAATGTATATTATGACTAATGAATCAAGTCTGGTTTTACTCCTCTGCTCATTTCACGTTAGATCTTCTAAATAAGTTGTTAATTAACATAATCCCCAAATAAATGATAAATCCCATTTAATTAATTCCCAAACTTATTAATCACTTAATTTTTTTTTCCTGATTAGATCTTATCTAAAAATCTTCCCCACATACATGACAATTAATTTGTGAGCAAAAGTGGGTCCCTTCTACCATACGACGTTTTATTTTCTTGAAGTTCAATTTCGACTCAATCCCCTGCTCTTAGCCATTTGTGCCACCACCATCCTAAATAACTTTAATTGATTATAACATTATGATGTGGTCCATTTAGGGATGCAAAAAAACAAAATTCAAAAGATAAGCGAGATATACTTTATAAGGAGGGTATGTAATTATTCATAAATACAACCAATAGTCTGTGTGCATCTTGCCTTGCAGTTCATACAGACTGCACACCCACATGGATGCATGTGAATTACAACCACATCCCTCATGTGTTTTACAAGCAGGGCAGCTCAAAATGAGCAACACATCAATTGTATGCGTTATTAGATCTAACAGATTTATCCTCATGGTGTTATCCTTTGACTTGTCCTATTTGAGGCATCTTGTCACCCCAACAGGGTTGTGCCTCTTGGATCCATGTGTGCCCTCATATGGCTGCGCACCTCTTCCTATCAAGTGCTTGTGCCTCTTCCAATGAGGCTTTAACAACATACTACCCTCATCATCCACGTCAATTGATCCCTCAACATTGCCATGTTTCTTTCCAATCATCGGTTAGTCAAAATACGTGTATGTGCAAACTTTGATCTGTGCATAGCTTCTACATGGGTTTGGCAACTTCTGTGCACCCTCACAAGGACTTGTGTTCGCCCCACGCTTGGGGTATCTTGTGGCATGCGCCCAACCATGTGGTACCTTTGCAAGTTGTTGCGACACTTTGTTGCTTGTGTAGAAGTCTGACATTGCACATGTGCATTTTGAACTGTGTTGTGCATTCACCTACGACATCACGCCACTTGCACAAGCCTTGTGGTACCTTTGCGCTCTACCATGGTGCCGCGTAGACTGTCGCATAGGTCCCTTGCACAATACGGGAACATTCATACTCAACAATCCACATGTCAGCTCCTTGTTGCCGCACGACATGCTAGTTGGCACTATCCAGGGCGACGCCATGTCAAGGAACCTTTTAGTATAACCCCATAGCGGGAAGTCCAACCACCACACTTGCAAGAAGACTAATTGTCATTTGGCCAAAAGATGAATTGTCACCTCTTCTTGTAATGATGTATATATTTTAAATGTTAGCATGCTTTGCGTATCTAACATTCACATACATCTATGATTCACATTCTTTTTTGTCTAGACAAAAACATGAGTTTGCATTTTGTGTCTCACTGAATCTTATACACATTTGTATTTTTTCCTATTTTGCATATTGAATAGTAGTTGCACCTTTCTGCAAATACTTTTGCATTCGAATGTGTGATTGGTTTATTATTGTTTATTTTACTTTTGCACGTTCTACAACATGCTGCTTGCTGCCAAGTACCAGATTGTCCACCGCACCAGCATCTTGGGGCTAGTGGCACATATCATTGGTAATATAGTAAGATCTCTCATATGCCCATAAACACACAAGTGCAATGTGAGGAAGGATTACTAGGTGGTTTTGTTTTAGAATACATGGAAGAATGTCATAGCAAGAGCAAGATGGTTGGCGTCCAAAATTTGTTTGAGGCATCCCCAAACATCCAAAAGCTCATTCATGACACCCTTGAGGAATAATGCACCTAACTCTTTGGCTAGTGCCGTGAACTCATGATGCAACTTGGGTCACAAGCCAATCCTTCTTCTGTATGGCCTACACATCCATCATTTCAGCAACAAACCACCTTTAATGTGCAAGTCAATCTTGACATACCAGTGTTCGAAGGCAAAATTAATGCCACAACATTGGTTGCAAGCATACTTCTTGGTCAACCATTTCATTGACATGGAGAACATCACTTTCGCAATGTTGAAGATGTCCATTTCATTGCTCCAGTAGTGGGGAATATTCAAAATGCAAAGTGAACAAGATTGTGACCATGTTGAGACTTGGAAGTGTTTTGTTGACACCTTGAAGGATGGGTATTGCCCCCTCAAGCATTATGGCAATGAATACATCAAATTCCAGCAGTTGCACGAACGTAAGGAGTAGTCAGTTGAACAGTATACCAACGAGTTCATGACTACATTGTGCACTTGTGCGAGAACTTGATAGAGCAACATAAGGTGTTGAAATACATTAGTGGACTCTCACGGTATATTTGCTTAAAGATGGAGTTCTTGACTTTCGACACATTGGGACAAGCATACCACAACACTGCCAAGGTCGAAGCTGAGGCAAAGATGAAGCAAAGGTTCTCCTCTTCATCCAACACCATGCGCAATAGCCAACCTGGGCACAATGCACCATCTAATCTTGCCATGCAAAGGAGAGCAGCCTAAGAAGGCCACACAACAACAAAATTCAACGTCTTTTATGCTAGACAAAGGCAAGAAGAACCATGTTGACAAATGGTGCCATTGACACCGCATAAGCTTACACATCGATTTTGAATGTTGTGCGCAACAATCCTTGATTGTTTGGCCTACATCAAGTCCTGCGCCAATGAATGACACTAATCTAGATGCCACTTGTTTGAGCACCAATGCCATTGCCATAGACACCTTTGATGAATGAGTGTCTCTTCCACACCAAGTTTTGGATGAAGGGTTAGCTTCTTCATGTCATCATTGATAGTGGGAGCCGGAATAACATCATTGCACAAGGTACATCCCAATGCCTACCCCTCACCACTAAAGCACATGCTAAAGTTTAAACCATACTCTTTGGGTTGGCTTCAATAAGGGAAGGGTATATAGGCTCGACGACAATGTACTTCCCAGTACAAAGTCAAGCCCATGGAGGACGTAGTCACCTATGACATCATGTCACTTGAGGTTTGTGTCATTTTTCTTGGAAGGTCGTATTTGTACGACTGTGATGCTACATATCATGCCAAGCCACAACAATGGACTATGTATGTCAAAGATCGGTTCTTGAACCTCTTGGAGTTACCTCCAATGATCAAAATCACTTTGGTCTCTACCAAACAATGCCGTAAGCCCATTTGGCACACGCAGAAGTTCGTGCTACTCATGGTCCACGTAAATGCACTTTCACAAGAGAGAAAGTGCACATTATCAATGCACAAATCCACACAAACACTACGATATAAACAACAACTTTGTAAGATACTGCAGCAATTTGGAGACATCTTTGAAGATCCAAAGGGTTTGCCAACACATTTTACTGTTGGCAATTTGAGTATCATGGTGTATGAGGAGATTGTTTGTAAGATTGTCATTGATGTCAAATAGGCAAACATTAATGACAAAGGCATAGTGATTCGGGTTTGTCAAGTTCATGTACTTCATTCGCTTTTACTTATAAAGTTTCATAAGTAAAGCCGTGTCGAAAACCCAACTGGGTCAGGGGAATGTTGATCGGGTTTGTGTACTTCAAGTGCTTCGACTCATAAAGTTTCACAAGTAAAGCAATCTCAAGAACCCGAATGGGTCTAATAGAGTTGATTGGGTTTCCAGAACAACTTTACTTTGTTCAATTTCAAAAGCTAAGCAGTCTCAAGAACCCGAATGGGTCTAGCAGAGTTGATCATGTTCCCGGAATGACTTAACTGCTCTCATCTTTATAAGTCAAGCAATGTGAAGAAACTGAATGGGTCAAGGAAGAGTTAATTGGGGTTATGGAACAACTTTACTTCGTTCAACTTTATAAGTTGAGCAATGTTGAGAACCCAAATTGGTCTAGTGGAGTTGATCGGGTTTATCAAATGACTTTGCTTCTTTCAATCTAATGAGCAAAGCAATGAGAAGAGTCCGAAGGGCAAGTGGACCAAACAAAGTTTTCAAAAGGACACTTTGAGAAATTCCGAAGGGTAAGTGGACCGTTGCAAAAGTTCTGAAGGGCAAGTGGACCATTACAGAAAGTCCGAAGGGCAAGTGGACTGTTGCAAAAGTTCCGAAGGGCAAGTGGACCATTGCAGAAAGTTTGAAGGGATCTTTTCAAAAAGTCCAAAGGGTATGTGGACCCTTGCAGAAAAGTCGAAGGGTAGTTTTTGAAAAAGCCGAAGGGTATGTGGATCCTTAAAGAAAATCCGAAGGGCACTTGGACGAATTTCCTTAGGGGAAATTGACCGCAACAATTCCGTTGGGGAAATTGTCTGCAACAATTCCTTCGGGGAAATTGTCTCGAAAAGCCCTTGACAAAAAGCCCGCAACAAATTGTCCGAAGAGAAAGGTCACTTGCAACTTTGTCTAAGATAAAGTGTGGAAGTCTTATAGGGCATTCTCAAAAGGACAAGGCATGTTAAAGATCGAGCAAGTCTACAAGGATCAATGGTGCAAAAGCATTACAAGAATGCCGAAGAAAATGAGATCACGTCAACATGTCGGAGTTTAACGATACAATAGAAAGGGTAAAGGTCGACCATATCGAATATAATTGAAAGGAGTGAAAGCGAACCAATCATGTAGAAGATATCGAGTTGCGAGAAAGAGCTCGACGGTTAATACAAGAGAGATTGACAGTTTTGTTGAAATAGGGCATACATTTGACAGTTCAAGATAGACAATGCTTGGTGCCAAAGACAAGATGAATAATCCTCGTTTAAAGACATGATCAGATAAACGATGAGCTCGAAAAGTCGACACGGAGCTCGAGATTGAGCGATCCAACCGATCAATCATCGACTAAGGAGGTTGTGCATTTATGAAATAAATCCAGCAGTTGCCAAACATAGTAAAGAGACTAGAACATTATGGCGTGATGCATAAACCGAGACACAAAATGGGTATATGTCAAATTCGCATTGAATGAAGAACCAGAAAAGGGGAGTTGAAGTGCAAAAAGGAAACAATGCAGTAATGACATGAATCCAGCAGTTGATAGATATAGTAAAGAAACCAGAACTTATGGCGTGAAGCATAAATCGAGACACGGAAAGCATGTATGTCAAAGTCACATTAAAAGAGAACCGGTTAAGCGGAGTTGGGAGATGAACGCAATTGGAGACGTGATACCCTAAAATCCATTATATATACACGACTTCAAAACATTGTTTAGTAGTTGTTGTTGCAATTGAGAGACTATTGTGGAGCAACTCGAAGAGTGTCACTTTGAAATGTATGCAAACACAGAGTGAAAGACAGAGCAACAGAGAGTGAGGCAGAGAGGAAGAAAGAGCACACAGAGAATGTGCAGAGAATGAGCAGTTACAGACTAGACTTGTAACAAAGAAATTGATTTGGATTCATTTGTGAATCCATCTTGTATATCTAGAAGTTGTAGCTTCATAGTTCTGATTGGTTGGTGCCATTAGAAAATTGAGTTGGTGCTCAGTAAGGGGATTGGTGTCTCCTTAGGGAGTGGGTGCTTCCATAGAGTGGGTGCTCTTGAATGTAACCAGTGAGGTTAGCCAGTAAAGCATTTAACAGTGAGGCTGGATTAGAACAATAGATTCTAGCAGCGATTTTCACTTTGTTTTTTTCCTTTGAGTTTTCCACGTAAAAATCTCGAGTAATGTGTTTTTGTGTGTATGTGTAATCTCTGCAATTTTTCTTAGACTTGCATATGAATTTGTATTTCCTATAAAAGGTTTAAAAGAACTAGTTTTAGCTGATCTACTGATTCACGCCCCTCTCAGTAGATAGTTGTGTTCAACATTTCCAGTCAAACATCACATCAATTCGGTTCCTAGATCCCCTCTTCCAAATTGTCCACTGTATCGCAAGTCCATTTGGGAGGATGATGAAGTCTGGGGCCAGATCCAAGAGCTTCTTGATCAAGGCAAGATTAGGGCTAACTATTCTCCTTGTGGAATCTTATGGTCATCATGCCAAAGAAAGATGTTACATGGCATTTGTGCATTGGCTATCGTGTGCTCAACAAGATAATGGTGAAGAATCGGTACCCAATACTACATGTTGACATTCTTTTGGACCAACTTCAAGGTGTACATTACTTCACTAAGATTGACTTAAAGTTAGGTTATTCTCAGGTACTAGTCCACCCTGAGGATGTTTGGAAGACATCATTTAAAACTTGGAAAGGATTGTACGAATGGTTGGTTATGCGTTTTGGCTCCACTAATGCACCAACAACATTCATGTGCTTCATGGATGACCTTCTAAGGGCCTTCCTCAAGTCTTTAGTCATCGTCTACTTGGATGGCATCCTTATCTTTCATCTTAGACACATTGTGCAAACACAAGTTGCAAGCCAACCTAGAAAAGTGTACATTTGGCATTACACAAATTCAGTACCTGGGCTACATCATTGATCATGCATGCATCCATTATTTAGAGAAAATCATGGTACTCCAAAATTGGATGACTCCGCAAAATCTCACTAAATTGAGGAGTTTTCTTGGACTCACCAACTTTTATCATAGGTTTGTTCTTGGTTTCTCTCACATAGCACGGTCTCTTAGTTAGATCATGTGTGCCAAATCAACATTCCAATGGACACTTGCACAATAGCATGCTTGTGAGGAGCTCAAGCAATGCCTCTATGTAGCACCTATTCTGGCAATACTTGATATTGTCCACTCCTTTGAGATTCCCACTTTTGCATTTGAATATACACTTGGTGTGGTACTCACACAACGTGGACATTTGGTCACACATCACTTAGAGACATTCAACAATACTCCACCTATGAGAAAGAGTTGTATGCTATTGTGTAAGCAATAAAGCAATGGCACCACTACATCTTTGGTAAGGAGACAGTCATTGATTTTTATCATATGCCAATTTAGTGCTTGTATATGCAAAATAAGCTAAAAATGCATGCCCCATGAAGTGGATGACTTAGAGACATTCAATGATAAGGTTCATCGGTACTCCACCTAGGAGAATGAGTTGTATGTTATTGTGTAAACAATAAAGCAATGGCACCTCTACATCTTGGGTAAGGAGACATTCATTGATTTTTATCATAAGCCACTTTAGTTCTTGTATATGCAAAGTAAGCTCAAATATGCATGCCACATGAAGTGGATGACTTACTTGTAACAGTTCCATTTGGTGATAAAGCACAAGAAGGGAAAGGATAATAAGTATGTGGATTGCCTTAGTTGATTGCCGGTATATGTGCTCATCATAGTGTTGGACATGCGAGGCCACAATTTATCAGACCGTGTTACTCTCTACTCAGTAAGCAAGGACTTCGTAGAAGCTTATACTGCCCTTGCACAAGGTGAACATGTTGGGAAGTTCCACATGTGTAAGAAGCTTCTCTATAAGCTTGGACATCTTTGTGTTCTTGATGGCGCACCTCACCAAAGATTCATTTGGGAGGCAAACTACGCCAAGACAACAGGACACTTTGGCATTGCAAAGACATTAGCAGTGCTTGAAAAACTCCCCTACTGGCCTATCAAGCACATAGACTTTGAGCGCCACATCAAGTCTTGCATTCCTTATGGCCAAGCCCATGTACAAGAAGCTAGGACTTTACACACCTTTGTTGGTTCCATCCAGGGCATGGGAATCCATCAACTTGGATTTCATGATTGGTTTGACTATTACAAAACACCATAATGACTTTGTTTGTTATAGTGGATAGGTTCTCTAAGATAGCCACCAACGCACAAGAAACCACTAACTCTTTCTTTAGCCATTTGGGTTCCTTTTGGGCTACCAACATCCATTATGTTTCAGCATGACCTGTAGTTTGTCATCCACTTTTGGAAATCTTTGTGGGACATGATGGATACACAATTTGATTGGTCTACAACTTTTCATCCCCATCAGATGGACAAACGGAAGTTGTCAACAATGCACATCCACACACTTGGGATGATAATTTACTTTACATTCATCTTGCCTATTACAAAGCTTTGCAAAGCTCTATAGGGCATAGTCCATTCCAAACTTGTCTTGGATTCCAACTATCGACACCCCTAGACATATCCTACCACACACCACTTGGTAGAGAGTTGCATGCATTGGGAAGGGATGTGGACGAAGCATAGGTTTCTATAACACATCCAAGGTTTTCACCATTGGATTCAACAGATACCCTCGCGCCAACAATTGAAGTACAAAGAGCTCCATGATGCACATTGCATACCTCATGAGTTGAAGGTGGGCGACAAGATCTGGTTGCATCTTTAGAAGGAATGCTTCAAGGGTCTACACCGCAATATCAAGCCATACACCATACTGCGCGTAGTTGGAAAGAATGCATTTGTTCTTGACCTACCATAGTACTTGGATTTGCATTTAGTCTTCAATTTGGAATTCCTCAAGCCTTATTTTTCATCCTTTGCTTGAGCCAATAGTAATGCATCATCCTTCAGATTTGGATCCTTCGTGAGAGATGTGTCATGTGCTTTCCTTCTTGCTACCACCTTTATATCGCCATCACATCAACAAATTTGTCCTTCTCAACCTCCTAATCCTTTCTCAGACCCCCTTTCCTACATTGTCAACTCATCGTTGATGTCATGTATGTCATCAACTTTGCAGATGACGTCCCTTACCTCCCATTTTTGGGCCAACATTATCGGTTGAGCCAATGATGTACTTATTTCTTTATATGTCAGCGACCAAGTCAATTACGTCGGCTAAAGCTAAATTTTGATTTTTACAGATCTGAATCATATTTTTAGGTTTCCCTTCATCTTTTTATGATAAGAAACAACATCATTTCACTTTACTTGCCCTCTCAAATTTCCCCTAGGAAGAAGAGAATTTAGAGTTAAATGAGCTTACATTCGAGGAAGACAAGACAACTGTAAAAGCCTTAAAAGATTTCAAGAATAGGAGTAGTGCCATCAAGGTAAACCAAGTCTTTGGAGTCCCCAACTATGGTCTGCTTAGGGTTTCTTCCATCTGTTTTGACTTCAGCGACAACCATCTCTCACAAAGTGCTAAAAGGCAAAAGGGAGTTTAATGCACTGATAAGTCGACTTGAGGTAAATATCCCTAATCCTAGTCACTTTCTTTTGTACCTTGGTTGATTGTGAATGTTGTATGTTTCATGTATGTGATAGTATAGTACACATTTGTTGTTGTTTACTTTATTGCCATCTTTACTTTATTGCTATCATAGCTCTCGCTTTACTTTTTAGTGATATTACAATTCTTGCTTTACCATCTAGTGACATTATAGCTTTCACTTTACCCTCTAGTGACACCTTATCTATAGCCTTTGCTTTCTTGTCTAATGACACCCTGGATCTGGTAAGATCCTCCAATCTCTTCTTGTATAGAGACTATATGTGTAGGTTCCCCTTACAGACCCATTACAACCAACACTTGCCTGCAGTTTTGAACTGCTTTGTAAACTGACATTCTTATGTGTTGGATTTAGAGTGGTCTTCTACCTTTCACCAATTTAGAGGCTTATCTATATTTTAGTAGACCTTTTTTAGGCCTTAATACATTTAGGGGAACCCAACATGAAACTCACCCCATCTTTGATTGGGTTATTTTCACATTTTCCTTTCCTTTATTTTCTAAATCTAATCCTCTTTCCAATTGATTTGTCAAGCATTTCTTGCTTTTCCAAACTTTTCTATGAGATCCTGCAAGGGTTATTGTCCCATTCCTACAATGGAATATTTCCAAACCAACCAAGAAGAGGCCACCCAACGGTCCCCCTTTTCTCATGCAAAATATTACCCCAATATAGATTGCTATTTGACCTCTGCTAATACCAAGAAGGCCTTCGTCGCTCCGGATAAGATCAACATTGGATCCAAAGCACACAAAAATTGAATCCCTCCTCAAGAAGATAGTGATTATGAAGGAGAACAAATAGGTGCAACTGATTTTACTTTTGAAATGTAACAATTCCTAGCATAAAATATCCACCATGTGGGAAAATCTATTGAAGAGATCCAACTCCTTATGAGTTTTTGGCCTAACACTCCTATAAAAACTAACCTTTTCTCAAACATAATGCCCTTAGTCATTCCATTGAGACATGCAGGGCCTATCAGAGACATCCTTATAAGTTTTTGGCCTAATACTCTTACCAACAAGCAACTATCCTTTTCTCAAGTACAATTCCCTTAGTCATTCCTTTGAGACATGCAGGGCCTATTAGAGACACGTGGAGCACTTAGATTCACAAGAGCATATTCTCTAGAGACAGAGAGGGCGAGCACGCCCAACTTCTGCAAAGGGTCATTTTTGTGAATTTTATGACACCACCACACATTATACAACAAAACGCTGAGCATATTGGCAACATTGATAGGAACTCTAAAACGAATAATGTCATTCACCTTCTCCATCTCACTACTCAGATGGTTATTAATATTAGTTAGCTTCCCCACATGGACATTCTCCTTAGAGAGGACAACGATGTTTCAATGGCATCATTCTTATTGACACTCCACAGATGAGTGTAGAGCTTATCACCGACACTTGACACCACAACCATAGGCAGGCGAACAACATCCCCAGTCACATGATAAATAGTTGGAGGAACAACCTTTTAATGAGCATGACCACTGTACACAATCGGAGGAACGACTGCCTTATGAGCATTAGCTTCTAACAACATAACAATAATATTAGTGTGCAGAAATTGCACCTAGTTAGCTTCCTAATTCTCACTTTTCTCACCCTCAACACATGTAGGATGGAATTTAAATAGAGCAAGAAAGAGACGGTATCTATTAAAAGTTTACAAATAAACAATGTTCAAACCATAGATTCAAAAATCATTAGAAATCACAATAAATTCGTGAGTTGACTGTCAAGCGATTAATCTCCTCGAAAATCGTGAGCAGAGTTTTGGCGATTTTTTGCCAAGTAATAATTACGGTTACTCGACAAAAAGTGCTTGCTAAATCGCCACAACTCTATTAGTTAGAGTATAAAAGCACAAAATGATAAAAATGATTTTATGCTTATTTGTGCATTTTTTCTCTACGGTTTGCGAATATAGTGTATAGTTAGTGGAGCTATGGTTTTCTTGCAATTTTGAATCTATGTTCAAAGTGATTGATAGTGGTTCAAGTACACAAGTCTAGGGTTTTCATTATTCAAGGTTACCTCAAGGAATACATAGCCCACATTTGCCTACCATTTTTTAATGCATACTCTGTTTTAAAAATAGTCACGCAGCTTACAGCCTATAGGCATTTATTTTATTTTTCATTATCTTTAAAGTTTGAACTTTTGAAGTATTCCTCAATAAGACTATACCTTTCTAGTATGAATCATGATGTCTACGTCATCTTCTACTTCTTCCTTTGATTAGCAGCTAGGGTTATATTTTTAAATATATTTTTAATAAAGTTTAAGTTTGTTGTTTAAGAATGGCATCGACATCTTGTTTAGCTTCCTATCATAAGCCTAAATCCCTCGACCCTTCTTAGAAGCATTTTGAATAGGCGATAGAGGGCAATTGTGTGATATGCAATTATTGTGGGATGAAGATGAGTGGAGGTATCTATCGTCTTAAATACCACATCTCACTAGGATTAGGGAATTATATTGTATTGTGCAGACAAGCACCATTTGAGGCTTGGAGAGATCCCTGCTTACCTTGCAGCTTATTTGGAGAAGAAAGAAAAAAAGAGGAAAGCTGATGCACTTGAAGCCCACTGAATAGGAGGGTAAGGAGGGATGATTATGACATTGAGGCCTCTTCTATTATCCCGACTCTAGGGGGTCAGGAACGGGGACAAGGCTTATCTACTAAAGATGGTTTGGCTATTTTTTTGTTCCTCGAAGTAGTCTTGGGTCACAACCTTCACTTAAAGGTACGACTTGGAATTGGGAAGTGCACAATGAAGCAAGGATAGCTGCAGCAAACTTTTGGTACTACTACAACATTCCTTTCAATGTGGTGAAGAGTCCATATTGAGAGAATTTGGTCACTACATTGACCATTGTCGGGAAGGGGTTCAAGACTTCTGCTCATGATTTGATCGCTCGTTGTTGGAGGATTATGTCAAACATATGTAAGAAAATTCCATCAAACATACACAAGTTATGGTAGAAGAGTAAAAAAATGCTTGGCAAAAAAAGACCTACACTATTTTGTCTTATGGGTGGATAGATGAAAAAAACTGCACATTGAGTAACTTTCTAGTGGCTTCAAGTGGGCAGTTGGCCTTCTTGAAGTTGCCTCTCACCAAGTGAAAAATGCAAACACTTTGTGTGATATGTTGAATGAGGTGGTAATGGAAGTGGGTGTGGAGAATGCCATCTTAGTTGTGATAGACAACATGGTAGCATATGTAGTAGCAAGGAGGCTTCTTGAAGAGAGGAACCCTACACATTTTCGGACCATTTGTGCAACCCATTGCTTTGATCTTCTACTCGAGGATATAGAAAAAATCTAATGGGTAAAAAATGTGGTTGAAGAGGCAAGAATATTACCAAAGTCAACTACAATCACACTTGTATGTTAAACTTGATGAGAAAGGACACCAATAGAAATGAGGTTGTGCGATCGGGAGTCGCATGATTCGGCACAAACTTCATCAAATTGAAAAGCATTGCAGCCTCACAAACTTGATATTTAAACGGAGTTTTTGTTAAATGTTTCAAGGTAAACTTAACAAACATAATTGAAGGACCTTGGTGAAATGTTATTTTGGAATCAACGGTGAATTTTTTGAACCTAAATGTAACAGTATCATAACTTAACAGAAAAATATAAAAACTGAATAAAAAATCAAGGACTGTGGATGTGCTGGAACAAATATTAAAACTGCAAATAAGTTTGAAATTTGAACTCAGATCTATGGCTGCTCTGAAATCTGAACTGAACAATTATTTCTCTAAGTCTGAAAAATAAAACAGACTTGATATAACTGGAAAATATTAAGGAAGTGTGTATAAAAGAGGAGAAAGCTTCCAACTTATGTCTAATCCAGGGCAGTACGGATGCCGCCTTTGGAAAACCGTCTTGAGATTTGTGCACAAGAATTTCTTTCCTCCAAACTTTCTCTACTCTATATGACTGAAGAATCTATTTATAACATTCTTCTCCCTTCATTTCTTAGGCCTCTTGCATATGGGATAATTTCTAATGGACCCACAAAACTGGCCCCACAAAATTGGTCCCAATTAACCCACAATATACACTTTAAAAGCAATCCTAATGAACCCGACCCCACCAACTGAAGTGCACAATTTTTGATATCATAAAAATTACAAAGAAGGTTCATAACAGCATTGTTTAAAAATTTAGCGAGTACTCGTGGGTTTTTTTCCAACTCCATGAATTACCCGCAAGGAATGCAGCAGGTGAGTACTTGCCGAATTTATCCCTGAAACTTGCCGGTACTCGTGACTCCCATGCAAAAACTCGCCAACCCGAAGAATGTCTTTTTTTTCAATATTATTTTCCTTGCTATAGTAACTAGGAAGGGGCGTTCCACCATTGGGAGTTAGACTGTGACTCAAACCTGTGCCGACATTGGTAAATTCCTTGGGATTTATAGCTGGATTACAACCCGTAGGCAAAATCACTGACTTTTGACATTTTCAACTCTTTAGAAGCCTGCTAACACATTTCAACAAATTTTCAGATGTCGTGAAGTGATCATCATCGGATTTGAAGAATGTTTTTGAACAATTTTTCAGCGGCCGTGATATTATGATTTACATTGTACTTATTTTGGTCTAAATCTGAAAAAAAACAGTTTTATGCTTTCTCTGAATTCATTTCTTATTTTTTTTTACAAACATTTTACATGTTATTTAAGTTTATTTTATGAGTTTTATAATTATTTTATTTGCAGAATTTTTGCCCTGTCCGAGTCTGAGTCAAAATTTTGGGCTGCTGAGTTTTTGAACTATGCATAAAAGTCCCTCTCCCTTGAACTACTTCGCCCCAAAGCAATTGAGTGTTGGAAGTTGAGCTTTTTAACCTTTTCAAATCTTGTTGACACTGCATCCTGGATCAAATGGCCAGAGACAATAGTCCAGTAGACTCTTTAGGAAAAACTGTTGATAGAGAAGAATGTTGATGGCCACATGGTTGAAAATGGAAACTTCTCCAACTTCCATCTCCCAATTAGAGGAGTATAATGCATTATCACCCACTACAATAACAAATCTTAATGCTTCCTCAACTGGGTCCACAAGCAATAGTTACTGAAATTGAAAAAATCTAGAAAGAAATTTGATTGGCTTATAAATAATATATGAGGTGCTCCAACTAGTTCCAATTAGCATATAAAGCACTTGCTACTAATGTCTCTGCTATGATTAGCAAAGAAAATTCTGGTAGCAAGTTTGCTTACTGCTTTAAATCTGGCCTTTCAATTCAAGGCAAACATTAGACACAGGCTTACCCACTAGAAGTGCTGCAAATTTGACGAAAATGTTTTTCAACCATGAAGCCATGATTCCCAGTCTAAACACAGTGGTTGCACTTGTCTTCTCTTTAACATGCATACATGGCACTAAATAGAGGCATAGGTGTCATGGATTTGGAGGCTGCTAATAGTCTTTCCTCTTTTGTTACTAGAGCCTCTTTTCTAGCAGCAACTATGAGAGGACGATGGCATCGACATATTCTTTAAGTTTTAACATATTCTGAGAAAGAGAGATCTTCAGGAGATTCCCCATTATAAGCTTCCCATAAGCCGAGATACTGATCAATGAGGGCTAATAGCCTCTTTACTTGTCTAAAAACATCTGCCATTGTGAGGGTTTCTTCCAGAAGGCCAAGAAGAGGGCTCTGATACCACTGTTATGAACCTAACTGTAGCCCTACGACAACTTAACAGAAGAATTTAAAAATTGAAATAAAATCTGAACAAAAAATCAACTACAGCAGATATCTGAAAAGCTGGATGTGCTAGAAAAAATTTGAAAACTGCAAATAAGTCTGAAATTTGAACTTAAGGACTTGGATCTATAGCTTCTTTAAAATCTGGATTGAATAATTTATTTTTCTAGGACTGGAGACCCAACAGAACTTGATATCACTGGAAAATATAAAGAAAGTACGTTCAAAAGTGAAGAGAACTTTTGTGCAATAGCTGTCACCACCATATTTATCCCACATTGCCGATATGGATATGGGTACGAAAATTGGGTATGTGGATACGAGGTTAATTTTTTGGGGCTTGGATATGTTGTTGGATACAGCCATGCAAAAAATTAGTTTGAAAAATAAAAAATATAATATAGCCATATAAGCAAAATTAACCACATAATATGCATAGAGGAAACAAAATAGGTTAAATAACCACAAATCATACTCATAATTCCATGCCAAATATCATAATATTCAATGGTTGAACTTAGATTAGTTTTATAACAGGTACATAGTGCAAATGTTACAATGTAAGGACAAAAATAAAGATAAATCAACATATTCATGATTTTCACTATATTCACTATATTCATGCTCAGTGTCTTCATCATCATGTAGTTCATTAAAACCAAAAGCAGCAGCAGTGTCACTCTCACTAGCTCCACTATGCAGATCATGTGAAGCACTGTCTAGCTCCGTGTCAAGCAATGAAAGGAAGGCAAGGGAGGCAAAAGGAAGGAGTTTCAATCCTATGCAATTGAAAAAATGAAGATGAGAGAACAAATGTGCAATGAGGAAGAAGGAAATAAATTATATTAATGTTCACAGATGACCAAAAGTAGGTCAATGAGACTAAAGGATATTGCGCAATGAGAAAGAAAGAAAGAAATTATATTAATGTTCACAGATGACCAAAAGTAGGTCAATGGGACTAAAGGATACAACCATTCGCAATAGAAAGTTCTAGGAAACGAGAATCCTAGAGGCATACCAAAGAAATAAAGTACAAAAGACAAAATACAACAGCATGCCCTAACACAAGTGGCAAAGAAACCAATATAAATAGCAATGAGGGGTGAACAAAAGAAAAAGCCCAAAAGCATGTGCTAATGAAGATTGGAGGCAAATATCATTGACTTTTTATGTCTGTGCTTGAAGTGGAGGAGTCATCTGAGTCGTTATCGATCACTATGAGAGATCTGATAATGTTGTCTAGTGAGTATATAGGGTCGGAGGAGCCAAGTTGGGGGATCCTAGGAAGAAGCAAGACACTTCCTCTAGAAACTCCCCTAACATCCAAGGCCGGTGTAACTCCCATAGTAGAAAAGAAGCTTGTAATATTAATTTGTCCTTGTGGTCTGGGGGCAGTTGGCAAGTAGTAGATCCATGTCGCCAGAGAGGGGTAGAGCCACACCGACGGGGCAAAGCAAATGCACGATGCAAGAAATAGCAAATTGGGAGATCTGAGTAGTCCGAGTAGTAATGATGCGCTGAGAGAAGGGCTGCCTAATTGACTTATCAGCTTTGATGTGTGATGTACCAGTGTCCAAAGGACACTTAGTGCTTCCAATCACCTAGATGGGTTGAAAGAAAGAGGTGATCAATATGGGAGCTCTAGAGCCTCTAGGTTGCTCCTGTAGGAATCTGTGCCGGAGGGTGACAACCTCGTGAAGATAAAGAGCCAAGCACCGTTGGTTTGTATATTTGAATAAAGTAGCTAGAGTGTTGTTTGAGTCTCTGTAAAGGCAATGATATCTTCCCCTAATCTAATAATAAATTGGGCTTTACAAAATGAAGTGGTCCTCAGTGTCCACTTCTTGGAGGGAGCAAAGACGACAGATCCGATCCTGACGGAGGATGTGATGGTCAGTTTCAACTTGTAATTGGTGAGAACAAACTCTCATCTAGCCAAGGGGAAACCTCAAGCTGTGAGACCAATGGTGCTGGAGATAGTGAGGGTGACAAATAATATTGTCTAACACCTGTAAGAAATGCTTAGTGTAGAAAGCAAGCTTGGGGCTGAGCGGCTCATCGGGGGAGATTCAGGTGGTTTGGATATACTATTTGTAGATGTCCTCTTTGGTAGCCCTAGTGATGTTGTCCTTTGTGGGAAGGAGCCCAAGAGGGGCGTCTAAGAAATACATGAAAGTGGGTAGCCTGTCAATAGAGATGCCAATAGAAAGGAGCAACCTTAGTCTCAAAGTACCAATAGTGCCGATAGCTAGTGAAGCAATCCTTTTTAAAGAGCAAAGTGCCAAGTAGGGATACCTCACATGATCAGAAGTTGAGTCCCCCAGAAATCTGAGTTTGTGGATGTAGAAAGTACGTTTGAATATTGCTCAAGGCATAGCAGTTAGGCAGCAAATTTAGATTGGATGATGCACTGAGGAATTGCCTGCTTGCAAGGGATCATGCATTGTAACATGAGAGTCTGGACCCTCTCAATATAGGCCCAATCAACTGCCCCTAGGCTAGGTTCCCCAACCTCTGAACCATACAAAACTATAGATTTGATAAGAGTATCAAACAAGCGTAACTTGGAAAGGATGTCCTGGAAGCGGATCTAGAAACACTAAAATTCCAAAACAAAAAGAGAGGGACACCCCTTGCAAAGGCGTGGTTGAGCACCAAACTTCATGTTAAAGCATGGACCAGAAAATTGGACCCCCAAGTAAGTTTAGGGTGATGTGATCTCAAGAAGTTAACCTTTGAAGAAAAACTGAAATTTGGAGAGAGAGCACTTGGAGTTATTGAAGATCATGACCTTAGTTTTACTAAGGTTGACCACAAGCTGTTGGAGTTTGCAGAAGCGAACAAGGGCATCAAGTTGTTGCTGTAAGCCCTTTGCAGAGTTTGAGAGGAGGACATCATCATCAACAAATAGGAGGATGGCTATAAGCACCTCATGTAGAAGACAACCATCATCCATATGGGTATACTGCCGAAGAAACTCCTCTAACTCATCAATGTATATGCTGAAAAAGGTCGGTGAGAGAGGACATCCTTGCTTGACCCCAATGGTACTCTTCACAAAATCAGACAAACTGTGAGAGGTATGAAGCTGCCCAACGATTGCCTTATAAAGCCTCCAAGTTGTGGTAATCAAGAATTTGAGATGCCGAAATCTCTCAACTTCTGGAAAAGCAGGTGTTTGGGAACCGAGTCAAAGGCTTTATTTTTGATAAAATGAGCATGAATGCTGCTTTTAGGGTTGAGAATCTGCTTTATTTTGTTTTTAATTGTTTTTTGAGGTTGGTGTTTGACTTTTCATGCAGCAAAATTGAAAAAACAAATTAAAAAAATGCGTTGTGACTGTAGATACATGGTGGAAACGCCCAGGGTATGCTCCTGCACCTGTGGGTACGACTGGATATGTCCAGGGAAGTATCCGGGCGTACCTGCAGGGGCAGGAGCATACCCTGGGCATTTCTGCCGCGTATTCCCCCCTATCATACCCAAACTCGAATTGTATCGTATCCAAACTCGAATCGTATTGTACCTTAGGGTCTGGAGAGCAGTATCCGGTAACGTAGCATTTATCTTTCATTCTATAGATGTGCCAACTTTTTGCCATTTTAGAGTATGCTGTGCTGACAAATAGAAGTAAGAGGTAATTTTATCAGTTTGTTTAGCACGGGCTATCCTGAAAATAAGTCTCCCACTTGTCTTATTTTTTATTCTAATGATTTTCCACCTCTTGTTTCTGTGGATATATGTTTTGTTTTAAGGCTTTCACTTCTCTTAACAAGACGTAGAAAGTGCATACTCTGTTGAACAGGTCTTCTTTTAGTGAAGCATCAAGTTGCAGCAGTTTTTCTGCTTAAACAGCCTTCTGTGTGTCTACATGTTACAGGTAGTCCCAGTTGCTTCAATGATCACCCCAAACCAATTTGAAGCAGAACATTTGACAGGTTGCAGGTAGCATTGCTCTTCTTTTTTGATATCAGATTGATTTTAAAGCTTATATATGGTTTATTTTCTTCGTTTTTAACTTTTTGGTAAACGGCAAAATTGTTTTAATTTTTTTTAAATAATCAAATTTTCATATCTAACTTATCTGATATGTAGTATTAGTGGTTTAATGTGACAATTGTACCATCTGAAATAACGGTTAGCATATTGAGCTACTTGGTGCTATGGATGTGTCAAAATTTAATTTATGTTACTAAATACATTTAAATATATGGTAACATGCTGCATTTTATGTTGATCATTGATGTATCTTATTGTCGTTTCAAATACATCTACGTACATATGGAACGTAGCACAAATTTCAGCAAATCATAAGGCTTTGTATAGTATTTATTTATATGTACCAGGGTCACTAGGAGATAGGGACGGGTACCGGTACTCAGATGGGGACACCAGTTTTAAAAAAATGGGCACAGGGTACTAGGAGAGGTCATAAAAATATTACCATACAATGCCTAAGGCCCTAAACAACTCGAAAAAGACAGAATGCATAGAAATTTAAAATTAACTAATGTAAATGAGATTAGGGCATGGGAGTTAGTTGATAACTTGATTAGGGCTAGGTAGTAGTGGTAGGAGCTACTTTTCGGCCTGTTTTTATTTTTAGTTTTTTGTTACTTAATAGGAGATTCTCATTCAAGTCGAGATTATACAGGAGATGCAGAACAGTTTATCTGGTGTCGAGAGAGATCTCCGTACCCAACTCCTTTATATTTCAAGGGTGTGCCACATGAAATTTCTTCATACTGTGCAGTGCTTACCCGGTATTCACATAGCCTTTTTGTTGACCTGAAAGTGAATATTGAAAATATAGCTTCTTTCACTTTGACAATCATTGTGGAATTTTTGTGAACACTGTTTGATGAAACTTACATAAGAAATTGCTTCATTTAGAAATTGGAAGTTTTCTTATTGTCTGTCTGAAATTCAGAATCAATGACATAATTTCTCCTTCTTAAACCACGCTCCAAAAGATTTATCTGACGAGTTCTGGTGTATTGATACATATATGTAATTTAATGATTTATTTTGATATGACACAAATGAGAGTGGAGGAGAAAAGTGAGAGCATGTGGACATGGACAGAGTGTAATTTTAATTTTAAAAGCGCTAATGATTAGCCTGAAGAATAATTTTGTATCAAAAAATACACACACACACGCCTCCCTAAGTTTCCGCAATTCTTTTTTTCTTGCTGCATAGAGGTCTACTTCTGCACACACATTCTTGAATGCCATATGCAACATATCAACCTGCAGCATGCACACATCACTTGTTCTTACTTGTGGTACCTTCATGAGTTGTTGCAACACAAAGTCACATGCCACATAGGTATCTGTCTTGCCGCACAATCAACGGCATGTGCCAAGGTCCTTTTGCTACATGACGAATGGCATCCTCCAGGTCTGTGCCACAACAAGGAATCTGTCAATGGAACTGCATAGCTGGAAGTCCAAAAGTGCACTGCAAGAAGTCCAACTGTCACTTAGCCAAGAGATGAAGTTGTAACCACTTCTTGTAATGATTGTATATATTGTAACCATCTGTCCCATAAGGGCCCTGAGATGAGAGATTACACGGAGACCAGAATGGAGTTTGTTATCATGCTCTTGGTATCTTTATTCAAACACATTTGTAGCTTTGCATTTTTTCATTCAGTCTAGACAAATCGGCAAGGACGTTTATCCCTTCTAATCACAAGAACTAGCTTTCCTAGTATTACTGGATCTTGTACACATTTGTGCTTAACCTATCATGCAAATTGAATAGAAGTTGTATTTTTGCATATCAAAATTCCGTATATGATTTTGTGATTGGTCTTATGCTTGTTTAGATTACATTCCGCACACTCTTACAATCTGCAGCATGCCACCAAACGCAGCATTTTCTAATCACATCAGGTCTTGGGCCCCATGGTGCCAATTAGTTGGGGGCAATGAATTTTGTCACATCTAAAGGTCTTCATGTCCAACTTCATTATTTCACCTGTCACCTTGTTTGTTCTTCTCCTTTTCTCATTAGTGGAATGATATACAAATATAGGCTTCATTTTGCCTTTTCCATTATCACCTCCACTTCCTCTCCCTTTGGCATCTCCCCTCTTGCACCTGCTGAGCTTGTCATCTGAGACATACACTAATAAGATACAGCAAGCTGAACGAATTTTAGATGCAGATCTGGTCTAGCAGGAGCAGGTCTGAGATTCACAAAAGGATTCCTAGCCCTAAACCTCCCTCAGGCCTTTCAATAGAGTGTAAAATATCTCTATATCCTTTTCCAGAATGAAGAAAATACTGATAAATAAACCATTCATAACAGGACCTGCCTCTATAAAAATTTCCATAACATCTAAAGAGGCCTCTTCTAGTTTTAAAATATCTGAAAGGAGCCAACAGGAAAAGGGAGAAGAGGTTGAAGAGAGAGATTGGGAAGTAGAGTAAGGTTTTATCTCTGCCTTGACCACCACATGCCAAACTTATCCTCCTTCAAAAGCTCAATCTTTTCATCTGTACGTGGGTGAAGCCTCTTCCATCACAGCCAAGAGCCTCTGGAAGGCTCAGATGGCTGACATCATACATAATCTATTGCCTCAAGCCCCATTTCACTTCATTCACCCGTCATTCAGATACAAACATGGGTTAAAAATGATGCACATTTTAAAAATTACTAATAGGAATTTTGATAGAGATTTTGGGAACATTGAATTTTATACAAAATTTACAATTTAAAAATTGAAAAGCCTATGTCAGTCATCCAGTCGGTGTGAGATTTGCAGAAGAGTTAAAAGGGGTGTTCTCTTTGGTTTAACTTCCACTTTTATCATTAAATCGGTAGTGGCCAGTAAGCAGTGGGAATTATAGCAGAGGCAGACCAACAGACTTTGAAACTTCAGCATTCACATTATAAGTGACTGCAGTAAGACCTTTAAAGTCTGAAAGCAGGGATAATTTGATAGATGAACATCCAGCTTCCCGCTGTCCAGGTTTTATCATGTACTGTCATGATTTTCAGATCCTCACGTTCTTGATTTTATTTTAATGGTGGTTCAAATACTCTGTGGTGCAAATTGTGTCTGGTGTTTAGAAGGGGCCATGGCAGGCTGTGGGTGTTGAGAATGCATGTCAGAGTCTCCTGACGTTTAATTTAGCAAATTCACTAATTTCTTATAATAGCTATGGGGATTCTGCAGTTTGTAGGGACAGTTCAGTCCTGATTCAAAAGCCTTTAATGTATCAATTAGATTCTGGGAATAGCCTTTTTGTGAGACCAATTGGTCAATAATTTTTACTTTGGGATTTTAACCCCTCTATGGTGAACTGTTGCACTTCCCTTCTTTGTATTCAACTCCTTTGGTGTTTGGTTGGTAGATGGTTTATTCGTAATTTGAAAGATCATAGCCATCAATAGTGCTTGAGCCCTAGGAGCAACTCACACTATATCCCCACATAAATTGGCTAGTTTTATTAGGGGTAACTCAGTCTTACACATTAATCCTTCCTCCCTTTGCGTCCATTCGTTATAGGCGCATTCTTCCTATTGATGGTGGGTGTGCCAGTAATGGTGTACTGATAATCCCTTAGTCTCATGTAAGCAATTTTGGTGCCCACTTTATCAATCTTGGAAGTAGGCTAGCCTTGCCAGATGTTTGAAAACACTGATTTACAATTCATGATCTTTTGTTTTGATCTTCAAAATCTGTGCGTGTCATGGAGGGATCCTTCCCTCGCATGGTTGTTTGTTCGTGTACTTAGACCTTATGTTTTGGGGGTTGACCACTTTTGGTTTACCTTCTCTGGCTCTGTTTTCTTTGCTTTAGCTCGTAGTGTTTAGTTTCTATTCATAACCTAGATTCCTTTTACTCTAGTACTTCTCAAGTGTAACTGAATGTACTTTCGAGATCCAGTGATGTACTTTGTTCATTTGAGGAGATTAGTATCATTTCTTTCTTTCTTTCCGCCGGTTTTCTGCTGATCTTCCTGAATAATGGCTCTCTAAGTGTGTTTAGTTTTATTCCTTAGTGGCATTAATTTTTAGTCATGGCCCATGTGCAATTTCAGCCACAAGTTCATTATGGATTATATTCCTTAAGCTTTCACGACCATGTCAAAATTGCCCCTCCCTGTTCTTATGGGCCTTTACGCTTGAGTTCTTATTTTTACTTTTTATGGGATGAAAATTTTAAATCATGCTAGAACAAAATTGGGGTATTACATGACTGACTTGCTGCCAGAGTGGTCTTTATTTTTGATGCTTTGTATACTTATTATTTGTTAATTTTTATTTATGCAGGGTTACTTGCGAAGAAGAGGGCTTAGGGGCCTGCAATGCTCTTCATGCTGCTGGCCCTTCAAAGGTTGTCCATTTTTGTTGACATGAAAAGAATTAACCCATACGACGCAAACACAATTAATTTCTTAATTATGCAGATTAATGATTTATGCATTCCAGTTGGTCACGGTTTTATTCTTTGTTTTTCAGATCAAAATTTAATTTTAGAGCTAAAAGTTACTTTAATGCCATTATGCTGGACTGATTGTGTATGCTTATCTATTGGGATTGCAGGTAGTAATAACAAGCTTGGAGATAGATGGGAAGCTGTTGCTAATAGGTAGCCATCAGAAAACCAAGGTAATTTTGAAAGTTTTTACTCAATACATGGGTCGGTGCTTTTTCAATGTAGTCTTAATAGCCCAAAGCTCTAGGCAACCCATATACATTAATGGCTGACAAAAACCTCTTGAGTTTTTTGCAAAAGCATTAATATAAATTAATCTTAGTGTAAACACAGTTTTTAAAGATTGTCTTATGCATAGTTCGCATAACCGGTTAGGGTGAATACTTGCCAAGGGGCCATTTTGGGTAATCGGCGGTTATTTGATAGAGTTGGTCTAAAAACCGGTAATAACCGAAAAAGGCAAAAAATACTTAAATTTATCAAAAAAAATATTTTTTTTAGAAATTGCAGAAGCAAAATAGATGAAATGAGTCTGTAAAACGTTGAAAAAGTGTTTTCTATTAGATTTGAATACAAATAAAGTACAAAATTGTATAATCATGTGAATACAACAATTACAAATTACGGTGATACTTAGTCTTATACAAGAATCTAAAAGTACAACTTACAATGATCTATAATTTTCTCTTTCCTGCTCTTTGGAAAACTAAGGCAGACCGAGAAACTCTAGTCCTCCCACTTGGCTGCCCCGCCTCGCTCTGTCTAGAAGGCTGCACTTGCCCTTGTCACTCCACGTCTACCTTTGCCTGTATCTGTGCTTCATATTCAAGGATGTCCTCCAATCCAATCTCTTCTTCTGCTTCAGTTGCATCCTCGATAGCTTGCCTTTTGAAATGAACAATCTGATCCTTTGTGAACAAGGGGCCTTCCCTTGTGCAATTCAATTGTTGTAGGATCAATCTCCTCTAGATTGATAGGCTCCTCTGATGCATTCTCCAACTTCTTTGTGCGAAGTCGAAGGTTTTATTGCACAAAAACCAGGTCATTGAGGCGTTGCTGGCTCAACTTGTTGTGCTTCTTTGTGTGAATAGAGTCAAACAAACTCCGATTGCGCTCACAGCCAGAAGCGCTACAAAGTTGAGATAAAATTTGGAGGACTAGCCTTTGAAGATTTGCAGTATTTCCACCTCAATATTCTCACCACGACCCTGTAAACAAGATATTCAAAACTTTGTAAGCAATTAATAATTGTAAATATGTAATTGGTAAGGTACAAGTAAAGACTTCATTTTGTATTACCTAGTGATTGTGTGGCTCTCCCTCAAATAGCTAATGTCGAAGAAAAGAGCCTCCCACTTGCCTGCTTGTAGTTTTGCAACTCTGCAATAATGAAGTCTTTCACCTCAATGTCAGGTGTCATACTCTCAATGCATGTTGAGAGCCCCTCCATAACCTCTCCACTAGTATCTATGAAGCCATCGGAGTAGAAAAACTTGGGGTTAAAATAGTACCTCGCTACATGGATAGGTTGGTAGAGTTGATTGTTCCACCTCCGATCAATCAACTTCCAAATGTGATCAAATTTGGCATGATTCCCTCTATAATAGTTTTGGACAGTCTCTTTGGCCCTATCCATAGCCTCATAACTATAACTCATGGGATTTTGCTCCCAATCCATCAATCGTAAAACCCTCACCAAAGGCTCGAACACCTACAAAGTTACAAACAAATTAAAGTTAGTGTTACAAACTTATAGATAAATTATAAAATAAATATTTTAAGTTTAAAAAATTGAAAACAAAGGAAACAAATTGAAATTTAAATTGCAGTTTCAAGTTACCTTGATGATCTCTATAGGTCTCATTTCGAAGGCCTAATTGAAAACTATTTTCCCAACCTTCACTTCATCAGCTTTTTTGGAATATGATGACTCCACACATGCTTGAGACACAAACATCTTACTTCAAAGAAGTCAACAAACTGCAAATACTTTGCAATGTAATAAAGTTCACTCCAACTCTAGTGACCCCTACTCGAACAAGTTTTTTTCTTTGGTGTGCTCTCTCATCAAGTTGAGAACCCAAGGGTGATTGTAAGTATATTTTGTTTTTTCTCTAGCTTCTACAACTGGTCGCACCCAATTAAGTTTGTTTATGTCTTACAAAAGAAGGTCAAGGCAATGCGCTGCACAAAGTGTCCAAAAGAGATGGATGTCTCTTCCTGAGAAGTCTTTTAGTCGCCACATATACTGTTGCATTGTTTGTGATAATTTGGGCAACATTCTCGATGCCCACCTCTAAAACAACCACCTCTAGCATAAGCTCAAAGTTTCAACATTTTTTATTTTGCTAGATGAATCAATAGACTTCAAACAAATCAGCTCACCATTTGAACCTGCCAAAAAGTTGATGGGGGTGTAGTTCTTTACATCCCTCCATCCATTGAAAAGAATGGTGCATTTGAACTTACACCACAACCTCTTTTGATCTTCAACAATTATTTTTGCATCTTCAACTGCATTTTTGAGCAACTTTTCACTCAATTTTTTTGGAGAGTGCCTTGTACATTTTCTCTACAATTGTCAATGTTGTCACCAAATATTTCCAATACAGGGTCCTCGCCACGTTGAAGGGAAGGTTGTTGAAGCACCAAAAATTTGCACATGCTTTATCTACTTTCGCATATGCCTGCTTGTTCCATCTTGTAGCTTGCAACGAAGGTTGTGTCCCAGGGGTGTTTTTAGGCACAAGAAAAGAGTGTATTTGAATCGAAGTTGATGAAGATGTGTCATGGCGCTTCCGTGGACCATGAGTAGAGCTCACAGTTTTTGTCATCATTGTCGTTTCTTCCTCTGTCGATGTGGGAGCAAAGGCCGTTGTTAGGGTTTACATCCTTGCTCTCTCTAGTTTATTTCCGTCCAGCGATGCAAGCTCCACAATTATTTTTCATTTTGCCTCTTTGGTGACACTAGGACAAAGTGCAACGTCGCAACAAAAAATGCATGAAAGGTGGTACTTCATGCGATTTATGCCTCCTAACATCCTCTTTGAGCAAAAGTTATGATTTGAAATCATCTAGGACAATCCAATCTGTGTGGCATACTTCCAAGCATCAGTGCAAGCATTAGGGGGAGCCGATTAGCTACCACTGACTGAATCTGACCCAAATGCACTAGCGGATGCCATTGTTTGCTAACGGATAACTTGCAAAGCACAAACTTGTTGAAAACAACATTAAAAAATTAAAAATTAAAAACATTTAATCTACATTAAAATATGATAAATAAATTACAATGATAAACTATTAAACGAAAATTAAAGTACATTTTGATTTAATGAATAAATTGAAAACTATAGTCTATAATGGCTAAAAAACAACAATAAATAAATTATAATGAGAAACAGAAACTAACTATAATGCCAATGATTAAAAATAATATTTTTTGATCAAAAATTATAAAAAATTATAAAAATTATAAATCGCAAATACTAAACACTAAAATTTAACAGAATGCATGAAATTTGAACGGAATGCATTAAAATTAAAATATTAAAATTTAAAATATTTATCAAACATATTTATAATTAAATTACAATTCTGTTACATGCTCGGAAATAAATTTAAAAAATAAATGTACTAACCTATAAATTGTTTTGTTGAATTCTCCTTCCAATTCGCTCTTGAATGCTCCAAATCTTGTGTAAATGAAATGAGAGGGGGTGTGTGACAATTTATAAGACAATGCTGCATATTTGTAGCATTTTTGTTGCATTTGACGTCAATCCCACGCTTTTCTTGCGTTCCGCTGGAAATCCCATGTACAGGCGGCGTGGGGATAAAACCGATGAGGAACTGGCGGTTACTCGTCGGTTAAAAAAATTGTAAATTTTTTTGATAGTTGCAATTTCGAGTGGCAGTTATTCGCCACAGGCATTTTCTAGGAGTAACCGACCAACCAGTGGTTACTCGCTGGTTATGCCATCCATGAAATTTTATGTCTAACCTTTCAAATGTTTTATGACTAGACTCATTTGTGGAGTTCTATTGTCGCAATTACCCAATTTGGATGTTGAGAACACTCTAGGATGGAAGAAATTGGAAAAAACTATTTCATATGTATTTATCATAGTTTTGTTTGTATTGTTTTGGGGATGTCTGTACACCTCCAGTAGGTCCCCAAAATGCTCAAAAGTGAGGGGTGGCATTTAGTGGCCATTTGTTCTAGGGTGGGTACATTTGAGAGACATCTTGGGGAAATTGCCCAGATGTCCCTCAACCGTGGGGGTGCATCTTGCATGTCCATCACATTTTTTATTTTATTTTATTTTTTTAACTTAAATAAATTGCAAATTATCTTCATCGGTCATGGTCCACCCCCCTCCATACTTGTCTCATAATTCCTAAACTTGACTTTTAATCCTAAAAGCAGCTGCCCATTCCTCACACCTTAAGAAGCTGTCGGTTCTTCATTTTCATTTTCATTTTCATTTTCAGCTTGCTAGAGTAGTAGTGCAGCCACCATTAGGTTTTAATCTCATCCAATAATTTCCATTGGAAGCCATTAATTTTATTAAGAGCCAGGGATTGATTGTAATTGTTTTTAATCTCTCTCACCTCCACTTACAGTTTTCAAAGATACTGAGCTGTCTATTATTAGAGCTTGTTTTTACAAATTTTATAAGTTCCCAAAATTCAATATCTCAAAATCGCATCTTCGGTCAAAACAAAAAAGGAATCAATCAGCAGCAGTGATAGTGAAACTGGTAGTTAGACATGGAAGAAATAGCATGTGGACAGCAGGAAGTGGGACAGAACTCCAATTGCTTACCTGATCTTGATTGACTTGCAAGAGGCTCTTGCAATCACTAAAAATCCTGAGCAATGTATCACAAACTTGGACCAAAAATAACCCAAACCTTTAGGCGGTTCATGCCAAGGGCGCTCTTATATTTGTTCCCAACATTGGAAGGAGGTTCTAGCAGGGTGAAAGCAAGCAAGAAAGAAAGTATATTTATGTCCACGGTGAGATTGTTGTGCTTTTCAGGCCATGGAGTGAGTACACGCAACAAAATATCTCTTGTACAAGAATCTGAACTGATTATAGTGCAAATGTAAGCTAAAACTAGGGGACATTTTCTAGCCAGATGGTCTTTTCCAAACCAAGTACAAGATGAAGAAAGGTTGGCATGTGCTCAAGGGCACCTTTATCTTCTTGTAGAAGTGGGTAGGTACTAAAAGTGAAACCTATGTTGCCAGGAAACAGAAACAGAAATGGGCCAAATACCGACACTTGGATTTTCAAAAATCCTAGGGTAGGAAACGTCACGGAAACATCCATACAATATATTATAAAAATATATAAATATATATAAAAACAATGCATAATACTCATTTTTAGTCCATAAAAGATAAAACGCTAAAAAATATAGTATTCATGAAAGTTCAAAACATTTAACATGCTTAAAATTTTACATGTTCATGAATCATGTGACATATCATGTGTTACAGACCAGGCTCAAACTTCAAGGACAAAATGTAAATGAAAACAATTATAATCTAGAATAAATCATCTAGATTTTCCTCGAAATCGTGAATGCCACTCCCACTAGCTCTGCTCTCTACCCCTTGTGTAGGGTTTTTGTTTTAATGTTTAAGTTTTTTTTTTGACTTTTTTAAAGACATGCTACAATGTACAGTGAAACCATACAAGTGGTTATCTTCTTCTAGAAAGAAACCTTCAAGAAGCACTTACAAGAAATGTAGAACGTGCAAACATGGAATGATGCAGATAAGGCAATTACCAAATTTTGGTTTGCGAATGGCATCCCTGTCAATACTACATAGTCTCAATTACAAATAGATGCTTGAAATTTTATTGCAGCAGGAACTTATATGAGACCAAGATGAGAAACACTTTTCTAGTAAATCAAGTTTCAAAAATTCAATTTACAGATGGAGCAATTGAAGTAGACTTGGAGGAGGTCAAATTTGCTTTATTGTCATGCATGGGTGAATGGATATTGTTTGTGATCCGTGCTGAGCCCAGAAGATGTATGGATGACAATTTACAACTAACCAAACTAGACAGGTTTGTTCAAGTTTCAAAAATTAATTTACAGATGGAGCAATTGAAGTAGACTTGTGGGAGGTCAAGTTGCTTTATTGTCATGCATGGGTGGGTGGATATTGTTTGTGATCCGTGCTGAGCCCAGAAGATGTACGGATGACAATTTACAACTAACCAAACTAGACGGGTTTGTTAGAGTTTCAAAAATTAATTTACAGATGGAGCAATTGAAGTAGACTTGGGGGAGGTCGAGTTGCTTTATTGTCATGCATGGGCGGGTGGATATTGTTTGTGATCCGTGCTGAGCCCAGAAGATGTATGGATGACAATTTACAACTAACCAAACTAGACGGGTTTGTTCAATCAGGGTTGTAGATTATAGAAGATGCAATGGGATCTAATAAGATGTGGAATGACTGTTACGTATTCGTGGAATAAGTGCTGGCAAAGCTCCCCTTCTATTTCTGTTAACATTTAAGAAATGAAATGTACAATGCGAGTGTCAAATTCTGTTTATCATGTATGCCAAACCCTAAGGAGGATTGTAACAGTGGTAGGATGTTACTGAACTGAACTAGATCAATGCATAGATCCATGCTTGTTGATTATTCATCTACCATACTGAAAAAAAGAAAGATATATATTACAATATGTTTACGAAACACAAACGATTGCAAGAACAATTCGTGTTCCAATGGATTCACCTTCCATAACCGTCATCAATCTTGAAAGATGAAGTGTTGATCCGCCATCTGACATGGACTCGTGGGTAGAGAAGATATATTGTGTTGCACATGTGGAACTCAGGAAACTGGTGGTTTGATTTGTGGAGTTATTTGCCAAGAATGTGAAACAAGAGCTTCACAAAGAAGTGAATCTCCACAAAGAAGGTAGGTTTTGCAAAGAAGGGAGCTTCACAAAAAAGGCGAACTTTATAAAAAAGGCAAACTTCACAAAGGGAAGATTCGCAAAGAAGAGAGGGTGCATTGTGAAGAGAGGGAGCTTTGAAATGAAAAGGAATTTCACAAAGAAGGAGACACTTCACAACAAAGGAACTGCTTCGCAATGAAGGAAAAACTTTGCAACGAACAATTTTGTAATGACTTTGTAAAATACTTGCAATCGCCTTTACAAGCTTGACAAAGATGCACAAAAGCCTTGGGAAGGTGAGGCATTAATCCTGAAGTGTTGGAGATGCTCTGATCAGTTGGGGACACTTTGTAACATAATTGTGACATATTCAACAGACATGTAAATTAGGAGGGTTACTTGTTCAAAGCACCTATAATCATATTTTTTGGACTCCATGTAGTGCAGTCTTTAAACAGTACATTGAAGGACATTTTTGAGGATTGGTTGAATGTCAAAATTGGCGAATATTGCTAGAGATATGTAAAAGTTTATCCACAACCACCATGCCCCCTTAGCCATTTAGGTTCTGTGTGAGGAAGGAATCTATGAATCCTGTGGAAACCAAATATGGTAGTTACTGGAATTTATTGGATAGGATGCTTTAGGTGCAGGAACTATTGCAGACCATGGTTTTTAGTATTGAATGGTTTAGGTGGGTAGAACCCAAGACACGGGGGAAAGAATTTGATGCACCCAGGCTTAAATATTGATTGGTGGGCAGATTGCTGTTACCTGGTCTTATTTTTTACCCATATAGTTTAGGTTAGTAAATACACATGGATTTATGAATCCTTTCCTAGCATGATGAGCCACGTGAGAATGAGCCTCAACTAGAGTTTCAAACATGCAAGATATAATAGATTATTCAGTGTAGGTGGTTTTGTTTGAATACACCATTGTACACAAGTGTTTATGCACTTACTCTAAAGTGGTATGTGGAAAGGCCTGGAAGAATTCTACCAGTAGCTTTCTTCATACTTTGCAAGATATTTTCTGGAGAGTCCTGGGGTTTATTCCTGCTATTAGAAAGCTTGCCATGTGGAAGATAGCAAGATCCTTTGTAAAGAGTTTCTTGAGTTTACAGCACTTAGTGGATCATTCGAAACATTGAAAGCAAGGAAGGAACAAGGGCCTGTAGCATCGTAGAACTTGGTTGGGTTGTGGATGATGCATGGGGGTAAAGCTGCATGTGTCGTAGATTAGCTATTTGTGTTTGCCCTAGATTGTTACTTCCTCTGCAACTGAGTTGAATTGGCTGACATATACCTTTCCCACTTTGTCAAGAGATACAAGTTTTACCTCTAAGCAGAGTGTAGAAGCATTATATACATATTCACAGATAATGTCTCTCTGGAAATGAGGATTAGTAAAAAAAATGTAGAGGGGAGATGCTTTATATCAAGATTTAGCTAGTGGGGAAGAGAATTCACCTTCGCCTACCAACTAAAGCCAAATCTAGAACTATCTAGTTGTATCGAAGGTTGGGGAGTTAGATATGGAGTAAAATAATGTCCTGAAAGTAAACTAACCATGCATTGGATCCTGTGAAACATGGTGACAATATCATGGAAGTGAAAAAAGGGCAAGCACTGAATTTGACAAAATGATGGGATGCAGATCACTTTTCTGCTTCAATAACGTAGCTGTGAGAGCCCCTGTTTTGAGAGGTTTGCTAAAATAAGGTAATTTGTTATTGGAGACAAGGTGTTATTGGGTGGGACTTTTGATATGACCGTGTCTGGAAATATGTCCGAGCAGCTAGATCATTACTGTAGGTGGAGAGTTCCCTCGTGGAATTGGGATTTTTGTTCATCTTTTTGGGGGTCTCAAATTTTGGATATTCAGTGATGTTTTTCCTAGAGCTTATTCTTTCTCAGTATGGAATTGCTTATGCCTTGAATAGAAGACCCTCAAGAAACTAATTTACAATTATTTGCGTCAACATAGAAGTGTTGGGACTGAGGGCATGCTATTATCTTTTTTTTTTCTCTGATTTTAAGCAGTGTTTCAATAGCATTTTGAGATTTTCATTTTGAAGGCATTTTCCAGATTCATTGTTTTATTCAGTTTCATGCATTAAGAGTAGAGACATATTGCTGTGTACTTTATCTTCAGCTGAAAAACTAGTTTCATGATGGAAACATGGCACTTCAAGGTTTTATAGGATATAGAAAAAATCTTATCCCTTCCTAAGTGAAGTAAATTTGGTATTATTTTGGATTTTCAAGATGAGATTGGCCCGATTTGAACACATGGGCCAAGGATACCTACAATTTATGGAAATATCTTCAAGAGTTACATTTGTTTTGAGAAAGCATTCATGTGTATTTGATCTAATTTATTTGTTTGATTTTGAGCTGAGTGATTTATGTACGATTGCCAATTATATATTATTGCTGGGCTTCTTAACTTTACTTCCTTGCTGCGTTTATGTGTGTTTATGGTCAAAGTGATGTTTGCATGCTATTACTTTAACGGAAAACAATCTTTCAATTTCAATGTTCACATGATATAAATCACTCTTTTTGAGAGTGTTAGTCAATGCTAAGTTCTGTTTGTCATTGATGTTGTGAACTTCTGATCCTTGCAGGGGCATCCAGCTGAACAGTTTAAGATTGTAATGCCAAAAATTCCTGCATATTTCACGGTAATTTGTTTATTTGTATCCTAAAGATATGTTTTGGGATTGCTAATATTTCTAATTGTTGAATCAGGTGAAATGACACTTGTTTTCTTTAGGTTATGTTTTATTTCTATAATTTATTCTAGTCGTATAGACTAATCCAATTTTTAGCTTGATTGAACTTATCCGAATATACACTCAAAAGTTTATTTGAATAATTTCTAATAATTCGTGTTAATAAGTAGTCTTTGAGCACTTGATTAATTGTTTTATCTCTCGTCTCCTTTGTGGGTACTGTGATTTTAATATAAGAACTGACCTGTACAAGTACCATTTTGGGGCAACTTTACAACATTTTATAATAAAATACACTTAAAACGTTTTGTCAGACAAGACCATAGTGGCCAAAACTAACTAACAACATTTTGTGGAAAAAACACTTGAAACATTTTTCTCAGACAGGTATGTTACTCGAATTAGGCAGTTTTGCAGTGATTAAAATTAAATTGTTAAAACACTTACCGAAAACAGAAATTTTCTTATTTCCCCTAATACCTCACAATAGCAAAATAAAAGAATGCGTTACAACCTCAAATACCAGGGAAAATTTCTCTTGAGCCTTCATATGATACATGGTGCATGCAAATTTCAATTGATATTGTAGGTGAGAGTTCAGCAAGAGCTCAAACAGGGTAATTGTAGTCAATATTGGATGCCTATTAAGGAAAAATAAGCCATTTTTCGAAACTCTAGTATTTACTTTTCCAAAAGCATAATAAAAAGAAAGAGCCAGTTTTCACAGGCATAGTAAGACAAAATAGGCCACCTCAACCATGGCCCTGATAAGACTGAATATTTCCAAAGTGTAATAAGGACACGGAAGAAGGCACCCCATGAATATCAATCAATGGGCTACAAGAACTAGAAGTGGAAGAATGGGAAAGTGTTTGGGTTGTCTGTGCTTCATCACCAAGGGGATTGGGGAGACCCTTATAGGGGATTCAAAGGTCACTTAAGTGACTGAAAAGTTTGCAAATTCTTTCTTGATGTGTGTTACTGTCAAGTTTACAGGTAGTACTAGTAAGAGGCCATGCCTGTGTTGTGAAGATGGTATGGGGTAAATCTATCCACAAAATTTCTAGAACTTCAATATCAACACGAGACAAAACTACTCATAATTGTAGGTTGCTAAGAGGCTGAGTTTCAGCTCCAATTTTGCATTGGTTTGTTGTTCTACTTTAGGTCTTCAACCTGTTTTAGAATGGTTTTGTGCCAGGTTTTTGTATCAGTCTGGTAGGGATTTAATGCCCAGAAAGGTGTCTTACAGTTCATTTTACAAATAATATTTGTATCCAGTTTAAGCAGGAAATATGTTTGTTTTCATGTAGGTTCCACGAGAATTGGGGTCAGATTCTACTACCAGCTTAGTTGGTGATTAATCCCTAGTAAAATGATGTACTTGCTATGCTTGTGATAATTTTGTTGTTGCTATCAGTTCTAAGTAACCCTCTAAATGTTAGGAGGTACTTTACTATGTTGTTTGGATACGGTAATGGGTATGACTCGGGTACGTGGGTACGCCATTTTTCTAGAAATAAGTACTAATGTATTCTGTTACAGTCTCTCCTTATTTCTGTAAGACATTTTACTTGAGTTGATGCGTATTCTGGGTTACTTACCCCTAGTTTTTATACACACAGCGGTTATGTCGCTGGTTTAAAATATGATTATACATGCATTAGTTATATAGCTGGTTAATAATACAATTTTTATATACATTTGTGTCGGCACAAGTATTTAGAAAGAAAGATATGTTGGACCGGGTCCAAGGTGCCACTGTCACCTATATTACTAAGATTGGCCTCAAATTTGGCTATCATCTTGTATCTATTGAAACTTCTAGTTTTTTTGAAAACTGCTTTGAAGTCAAAAGGTCTATTTAAATAATTATTCATGCCCTTTGGCTTGACTGACGCACTTGCAACATTCTTGATGAATGATATTTTGGGCCCTTTCAAAGACTTTTTGTTCTCCAAACCTTGTGCCAGCACAAGTTACATACCACTTTGAATATGTGTTCCTTCATCGTGAAGCAGATTCAGTACTACAAGCACATTGTTGGTGAAAAACTTTATATTGTTCTAGAAAAGATTAGGGTGATCCAGGAATGACCGTTGCTTAGGACTCTAACAGAGGGTCAGAGCATCTTGGTCCTAGCAGTCTTCTACCACAGGTTTTTAGTTCTACTAGGTCTTCCAGATTGCATGACCTCGAAATGAAGCATCTACAGGTAGCACCTGGACAACCCTTACTTTTATCGAATTTGCAAGAGCCATTTGAGATAGAAACTGGTGCTTCAAAGTATACACTTGGTGCAATCCTCGCTCACTGGGACAGAAGGCATGCAACATATTACTACATTCTGGAAAAGGAAAAAATGATCCATACCAATCATAAACCGCTTTAGTTCCTTCAAACACAAAAAAGTTGTAGAACAAGTGATATCTAAAATGCCTAGCATGCTTGCAACAGTTCCACCTGAACATTGAGTACAAATGAGGAAGCCCCAATCCAGTTACTGACTCTTTGAGTCAACCTCTCCTCACAATGCTCCGTAGTTTCCATGGTCCCATGGACATGAAATTAAAACATGGTCAAATCTTTTATGAAGCAGATCCACAGTTCGTTGGGACATGAGATCCTCAAATCTGGTAAGTTAGTTCTTGATTTGTACATGCAAAATAATATTCTATTACCTTGGGAATCTTTGTCTACAAATTGCTGAAGAGACTCAGAAACAGGTTTGAGACTTCTCAGCTTGGCGCAATGGAGGCCATTGCTTCCCAAGGAGGGCCAAGTGATCCAGATGACAGCTTTAGTTGTAGGAGTTTTAGCATTGATGCCGAGTCAATGCCTACAATAGACTACATCGTTTTGTCACCAGCAGTATGCACAATCGAGCACTGACACCAATGCCATTGCGGCATTGCCAGTGTTAGTGTTAGGTGGTGCAAGTACCAAAACATTAGTAGCAACACCCAACAGTGATGCAAAGAATTTATAACAGTGGAAGACAAACGATTTTTTAATCGCAATGCTTTTTCTTCACCTCTTTCAACCAAAACTATATATGTAACATATGAGTCATCGCGTTTTCAACCTCCGATTCCAAGAGTTGTATCATATATTATATCAGTTTTCAAATCTATTTTCATGAATTCTAAATTCTTGTTTAGTACGAATCAGTATGTAAATCTGAATTACAATTCTATATTAGATTTTTTAGATTATTTTTACAGATTTTCATTTTTGGAACATATATCTGGAAGCACCTGTAAAGTGGATTGAGCACAGTTGCTTCCAGATATATGTTTTAAAAATACAATTCTGTAATTCATGTATTTGTGTGGATGAGTGGTTTTTTTTTTGTATTTGAATTTATTTTCTAACTTCCTCTGGCTATGCAGTTGATTACTGTTCATAAGCAATGGCACAAACTTCCTCTGTTTGACACATGGGACTCTTTGTGATTTTGTGTGTATTATCCCTTGGATTGCTCCTGGGATCTAGATCAGTTATCAACTTATCATAGAGCCATTCCCAGGCACATTGCAAGGATATGCTGTTAAGTGGTATAGCCAGCTTGTTGCTGAAAAGAAGAAGACAAGGTGATTGGTAAAAAACAAATTTAACACGGTTACAATCTACAATAAGCTGGCCAACATGAAACAAGAAAAGGGTGAATCCATTTGAAGATGATCCAAGTGTTGTAAAAACTTACTTATTCTGAGCTCAAAGAATAGTATTACTATTTTATATGGAGGCTCAAAAATTCTTTGAAAGAATGTTTATGGATAATACTCACATCCAACTCTAAAGATGATACCAAATGTTAGACGTTGAGCAACAGCAGTTGTTATATTCACAAAGTATATTGGATGATGACAGAGATGCATTGGAATCGAAGATGATTTGTAGAAAATCAAATACTGAAAGAAACGATACAGGTAGTAGAAGACATATAGGGTGGGTTATGTTAGCAAACCGTTAACATCTCTAGAGGAAAATGGACAAAAAGAGACAGATCTCCGAGTGAGAAGACTAAGGAGAGGGAAAAGTCAATGAAATATAAGGAAAATAAGGACATGGTATCAACAAAAAAGGAAAAGAAAAGTGAAGGTCAGGAAAATCTGTCAGCCCCATTACAAGAAGCGATGGAATTGATTAATGGTACTCAATTGACAGGGCCATTGAAGCTAAGTTCCACAAAGTTTCTGGGATGTTGACAACAGGCAAAAATGGGGCAAGTTTCTAGTATGGCAAAAAAATTGGCTGTTTTTAGGGGACTGAATTAAAAAACTACACGTTTTTAATATTTAAAAAGAATCAAAAAAATAGACAATGTATAGCTTTTCTTTGGCAAAATTAAGCATCGTTAAACATTCCATATATATATATCCTCGAAGTTCATATTTCATTCCTACTCATCCAAAACAAAATGGAAAATATGCATATCTGATATCTAAGTCAGAAGGTTTGTGTTGCTCAGCGAGGATAAAATTCAAAACAAGTTTTTCAGGGGATAAATATTCAGAAAAATATGATTTAACTTCAAGAACATAAATTTGCATTTTGCATGGTTACTAGGAGACGGGTATGGGAAACTACGCCATTTTTCAGAAAAATAGTTAATACGCCAAAAATATATGAAACAAATATTAGTATACCATGCGTAAACAACTTTAAAAATACAATGTATAAAATAATTAAAACTTAATGTACATAAATGAGATTAGGGCGTAGAGGTTAGTCAATTAGGGTTAGGTAGTAGTGCTAGGGGTCCATTTTTAATCTGTTTTTCATTTTATATTCCATTTTTAAGAGGAGATTGCAGCTCAAGTGAGGAGACCACATATAAGACGCAAGGAGACTCAAAACAAAGTCTCTTGGTATTAGGAGACGTCTCATTTGGTATTGGGAGACGTCTCATTACTGGTCTTCGATATCAATGACACGTCTTCCCTTGGTAACACCGGCATTTAATGTTATATTTATTTTCAAAATAAGAAATAAATACACAAGAATGTTAAAATAGTTAAACATTACTAAATAGCTATGAAAACGATATAAGACAATGTCTAAACATATGAACATCTAATTTGTATAGATAAGTTGATAAAAATTAGAACATAAAAAACATGTGAAATCACAATTTTGAAGTTGATTTAATTTTTTTTTTAAAGTGATACCATGGACGCTAAAGCATTTAATATTGTTTTCAAACTTCATATGGACATTACAAAAGTTCTCAATCATCAAGAGCACTTAGTTGAGTTGGCTAAATATAATCGTCACTAGATTCACCACTGAATTCATCACAAGGTAAGTCCATCACTTGTATTTGTTGTGTCTTATGGAATAGATTAGTGTTGTGAAGAAGATGAGGTGGATAACTCTTTTGTCGCTTTGTTCATATGCAATTGTAAATTCATGGGAATATAAACAAGATATCCGAACCTTCTAGACAACAACTTGCCCCTTTTCTTAGATTGAATGTGGTCAAAGCAGTTCCAATCCCTTTCTCACATTGATGAACTTGCTCCTTGGCTCAATATTCTAACAATAAAGCATTGCAGTTCACGAGCATTTACTCCATGGGAACTTTACCATCTATATCCTAGCACCTCAACACATGACATGTCATTCTTGGCTGATGGTATTCCAAACATCCCTTCTGTTGACATGTAATCCCAAATTTGACCACCAATTTTACTTGCAAGTACCGAATTTGATTCAAACCTCCCAATGGCTTCATAAAGCCCACCTATGACATCTCTATCATTTTGTCTATCTATATGAAATAGTTTAGGCCCCAAATAACAAGTTGCATACAAATGAGTGTGCATCATTTTCCATCTCGAATCAATTGTATCCCATATCTTGATGTAGTTTGTTTCCACATTATTGAGCGTTTTTTGGATGGCTTCCTTACAACAGTCAATCTTCTCATAAAGCATGACGAGACACAGCGTGTCACTCTCAACCATGCAAAGTGTTTCAGCAATTGAGATCACACACTTTTAAAACCCTTGTTGCCATTTCTCATAAATTCTTGTTCAAAACGATCTGCTCATGTTTCACAAGACCTCAACAACTCCTTGGATGCATGTTGTTTGTAAATGTTTAACATGAGGTGGCGGTTTCTTATGAAATTTGCTATTGTTCTCCCTCTGTGAATTGCTTTAAGCACCAATGGAAATTTACTCTAGCCAAGTCGTGAAGTAACAAATTAAGGCTATTTGGTGCACATGGACTCCAATATTTTTGTGGGTATTTCAATGTAATTAGCATCTAGTGCCCCCACAATTTGTAACATTTTTAGTAATAACTTGAACCACATTGTCTACATGCACTTCAAGAATGGCTTCCTTGAAGATTTTGAAAATATACTTAGAGGTTTTCTTGTGGCGCATGATGTCAATTACTTTCAAGCTACACCTTGAGGGCAAGCCACCAAAACATTAACACGTCTAACCATTCATTGCTCAATATGGTGCAACTTGTTACACTCCAAGAGGCTTTTTCCCAACTATTTTTTTTTTTGACATTTTCAAAAAAGTTGTTCTAAAAGCATATGAAGTAGGTGTGTACCCTTTGCCAAAATCAACAACTTTCTGAATTGCATTCCTAAAATGTGGATTTGCAGCTAAATTGAATGGAATGGTACTTGAATAAAAAAAAACCAGCGCACACATCATCCACATGTTGTTTCTTTATCGGTTTCCAAACCTCGTTCAATGTTCCAGTCTTTGATCCACCTTTTGTGGCCTTGGGAATGTTTGAAAGGGAAAAGACATCAAATGTGTGGTGAAGCTAGACATTTCCTCTTGATTCTCTTTTTTTGTACTGTTTTTTGTTTTTATGCAATCAAAAAGGCTTGGTCTTTCTCTAACATAACCCTAATCTCTAAACTTACACCTTTGCATGCACTATCACTTCCTCTCTTGCCATCCAAGATGACAAGTACGTAGTCCATTACCCTTATTATATTCCCAACAAAAGGATGACCACGTAAGTGACATTTGATATTATTGTTGTTGCGTGTTACATGTTCCCATGCATCCCTCATTCTTTGATTTTAGGTTTGCCACAGTTATTTTTTGAATATGATTGTTTTAGAAGACAAATAATGATAACGACCACATTTTCTAATTAATAAAAAAAATTGTAAAAAAACAACAAATATTTATATTTATAAATTCAACTGTTTTTTAATTAAATTTTATTTCAATATTAAAATGCTTAATAAATATTTATATTTGTATATAAATATATTTTTAAATATTTATAATTTAAAATTAAAAAATTAAAACAAAATGTAATGAAATACCTACACCTAAAAGCTAAAGCCTAAAACGTATATTTAATAGATGAATACCTAGATGGGTAAGTGAAAAATGATAGACTCTTATTGCAAGTATGAGTCACCACTAATGACACACAAGTCGTCATGCCATTCAAATTTATGGCACACACGGAGGTCACAGTAGCTCAAACTCTGAAATCCATGCAATTCATCATATAGATTGAACATAGATCTTTACAATTCGTCATACGAACCTTGACAAGTCGGCCCTCAACTCTTTGCAAATGGTCCTCACTTCAAGCGTATAGGTCCTCAAGTGTGCAAAAACCCTAAATGGAAGTCTATAAATCATGTTATCATCTATAAGTGTATAAAATCCCTAAATAAAAACGAAAATCTTGGATCGTAAATTGGTAAATTTTTGTTTATTATTTTTTGGTTTACAAGAAGTCAAATGTTGACTGCCTTGTACAAATTTAATCACCAATATCTAAAAAATTTCAGGCACTTGATTTAGTTCGGCGAATTCTAATTTTCATGAATAGAATGTGACTTAGTCTTGTAACATAAACTATACTAGTAGTTACCCCAAAGGTGCAAGTTATGTCTAGAGAGATATAATGTTTTGTTTTGGTAAAGTAGGGTTTTGTAAATAGAGTGTAAATCAGTAGTCATATCTCACTTGAAATCCATGACCGCTAACCCCATCTCATGTTTTGTGAATGAAGTGCTAAGCAACAATAATTTGATATCTTTAGTGGAGGTGATGGTGGAAAATGAGATGGTGTGTTCATATGGCTTGGCAATGCGTTGTGCGGGGAGGGGGTGTTATGTTTCATGATGAGTTTGAGCAATGGCAAAGTGGTGAGGAAGGGCAAGGCCATACAAAACATGAAAGTAGTGAAAGATTTAAAGGTTAACTAAGCAATGATGGTGAGGGGCAATCACAGAGCATTTCAGGTGATGGACTCGAAGAAGTTTGGGAAGATACATATGCAAAGATTAGTGACATGTCACGTATGTCAATGCAATCTATAACTTCCTACAAACTGTTTCAGTTACCAATACACAATTGAAACATGTGTCATCTCAATGAAACAAGTGTTAGATAATCAATGGCTCCTCTAAAAATGTAGAGAATGTACCACATGTCAATTTAGATAATTCTAAAACTAATTATGATTGTTTTAACTATATAAAACCAAATTAGATGACTCCAAAAACAATTAGATGAAAAATGTGTTGGCGATTAATCTTAATTGGGCTCACTTTTATCTTTCCTAAGTCTTTAGGAGTATATAGCATTGTATTTATGTGAATTAACCCAGATTTAATGAGGTGTCTTTCACCTTTTTGTCCATTCTAGTTTTTTGGGAGTTACTTGCACAAGTAACTCCTCCTTCCACTTGTCACACATTTCCCTTCTCTTTGTAAGGGAATAGGACACTTGGCACACACTAAAGAGGACTTGTAAGGTCATGATGGGGTTCCTTGTAACTCCCTCTCTCTTCTTCTTGCTCTATTTAAAGAGCCAGTTCCTCCTCTTTTTTTCACTAGATGCTTGAAGCTCTCTCTTCTCAAACCATCTTACTTCTAAAAGTTGTATTGTGAAGATTTTGTAGACAACCCTTCTTAATTATCATATGGGTTTTTTTCCAATTAGTTTGGCTTCTCACTTCAAAATTTGTGTCTCACTTTGTGGTTTGTTCCTTTGAGAGGTATTTTAGCTTCTTGTTATTTTAAATTTATTTATTTCGATGTTATTAATGAATGATTCTAGCATAAATCCTTTAAAATGTAAAGGCTTTCTCAATGAAAACCGCCTCTTATATGATCTAATTGACCGATGTAGGATGTGATATACAAATAGATATGGATACAAATATTTCCAAGCTTTTTTCATTCATATTCTCAATAACACTAACATCAACCGTTATATTCGTAATAGTAGTGCTCGTTTATCTTTATTCAATGAATGGAGGAAAGACGAAATTGTCGTCAAGGCCACAAGCGCTGCCAATTTTGGGTACTATGTTGGATTTGGGTTTGAATCCCCACCAATTTTTGCATATTCTTTCCAAGCACTATGGCGGGCCGATGCATCTAATTAGACATCATCCTAAAAGTTATAGCTTCCTCTATGGAGGCTACAATTGCCATACTAAAAACTTCCGATTCCAATTTTTGTAACAGACCGCAGAATGGCAAAGTTGTAGCAAATGTACTCTTTTACAATAGAAACAATATTAACCTATCCTTCAAATGGACAATGTTGCAAAAGCTCTACATTTTCCATCTGTGAAACCCCAAATTTTTGGAGTGGTTGGAATTCAGAGAAAAAGAAATGGTAATGTTGCTTTTCTCCATCTTCAAAGAACAAGGTAAAGGTACTTCTCTCAACGTTGAATATTTTCATAAGATCACCTCTAATGTTGTTGGACATATGACATTGAAGATGACAATATTCGATGACAACAACGCAAAGGATACTATCCATGACTATAACTACTAATGTCTGACAATGAAAACATAAAATCCAATGATTGCATATCTATTGTACACTTAGTAAACATCCAAGGTGCATGCATAATGTAAAATTGGGCATAAGACTATTTAAAGACGAACATGAATACAATTCCTCCAAAAATATAATAAGTTAGGAATAATATAAATATAAAATATTATTATTTTATTATAATATTTTTATTTATATTACTTTTACATTATTATATGTCTGTAATTAAAATAGATATAATAAATATATAATCATCGAGTGCTAAATTACACATTCAATGACCGTCATAAACTTTGACAATCATGGGTTTTGCATGAGGCAGTCAGGAAACCTTGTGAGGGGTAGATTGAAGTTGACTTGATATAAGTGCTCGTCGTCTCTCTACTCTCTACTAGCCCTTTATTGCATTCGCTTTGAAAGTCGATGGTTGTTATTAGGAGATCTTTTACTTTGCGAATTTGAAGTTTTATGCTCTTCTCTTCCCTCTAAAATATCCAAACACACTCATAAGTTTCCCCACCTTTACTTCCTTTTTTTTTTTCTAAGAGTAAGATGTGTTATGATGCCTATATAAGTCGTTCAAACTAGGAGAATCTAAAATTAAAAACGCATTCACCTCAAGCATGAAGAGATGTAATTTTATGTTTTGGTAAAGCATGGTTTGTAAAGCAAAAGAGTGTAAATCCGCAGTTATACCTAACTCAAAACCCAGGATCACTGGCCCCGTTTGACCTTTTGTGCATGGAGTGTTAAGCAACATTAATCTTATATTTCTAGTGGAGATGATAATGGGAAAAGAGGTTGTGTGTTCCTTCATATGGCATGTCAATGAGTTGTACAGGGAGGAGATGCCATGTTTCATTATGAGCTTGAGCCATGGTGAAGTGGTGGGGAACGGCAAAGCCATACAGAACATGAAAGCAATAAAAGATTTCTAAGTAAGCTAAGCAGTGATGGTGAGAGGCAATATATTTTAGGGGATGGACTCGAAGATATATATATAAAATATATAATACTATATAATAATATCTTATATATTAATATGTATATGTAATAATATATATTATATTATATAAATTATACCTACGTTGTAGGGAAACATCCCAGACCCCCCATTTTTGCTTGGAAACCTTTCCAATTCAGAAATGTTGGAAAGTTTCATATCACATTATTAGACAGTTTCCAAGCACTTCCAAGCTATTTTAGGGACTTATGAAGCATTTTCGGTGGAAAAGTCATTGACTAAGTCAAAAAAAAACTGTTAAAACATTTTAAAGAAACCCTTATCTTCTAGAATACACTTTGTTAAATTAGTGTCTTTCTTGGCTTGCACAGCCTAATGATAGTAATCATCTACATATGGATCATTGCTATGAGTGGTAGCTAGTTGCATGCAAACAATGCTTTCAAATTCTTTTGTAGACATGTATTTTGATCTAAACAGTGGCCAGCCACTATTAATCCTTGCATCATTTCAAAATCAATACTAAGTAAAATTTTAATTGTTTTACTAAGTACTTTCTTTTATAGACTAAAGATGAGTATTATGCATTATATATATATATATATTTTTTTTTTCTTATAATATATTGCACGGATGTTTCCATGATGTTTCTAAATCAAGGGTTTTTGAAAATCTGTGTTTCCACCTTTCGGAAACATTTCCATTTCCGTTTCCAAACAACATATTATTATACTGTTATATTACATATACCATTAATATATTTATATTTATATATTATTATCATTAATTATACCATAATATATTAACATGTTATGTTAACATAATAACATATAAAGTCAAATGTTGACTGCCCTGTACGAATTTAATCACAAATATCTACAAATTTTCAGGTACTTGATTTATTTCAGCAAATTCTGAATTTCACGAATAAAATGTGACTTAGTCTTGTAACATAAACTATATTATAAATATAACACTAGAAATCAAGTCTCAAAATAACAAAATGTAACTATCATATTAGAAGCATGTCAAAATGCCACCATTACCAAGTTTGGAAATCTGGATCCATTTGGGAGGGCAAAAAAATTTCGAAAATTTGGAATTCTTGAAAAGGTTTGGAAAAATCCAATCCGGAATTTATACATATAGATATGTGAGCATATTTTTATAAATATTCAAAGTTGACAAATACAATGAAAAACATTAATAAAGCTAAATTATTGGTGTGTTTTGGGTCTAGAACCGGGTTCGCCGGTATGACCTTTTTTTTTTCCCTTGGGTACGTCTTGGGTTCGTTTGTACAAAAAATGTATAAAAAGCTTAAAAATATAGAAATTCTACCTTGATAAATAGGAATTTAGGGACATTGTCTTTTGACGTTAACCACATAGTATGCATATTGATACTAAAAACAAAATCTGAAAATAATCACAAAACACTAACCAAATGCCAAATGTATTATGTATCATGTCATGATAATCATTAATTATAAATATTAATAATTATACATTAATTAATTAAATCATACTCGATATTCATAGTCATCTTGCTTGTCATCGAAAGCAGGAGCATCAACATCATTTTGTGGTTCATTAAACCACATGGACTAGCACTCCCACCTCTCCCACTAGATAAGTTGTGTCGTCATCAGAGTGTCAATGTCAACTAATGAGAAGCGGAAGATGGAATCATCCAAGTCAATGTCCTCCAGATCTATATTCCATTGCTTTGGCGTCCCCTCCTTGTACTTTGGGTTCTTGTGCGATAGAAGATGTAAATCGGAGTGTATGTATACCAACTCCTCAACCTTTTTAGCTGCAAGCTTGTGGTGCTTTTGTGAGTGGATGAAGTTGTATGTGCTCCAATTGTGCTCACAAGAAGATGAACTTGCAACATATATTCAAACTTATAAAAATAAAAAGTTAAACTCGAGTCTTAATTATTAATTTTTAATTTTTAAAACAAAAAGAAAGAGTTAAAACTTAAAAAATAAAAAACTTAACTGTGACAAGACCTCGATTGCAAGAGACTGTAGGTTCGGTGATCCTTGGCCATGGAGGTACCACCATATATGAGCATCCTTCTTGTATTTGCCCTGAAGAGCAACAAGACCATGACCTTGGGAGGTAGTGAAACCCGCAAGCTCGTTCATAACCATGTCTTCTATCTTGGGATCGGGGAATATCCTAGAGAATGCCAATTTATACCCTTCAACCACTTCGACATCCCTGTATGGTGGCACCCTCGGCAAAGAAAGGATTTTCGTGCTATAGAACCGAGGAGTCAATGCAAAGGCAAGGAGATGTAGTGGGATGGTCATTTCGTTCCACCGCTTAAGAAGGATTGAATGCACTTGTTTGAAAAATGTCTCCATGGGGTCTTGCTCTTTTGCATTAATAATGACCATCTTCTCAATCATTGAGTCGATGCCATCATATATTTCCATGTCAACGAAACGAATCATACTCATAATGGGCTCAATGAAACTCAACAAATAATCTACACTAGCCCACCAACCATCATATAGGATCAAATTTTTCACTCTTTGGCCCTGCTCTTTGCTTGATTCCCTTCGCCATACACTCCACATGTGGATGATGACCATGTTATTGAGTGCTTGTTGCACCTTCACAAATCATCTCATGACAATTGCGTGAGAGGTGAATTTAGTCTCAACAAACTATTACAAAACTAAATAAAAATAAAAATAAAAAACTTAGGAAAATATACAAGTTCTAGATTAAAAAAGTTGAAATTTTAAATTTGAAATAAAATTACTAACATAAAAATAAAATCTATAAGTACATTCAGCAACTCCAATGTAGAGAAGGATTTGAAAATGGCTTGAGAGAGGTAATGGTTGGTGACAAACATTTGAATCTCAGCTTCAGCATACACTTGCTTTATTCACTTAATTTTACGCCCCATTTTTTGCAGCATGAGGTTGAGTGAGTGGACAACACAAGATGTCAAAAAAATGTGCCCATACCTCACCTCCACCAAGATCCCCATAGCCTTGCAATTTTTTGCGTTATCCATTACAACTTGGATAACATTTGAGGCCCCACCGTCCCAATAGATTCGATGAGGATGTTGGCGTTGAACTTGGCATCCTTCACACTCTCCTCACAATCAATGCCTTCAAAAACATTGCCCCTTTAGGGCACCCTCCAACCACATTGATCAAAGGCCTACCTTTTGCATCTAGCCTACTTTTTGCATCTTTCCATCCATCAGAAATGATGAAGACCCCTGTTTCAGCCCACGAATCTCTGATTGGCTTCAAAGAATCTTCAGCATATTTTCTCTACTTTGTCAATAAGGTGGTGTAGAGTTTCTTAAACCTTAAACCTTTGTATTTTTTTAGGGCCTCGTTGATCACTCTTACCATTTCTTGTCAATATGGTGATTGAACCACATTGAAAACAATCCATTTGCATACACACATCGTGCGATACGCTGGTCGGCAATATCCCTGCTCTCATTTTGAAAAGACCTTTTCAATGGTCATTTTGTTCTTTTGTTTGGAAGAGGAGAATCCTCTTCGTGCATGGAGGATGTTGCCAAAAATTGATGACTTCTAATGGGCACAAGTGGAGAACCACCAAGAGGAGTTGAAGAAACTGGTGGCTTTCTTGATCCTTTGGCTTTCTTTGATAGAGGGTGACTTGATCTTATGGCATAGGCAGCATTTTCTTCTTCTTTCTCCTTGATATATTCAAGGATTTTTTATTTTGGCACTGGACAACCATCCTTCTCTGTGCAACCTTTGATGCCAGCACCAGGTATGTGACATAAGTGAGCTTTCACCCAACTGTATGTGCTTTTATATTGATAATCACAAGTATTGCATCTACAAATATAGGCCCTACCACTTGAAACTTGCTCTACCATTGTCACATATTTCTAAAGCGGTGAGCGTGCATCCATTTTGTGTTGGGTTTGGCCAACGGAGGTAAAACTAATTGATTGTGACATATAATTGCAAGTTTAAAAACAAACACAAATTTACAAAAAAAAAAATTAAAAACAAATCTTAGGGCAGCAACTTGTAAAAAAATGACCAAAAAAAAAGATAAAACAATACAAGCTTAAACTTATTAGTTTAAAATCTTACCTTGGCAACAAACAAGCTCCTCAATCAGTGTAGAAAAATGATTAAAATGTTGCTTGATGAAGCTTCAACCCTAGACAAGCAATGGAAGATAAGTATGCAATGAGAAAAATGAGAGGCAAGTGTTTTTGCTTTTGTTTTTATCATTTGTGTTTTTTTAGCTTATGCTTTTGTCATTTACTTGACTTTAGGGTTTTAAAATGTGTTTTTAATTATTTAAGTCATTGTTTTTTGGTAAAAAATGATAAATAATTAGATAAAATAAAATAAAAATGAGTTTTTTGACCTTTTTTACTGTTTTAAACTGCGGATTATGTGTGGGTTCTTTTTGGTAGAACTCAGGGGAAACTCGGGTGGCCCAAGACGAACGATGGGCGAACCCAGATGCTTGCCAAACCAAGACCAATATCCGTCACAAAGCCAACCTTGGTTCTTTTGCAAAAATGGATGAACTGATAACTTAGTAAAAAAAATATTATTAAAAGTTAATATTATATAATATCTATTATGGCTTTTGGGCATTTTTTTGCACAAAAAATCGTAAAAATATTATTAAAAAATTAAAAATTAAAACAAACAGGGCCAACCTAGACGAACTTATTTAGGCCAGCCAAAAAATCCGGACCCGGCCGGATTCGGTAACTATGCAAAATGCTAAGCATGGAGAAACAAGCTTTACCATCATCAAATTCGTGATCATGTGGCTACTCCAATGGGATCCCGACCAATCCCAATTGGACCTCAATATCATGTATTTGTCTTGGATTGTCAACTTCAACATCCCAAAGTGTTTCCTAAGACTTGATTATTGAGTCATCTTGAGAACTTGGAGATGCAAAGCACCGTACATGCAACATCCTTCTTCACTCTTTGAGAGGTAAGTTTAGTCCTCTTGATAGAGTGGTTGAAGATATAAGTAGGCAATTCCTTGTAGTAGTAGAAGAACTAGCAACCTAAGAAAGGATTTGAATGGAAAGTGTTCATGGCATGGCAAGACCCCCATGTAGTCACATCAATTTGACAAGTTTCTCCTAGGCAAGTGTGTCTATGCTCTCTAGCCACCCGTTTATAGGCATCGATACTTGCAAATGCTATACTCTTGGCTCGATTATTTGCAGCCTCCTTTGTTGAGAACATTTTTTTAAAGGGCTTTAGAGAATCCCTCCTTCACCTTCTTATCATCATTAGGAGCTAATCTTCTAGGCCTTTCCACATATCATTTCAGGTTTAGTGCATACACTATCGTGTGACATGGAGTGTTCAAATTCTCCCACCACTGCCGATAATATTTAATTCATAATATGACTGATTTGAACTTTTAGTTTGAATAGAGTCTTACACTTAGACAATGATTCTAAATATAGCAAATTTTTTGATAGAGGGTTGTTACGTTGGCAAAAGAACAATTATTGGATGTTTCAATCAACATATATGGTGAAATTAGATGTATATAAGAAGGTAAAAACATTTTAAAGATAGAAAATGAGAAACCCTCTAGGAAAATTCATCTTTTATATTTTATAGATGTTGAACTTGAGGAATTCACATCTCACTGTTACAAGCGAAACTTGAATTGTTGCATCTGATAGGTGTAGTAACTTACAAAACAGTAGCTATCATCTTTTGGCAAATTGAACTGCTGAAGCCCAATTACACATGGAAGAACAAATTAATTGATTCATGGATAAGAGAATCTCACTCAACAAATTAATTGCGACATTGATGAAGAGTTATATATGATCACTATGGGGTCATGATGGAATGCCAAACTTACTATGGCAGCAATTGAAACATTTGTTTAACATAAGTTAAACATACAGAGTTGTTTCCATGGACTCACAAGGATTTGAAAGGAATACCTTCTGAACCATATGTTTATAAGATATTATTGATATCTAATGCAATACCAATAAAAATAAGGACCATATCAAATGAACCTAAGATGCACTGCTTGAGTGTATGATGCGATTTGAGATGCACAAAATATTAGAACCGGGAAGTTATATTTAGTACCCACTTGTGACTCAGTGTTACTAGTAATCATTGCACCAAAGAAAGATACAGATTAGTTGAGGGTTTGTTATGACTAGCAAAGCCTTAACGCTGTAGCAAAGAAGTTCCTTTCCCAATTCCATTTGCGTATACCATCATAAAGGAGGCCATGGAAAGTGAATTGTATTTAATTTATGATGGATTCTCGGTTTACAATCATATGAACAAAGCAGAGGAAAACAAGTTAAAGATGATGTTTATATTGGAGTTTGAGATTTTTTTATACAATCTAATGTCATTTTCCTACGCAACACTCGTCTCATTTAAAGAAACATTTTATTTGTGTTTTTGAGAAGATTATACAAAGGATTTAAAGACATTTTGTACTATTCCAAATTGGAATATTATACAATAATTTATTTTCCTTGGAATTCTGTTTAAAATAAATATAGACTTTATACTTTGAAATAATAATTTAAATAATTAAATGTAATTTATTGTAGAGTTTTCAAATCTTAAATAATAAAATATAGATCCTCAAAGAGTGTCATCCTTGAGTTGTGATGACAAGGGTTTTCGTCCTTAAAAGTGGTTATAAGCATGATGCTTGTACAAGGTTAATATATGAATATGTGATTGAATGCCTTCTTCCATACCAACGATTAATTATTAATACCACATAGCCTTCCATCGAAAGACATCTATTCCAAATGTCTTTTCCCAAGGGGTATGTCTTCCCAAGGGCGGCATCCTTTCATCAAGATGAATGTTGGTTACCATTAATTAATTAATGTTATTCATGGGGGCTCCTCTTTAATAATAATGAATTTTGTTGTTTAGTGCTCCCTTTATTGGATGATTGCTTAGTTAATTGCAGCGCTCCTCTTCAAAGGCTGCGATCTCTATTTCCTTGACTGCTGGCTGTCCCTTGTTAGTTGTGGCATTGCTCTCCAAGGCAGCAATTTTATCTGGTTGATGTTTAATCACAGACTTCTTAATGATTTCCTCATTGTTAGTATTTATTGGCGATTTGTTGATTATTTGCTTAATTTGCAGAGGCTGAATATTTGCCAATGATTTGATTAAGGATATATCCAGCAATTTAATTGGGAATATTACAAACCTCCCTTCCCAAAATTGCTTGTCCTCAAGCAATTTTAAGTTGGGATGCTCTAAAATGATCATTCCTTCCCATTTGGCATTCTCAATAGGTAAATCTTTCCAATGAATCAAAATATAGCAAAGACAAAGCTCGTTTATTACCATCCAAAACCACTTGGACTGCTTGTAAACGTTCATTTGATTTAGTCAAAATATTTTTCTCAACGGGAATTACAACGAGCTTGCAAACATGGGTGTTAATATTATTTCTCCTTGCTAAGTTGCTAAGGATATGAGGAAAATCAAGTTCTGTAAGAGGTGCTTTAATCAGCCCAACATCTTGACACAACTGTAGAATTATATCCTCCGCATGATAAATAAGAGAATAGACAAGTGGGCAAATACACTCTTTGAATTTTTTTCCACGGGTTTGCCAAGGAAAAAGATCTTCTAAAGGAAACACTTTATCAATTAATTTTGATTGTGTTTCTTTTAATAGGCTTCTTATAAGCTTGAGATCGACCCCTCTTGTTTGCACCTCAATGTATAACCTCTCAACAGATCCAAGAGATTGACAAACTTTATGACCTTTCTCAACTAAAAGCCTATCCCGAAAAGAATTTGCCGTGATATCCACTATCATCATTGAGTCATCCAATATGTATTGTTGTATAAATTTAATGATAGTTGTTGACCATTTTTGGTCTTGTAGGCCAAAAATCGGTTGCCTTTCTTTCCCTGTTGTCCTGAGCCGTCAGTCTTGATGTATTCACCTTACTGCAATTGTGCCATTTCCCTTTGCAATAGCCCTGTTCTCATAAAGAGTTGAGTGATCTAAGTCCTGTAGGTTTTTCAGTTTGATATGGGGCTTATTTCGCTTTGAGCAAATCACCTTGGACAAGCCTTTTTTCCAAATGAATGGGCCAGCTTCAAAGAGATACAAGTCTTTCACAAAGCTCCAAAGGACAAGTGCCCTTGCGGAGGGCAAGCAGGTTACAAATGGGATTGTTCAAGTAGGATTCGAAAGACATTTTGGACCCAAAGTGCCCTTGCAGAGGGCCGAGAGCACATTTGGAAGGGAGCAAGGCAGAGGGCCCGAAGGGGAATTTTCCTTCGGAAAAGTGACAAGGCTAAAGACAAAAGATTTCTTCGGACTTTTGTCTGCAGAAAATCCAAGGAAGAAACCAAAGGTTAATTCCTTCAGACAAAATCCCTGAAGGAATTCTTTCAGACTTTTTGTCCGATGGAATTAACAAAGAGAAAGCTGAGGCATGAAGGCAAGATTTCCTTCGGGCAAAATGTCCAAAGGAATTCCTTTGGACATTTTGTCCGAAGGAATTGGGAAGACAAAGGAGCTCGAAGGCCAAGTGCCCTTGCAGAGGGTTCTCGGCTATCAAAAGGGGGCTTTTCCATTTTTTCAAAGGGACACCTTCCCTTCAGGAAGGTTTGTTTTGCAAAAGGTCGAAGGAATTACCAAAGTGATGACGGGCCCGAGCACGTCAACTTTAACATAGTGAACTAGCCGTTGGAGGTTCAAACGTCTGGTGATGTGCGCGTGAATGTCAAATTCAAGGCATCAAAATAGCCGTTGGTTTTCAAATAGTGACAGGTCCGCAGACGTCATTTTTGATGGGATGCGTCGGCCGTTGGGGAGAAGCCAAAGAACCAATTCCTTTGGGCATTTTGCCGGAAAGAACTTATGAGCACAGGCTCGAAGGAATTCAAAGGCTTAAGACCAAAAGGAAACTTAGCGACCCGTCGAGAAAGGAGCCCAAAGAGCCAGAAAAAGACAAAAGCCAAGCGCAAAAACGAATAGAATAGTTCAGGTGGCATAGAAAGCGTCGGCAGGAGAAGTTATTGCTGTAGATGAAATAGTCTCCACCAAGTGGTCATCAAGGAGCGCAAGCATTTATAGAGTGGCCTGTTTTTCTTCATTTTACATTGATGAGCAAACAACCGCATAAGCTTCATAAAGAGGTGGCCTTGTCTTTCAAACAACAAGGTGACCCATGCTTTTTGTAGGAACATTTAATACGGTTTAAACATCAGAGTCAAGACCTGCGACATCTACAGCATGGTTTTCTCAGGGCATTTATAGGAAGATGACAGCAGCATGAGCAGTTTCCTCTTCCCCAAGTGTTTAATACAGCATGGGCTGCTTGTCCCTGAGGGCGCCAAAAGTCTTTCTCTTCATGTTATATATTGTAACCTCTTAGCTGAGAAATGTATCTCTCACTTGTGTAAGGCGAAGCCTTGCCAAATTTTACATTTGAATCAATAGAATACGTTTTACCTCAATCTGATTGGTTATACTTTTGAATATGTCTATGTATCAACTCTGTGTTTAGTCATTTTAGCTTGATGCTTTCATAGGTTGACACCAACATATCTAGTATAGCCAAAACCATTTCTGTAGGTTAACAAGAAGTGCCCAAGTTGGAGCATAGAGACAGAAGAGTAGATATCTGACAGTGTGCTTCTGCAGTGCCTGTGGTAAGTTCTTTTTCTTTGTATCTTCATTAAGCCCCTTGTTAAAGCGCCCTACAATCTGGTCTTTTGTTCAGATGAAGTGGTTGTTCGCCCTTTTAGTCTGAAGTGTTGATATCGCTGAGTAGATCAAAATCATTTGGTGCATCACCATTTAGATAGGTTCTGTTTTGGTTGTATCCTCCTCTCTTTTCACCCCCCCCCCCCCATTATTAACAATAGTAGTTAAAGACCCCAAAGGATGCATCAAAAGGACCTAGCCCTTATCTAGAGATTCTTTTCTCAGTTTTGCCAAGCCCACAGCAAGAAGAAAGTCTCCATTGTGCCGCATGGAAGAGAGAACCCTGAGCCTTCTTTCAAGGGTGCAATCCACAGCGTCAACAACAGTGCTTACTAGTTCTTTTGTTCAGATGAAGTGGTTGTTTGCCCTTTTAGTCTGAAGTGTTGATATCGCTGAGTAGATCAAAATCATTTGGTGCATCACCATTTAGATAGGTTCTGTTTTGGTTGTATCCTCCTCTCTTTTCACCCCCCCCCCATTATTAACAATAGTAGTTAAAGACCCCAAAGGATGCATCAAAAGGACTTAGCCCTTATCTAGAGATTCTTTTCTCAGTTTTGCCAAGCCCACAGCAAGAAGAAAGTCTCCATTGTGCCGCATGGAAGAGAGAACCCTGAGCCTTCTTTCAAGGGTGCAATCCACAGCGTCAACAACAGTGCTTACTAGTTCTTCACAGACACCCTCATTAGGATTGATGCTAACATAAGTAGCACCACCTTTCTCTTCTGGAAAACAAGAGACATTGTTTTTGCAATCATCAGATAAGTGGAAAACGCCATATGAATTGCCAACACCAACTCTTGCAATGAAATCTGCAATGGGTTGATCTACGGGAACATGTTGGAGGATGTGCATATTGTGTCTTGTATTAAGTAGTTGTCTTAGTTGTTTGCCCAGCATATGGTGGGGTATTGCTTGTTGATTGAAAATATTTTCCTTCAATTTTTTTGAAGCATTTTCCATTTCTGACCTAGCATTATTCAATTTTGACCTATTGTGTTTACAATCTGAATTAGATATATTCTTTTCATTTAGATGCACATTCATATTATACTCATCCAGCAATGGACCTATACTCCTACCTCCTAATCTCACTAATCCACATATTTCTCCGCAAAACCTCAAGCAATATACAAGGAATTGATCCAAGCTGTGGTATTTGTGAGTAATGACAATAATCGGTCCCCTTTGGTTATTGAACACCTTCTGAGTTGTTGTACTCTGATCCCTCTTTTGAGCAGCAACTTCATGCTTGCCCAGGTATGGACTCCCACCACCAGCAATTTCCTCAAACTCCTTAAGATATGCTGCTTTGAACACATGTATGTCTCCAAAATGCAGGCAAGGATTCCTATATACACATACCTTACCACATACCTGCCTATGATCAAGAGTCGTGCAATACCTATCATCAAAACCCTGTGAATACATTTCAAAACATTGTTCGCTATCATCTGGAAACCTGAATACCATGAGTTCTGAGTCAACACCACAATTGGCAGCATAATCCCTTTTTTTATATACAACCGGCTAGTAATCTGCCCTCAGCTTTCTTATGAGGATCCCATTCAGTGTAACTTTCAGAAAATATGATTAAGAGTCATCCCAATCCATAAACACAATCACTCTAGGTAATAGAAGACTCAACACATTGTCCTTGGACTTTTTAGCCTGTTTAATTAGAAGTGATGCAAGAAGGCAATAGGATCTGAACCAAAGGGATACACTTGATGTACCTAACATAGTGATTGCAATAATGCTACCCCTAAGTGGAATTGATTTCTTTGAGGGGACGGCTACCTCCAACTCATCTATGTTATGGCTTATCAACTGCTGATGTGAACTTTCCAATTGGGGTATAGCATCCTTCAGTTCTTCCCTACTGGATTTGTTCAAAATTGCAGCAAGAACTTGCATCAAACATACTTATAATGCTCCCATAGCATCATAATGGCCAAGATACTTGAATATTCTTCAAACGTCATCTGAGGAGTTTCTTTGTTGCATGCCAAAGGAGACAGGACTCTAAACTTCAGACCCTCTTTCTCAGCTGCAACAACAAGATAATCTTCTGACTTGACTCCCTTTTGATAATTAGAATCATAAGATTTTGGGTTAAAAGGTTTTCCTTCAGTCCAAGCTTTAATCCCTGCATTTTGTAATGTTTCTTGGGTTTCATAAGCTGCTGAACCCTCCCCACTATAATTAGTATTTATTGCATCCAATAAGGGTCATGTCCCTTGAGACAAACCCGTGGGCTTCCCCTCTTGAAGTTTTGTGTCAATAACCTACTTCTGAACATTTTGCTGCACCATTTTCTGAGTAGTTGATTTCTTCAAGTGGAAATTATGTCCCCCATCTTCCTCTTTCTCATGTAACCCACTGAAAATATCAAATGGCTTTCCATCTCTAAAATCAATGTGATTTTCCGATTTCACTCCCTTGGTAAGGTATGGTTGGTGATAAAGAAACCCCTGAGGCTACAATTGGTGTAGCTGTTGTCAGCTGCAAAGGAGTTACCTTACAGCCTCGAAGTGACCACGGTAAGAAGTAATCATTGTTAATAATTAATTACATCATTGTTGTTAATTAATTAATTAAGCATTCATCAAATGAGTGGTCGCCACCTTTGGAAAAGACACACCGTTTGATGAGGGGTTATGACGTACTTATATTCATTCGTTGAAGTGGAATGAGGCATTCATTCAACTCATGTATTAAACATTCAATCGTGTACAAGCTTTACACTTCTTATTACACTTAAGGACAAAATCCCTTAATTGTAAAATTGGATGCAAGGACAAAGACCCTTGTCATCATGGCCCAAGGATGAAAACACTTGAGGCTTATATTGTATTATTCGAGATCTAACAATTCTGTAATAAATCTTCATTTAAATTAATAAATTATCATTTCGAAGTACAATTTATATATTAAATTTAAATGGAATTTTCAAGGACACCAATTTTCCATATAATATTACCATTCGGAATATTACACATTTTTGGATGACAATGCATTCTCGTGACGAGAGGTGATCATTTGAGGGCATTGTCCCAATGCCCGAGGATGTGTGAGGATGTGTTTGGAAGTGATTGTGGTTAAACCTAAGGATGTTTAAGCTATTGGCAGTTAATGAAAGTTTGCTATTGGTAAGTATACTAAAAATTGATCTCGAGAAGATTAAATTAATTAACCTGGCAGCACCTATGACATAGCTCAAGTAAGATATATTCTAGGGCATGTTAAGGTCTTTCCATTTGAGTGGGGCCATGAACTAGAAGTATAATTTAAGAAGTTGAAGATAATGCTGAGAAGTGTGCCATCACTAGCATACCCATAGCAAGAAAAGAATCTCCATGTACACGTTGATGCTCCAAATTATGCTAGGATGTACACTTGCACAAGAGGAAATCCACAAACTTGACCATCCTTTATATTTTGCAAGCAGGTTCTTGACAAGGGAAATTACACAACAAAGAGAGATCCTTTGGGATGGTATACTCAGTTTAGAAATATTGCCATTATCTAATACCTTTGTGTTTACCAGCAGGAATTGTTATATTTGATAAGCAAACTGCTCTTGCATGACCCCATATTACGGTGGTTGTTTTTCTTACAAGAGATTATCAATTTTAATAAGAGTGGTGTAGGTTTACTGTATATTAATTCATTTCTAATTTATTAAATTTTGGCAAGGACCTAGTTTTGTATTCATAGGTTTTCTGTTTTCAAAATCTGATAATTGTATTGACTCTCTTTTGCACTTTTGTATTAATGAACATGATCACTGATGACAGGAGTAAACCATCTTGGTAACTGTAAGAACACCAGCCAAAGGAAATCTAACATGATAATAATCTAAAAGTATTGAGGGAAGTTTCACATGAGCATGAATCATATGGCAATCTAGAAATACTGTCAAATATCTACAACTCAAATTGATGTTTCCTTGCATCATGTGCGGATTGGTGCTTAGCACCTTAAGTAAATTCCAGTGGTCCACTGTTGCATCCCCAAGGGTTTGGGACATGTCCCTTGCATTTCTTATTCTTTGGGACAGGGGGATGTAACGCATTCCCCTGGGTGCCCCCATTGTATTAAAAAAGAAACAAAAAAGATTCATTTTCTTTTTAATTTTTTTGTACTTTACATTGTTAAAGTCTTAGTTATATTTTCACGGTTCTGATGTACAATACTGAAATTCTGGTCTTAGTTTCCTGCTATAATTGGGCTGAATTCTTATCTTCTTTTATGCTTCAATAGTGTCTCAATTTGATTCTATTATAAAGCTGAAATCAGATTTAGGCTGAACTGTATTTTTCTTTTATTTGATAGAATAAATTGGTATGCATCGATTTGAAATAAAATATAAATTTATAAATAGTTTTTGCATTATAAGTGATAAGTGATATTTTGCATTGTGATTACTTATTTGTTTAAATCATTTCATTTGTTATGTTATTACTCGATAAATACAATTCCTTTGAAATATGTTTAGGCCAGTGTGCCCTACACCGTCCACTTGAATTTGGGATTCTCTACATACGTCTTCCCCCTCTCCTCCCCCTCCATTTTTGTGTCCTTGCGTCCCCGAAACTTTATGAATTGTGCAACTCTCACAACATTCTAGAGGATGCAACTTTCAGCAAACATTTCCTGCGAACGAAAAATTCAAATAAATGCAAATCAAGAACCTGAATTTGACTGAGGTGATAAAGTAACTCAACCATGGAAAAATGAGGATTACTAGCCCGTCTAAAAATATTGGGTTTAGCTTTACTGAAATGATCAAGATGTATGTAAAAATCCACTCATCGTGTTCATAAGATACACAAATACCTATTAAAATATCCAAAATGCCTCTCATCATACTCATGCAAAAGATTTATGCAATTTTGTTATATTTGAATTTATGTACCTCTGGATCCAAGGGATGAGCCTGGATTAAATATTTGACATAAAAACAAATAGATTGCTTCTGCACAAGTTTTGAGAATGTTTAGTTGAAAGTTCTCTATGCTCATAAGCCTGGATGTGCCTATGCATGCTTTATCTGGGATACATTTTTTAGGTTGTTGTGAATGATATTCTTAAGCGATTTCATCATCATTGCAGGGTACGGGTGATCTAATAACAGCACTTCTACTAGGTTGGAGCAATGTAAGTATACGGAATGTTGTGATTTTTGGTGGAAAACTGGGTCATATATCATACAGGAAAAGAGATAAGACTATAAAACAAACTTGGAAGCTTGATAGAATTTTACCTGCCCTTCTTATTTTGGTGAGGAGGGTAGTCATTTCTGGCTGGAAAGTTTTATATTTTCCCATACAATTTCTGAAATCCAACTGTACGAAGTTGGCATTTTCAGGCTGCTATAGTTGATTGACCTTGCTTAACCCTTCATTTACTTGCGTTCCATCAGAAATATCCTGAAGAACTTTGGAAAGCATCTGAGTTGGCAGTAGCAAGCTTGCAGGTACTCTATTGTTAAGATCTTGAATTTTTTAATGGCGTTCTTCGTTGCTTGGTTTGTATAAACATATAGAAAGTTCTACATTTATAAGAAGGGATAATTTGTAGCACCATATCTTTCAAAATAATGCTGAATATTTAAATTTAAACTGTGGACTTCAAATAAATTTTCTTTAAAAAATTAAAAAATCATTGTCTTGGTGTATAAAAATTTATCAAAATATTCTTAAAAGTCATTATGTTTTGAAGAAATTGGAAGCTGTTTTCATTTATTTATTGGGAGTAGTTTCAGAAAACTTGAAAACCAAATGCCAACTGGTGAATATTAGTACCAAAATTTCTTTCAATCTAGTTACAATTGTGGGGAGCCAATGAACTTAATACTTGCATCTAGTCTCTTAGAGCAAAAATACAATTCAACCAATTCCTGTTGTACTGTTGTAGAACAAACTAGGGGAATTTCGACAACAACATACGGAACAAATTCCCCCCTCTATTCTGAGGGGAATTTCTCTTTGAAAGTTGCATCAATTTTCATTCAATTAGATTGATTAATCACTAATTTATACCCTTCCGAGTTAATTTTCGTGTGCCACTATGAATGCTTTGACAAAGTAGTTTAATTTAATTTTAGTTTTAGAATTCAGACACCCTTCTGGGCAGCGAGAATTCTTTAAAGAAGCGAGTTATACAGTTTTACTTTGGGATGTACAGATGTTTCAGATTCATGCCAGATAACTGATGAGTGTGCTTCTAAATTGAAAAGGAACCTACCTAGAGAGATCACACTGTTCAAAAAAGGCAAGTAAAGATGCTTGAGTGTCCACCCTAAGAGGAATGTTTGCATTTTACCTCTTCCTCAAGGAGGTAGCAGAGTCACATCTTTCATAGAACTATATCCTCCAGAATCAGCTTTAGTATGAGGATCAAAGGTTAAGATATTTCTCGATCCCATTGCTGGCAATGCCAAAGGAAAAAGAAAAGCACAAAATATGTCTTAATGTAATTAAGTGAAACTGTCAAGTGAGGATACTAAAAAAGTTATATGCATGTATCTAAGAAAATAAGGAAGAAATAGAAGAATAAGTCAATGCAATTTATAACATGAGAAAGAAGAGAAAAAATGAGAGTAGAATTCAAACATTGCATACATATGAAGCTGTACTTTGTGCAAAATGATACGGCCTAAAAAATAATGTGGTGGGAACGATACCAAATTACTGTGGTTCCTTGTGCATGGATTAAAATCTGTAAATGAAACTTGCTTTAATGAGGATACTATGAAGCGGTAAGGCTGAATACTTTACAACACAACTCCTTGCAAATGTGCAACATCACCAATCCCCAGAATCTGCTTAAACATGCGCACGCTTTTCAATCTATTAACAGCTCTTTCAGGTACATTCAACCATTTTATTCAGTTAATAAGAAAGCCATGAAATTGCTTGGCAAAGCTGAAGAATGGGAGTAAAACTCAAACTACACATGAGAAAACTTGAAAAAAGCCGACAAATAAAATATCAAAAGATGTTACATTTTTCACAAGAAATATATGTATCATAAGTCCACTTTAATGGCATAAAAACATAACACATTAAATAACCAAATATTTTTGTAATATAATGGCCCTATCAATATAATATTATAAACGTAATTTCTAATTCAATACATGACATTATGTTTATGTTATGTGTTCAAAAAACAATCACAATTAAAACATGGGGATGACTTAGCAAGCTGAAGAGTAAGAGTTGGCTACATACTCTTCCAAAAAAACTTGCAAAGCTTATCCCTCATAGAGTAGAGTGAATTGCAAGAATAAATTAAAATTAACCTGTTGGGAAGCGTTTTATGAGTATGGCTAATATCCTGTCCCTTGAACCTGCAAGGGGTGTTGTCACTTGATTTGACAAGGGACTACCAGCCTCCATCTCCATTAGGGGATGCCTTGGTTGTGGCTGGTGTGAGCCAAAGAGGCCACGGTTCCCTCAGACCTCATTGGACACCCTTTTTTCTCCTTTTGTCCAATGATCCATTTTGGATTGTCTGCTCTGTTTCTCTATATGTACCTCCTTACTGTGCAGTCCCATAGATTCCATAGATGTAATAAACTCCCTGTCTGGATTGCTCCCAATTCAAATATTCAGAGCTGCTTATGTAAAAGTTTTGGAGTGGGAAAGATTTTGCAACATGACAGCAATATTAATTTATCCAATGCACCTAAACTGCTGCTGTACCAAACTTGTTCGGGCAAGAAAATGCATTTGTATTCTAAATACTTTCCTCCCAAGTATAAATGTAAATAATTTGTAAAATTCCTCGCCCTTAGCAATTTTCGCAAGGATTTTTTTCAAAATACCTTCTAAACGGATATAGTCCATTTGCAGAAAAAAAATAGCAGGTTGTTTTGCAAATCTAAGCCTAAAACAAAGCTTTCAATTAAAAAATTCCACCTTTTGCAAAAAAATCAAGCTTTAATATCTCACATATCTTAAGAAAAAGCTAAACAATTTCAACCCCTTCTTATACACCTAACTTTCATTTAAACAAACTCAGCTTTCCTAGCCAGAACATTATGAAGAACATATTTGTTGAAAATATAAAGAAAGAACTTCTAATGCGCTTTTAGTAAAGCTTTAAATTACAAATCAAAAAATACATGTTGTTGTGCCCACCTCCATTCCCTGTGGTAAATGGAGCAAAGTTCCAAACAATGATATGCATTTGTTAAAACTATTCAATAGTAGTTTAAATCGACAAAAATTGTCCACTGTGTGTAGTAGCACCCATAGAAAGAAAGGAAGAAAGAGATTATATCCATGGCCTTGGGTGACCAAAATAGGACAATGGGACTCGTAAGTACATAGAATTACATTATAATAGTACTAGGGTAAAAAAGAACTCTATGAGCTGAAAATATGACATGCTTAAAGCAGGTGAACTCTAACTACAACATGCATGTGTAAATACAAAGTCACGTGACGGAAAGATCCTTCAAAAGGAGAAAGGAGCCGTTGAAAGACGAAGGTAAAGATCAAGACTGGAAACTAGTGTTGTCGCATGTCTCTATCAATGCTTGGAGCAGCAGAACTGAGAACATAATCATTCACTATCACAACAGGAAAAAATGCAGGATCTGATAATGCCCAAAGAAGTATGTTTATGTTGGACAATCATAAAGGAAGCATGATACTTGCCTAGAAACTCTCCCAAAATCGAAGGTCATCAAATCTCCAATAAAAATATTAATTCCACATCAGGATGTTACACTAGTTTTGGATTACCACATGAGATAAAACTAAAAGAAATGTAGATGCATTGACATTGAGATGAAATAAATATATGAAACCTGGAAAACAATGCAATTATAAGAAAAAATCAACAATGTTGTAGATATTGTTAAGCAAATTGCAAGCCAGTTTTAGCTTCAAAAGCTCAATCCAATTTACAAGAAAAGAGGCAAGTATAATCATTCATAATCTAAAACATGAACACGTCACCAAAAAACACCACCTATTTTCAAGATGAGCATAAAAAAATAGATCTTCCAAAATTCAAGGATGAAAATTGAAGCAACCATGTGAATAAGATGCATCATCACTTCAATTTTTTTTCCATGCAATACAGACAATGAAGCCATAAGGATATCATCCTTACAACTGAAAGGATCAACATATAGTCTTCGTAGGAAGCAGGGAAGCAAGTATGTTTACAATGAACAGAAACCTTTCGAGATTTCTTTAAAATATGAAAGATCCAAATAGGATTTTTAAACTGGTTAACCAGTGTGTGTTATTGTGAAGTAGTAAAGGAAAATTCTGCTTTATGATAAAAAACTAGCAACTTGAGAATGGCACTTTTCTGAACAATTATTAAAAGAATATTACATTTGGGGGTTAAAATCAGAAATAAAAATTGAATTCAACATGCATACAATTAATTGTGTCCAAGATGCTATTGAAAATGTTTGACAAGCATAATATAACATTGCTTGCCAACAAACATTCTTTACTAGATAACAATCAGAATGAATAAACAAAAATTCAAGGTCTATAAACCATCACACATACAATTAATATGAGAATTTATGCCTAAGTGAAACAAGATATATTAAACCTACCATTGATAGTGGTACAAACTACAAAGTATAGCAATGGCACAGATGAACATCACTTCCCAAAAGTACCTTTGTGGCTATAAATGGGTACTTGAACCAAAAATTCTGAACATCAAAACAAATATCCAGCTATTCTGATAACCAGTTCTTATATATATTGGAAGTACACAATTTCCTTGACACGTTAGCCACTCAATAGTTAGAATTATTTGCTTACAAAAATGAACTTTTGGAATGAATCTGTTGGAAATAAGCCACACCCAAACTAACGATGGGCTGGTCATAGAGGGGCCAGTAGCTCAATTGGTAGAGCACTCCAACAGCAAATGGAAGGTCCTAGGTTCGAGTCCTAGTTGATCCATATGAGTTGTAGCTCAACATGTGGTATCAGAGCCAGGCTAGGATCCCCAAGCACGTACAATGTGGCTTAAGGGGGCATGTTGGAAATAAGCCACCTGTTGGCCCCTAAATTTTGACTAAGTGTTGTCCCATTTTGGCGCAGGATCGACACAGCATGGAAGGACCTGCGCGAGAGGACCCAATCAAAGGAGAACAAGTCACGAGGAACCCGAGGACATAGGACTCGGAATGGAAATGGAAGACTAGGGGAGCGCATGGGAAGTGGGATGCGGTTGGAAGAACGGTTCAAACGAGACACTCTGACCTTATTGATAGGAGGTCTTGCACCAGCCTGCAAGGAAAGGAACACATGGTTGCCGAGATATAGCATAGAGCGAGAATCTAGGGGGCGTAGAGGCTCGGACCTTGAGGAAGAATTTTTTGTCAAGCGCCACGACTCAGTCTGTTGAGAGTTTGTTGACCACCTATACATGCCATTAATGATTGTAAACACTTGGTCAGGGCAAAACAAGTATAAATACCCTTGGTGTAAAGCATTGCGAGGGATAGATAGATGTAGGAATTCTGCGGTGTTATGGTGGAAAATCTTAAGTTTAATATATGATAGCATGTTGTATCAACTTGTGTTACTATCAGTGATGGTGTGAATTATTGTTTAAACTCTTTATGTGAAATAAACCTGATATTTTTTTTTCTAAGCACTTAATGCTAAGTAAGAAGATGACGATAATCTGCATGATAATGCTAATCGAATCTAGAACTCATAGGATTGAAGTAGTAAGTTTATGCTTTTACATAATCTTTGCTTAATTGATGAATATGAACAAGTTATCTAAGCTGTGCTACAAAACCTACGGGAACTAGTATGTTGTTGCGCGCTTTGGATGAGCATGCAAGACCCAAGTCTTGCATGAAAGGGTCAGTGCACTAGCACACTGGGTTAGACTTCAATGCCAAAGTTAGACTTAACCAAAACAACCCAACACACCCCTGGACCAACGATGGGCTCGCCAGAGAGGGCCCAGTAGCTTAGTTGGTAGAGCACTCCAATAGCAAATGGAAGGTCCTATGTTCGAGTCCTAGCTAGTCCATATGAGTTGTGGCTCAACATGTGCTGGCACTTCTAATTGACTGTTATTTCCACCTAGAAAGTTTACAAGTTTGATACCTGTATCAGATGTCTGTATGGAAGATGAACTAATTTCACTTTTCTCATCAAATACTACATACTTGCTAATAAGTATCTTCATAGTCTCTAGATCAAGGAGCCGATATGCTTTCGACTCTTCATTGTATCCCACAAAAATGCATTCTTTGGTTTTGTTATCCAATTTCTTCCTTTTCTTCTTTGGGACATGCATGTATGCCTTGCAACCAAAAACTCAAAGATGAGAGACTTTCGGCTTCTTCCTAGTCCATGCTTCATGCGGTGTAATTCCGTCAAGAGATTTGGTGGGTGACCAGTTCAATAGATATACAGTTGTAAGACACATTTCTGCCCAATATGAACAAGGCAGTTGTGCATCCTCAACCATGCTTCGAAACATCTCTATAATGACACGGTTACACCTTTTTGCAACACCATTCTGTTGTGGTGTGTTAGGAGCAGTGTATTGATGACGCATTCCATGCTCTGCAAGGTGTGCAATTAACTTTTTACTGCTGTATTCCCCCCCACGATTCGAGCAAGGGGCCTTGATTTTATGACCAGTTTCATTTTAAATAGAGGCCTTGAATCTCCTCAATGGATGACAATCACATGCTCAAGAAAATGCTATGAAGGTTAATTGAACAATGCAAGGCTATATCCTTCAAGTGTCCTTGTAAGCATTTCCACTAAGAAGAACCTATATTTTTACTTGATTTGGTAAATTATCCTAAACTTCGGCTTAGGTGCCACGTTTGAGGGGCATCTTTTCTATTAGGGCTTGCACCCGGCATCATTTGTTGGTGTGGATGTGATATTTTATCCAATATCAACACTTTATCATGGCTCTTGAGGAATAAACCTTGGGCTGCACTTTGGAAGCCCTAATGCTTTTACCCCTTGAGCTCCTCCCACTTGATGAAAGAAAGATAGATTTATATTAATGTCCACACATGGCTAAAGTAGGGTATATGGAAAAGTACCATGGTAAAAAGAAGCCTAGGATCTGAAAAGTAACTAAACACCCAATTAATGTAAACAAAACTAGAGAGGAGAAACCCAAAGTGTGTAAAACCTTAAACCATATAATCCAAATATGGCACTGATTTCTGATTTAAAAACTTATCTTAGTTCATGTGGAAAATTCCAAAAACTAGTGTGTTGTCCACCAAATTCCTGATCGAATTCAAATCAATGGTATTAAAGTATGTTTCTTACCACCTAGTAGTGGTAACTCCAAAGGTAAAGAGATAATTAGTAATGTTAGTTCGCATACTCGTACTCGGAGAGTACTCACCCAACTTCCAAAAAGTTTACTCGGCAATTATTCGACAACCACTCACCATTATTCGACAAATTAAAAAAATACTTAAATTTAAAAAAAAAACATAAATTTTATAGAAATTATAGTTGCAAAATTTATAAAATGAGTCTGTAAAATGTTGGGGAAGCGTTTTATAGTAGATTTGAATACAAGTAAAGTATAAAATCACATAATCATGATTCATGGGAGTAAAACTGTGATACTGTCAAATTTCAATAACAAACCGATACAATGATACTTATACAAGAATCTACAAGTACAAATTACAAGAATCTATAATTTTTTCTCCCCTGCTCTCTAGAAAACTAAGGGAGACTAAGAAAGTCTAGTCCTCCCACTCGGTTGCCCCTCCTTGCTCTACCTAGAATGTTGCGTCTATAGCTCCACCCTGGAACCAAATGGTAGTGACTCCTCTACCTCATGTTCAACAACATCTACAAGGATGTCATCCAATCCAATATCCCCTGCTTCTATTAATACACAAGGAAGTCTTTTAGTTGTTTTTTGAATGCAAGGTGTCTATCATACCTACATCCCTTCATGCATCCTTCATACCTCCTATGATGTCTCCCTGAAATCTTAAAACCTGAAACCCTGAATTCTGACTAAGTCTGAAATATGATAGGATACTCCAAAACCTAGAATTTGTATTATAGCTCCTAGAGGTCCGAAACCACTCTCAAACATCCTGAAAGTATATATATAAAATATAACTTAAATTATAAGAATATACTTAAATGTTTATTTTATATATATATATTGTGGAGGCATGCGTGTTTAAAAATGACAAAAAACTATGTTTTTCCCACATTTTTCATGCATTCTACTCGGGTCTGGGCGAGTACTCCAAACCCAAGTAATCAAAACCCTGCCATTTCGAGTGGCAATTAATCATTTTAGGTGAAGTTTGGCGATTACTCGCCCACTCGGCGAGTATGCAAACTATGCAGCTACCCTTATGGGGCGTGCTGCAGGCAAGGAGAACTATTAGCCTATAAGGCACTTGATTACAACATGAAGCAGACCACGATACCTAGAACGAGAGTGAAAGAGACTTTTGTCCTCTAGTAGCAGTACACAAAGATGAATGTTGTCTCACTGATCTGTCTCCTTGCTTGTGTGAATCAGCAGTGTTTGAAGGGCGTCTAATGTTTCCATCATCTGTGATGGGCTGAAATAAGGATGTAATAAGTCTAGTAGCCATATAGGTCTTGTAAAATGTTCTACGCTTGTAAGACAGCCTTTTGAAGAAAATGGACCTTGAATAAAGTGAACATCTCAAGTCTTTGTATTCTGTATGGACAAGGATATCTCCCCTGGCTCTCATAGTAGACAGGGCATCTGAAAATAATATAGAAGAGGCATTCACATTATTCTTTGAGCAGAATAGATGGATGTTGTAGACAGCGTTCCATCAGCTTGTGCTGCTAATTTATCACTTTCAATTGGAAAGGTCGTAGCTACCAAATCATAAGTTCTGCCTTTTTTTGTCATTTGGTATTTTATTTATAAATAAAAGATAAGGCATAAAGTATTATATTATGGGATATCAATTTTCAATGACAGTGAGAATAAGCACCAATTATTACAAGAAAGCAGATATTTATACAATCATTGTTCTTGGTCTTTAAGCCAAAGATATTTTTTTAAGAAATTACGACAATGATGCTTTGGGGACGACTTAAGATACTCCCCAAATTTGAGGAGACGACACACGGGACATTGGCCTAAAAAAATATTAATTATATATTGGATTTTTTTTTCCTATAACAAGAAAAACCATAACTAAAACAAATCACTACAAAATCAATCTATAACAATGTAAAATCCATGATACATTACATTTCACCATATGAACTAGCCAAAAATATCAGTAAACAGTTGATTTTTCAGTGCACTGTATCATACAATTCCGGCCCCATTGTAATCCTCAGCTAAAATTAAAACCATGACAAGAGTATCAGACCAGGAAATTATCAGCAGTTTATAAGCCCTAAACTTCACGTATAATACGTCATTTAAGCCTTGAGATTGAAGTGGCATATTCCAGACATAGTTTGTTTTCCTTGATTAATTCTTATGGACCTTGTTAAGCATATTCTGTTATGTATCTAACTGAAATCTAGTATCTGATCAACGTCCCTTACTGCTGCATGTAGATGTCGTCATTTTCAAAAAAAAATCCATATTGCATTACTTAACATAAATGTTCTATGTGCCTGCCCAATGAATTTGCAAATTAAGCTGAGTTCTTGTTTGTTAGTTTTTTGGCTGGGATAAGGGTGGACACCCAGATGTGTTCCCCATTAGGTTGATCTGAGATGCTAGAGAAAATTTTCCTGGATGTCCCATGCACGCTTCCCTTGCATCCCCTGAAATGTAGGAAACGTAGGTGGTGCATCCCAGACCTCTGGGGATGGATCCCCTGTGAAAAAATAATTTATGAGAGGGGGAAGGGGATGACTATCGAGTCAGTATCTTTTATAGCATATAAATATGCAGAAATATAATTTCATCTTATCTGTAGTATCACAAATAATGCCACTTCAACTCCACACCAAAATGGATTAAGGCCCTCTGTGGCTACATGTAAATCTGTCCTTGTAGGAATTTATCTGGACCAAGCACCAAATTTCATGGAGGACATGTGGTTGCTTAAGAAATGAACACCATGGATGGAATGGGCAAGGAATCCTGATAGCCCAGCAGGACAAGTAAAATTGTTTTTGTAGGAATGTATAATCTTAGCTATCAGGAATCCTGATAGGCCTTATGGGAGGTGTGGCTGCCCAATGATGAACACCACAGAAGCAGTTGGCAGAGATTCCTGATAGCTAAGATGATGTAATTGTGCATTCTCACTATCCTTTTGACTTCAATAACAAATAAAACCTACAATTCTACTGTTGGGGAAAGGGTTGAGGTTTTCTATAGAAAAATGTGATACTCTAATTGCATCAGTGCAAGATCTTATAAATTATCAATTTCAACCTTTAAGAAAGCGTACCTGATAGAAAATGTTTCATTTCATTGGACCTGGAATCATTAAGTAAGAAAGATTAATAGCCTCCAAGGATTGTTTATAGTTGAAATTGTGATTTTTATCTATGTTTACAATTATTGAATTTTTAAGTTTGTTTTAGTTATCCCATCCTAGGAATGTGTTATGACTGAGAAAGCAGTGTGTTTCTGCATTAAATTAAGAGTTACCAAGATCTATGTTGTTTTTGCAGGCAGTTCTACGTCGAACAATTTGTGATTACAATGCTGCAAATACTAAACCTTCTACTAAGCACTTAGAAATAAGGTTGATCCAAAGTCAGGATGACATCAAATTGCCACAAGTGACATACTTTGCTGAAAAATATTAACATGCGTATATCGCACCCTAGATGCTGCATGCTTAGCAGCAAGCTGCATTTTTTGCTGTTGGCTCTAGTAGGCTATTTTATTTGGCCAGCTCCTACTGAAGCCACTATGAAAATCTAATAAGAGAATAGTTCCACTACCAGATTCCTGGATCTGTCTTTAAGGATGTTTTTGTCCCAGGTTCATAATCGCCATATTGACATTTTTGGCAATCATTGAATGCTCGCATTATGATTGTGAAATAATGTGCTGATGTACAAACAGCTATATCTTCACATTTTTTCCTAGCATCCAAAGTATAAATTCTTAATTGCTCCACGAGCTAATATTATGTCATGATCTTAATGGTTTAAGGGATGTTTTTGTTAGGTTAAGGTTAATGAGCATTGGATTCCGATAATGTATCATTATCATACACAAACAAATTCAATGTTATGAACATCCAAATTTACAATGACATTTTGTTTTTGCTAAATAAATTAAAAAAAATTGATCAAGGGTAATCAAGGTACAACTAAGAAGACGAGCAATTACAGAGATTATGCATACCTCCAGACAAGGCAAGAGCATTTAAAGTTACAATTACAGTGATTTCATTAATGGGATACAATTCCAGTTCAATTGGATATTTAATATGGGAAGCATGTTCATCAGTAAGTCTTGGGAAGCATGAATTGATCATGTGGTTAAGGACAAAATGGGACACAGAGGAAGACCACAAACCAAAATCTCAGCATGAAAACAAAAAGTTAAAACTAACATTTAGTTCAGGGCTTATTTGGTTACTTTACAGAGTAGTATTTTAATTATTGATTGGTGCAAGTCACTGGGATGACTATCTATTTTATTGATTGCAACATTTTTAAAGGAAAAGTTGTTGGTTGAAAGCCAATTTTAGGTGATATTTATCAGTGCCCAAGAGATAAAAAGCATTCTCTAGAAGCCTCTATGATGATGGGATGAATATTTACTTTATTGATTGCAACATTTTTAAAGGAAAATTTGTTGATTGAAAGCTGATTCTAGATGTTATGAATGCATAAGCCTTAAGCTGATGGGATGAATATTTACTTCATTGATTTCAATATTATTTAAATCAAAATTTATTAATTGAAAGCCAATTTTGGATGTGGCATTTATCAATGCCCAATAAATGCATTCCGTAGAAGCCTCTGAGATGTTATAAAGTATGTAGTAGACCTGATATGATCATATAGTTTGATTGATGTGATTGTGATCTATAACCATTGTTTTTCTAGTTATATGTTCTTCCAACAAATTTAACTACATAAAATTCCGCTTTTGTGTATCTCTATCTCTTACATTTTCTACTTGTTACCCCATGGGCTCAAAGTGCTTTGGAGGACTATATTTAATGATCATATTCAATTACCCACCAAGCACGAGAGCTTCAAATATGAAAACATTTTGTGTTTTATAGATGTGGTAACAAGGATTAATGATGGTATAAATGTCGCAATCAAAGTGAATTTTACAAAATGATCTTTGAAAGGGTGCATTCATTGTTGGACAAACGTGGGCCATTTTAATACATAACAAGAGTCAGAAAAAACTAATGCCACTTTTTTTTTCCTTTGAAATTTTGGTTCTAACATCAACGCAACATGATTGTACCTTGTCACACTTCAACCCCTTGATTTGCTATTGCATTTCATTTGTTTCCACTTTCATCACTAGCTAAGTTTTAGGCAAACCTTTGCTAGTGATTTACCTAGCAGTGTCATGGAGCGTGGGCACTTGAAAGTTTTTACATGGTTTTGTTGAGCAAAATGTGGAGCTATTTGGAGTGGAATGGCCTCATAGAATATAAGTTATTATTATGTAGGCTTTTTATTTTATTTTTAAAATTAATATTTAAGAAAATTGTCATTGCATATCAATGAACATTTAGCAATAAATATCCCTGCCTTCTTGAGAAACACCTTTCATGTAAAATAACTATAAACAACTATTTTAAATTCCAACCACTATCGACATTGCCATTAAATCTGATGAGATTCAACAATTAAGCTTAATTTTTATAGACGATATATCCAAATCAATCTTCACTTGTTGACATGCTCAATCTTGATAGTGACCATCTTATTAATTATTCCATATGTTTGTCCTAGGGCTAAAAAAACTACTTGCAATTAATATTTTTTGAAAAATAAGTGTGTTTGCTTTTGGTGAACTCAAATTGAATAGACAATTTTAATGATAATAAGCAAATTTTTTTGTGGACTTCTTGCCCTTGTTGGTAGGGGCATATAATCTAGATAATCAATTTGTGGTGACTTTAATATGGTGTGATATCCATTGAGTTATATTCATAACCAATACGAGTTTTCAATTGATATAGAAAATCACTAACTTTTGAAATCACGAGTGTATGTCAAAGATATTAACTTTGTGGCAAGACTTTGGCCTGCATTGTATAAGCAAACAAAAGAAATTTATCCTAAACAAGCCAAATTGTCTACACTTTAACTAAGTACATAGAATTTATGGATTACATCAACTAATGAAAAAGTATGAAGTGAAGCTTATCATCAAAAAAACAAATTATGGCTCCCTTGCAATTTAAGATAAATAAAAAAATAGCTTCTTGATTTGCCCCTGATTTTGAATAGTCCCAACCACACTTTCCCCCAACATCAAGGTAGGGGATCCGCTTTACCATGTAACAAATCATGTTTGTGGGGGAATCAAAAGTAGGTGTAGTTAGAAACAATGTACCCCTTCATCATTGAATCACATCACTTTCTCTAACTTTTTAAGTTTTTTGTTGATGGTTGATAATTATATTAATCACCTAATACATTCTCTCTTCCCATTTGAATAACTGCATAATTTTAGACACCAATTGCAAGACAAAATTCGACATCCGTAAGTAGTATTAGTAATGTTCCACTGACTATTTTCAACAAGAACATAGTGCTAGATTGATTATAAGTTGCCGTGTTTACCTGATAAGTATTTATCATTGTTTATGCCATGATTTCTTATTTCCATCCACTAATTATCTAACAATTTTGGGTAAGTTCTTATTGATGATTTCTTATTTCCATCCACTAATTATCTAATAATTTTGGGTAAGTTCTTATTGATGATTTCTTATTTCCATCCATTAATTATCTAACAATTTTGGGTAAGTTCTTATTGATGATTTCTACTTTCCATTTCCTCGTGGATGCTAACCAAATGAGTAAGCTAATGGTATACCCCATTTCAAATAGAAGTTGATTAGGATGATGGATGAAAAGGTCTTGGTGTTGTCTCTTATCATCATATCTTGTACACTAAAGTGTATAAATATTATCATCTAAGGACTATTTTACCACTTGCTAGGTGGCATTTTTAAGTTGGTATTGCCTTACTATTTTATAAAATTGACATAAAATGGCAAAGTCCAACAAAATCAATTCCTTGCTTCTAAAAGGGGGCATCAACAACAACTAGATGGAGATATAAAGCAAACAACTTGGTTTTACCTATGAATTTTGGGCATTAGGAGCTTTTAGATGGGTACCTCCCTTTAAGATGAGCTCCTCTCCTGAAAACAATCATTTTGTCAAGATCAAGGTTTCTTTGTTAGTGCTTGAAATTCAAGATCTTAATGTGTTAGCAAGCTTTGGATTTTCTCTATCAAATCCTCTCACAATAGACATCAAAAAATTTTACAAAAATGCTTTGAAAGACCTTCAAAATGCAAAATACAAAAATGTATTAAAAATATCCAAAAAAATAGAAACATCAATATTGTATTTAAATGAGTTCCACTTCATGTCATATCATCAAAAATTTCTTCAAAAATGCTTTGAAAGACCTTCAAAATGCAAAATAAAAAAATGTATTAAAAATATCCAAAAAAATAGAAACATCAATATTTGACGTCAAAGGTGTGGAAAGATGAAAGAGAAGAATTAAGGATTTAGTTCCCACAACCTCAATGGGCAAAGTTTTAATAGTTGACTTATCAAAATCATCATACCTTGGAGACCTCGGTAAGGAATGGGACAAATTTTGAAAAATGAGTCAGATGTGGTTGGCTCGATAAATTTGGCTAGTTAAGCCAAACCCTAACCAAAGGTTTGAGGATGGGAAGCTCAATGAATGAGCAAACTAAAATTTTAGTACTTTAACCTTTGAAGTTTCATACACCGTGATTTTATCACATTCAATGTTCTTTGACGATATTTTAAATTTAATTGAGAGTTTGGACCTTGAGGAATGAAGATGTGAAGGGTTGTGATCAAGCTTTGAAATCTTGGATGCTAAAGATTAAAACTAAGGATTGAAACTTTTGTATAAAAGGATTCAATAAATTAAACCTTGAGTATCAACAATTGAAAGCTGAATTCGAAAACATAATGAAAGAAAAGGGCCTAAAATTGGGGTCCAAAGGTGGGAATCCTAAAATGTGAAACTCAAAAATAAAAGAAGGAAAATCATAAAAGGGTCATAGGAGCATAAGCGCTTCGGGGAAGCTTCAAAGCTTGAAACTTGAAGTGTAAAAGGAAAAACATCCAAATAAGTTGAGAATGTTAATATTCATAAATTAGAAATAGTTGAAAAGTATTCCCAAAAAATTGTGAAGATTTGGAAAAAGGCAAATCATAAAATACAATTAAAGGGGGAAATGGATATAAGCATGGAAACTAAAAATTTGAAAAAATTAAATAAAAAAACATGATCCAAAAACTATTCCTACCAAAGTGGGCCTAAAATTGAATTTGGAAAATAGATGGAACATGTGGTAAGAATAGTTGTATGCCAATTATGTACCAGAAGTTACAAACAAGTTTGTCCAAATTTCATTATGAAAATGAGATCTTGATGACTAATTATACTTCTTGGATTCCATGTAGTTTTTGTACCATGTCCATGAAGACACAAAATATTGCAGAGAAAGGATGGAACAAAAAGCACAAAAATTAGTATATCTAGTTTGTCAACTACAACCATGATTGTGCTCATACCTTCACTATTAGGTAGTCCCATGATAAATTCCTCCCATATTTAGCTTGGTATGGAGAGTGGACGTACGCCCATCGCTTGCAAATTTTAACATCACCTTTGAGTCCCTCCTAGAAAATGTCATGTTTGAACCGCTAGTAGATTTTGAGAAAATATGAATGTCCTTTAACACGTGAACCATGTAAGTACAATAATTCCACAATTTTTGCTAGGATGTCTTGTCATGGTACAACCTATCCTTATACCATAATGATTCATCCCTCATAAGAACTTTTCAAAGTACCATCTTTTTTTAGCTGGGAAATTTGAAATGGGATATTTTGAATCAATTATCTCATCAAGAAGGTTTCTTGTCATTCCAATTTTGTGGCATAAATCTAGTATGGTTAGAGGACCTAAATTGTAGAAAAAGAGGTTGAGTTTCCTCTTTTCTAAAAAGTGCATATACCACCACATTTGCCGTCCCTTTCTTATACATTATCTCAAAATCATGCCCTAATTCTTTTTTTTTCATTCCTAAAGAAAATTACTACTCCAAAAAGTATTTGAAGCTATCAAGGTTTGTTTTAACTTAATTGTTTTCATGTGAGGTATTGACACCACTACTTAAATGCATGAAGTATGGCCAATAATTCTTTGTTGTATGTGGATTTTGGCACATGCCTTCCTTTATGTTATTTACTTTCAAATGTAACCAATCAACCATTTTGAATTAAACATCTTTGATTACATTAGTAGAAGTATCAAATTCCTCTATGAAAGTTTTGTTGAAGTCAAGTATAGCAAGAAGATGAGTAGTACACTTGGTTTCCTTTAGGGCCTCAAATCCATAAGTTGCCTCGAAAATCCACACAAAGTCATCTTTTTTTAGAAGCGTTGTAGGGGAGATGCAACCCAACAATAATTCTTCACAAACTTGCGATAGTATCATGTGTGGTGTATCAGTAAACCAAAAGGTAGTACTAAATATCCACCTGGCCTTCATGTGTACAAAAAACAATTTTAAGTATATATTCTTCCTTGATTTGTATTTAATGGTACCCACAACTATAATTCGACCTTTGTAAAGAATATATCTCTATGCAATTTACTCAATAGATCATCAATAAATGGTATAGGAAACTTATTTTTAATAGTGAGCTTGTATAACTCTTGATAATCCTGACACATGCCAAACCCTGTCCTTTTTTCACACCATAACCACATGAGACGAGTAAGCATTTTGACTTGATCAAATATTCTCAACATCAAGCATCTCATTAACCATGTGCTCAATCTCACTTTTTTTTACATAAAGGTAGCAATAGGGTCAAATATTTTTTGGTTGGCTTCCCAAAAGAAACTGAATGGCATGCCCATGCTCCCTAACTAAAGGGAAAACGTTGTTAATAACTTGAAAACCATATGTAATGTATGTCAATAATTCCTTGTAAATATTGAAGAGATGTTTGATGAGGTTGTACTTCCATTGAGAATAATTGTGTGGCTCCTTAGATTCATTTTTTGACATATTTGTTATATGAGAGCTATATCACCTAAAATGGTGATCATCAGTGTCCCTTAAGCTCTTATTTTTTCCTCATTGAAATTGCATGAAAAGCTCCTCAAAAGTGATTTCCATATAACCTAATATTTTCACCATTGAATCCCTACAACCACATAAACTACACCCATATGAATAGAAAACATCTCTCTCATCAATGAATAATTTTTATCATGAGCTTAACTTTATGCCATAGTCCATCACACTTGATGATGCCCCTATTTAGCTAAGCATTTGAGACATTTCATCAACTTTTGGTTGATAAAATTATGAGTACTCTCATTATCGATCAACACGACTACCTTTTGCTTTTTTACATATCATGTTATGTTGAGTATGTTAGGTGGTAAATATCCCTACCAAGGCATTTCAAGTGATGTGTTGTCCCCGTTATGATGTGGTGTTATCCGGAAAAATATCGACTTCACTATCTTATCATTAACCATATTTAACGTAGAAAAAAATCTTCTCTCCACATCTATGACCCTTGCTCTACTTGTTGTCACACTTGTAGCAAAGAAATTTCACCCCTTTCTCCTAGCACAGTTGAAATTGATTAGGTTCATTTTTATTTTTTTATTTTGGGATACATATGAGTGCTCTCTTGGGATACATAGGAATTATCTCTATATATATAAACATAAGCATAAGACATCTACCATTTCATATTTCACAACTCCACTTCTAGTAAGGCGATGCACATAGATTTCTCCACATTTTGTGAGGTCATGAAGACAAACATCATGTTCGATTTTGTTTGTTTTACCTGCAATGAACAAGTCCAATAGATGTTTTCCTTCATGTCATAAACAAAGTTTCAAACTCCTCAATGAATTTAAATATGAACCCTATTTTCTTGAGATAAGCTAGTTGACCAAAGAATGATTCATCCTCTTGTCATAATGCATGGTGAATATGTTCCAATTGAGAATTTTCTCCCTTGCACTTAAGTGTCCAGTGGTGTTGTTTGTGTTGATTAATTTCCATGTGAAAGGAAGTTACTGATAGACTAACACAAGAAATACTTCAAATCCAAAAAAATAAAGTAATAAAATTTACCACAATCATGAAATGAAATAAAGATTAGTAGAATTGGAAGGTCATAGCCCAAAATAAGATAGCACAACTTAGAGGAGGCAATCTCCCAAATGCTTAATCCATTGATGAGTTCATGCCACTAACGATGCCCAAATGGATATCTAACCCCCATTTATAGCCCATTTATGTTGGGACAACCCCATGATCCCTAATGAGGCTAACTACAAGAAACTAGAAACTTTGACATAACTAAGAAAAAGGGTTAGACATGCACCATGTGCCCAATCCATTCCTAAGCTTATGATGTATATAATTAGAAGCATAACATCACATCAAACATATATATGTTTAGAATATAACTTTATAGTCCCAAGATCACTTTGAATGGTTGGTTGTGCCTTTTGATCTCATCAATGCCCCAACTATTTTTTGATGCCTATTAAACAATATACTACAACCCTTATCTGATTATTTTGTCATCTATAAGAAGAGCATATCTTATGCAGATGGGAATGAGGGAGCCAAGTGAATGGTTGCCTTAGTACCCAACAAATGTTACACGTGCTCTACCTCAAGCACACACAAACACTAGACTCAGAGATGGAAACCAAAATGTCACCTCCATTAGTGTTCAACAATGTTACAAAGATTCACATTCATTGTTCCCCCTATTGACCAAGAAGAAAACTCTTTAGCCCAATGATAGGGTTACATGTGCATATAACTATGTAGTAGGCTCTCGACTATTTGAGCTAAACTCAGTCTCTCTCAGCTTCCTCTACTCTAGAGTTGGGACCCTCCACTTGCTTGAACCATCCTCTACTTACCTCCAAACTCTCATTTCCAAAACTCTTTCGAATCTTCATGGCCTAACACTAACGTCGTACCAACCTCTTCAAGCTCCCTCTACCTTGGAAAATAGTTCACACATCATGTTTTCTTACTATGGATAATTACTTCTCTTTTGCTTTCAACGTAGGCAAACTACCAGTTTGCACTACCCCCTGTAGACACTTAAATTTGGCCACCAATGACCTCCAACTAAGTTTTGACCAATTTCCACCTAAAGTGCACAATTTGGCCTAAAAACACTAAAATGCATTAAATGAGTTGAAATTGATATATTCAAGTGCCGATTTTGGCTAGAGTATTATTAAATAGGGCGGTGCAATTTATGGGCCAGCTAACTTTGATTAGATCATTTTGAGTCAAATTGCCAATTTTGTACCTAAGTACCCTAGATTGCTCTTTTCTGTCAAATCTCTTGCACGAGATACGTGCCTTTGTTATTTGGTGTTGGCAACATCCTAAATGGGATAACGGATCCAATGCATCTGACATTGACTTCCAATTCTAATCCAATCAAATTTTAGACCAATAGCAAGGCATTCTAATCAATTTGAGTAATTTGTGCACAAAGTGTTTAATCATGCTTAAGAGTTAATTAAACCAAATTAGGGCCTAATTAAGAATTCCATGGAAACTTGTTGAATACTTATTTTTAGAAATGAATATTGAATATCTGCATCATCAGGTGACATTTTTTGGAAAGGCATCCCTAAGCCATAAATGCATAAAATATCAAAGTTAACCCCTCCCATGCCTCATCAATGCCTCCCATACCTTTTAAATTCCCCTTTATCCCAAATATTGATGAGCCTATTTACGTATTTTTAATTAAATAATTAGATTAATCCTTAGCCACACATCTCAATCTTGAGATGGACGTTTCAGGTTGATTCTAGCTATTTTCCAAAATCTATAAATAGAGAGGCCATGAACATCATTTCTAAGCTTAACTTGTGCAAAGTTACCATGCCAAATTGATTCCAAAATGCTCTCACATGCCAAAGTTATGATGCCAAAATATTGAAGCCAAAGCCAAGTAAGGTGCCAAGGAGAGATGGAGGTAGTCAAGCTTACATTTATGTAGACTTCATGAGCACAAACCGAGCAAGCCACTACAACAAAGCATTTGGAGCATCCAAGGAAGGTGAAGGATTCTTGTTTTTCCTTACTTTTTAGTCGTGTTTTTTATTTATTTTTGTTATTAAGGTCACCCTAGTAACTAGGCATGAAGGTGTTAGTTTAGTGTGCTTTTGATTTGATTTATCTACTAACATAATATTAATCTCTCATTCATCGTTAAATTCCTAGTTCACACCCCCTACATTAACAATCATTTCAAAATCGCCACCAATATAAGTGCCAATTTTCTCATGCTCTCATGAAAAGTCATTCTAACTAATGGGAAATTATTGAAACCATCCTTCCTTCACTTCCTGGCGATATGTGACTTGATAAGGTTCTTCAACTTGACATTTATCTTTCTCCACATGTACCACGTTGTCATAAGAGACGACAACTTGTACAACACAAAACAAAAATGCACAAGTGCACACAATTTCCTTGAACGCATATTTTTGGATTATTTAAGATTGTTTATGGACCCAGATGCTTTTGCATCAATATCATGCCCAAAAAAAAAAACTCCAAACCGCTATGCTAATTTAGTTTGGAATATTCAAGATCTAAACCACATCGTCAACAAATTTTGTTACACATAATTCACAGAAATTCAAAATCAAACAATCCTACTCGTTCTTGCCAAAACAAGTTACTTTTAATTCCCTAGAACTATTGGACTTCCTCTAAAACAATTCTGATTATTATGGAAAATATAATCTAAATATTAACATTCCATAACATGCACTTAATACACACCAACATGTTGTAATGAAGAGGGAGAGATGGTACACATAACAAAACAATTTTCACATTAGCACTTGAACAATGAATGATATAAGATACAACAAAACCTATATATACTATATAGGGCAATGGCTATCCAGCCATCAAAAATACATGGGTATCCGACGTTACCATCCGCCCGCCTGCACATGAATGAATGCCAATGAAATGACCGCATAAAATAATGCACAAAGAGGACAGGCGGAAGTCCTAGGATGTACGAGTGTCAGAGCATGTTATAGTGTCAGAGCGAGAGAAAGTCCCATGATATCAGAGGGCGTCGGAGTCCAGGGTTCATACACATAAGCAAGCTAAAAGTCCGACGGCCATGCCAACTTCAAATAACAGTGAATATGGGCAGTTTTAGTGAGTTTTATGAGGAAGAGAGGCTACACAACACGGCCTGCCTGTTGGTAAAAATTTATAAGAGGTGAGATGACATCGAAAGGAATTTGAAGAACTTTTAATGGTCTTGACACTTGGTTCCATAGACTGTTTGGTCTCGTGGACGTTATTAAAACTCATTCATTCATTCATTCAAATTCCTTTGCCCTCCTTACAAAATAATCATCGAATTTTTAACTGCAGTAATGTCTCGATAATGCCGTGTACGATGTGGCTTACCAGCGAAATAAAGTAATTTTATTAAAATAAAAATAGAAACAAGGAGGAGATTTTACGAAGGAATAATTATTTTTTAATATATATAATTAAGAGTTGTTTTAAAAGCCTAAGTTAATGTTATATCATGAGAATTGATTTTATTAAAACAAGTTTTTATGTTTGATGTGTAGTTCGAACCAACAATGTAATGTTGTTATTGTGGAGACAATACATTACGATCCCAAAATCTATCTTGTTGTTTCCATTCATCCATGTTACCAATATATTGACAGCTGAAAACAAACAATTACATCTCTTCCAACATTCACCAACTCTTATGACCAGAGATATAATTATGAAGGTAGATAGAAGCATAAATGTTGCATCTGCCTTGATGGAATATGATGCGTATGATGTTATGGACTAGTATGTTTGTATCCTTATTATTGACCTGCACTACTATAATATATAAAAACACACACAAGAATTAAGACATTATCTATGTTACTAGAAGTGAGAAAGGCAATAATGTTGCGTTGCATATAAGAAATGTGTGTGTATATAAATCATATTTATTTACATAAAAATAGTGCAACAAATAAAATTATGTACTATTATTACCATAAAAAATCACTCTAAGCGCTTGTTGCCTGCTTACATTGGTATTGTTTAGCTCGTTAAAAAAATAAAAAATAATCATAAATTTAGTTTATATACATCAAAAAATAAAATATATAAATTTAGATATATAATTAGGTACTTTTATATATATAAATATTAAAATAAAATCATGCTTGCTTACATTTGTCATATTTAACTCATTACAAAAAAATAAAATAAAAATCATAAATTTAGTTAAAATGCATAAAAAACAAAGTATATAAATTTAGTTATAATTTAGTATTTATATATAAAATAATGAAAATAAAAACATATTTCTGAAGGCTTTCGAGTTTTTGTCCATTGAAATGGATGCATGGAAAAAATCAATTTTTCTGTAATTGAGGGATTATTGAACAAGGGGCATGAAGTGCCAAGTCCCTACGAGGTAGTATCAATTTTGCTAATACAGAGCCCTCTGCTTGAAGAACACTAGAACCCTGAAAATTGTCATTGCTAATTTTGCAAATCCATTGAACATATTGGTGATGAGGCCAAAAAAGAGTGCTCCAAGATACATATTTGCATCACCAAGACTTTTATGATGCATTTCAGTGCTCAAGAATATAGTTGCTCTAATGACAGCTATAATTATAATAGGTCATTAAACAACTCACCTGCATAGTTCTGAAGATGTAAATGAAAGAATTGTGCTTGCCCAAAAGCCATTCTTTGTCAGAGCAGGTTTTGAAGATCTCCATTTTGGGTACAGAATTTTTACTAAAGACTAAAGCGACTTTGTGACTTATGTTCTTGTCATGAGGGACTGATAACTTGTTTTCCAACTGCAGACCTAAATGAAACTGCTTGAATCTAAAAATAAATTCCTTGATAGGTACATACCAATAAAACAAAATTGTGATTGATTGGCTCGTGGTGGGTACTTGTTAAAATTATATCATCAACCATTTGACAGAATAATTACTGCAAGATTTATGTTAAATCTAAAATTACAGGAATAGAGATCAATATTAACCAAATTTTAAGTGAACATGAGCAGAGCACTAAGAAATCTCTAAACAATAAATACTTCATTATTTATTTAAAAAATTAGAAGAGTAAAACTATTAAATACAGGGGTATAAATTACACATTGCATTTATGTCTTTCTAAACTTGATAAAGTCTCTTAGCTAGGGTCTCCGTATAGCCTGGATAATCCATGATACCATAATATCTACACAATTTTCTCTAACAAATTGTTTCTGTCTGCCTAAGCCATTCCGTATATGAAAGCAATGCTAACTTAAATCCACCCCATCATTTAAAGATTGGAATGAGTTAAATTATAGAGAGAAGCCATATGAGATCGTTAAATAAGTATCAGAGCAATTGTACCTAAAAATAATATTGTAATCTAAATGCATTGGTGAGGGAAAACTTTATGATAAGGATAACAAAGAGGTTTGCGTAGAGATCTGCAAAGAAGACAAAGACACTCAGCGTATGACCTTCAGAAAAGATCAATGACAAGTGTTCTTTGCATGCACATAGAAATTGTTATAGTCCTCAAATTAACTATGCAGCCACAGATTTGAGGAAGAAGATTGGCCCAGACATGGAGTCGTTAAGGGGCGATTATAGATGTCGGTTGAGTCTCACTTAGAATAATAATATGTGCATAAAAACATCAAATCTTAAAATGTAACAAGAATAATTTATCCAAGAAAAAAATAATAAGAAATGAAAAACAACTTATAGATGGTACGTTTTTAACTATTAAATGTGTTTATTAATTTTATAAACAATTACTCAATTCCCATCTCTAACCACATTTCTATACTTAATAAATTTACTATTGTTTATATTAATTACATAATATAATTTTACACTTTAAAACTTTATCTATGTTGATGTGTTAAATGTGCATATCATTGTAGCTTCAGAGGATCAACAAAATAGTAGAGAACATATATTACCTTTTTCTATTGATCTTAACTAAACAACAACAAATAGATACAATGCAAAGTGGAGATGGTATAGAACTAATAAAACACACTTCAATCAATTTTTTTGTCTTTAATTTGTAAATTAATTTTGTCTAAGTTGATGTGTTAAATGTGCACGTTATTGTGGCTTTAGATGATCAACAAAACACCCAAAAACATATGTTACCATTTTCTATTGATCTTAACCAAGCAGCAACAACAATGGATGTAATGCAAAGTAAAGATGGTAACAATATGGTAATTTGAAATTTCTAAATTATAGTAGACAAGTTTTTATTTGGTGGCCTAATTTATTTACTATTGAGCTAATTATTCAAATTTTTGGTTTGACTTGTTATTGTGCAGTCAACTTTTCATCCATCAAGTGGCATGAGGAGGCTAGATTTTGATGATCCACCACAAGTTTAGGACTCCCCAGAGACACAAGATCAATTGAACTATTAGGATTTAATGTGTAGTGATTCAAAATGCACATTGTATATAGATCCTGAGATGGCATATAAATCTTGAGATGGTATATACAATATTTTGTAAAAAAATATTTTGAGTTGGTATAAATGCCAATTTTGTATATGTGTAGAGAATTTTTTTACACTTTTATATATAAAAATCAATATGCAATATAATTGCTCCTTATGTGCATATTTTTCAGCGTTAAACATTTAAATTTGAATGTATATTCACTTTAGAATGGTTGAATTATAACTAATAACATGTTACAGATTTATTTCTTGCAATATTACTTTCAATAATGACTAAAAATTAATAAACAATATAATTTTTCCTCGTGTTTTTCCAACTTTAAACATTTAAATTTGAATGTATATTCACTTTATAATGGTTGAATTATAAATAATAACAAGTTATAGATTTATTTCTTGCAATCTTACTTCCCATGATGGTAATCATAGTTAAATATATGATTGTCTTATAATAACATGTGACCATTTCTCTATCAAAATACCATAATTAGTAATAATTAATTAAAAAACAAGCATGATGACAATCATATGAAGTATATATTTATCATTTCATTTAAATTCATGCTAAATTATAGCATATTTGTTCAATATTTAGTTATGCTAAATTATTCTATCATGTTATGGGAATGTTAGGGCATTGAAATTTATTATTATTTATTGGTGCTTTTAGCATTTTGTTTATCTTTTGAGCTTCCTAATATACCTACTCAGGTTCATCACGATCCATCATATCATGGTGTGCTTTGACTGGTAGAAATAGGGGCATATCTTGGCTTTTTGTGATTGTTTTTTCTTGGTTGTCCTATGTTGTACCCACCAACATCCATCACGATCTTGTGTTATGCTAGGGAATCCTCATGTGTTTCTGGTTTTCTAACATCAGCCCCAACAAATCCCTTTTGGAATTTGTGAGATGTTGGACTAACCTTTATTGTTTGTTGTGTCAATCTTATGCATGCGATATGAAGTCACCTTGGTTCCTCATACCTTGGTGCATGGTATCCCATGCTATATAAAATTAAGTGCTCACTACATGGAAACATAATGTGTAATATCAAATTGTTCAATCCCCCCATCCTACCATATACCATTCCCATTCCCTCATATTCCGTCTCCATTCCTATTATCTCATTCCTAATCATTGGGTTTTGAATATGCAAGTGTGTCCCCCCATGGCCTTCCCCGTCAAGTTGGTTCAGTTTTGGCCAGTGCACTAGGGTTAGAACTATCATCTATCCATCTTTTCACCATTGCATAATCATTTCACTTTCATTAAGTTGTTTAGGATTTGTTATTCTTCAACTAAATAATTTGGTCTACATATGCTTTCTCTATTTTAGGTAGTAACTACCTTGAAAACTCTTCATATTATGATTTGGTTCAAAGTACATAATCATCTCATGGTAATATGCTCCTTTAAGAAAGGCTTGGTTAAGACTTTTAACTTGGACTCGTACCCAATCCTTAGAATAAGATGTGTTCAATCCACAGAGAGGTAGCCACTTAATTTTATTTTGAACCTTCTAGATAAGCATAGAATAAATTTTGGTAGAATATCAAATACCACTAAATATTGTGGGACTATTATATTTGAACAAGAATATAAAGTAAGGAGAAGATATTTTGTGATACCCATTGTTTGTAACATTTTCCCATCTAACTATATGATTCCTTTTTCTATGTGCGAGTTCTAATACATCAACAATTTTATTAGGCATGAAAATAATAATAGAAATCGATTATATCATAGTTTTATAAACATTTTTTTTCAATAACGAGTGTTAAATAAAAAGGCGTTGGCTTTATTTTACTAATCTTATTATTCCTATTATCAAATATGGTTGGTACATTAGTTTCTATCTTTTATTGATTTGTATTATTTGTAATTTGAGTGGTCCTCTTAGTCACATTATCAAACAGAATCTTGAGGAGTTTAGTTTGTTATTAGTTCAACTTTCCATCACAACAATGATTATTTTGAAGTCTATTTCAAAGAAAATAAATTTTAGGTGACATGACTTTGCTTGCACTAGAGTTTAACCTTAAAAATAATGAGAGATATTTTAAGATTCAAAATCTAAAATGATTTGCATATAAAGGGTAAATTATAATTTGGGGAAAACTATCAAGTACAAACACTTTATGATCTACTTTGATAGTGATAGTTATAAATAAACATTTTCTTCTCAAAACTATTACTTAATAAGATTTTTTTTAAAATTGTCTCATATTTTTTGGTTATTAATATTTCTCTTTAATTGGCTAAAAAATTTGGGGTGTTATGGACGGATTTTTGGGTAGGTTGATGGTAAACTATTATTTTGGCATTTTTTTCGAAGTGGATTTTGCTCCACTTATACTATTATTTTGACATTTTTTTGTTTCTCCAAATGCCTCACAACTTACCTCGCAAAGTGTAATTCAATATGAAAAAAAATATCCTCTCCTTTCCAAAAATGTGTCACAACTTACCTTCTTTATTATCATTTTAATCACAATGAATATTTAATTTTGCTCACATATAGTTCCCTTAAGGATTGAATACGTTTCATTTACATGTATAAATTGGTTACAATACTTTATCAAATAATCTGTGATATTTAATTAATAAACTAATTATTAATCACTTCACTATGATATATCTAAATTCTATGTATTTTATGATGCTAAAGCTTCTGTTAGTTATAGTCTATATATTTAACCTTTTAATAAACATTATATTCAAATAGACTTGTTTTTATATTTATAAATATATATTTATAATTTTAGGCTTTACTAATTTTCAATTATTTTATTTTATGTACATTATATAGTTCATCATATGAAATTTTATTTTTTATTTTCAAGGATTAGAATCTTGGAAAACCCTTTTGATTAATAAAAACTATTTTTATTTCATTGAGAGTTATTTTATTTAATTAAAAATTATACTATTTTATTTTAAAATTATTTGATTTGTTCAAACATTATTTACTAAAGATATATTTTTATTTATTTAAATAATTATTTTATTTTACTTTAAAATTATTTTAATTTTACTATTTAAAAAAACACCATTCATTATTTTAATAATACATGTGTTATTTCTTAAAAGATTAATCTAATAACTATAAATATTTTTTAAGTTATATTAATTGTAGTTTGTTTTTTTAATGTAAAAGGCTTTCTCAATAGATATTATTTTAAAAACAGCTTTCAACAGATGTTTTATCTCCATGTCCGAACAGGGCATATATAATGTATATGTACTGCAGTTGTGTTTCTTTTTGGGAGTGTGAGCCGCTTCACGCTGATTCCTGCGTTTAACAATTATATCGTGAAAGCAACTTTCTTCAAATCCATCCCCAGTTTCATTGTACGTTGGTCAGCGTATATTTGACTTTACGTTATTGCACGATGGACTTTCTTCAAGACCCACATTTCATATGGCGCTACATAGCCATTGCCATCGGATGCCATGTCGTTTTGATGGTTGGATAGCCATTGCCTATAGACTATGGTTCCCAAGGTATCACAAACATGTACATGATTCAATCCAACCATAATACAAACCAAGGACCACTACCCAAAGGGGAAAATACTCAAAACCTCAAGCATTCTAAGAACACCCACTCCCAATTATCTAGGGGTCCAACAAGCATATTACAATGTGCAAATATGCTGCAATAATTTCCCTACAACGCATTGCAATATCTTTGATTTTAACAATATTTTTTCCCATCTTGTCCTCAACTTTTCTCATGTGGCTTAACCATTCAATTCTAACCAAAAAAGCATTAACACCTACATTCAAATGTACTCAAGCACAACATAAAGCCCCTAATGAGCGAAAGCAAAGACCCAGATCCATGCTAATCCTTGTGTTGCTTGATTTGCATCAACCTATGATTGTCAAGTTCAATCCATTTGACTGCATTTGGGAGGCCTTAAAAAAAGGCATCCTGACACCTGTCATCATGGAAGCATTAAAGTTATAGTTTGATGATATTTTAGAGTGTGATAAAAAATATCGATTCATTTTTCAAGATGTGCACTATCCGATGCACTACACCCATCCACTTAAATCATAGAGCTTTGCAATTTGTTCAAAAGTGAGATGCACAATGCATGCCAAGGTGCATGACGTGCAAAAAAAATCACCGTGTCATTAAACATAAGCAAATTAATTCACCGTGTCATGAAACATAAGCAAATTAATGCCAATCTAATTGCAAGACATCAGAAATGCCATTTGCCCCCATGTTATTTGCAACCATACACAATCCATATTTCTTGGAAATCTACAACTCTCCAAGCAGAGAAAATTAGATCCTTGTGTTTAGAATGGCATTTTTTATCACCTGGCGCTCATACAGGGAAACCCTGGAAGATTTGTAGAGCACACTCCCCCTTAAAATTTTGATTATTCTAGACTTTTAGCAATCAAATTTAATAAAAACCTAAAAGCAAAAAAAATTATACAGAACACTATTCTTTCACGCTTACTAAAAATAGATCCTACTGTCAACGAAACAATTAATTTCGACAATTAACTCTAGCTGCCAATATATTGAATCTTATAAACTTTGGAAGAAAGCTAACTTAATTTTTCATATTGGCTGCCATATGGAAAATGTGATAAAGCAAGTTCAATTAACTACTGCCCATAGGACCAAGAATCATTGCACAATCATTTTGCATTATTGCCACTTCAAATTACTCACAAAAAATTGTTTTTTGATCATAGAGACAAGCTAGATTCATAGCTCCTTTGTTGATTAGTATGTATTATTGCATTTTTCTACATAATGCAAGAGGAGCCAAGAAGTGCCCAAGCGCCCTCAAAGGACTATGATCCATGCTTGTATGATATACAACTCCAGTAATAACAGCTCCCCACACAATTGATGACATTTTATTACGAACTTAAAAGGTCAGCATAAAAATGCCTTCCCAAGGCACAAACAAGTATCAGAGTGATTTTCAAATGATCGCAATAATATTATCATAATTTTGCCCGAGTGGAAGACAAGTCACAGTAATCCAGCTAAGTCTCCAATTTATTCTGTGAATTTAATGTCTTTTATGGTTTTGGACAACATTTGCCCTCAAGTGTAACCAAACTCGTACTGCAAAATAATCAATCAGCATTCTACCAACTGATTTACCACCCCTGACTGTGTCTGTCATATAATTTGAACTTACAAAGTATTCGACATGCAGCTACTGTGTAGAATATCATACCCCACTTTACTAATAATGTTTCTCATCAAGGAAAAATCGGAATGGACAAATAGTTATTCTGTCATCCATGTTTGTATATTGTAATACAGGCTGCACCCAATCACCGACCTTGACGTATAGACTAAAAGGCTAAAAGCTTAAAATTAGTGAAAAGATAGAAATTTAGCATCTCTGAATTCAGCTACAGACATGAAAAATGCTGGAACTAGGTTGACCCAAGATGTGAACTGAACAATGCTCTATAATAAACCAATATTTACATCTTCAAATACCCTGCCCTTATAAATACAAACTTTAAATAGTCGTTGTTTCTGAAAAGTATCAATCTCCAGATTACCTTCAATTGGAGATAAATAATCCAGTCGATGATATTCTGCATTCCTTTAATCTCAGGAAGATATTACTGTAATTTGTCGGCTATCCTACCCAGTGCATCAGCAAGCTTCCCCAAAACTCCTACCAAACTTTCTGCATGTTCATTTCTCTGATTCCTGTCCAGTTGACAATTTAGATTATGGGCCTCAAGATGAGAGGTCAGCACTTGACCATTTCTCTCCAAAATAGAGACCAATTGTTGTTTCAAATCCCTGTCCTCATCCACATCAGATGAAACATGCATCCTCTTTTGACCAGCACCAGAAGAAGTTGACACTTTTTCCCCATTTGATGTTGGCAATTTGTCAGATTTTATACCTGCATGTTAACAGTTCAAACACGTCATGCCAAACTAATTCAATCTTAAATTACTTTCAAAGTAAATCTGTAGGACCATCTTTCGTGCACTGCAATCTTACCAGAAAAGCATTCGCATAAAACAGAAAAAGGCCAAAACAAATGCTTTAATTATTAGCATCAGTAAAAAAAATTGAAGATGTCGATGCCCATAATAATGGCATTTAACACATCACAGTAAACTGCTATCAAAAGATCAAAAAGGCTAATTTTTTTTATTGATGAACATAGATGCAAGCTTAGGTTTTCAACTGAGAGTGCTCCAAGGTCTCTTTTCCTTCAGGGAAGGCAGTAAATATCTTCCTGGCCTAGGAAAATAAAATAAAATAAATTTGAAGGTTTTATAAATATGTATAGACAAATGAATACTTGGTTTCGGATGCTCTCAGTGGGGAGAGAAAAGTTAAGAACACTTCATCAAAAAAAATGTCTCCAACTCCAATTCAGGCCAACACCAAGAGCTGTATGTGCGTCTGCATTTGGCCAGAGACTCAGTTTTCACACTTCTCAAGAGAAGAGACTCGAGAAACATATTGTCACATGCCATTCGAGGAAACAAAGCTCTTTCTATATCCTTCACATGAGACAACCTATTAATTTCAGACCTACAAAATCCTCTTAAAAAAGCCCAGATACATTGAATCAAGACATATCAACCAACGTCAGGAGGTTGGTGGACCCACTGCCTAATCAAGTGGGTTGACCGGCCCATTAACCCTACATATGGTATGCCCAGTTACATTAAAAAAACAACAAAGTATTAACCCCAATAGATTCTTTTCTTGAGACCCTGGTCAAGTAATTTCCCTTCACATTTTTGCAAAATTGCCTAGCTTAATCATCAACAATGCATGCATATCGTGGGACTTTGAATTTATCCAACCAGTCTGGGGATCCAAGACAATTAACCACCCAATAAACTAATCTAAATAATGAAAATAAGAAACACTAATAAAAACAATAAAAGAAATACGATGATGAATTTTACCATCAGGTCTATCCAACCTTTGTAGAAAAATTTTAGAAATCATTTAAGTGAAGTGACTTGGTTCTGGTGCTTTGTATGGTATAAGTGTTTGTAGGATGAGAGGTTTCATTTCAAAAATTGCATTCAAAGCACTCAGAAAGCTTGAGAAGCAATTAAGTGCCATCTTCGTTGACATGGGGAGTAGTAGTTTCACATAGGGTTTTATTCTACAGCCATTCCCTGTAGCAGTTTCCAGTGTTTACTCACCACCACCCATGACTCTCAGCTCTCTGTACTCTTCCCATAGCATTAAACCATTACAGATATTTTTTGTTCAAAACAAAGATTGGATTGCTTGCACCGAGACAAAATCTTGTTTTTGTTTGACTAATATCCATTAGCTTCTAGCAGACAATCTCCTCCACAAAGCAGAAATTTCAACCCTTATATGTTAAAGCTATTGGAGGTCAAGTTGTCCTCTTTTGGACGTGAGGTTCCATTCCCTTGTTTGCATTCAAAGCACTCAGAAAACTTGAGAAGCAATTGAGTCCCATCTTCATTGGCATGGGGAGCAGTTTCACTTGGGGCTTCCATTCTACAGTCGTGTGTTTCCTGTGGCAGTTTTCATTGTTACTCACCACCACCCAAAACTCTCAGTTATCTGTACTTTTCACATAGCATTAAACCATTTTTTTTTGTCCAAAACAAACATTAGATTGCTTGCACTGAGATAAAATCTTGTTTTCATTTGACTAATACTCATAAGCTTCTAGCACACAATCTCCTCCATAAAGTAAAAATTTCAACCCTTTGTTGTTCGAGAAATTGAAGGTTGAGTTGTTCTGTGTCTCCTATCATGACTTAGATCAATAAGCATTGGAGGTTTCATGCCTCACTAAAACTTTGAGAATGTTGGTCTAAAGCGTGTTTGGGAAGCCCTTCTCATGCTGGAAAAGTAGTTTTGCCTGATTTTTAGTTTACCAGGTTTTTCCTTCAAGGTTGAAATGGCAACCTTATTTCAAATGTCCAGCTTTTAAAAACCTGTTGTCTTTTAAGCACACTCTTCGGGTTATTTTCCTAAAGCTAAAGACATCTGGAATTCATTTTCCTCCATGTTCCAACCATATCACCGAGTCCCTTTCCTCAAAAGTTATCCTCTTTAAGGATTCAACCAGCCGACCTACATATATATAGCATAGACTTGGCAGATTGTTAGAAAGGAATTCTTGTTCTTGCTATGGAAAAGTAGAAATGTTGTCACTTGAAGCTTGTTCACGCTGATATTATTTTCTGTGGTAGGATAGAGGATTTGATGCCAATTAGTTCATGCAAATCCAGAACCAAGCGGATAAGTTTGCCATTAAACTGGACCACCTTCACAATCTCACAATCCAATCAGGCAATGGCCCCCTATACAATGAGCAGAGCTCTACCAGATGCCACTTTTGGGCACTGTAGGCCCTCAAGGGACACGAGAAAGTGGCGTGCAACCATTAGAAGCTCCCACAACTGCTTTGGGAGTTCATATTGTTTGCCTGGCAACTCGACACTAGGATTTGATTTACCTATGAATTGGGTATTATTGCCACAAAAAGACATAGTTACCTAAGAGGGTACAGGTGAACAAGATTTCCAAGACATCAAAAAAATTCCCAAATTGCGGGGACAGCTATTAAAATGATATATAAATATTTTAACTTTATTCACTGCAATCTAGGGGTTTAAACTTTATTTAATATTTTTAAGGGTACTTTCGGGAATAGCGTTCAATGTTTTTGAAAAATATAACATATTTGTTCGGGAGGGGCAGAGAGCATTCTGCTTTAAAGTAAAACGCATCAGACAAAAAAAAATTGGGGACATCACATCCAAGTCCCCAAAACGTTTCGGACACCCAGGGCATCACCAAAATCTAGGGGGGACGCATTTTTAAATATCACTGCTGAAAAAGATAAGATTTTTGAATGAGGGCAGCAAAAGAAGAAAGATAATAATGCTGGATGAAAAGCTTCATCCCCAAAAATCCACCAAGTTAGGACATACATGATAACAATTACAACCATATCCCAATGTTGGTAAGGTCGCTGACATTGCATAACTGTTTAATGCATTGGTGTTAATTTGTGAATGTCATTTCACCATTTTTGAGTTTTTTTTACAACTCTCAATGGTTTTCTTGTAATTGGGCAGTGTCTCCTAAAACTTTGTTTGTAAAGCAGAGTCGCAGACTACCATGCCATCCGGTTTTGTTTTGTTTTTTTTGGCTAGGTAATGAGGGTTGACGGGTCCCTCATCCATTTTATTAAAACCAAAGATACAAGCAAACAACAACCAAACCCTCCACAAAGGTGTTCAACCAGACCAAATAACGGAGAAAATCCAACCCAACTTTTCTCCCAGCCCAACAGGCATTCCAAACCAAAGTCTGTAACAATGGAGCCAAAACACCAAAATACACCAAAACCAAAAGACAACAAAATCGGGGAAACAACACCCAAGGACCACCAACCTAACCCCAACCGAAAAAAGTCCATTCACATCAAAGGCCCTTCCAATGGGATGCCATAAGACCAACAAGGACCTTACGACCCTCCCTCTCCACCTCTACTATGTGAACAAAGAATCATGGGGGATGTTTCCAGGATGATTCATAATTTCTTTTTCTTCCTCACAGCCATCCATTCCACTCCCTTACACGAGCTCTCTTCCTGGATGCATTGAGACTTCAAGGGACCATCAACAATATCTTCCTTTTTAGTTGGCATCTTAGAGTCCAAATCGACCCCACTTGTTGTAGAACCCTTTACCTCAGAACATGTCAGAGAAAGAACCATAGTCACATCTCGAGCCATACACTTCTTATCAGCCACCAATGTAGATTTTGTAACTACTTTTGCTAGAGTGGAGGATTACTAGTCGCAAAAATTGTAAGATGCTTGGGAAGTGCATCCTTCCACCAAGAAGATTCCACTTTCTACTTAGTGCTATGACAAGCTGCTACCAAATGACTATATTCAAAACCCCTGCGACAATTGAATGGTATCCCCTCATAATCGAGGTTTTGAATTCAACAACGATCCTCGACTCTTGTTAAGATCCTGTGTCCTACCCTTCTCTTTGTATTATTAGTGTATTAGTCGCTATGGACACATAAGTTGTCCCTTGAGTATATTTGTATTATCCCACATACATGGGAAGTAGTAGTTGCTAGAATAAATTTAGTATTTAGGTGTTGAGGCCCAATGAAGACATCCACGAATATTATTGTATCAAGTTTGCTCAAAGAAGGTTGCCCCGTCAAAGTGGCCTGCAATGTAAAAGTTATTTTGGGTAACTTTCCAAAGTTCATTTTCATTGTTCATTTATATTCTGTAGTCCATAAGTCTATGCAAAAAGATCCTCACATCTAGTATCATAGCACTTTTTTGGCCTGCGAGTAGATTTTAGAGATTTTTTTGCAAGTGGATTTCTAGGAGCTGCACCATTTATGAAAATATTTTTCCTTGCCTCTGCTTTTTACATATTCATTGTAGGTTCGGATAAGGGTAAATACCCCTCTGCATAATTGTAAGAAGTACTTGGACATAAGCCCTAAAACTCTTTGTGAGTACCACAGGAACCTCGAAGTAGTTGGCCCATTGAGAAGACTTACTAGCAAAAAGGGCAATGACCCTATCCCAATTGACTAGTTTCCACCCGTGAGGTAAATCAAGAACTGTCACTGAGAGGTAAATCCATGGCCAAAACTTTTTTGGTGAGCGGTACTCATTAAGGCAATATTGGTGGCCAAAAAGACTCCTTAAAACCCTTAGCAAAACAGACTTAGGGCCCATATCCAACATAACAATTTCAGAAGACCAACAAAGTCATCACAGTTGAAAACAGTTAGTCATCGCGCACTTGCAGACAAGCTTTTGGCACGAGCAACCAAGCAACAATCAACTTTTTTTTTTTTTTTTTAAATTGTTTTTTTGCCATCTCTCTCTCTTTATCCCTTAACTCTCCAAATTCCATTCTGCACATTTTTTTCCTTGAGGGTCCATATCTAAATTCCACTTCTATTAGCCAAAAATCTCATTTTTTTATTTTTTCGGGTTTTGCCATAACTTCTTTAGTTTTTTCCCTCTTGTTTTGAAACTTCCCCATAGTGTTCCTTTCTCTTTTTTTCTCCTTTGTCACTCTTGGACAAATTTTCTAGTTTTTTCATTACAATTCCAAAGTTGTCCTTGTCTTCGTCAATCATAACCAGGAGGTGCCAAAAAACCAGTAAAGGTACATGTACCGCTTCCAATTGAACCCAAATTTAAAAAATTCTTTATTGACCGTGTCTAAAACGGTGTTTTTCTATCCCTTGCAAAAAAAACAAAAAACATTGGTTATGTTAGCCACCCGTGCAGGGACAATGATCATGGAGGAAGAAATCGCAACATTGGAATCCCAGATCACTGAGTTAATCGATATGATATGTGAACTGAATCAGCTAAATAGCCTTTTGCTCAACAAATTGCAGGAGTCTTCATCAGAGAATAGTTTCATCTCTTCTCGCCACACATCACGTGGACCCAAGCTGGACTTTCCAAAGTTCAATGGTACAGATCCTATAGGATGGATATATTGAGCCGAGCAATTCTTCAACCTTTAAAATACTTATTCTATCAACAAAGTCCCAACTGCTTCCTTCCACTTGGAATAAGAAGCACTCCAACGCTACCATTGATAACTCAAGTCGAATGATGAACCTGATTGAAAAACTTTTGCATCCTTACTTTTGGGCAAGTTTGATCCCTTGACATTAGAGGACTTTACAATAGCTCTCACCAAACTCTACCAGATAGGTGTCATTTGTGATTATCAGACTGAATTTGAAAATCTAACTAATCATACTGAAGGGTTATCAGATGAGTTCCTCAAGAGTTGTTTTATTAATGGCCTCAAAGAGCCAATCCACTCAAAGGTGAAAATGTTTTAGCCCAACAACATGATGGACGCCTTTAGTCTAGCTAAGTTAGCAGAAGATAAACTCTCAACGCAACGTCGACCTCCCACTTTTCCACCCGTAAAGAACACAACGAACCAACGACCAACCACAACAACACCAATCAAGCGCCTTTACTGAGGCAGAGATGTAGGCCCGTAACGAGAAAGGATTGTGTTATAATTGTGATGACAAATGGGTTAAGGGTCACAAGTGCGTCACTCAAAAGCTCGACTTGCTAGATGTGGAATCACCACCAAAGCACGACAATGAGCCTGATATCCAAGAATTCCAAGATGCTCAAGCAAAACAAAACCCCTCAGAGGACTCAATGGCTTAGGAGACTCAACTCGAGATCTCTCTACATGCACTAGCAGGTGTTACCACCCATCAAACCATTATGGTCAAGTGGTTCTTTAGAAAGATCCCTCTCACAATCGTCATTGACTCTAGCAGCACTCATAATTTCATCAATCTCAACATTGCTAAGTAGGCAAACTGCTTTGTACACCCTTGTCTAGCTTTAAAATCATGATTGCTAATGGGGGAACATTGTCATGTAAAGGGAAGTGTCGGAATGTGTGTATCACAATAGGCAATTACACTCTTCGCTCAAATATGTTTGCCCTACCCTTAGGAGGATGTGATGTTGTCTGAGGGGCGCAATGGCTCTACACATTGGGACCTATTCCATGAGACTTCTCTAAACTTCGGATGCAGTTCACAAATAATGGCCAGAAGCACATCTTAAAAGGGTTATTGTCGAGATCAGCTCACATCAACAATTCCCATCGCATGGAAAAACTTTTGGAAAAAGGCTCACATGGGGTCATTGCCCAACTGCACTCCGTCCAACTCCAACACCTCGCTGCTACTAACTGCCGTGCTAATTTACAAGCCGTCCTCGACAAGCATGCAACCCTTTTTCTAGAGCCAATGAGTTTGCCCCCATCACGCCCTTAAGTTCACATTTCACTCCTTCCAGGAAGCATCCCAGCCAACATCCAACCATACCACTATCCCCATCTGCAAAACACTGAGATTGAGCAACTAGTACGAGCACTCTTCAAGTCCAGAGTTATTCGTCCCAACACCAGCCCATACTCCTCTCTAGTGCTTCTTGTCCACAAAAAGGATGGGTCGTGGCACCTCTGCATTGACTTTCGTGCCCTTAACCACCTCACTATCAAAGATAAATTCTCAATTCCGATCATCAATGAGCTTCTTGATGAGCTCCATGGGGCAAAAAAAATCTCCAAATTGGATTTTCGTTCAGGGTATCATCAGATCCACATGCATGCCGATGACATTCCAAAGACAACCTTTCGCACTCATGATGGTCACTATGAATTCTTGGTCATGTTGTTTGGACTTACAAATGCCCCTTCAAACATTTCAGGCACTAATGAATAAAATATTTTGGTTTTCCTCCGTCAATTTGTTTTGGTTTTCTTTGATGATATTTTGATCTACAACCGCACATGGGCCAAGCATCTCCAACATATTGACAGGGCATTACAACTTCTAGCAGACAATCAATTATGTGCCAAGCAATCCAAGTGTTCCTTCGATCAAGAGAAAGTTGAATATCTAGGGCACATTGTTTCAGTCGATGGGGTCCATGTGGATCCAGCAAAAATCCGTGCCATGCAACATTGGCCTTGACCAACAACCCTCAAGAGCCTTCATGGCTTTCTAGGCCTTACATGATAATATCACAAGTTCTCAAAGCTTATAAAAATATCATGACTCCCTTGACTTCTTTATTGAAGAAGGATGCATTCACATTGGATGCAGCAGTTGACCAGGTATTCTTGGCATTGAAACATGTTGTATAGCACACCACTTTTGGCCATGTCGAACTTCACCAAAACTTTCACCATCAAAAGTGATGCCTATAGCAACGGCCTAGGTGTTGTTCTTCTCCAAGAGGGTCATCCAATTGCTTTCACTAGCAAAACCCTTTCTAGGCGAAATTTGGCTCTATCTACATACAAAAAAGAAATGATGGCAATTCTACATGCAGTACAAAAATGGCGGCCATACTTAATTGGGAATCATTTTTTGCATCAAAACCGATCACCAAAGTTAGAAATATTTCCTAGAACAATGGGTCTCATCGCCGACACAACAAAAATGGTTCCGCAAACTCATGGGCTATGATTATGAGATCGCCTACAAGAAGGGTAAAGACAATGTCGTGGCAGATGCTCTCTCACCAACATTTGAGGACCAGACTTCCCTTTTCGAACTGGTTAAAATTTGTACACCAAGGTATGCAAATGATCCCTCCTTAAACCATCTCATTCAACAATCGGCCACTAACCCCTCTGCAGTACCACATTATTCATGGGATGGTGCTTCTTTGCAATACAAGGGTCGTCTAGTGCTTCCCCATAGCACAGACCTTCATCAAGCCGTATTCTATGAAATCCATGCTTCTCCATCAACAAGACACTCAGGTTTTCTCAAAACACATGAGGGCAAGTCAACTTCTTTTGAAAGGGGATGAAAGGGGAAATTAAGCAGATGGTGGCCAAATGTGATACCTGTCAACACAACAAAAGTGAAACAACAATGATTCCTGGTTTCCTCAAGGCCTTACCCATTCCTACTAAGATATGAACAGATATTTCTATGGATTTCATTGAGGGGCTCCCTAAATCTGATCGTCGTAGACTGCCTCTCCAAATATAGTCATTTTTGTGCCCTCAATCATCCCTATATAGCCTCCACAATCGCACAAGTTTTCTTGGATCAGATCTTCCATCTTCATGGCAATCCCTTCTTCAATCGTCTCCGATCATGATGCAAATTTCACTAGTCATTTTTGGGTGGAGCTATTCTGAGGCATAGGCACACAACTGAAGATGAGCTCTAGGTATCAACCCCAAACAAATGGCCAAACAAAATTGTCAACAAATGCTTGGAAACATTCTTTCGTTGCTTTGCTTCGAAACAACAATGGCTTCCCCTCACAAAATGATGGCACAATACCTACTACCACACTTATACTAAAATGACTCCATATGAAGCGATTTATGGTCAAGCGCCCCTAGCACTTTTCTCGTATGCCCCTAGCAATTCACCGATTCAAGCGATCAACACTACTCTCTGACATCAACATTCTACAAGGCAATCTCCATCTGGGACAAAACCGAATGAAGCAACAGGGTAATCAGCACTGCTCCAAGCGCACCTTTCAACCCAGCTTCTTCGTATGCAACCATACAAACAATCATCCCTAAAACTAAACGGGCATCATAAGCTTGCTCTGAAGTTTTATGGGCCATATAAGGGTCTTCGACAAATTGGGTAATGTCGCTTGCAAGTTGGAGCTTCCACCTTCCTCCCAAGTTCACCCAGTGTTTCATGTCTCCTATTTGAAGAAAGTTCTTGGAACCACCATCAGAGTGCAAACAGTTTTACTAGAACTTGATAATGAGGGCTCCATCCTTCTCGAACCGAAAGCAATCTCGAAAAAGTGCACCAGCCAACTTCACTTCCACTCAATCATGGAAGTCTTAATCAAGTGGCACGGCATGCAACCAAAAGATGCAACATGGGAACCACTATTCAAATTCAGCAACAATTCCCACATCTAAAGCTTTGAGGACAAAGCATTTTTTAAGGGAGAGGGGATGTTAAAAACCCGTGTCCTACCCTTCTCTTTGCATTATTAGTGTATTAATCGCTATGGACGCATATGCTTTGTAAGTCGTCCATTGAGCATATATTTGAATTATCCCACATACATTAAAAGTAGTAGTTGTTAGATTAGATTTAGTATTTAATGAAGTGTTGAGGCCCAATGAAAGCATCCACGAATATTATTGTATCAAGCTTGCTTAAAGGAGGTTGCCCCCTCGAAAGGGCATGCGATCTAAAGATCATTTTGGGTTATTTTCCAATGTTCATTTCATTATTCATTTATTTTTTGTAGTTCGTAAATCTATGCAAAAGAATCCTCACAACTTTCAACTCCATGGATGTTGGTAGTTCCTGAGAAACATCCATGCAAACAAGGATGCATGCAAAGGTGGTGTGGGATAACTTTGAAGTGGACACATCCACTTTCAACAACTCGCCCAAAGCACCCCCAATGGTTGAAAACTAGGTATCCGCCCAAAATTAAAGAGGAAGGTGAGGCAATCAAACCTAAATGGATCTAGTGGTGTGATTTTCGAAAACATGGTTGAACAAAGCATGCCAGGGATTCATAAAGAGAAGGTGATGATCCCAGCTCCAAGTGTTGCTTGAAAAACCTTGATGGAATCCTCCAAGCTATCAAAAACCACAGTGAAAATGCCCCTGGCATAGGGGAATATCTCCAATAGATCCTCCATTAAAGGCCGCCAAGAGCTCAAGACTTTATGAAAATCAAGAAGACATAGCCAGAAACAATCAAATCTACAAATGATTCCCCATTCCGCAAACCATCCTTCACTAATAAGCACCTCCTCCAGAGCCTTGTCTCCAAAACACACAGATGGATGGGTCTTTGTTGCTCCCAAGCGGCTTGCTACAGTGTTCTCCAACTGCTCCAACTGAGAGACTATATCAACAAAGGATTTGCACCCTGTCGCCACATTCCCAGCCTCCTTTTCTCCCGTACAATCCCCAACAGGTGTGGAAACAAGGACGTCGTTCAATCGCCCAAAGTGCCCAACACCTGTCACTACTTTTGCATTTTGCACGAGACTTTTAGGTCACAGCACAACCTCAGCACCGCTCATGTCCCCCAAACCAACAACCCTCTCCCAAACATCTTGCAAGTGGCTCCAATCGTCACTTGCACTGAGCGTTGCCGCCACCGACCACAGATTTCTTCGCCAAACCTTCACACAAGGAAACCCTAGCGGCGGAAATTTTCTACATCAAGGCCTATCATTACATTATAAAATGACAACATATTAATTAAAAGTGTATTAAGCTCATTAAGTTAAAAATAAAACAACCAAATTTTTTAAAATGCATTAGCTGTCTGAAGTTGTAATATAAAAAACAACCATAAAAAATGTCTAAAAATTTAAGAAAAGTAATAATCAGCATTCATCTTCATTTTATTGATATCAGAAAATGTATGCATACCGTCTTTCAAATGTATTTTAGATTCAGCTGCCAGTCTCTGATTTGCACAACACTTCTTTTGTGGTTAGACTAACCGCATTCATAATGTTCATCTGGAGATTTTATCCCGGTGACTATTTTCAATTTTGATATTACTTTTAACTTTTAATCATCTTATATCCCAGGTCATAAGCTTAACCAAGCCCTCACCAAATCACAATAATTAAGCTACTAATGAGAATCTCAAGCCCCCTCGTTTAGCCCCCAGCAAGTAGTGTACATGCAATTATATGCAAGTAACAACATGCACCCTAGAGTGTAAATTTGAAAGCAGGTTACCCGTATTTGCATACTTGCCACGTAAATTAAGGTCATATTTTTTAGGGTGTAGTCCTTGTTAGGCTAAAAAAAATCAAAGCCATTGGCATGACATGTAAATTTAACATTTATCCGTCATGTTATTTTATATATGAATAGTTGATACAAAAGCATCCAAGTAAAGTTGGAAATCTTGCATCACTAAAAATAAGTTTTCATTACTCAATAAAGCAGTGATCAATTCCAGTGTTTGAACTTCATCTTCTAACCGTGAGGAAGTTGCCCAGCTAGGAATAAGGCATAATGTGGCACCATGCAGGTTGTGGAATTCCAGGAACTTCATGACAATCCAAAGATATATACCAACTGGATTTTTTAATGTGATATGTGTGTGTTCAAATTTCATGATCACACTGTTTAAATGATAAAAAATCCATTTTTGTCCATTCTAAGCCATTTTTTGAGCAACATACTCATTGAATGTTTTAAAAGCATTCCAGGAAGAATAAAAAGGATCTCCATGTTTGCTTCAATGCCCATAATCCCATTTCATGCAGAAAAATAGATTTGTCATGATGTGCTTAAAGAAAGAAACCCTTTTGGAAGAAAAAAGAAGCCGTTTTTGGAGCCATATACCCATTGAAAGCTTTGAGAAACATTTCAGCAAGATGGAAGATATTCTCCAGGTCTGCTTGATCTCCATGACATAATCAACCTCTGAAATAATGAAATGACCCGACCTCCATCTGAAAAACGAACCATTTCCCCTATTTTAAGTCGCTTTTGGGCATAAAGACCAAGAGAAAGAAGAGGGGAAAGTGTTAAGCGGACATGAGAATGAGGGAGAATGTCCCCAAGAGACCCAATAACAACGAACAATACTGATCCATGCTGTACATACCTACAAAAGGATGAAAACAATGTTTTAGAGCAAGAAAAAGGATAAAACATATGTTTGGGAGAAAGGGTGTGAATGTCAGGAGAGTTGGAAGGGTCTCAGACTGAACAGAAGTTATAAATACAAAGGTCTGATCATGCAGAATGTGCGCAGACTCTGAGCATGAAGAAAGTAATTTAATTTGCTGTGTACAGTCCACAATAAGCCAAAACAGATGTTTTGACACAGTGCAAGTTAAGGAGTTTGGTGAGGTTTCTAAAGTATCCAAGGGCAGATTTGATATCGGTTTTTTAAGTGGATGAAGGACCAACCTTCAATAATGAGACGGCAGTTGGAATTTACAGCGGAGTTTAAACATCCAATTTAAGGCTACTTTTGGCAGATTGCCTGAACCGGATTTTTACACTTTCATGCTTGTATGGGGATTAGATTGAGTTAATTTTTGGTTGTTTTGATGTTTGCATGCATAGAAAACATCAAGGGGTCATTTTAGAACCTGGTAAATGTTCTTTTTGCTTCGTTTAAACTTCTATTTCTGTGCTTTTGTACTGGTGGAAACAGTCCAAATTTGCCAATAAAGACTAAGTATTCCCAAGGTAATGTAATATGAGTTGAACATGACTGATGCATGTTTGCCCAATAGTCTTTATTAATTATGAAATGGTTTAAAGAAATATTGATCTCTTTCTTATGTCATTTGCCTCATTTGCTAAGACAACAAAGTATGCATGGTTTTGATGTGTTAATTTGACAATGAATGGACGTATTGTTGGTGATTGTAGTTGGAGTTGCTTGACAGGCTGCAAGGTTAAGGTCGTCCTTCATTGGACCACCTACCTTGATGGCATAAAGTGGTATCAAAGTTAGTTACAAATCTGGGAGGAGGAAGAACTGGAGAAAGGAAGCTGCTAGTAATGAAGATTGCTAAGAAGAACATGCAGACCAAACACCGAATGTGAGGCAATCCGCGTGTGGAGAAAGAAAAGGAACTTGTTATCCATTGTGTGCAGGTGGGTAGAGAACAAAGAGTGTAATAAAGATGACTCTAAAGAGAGTCATGATAGAGAGGAGATGCGACTCAAAGCCATATAGATTGCAGAGGTGGAAAGGATGTTAGAAGGCATAGTGACCAGATTGGATGCTTTGTAGAGAAGTCCAGTGGGAAAAAAGAAAGGGGTTGCAGAGAAAAATGAGCTTGTGGCGCCAAGAGAACAGCCCAACAACAAAAAGAGATCACCAAAGACCATGGTGAAAGAAGCAAAGCCCAGTACCAATACCCCTTTGTGTTCGGGCAGAGAGAGCCCTGAAGAGACACTGTAATTGGAAGATTATTTTGGAGAGGAAAAGATTGAAGATTCAAATAGGGTAATGGTTGCAGTTTGAGATTGTGTGGCGATGCAAATATGTTGGAAAGATCTCCAACAAAGGACACGAGAAAGGAAAGAATGAAGTAAGAAATTAGGACCAGATGATTTCCAAAGTGATGGGGCAAGTTGTGCACCCAAGAGAACAACCCCAGTGGTTGAGGCAGCTTCATGCTTGAGGCTGAGGGGCATTGACAAGAAAGTTGAAGTGGACTTGCTCTGTGACCAACACAACTATGTTTTGAGGAACACTGAAGAAAAGAAACGTTGTCAGCAGCCCGTAAAAGAAGAAATCCTTGTGAAGGAGGAAGTGGAGGAGTTGTTAGTTGCGGAGTCTGAAGGAGAGGCTCCAAAGGACTTTTGTCTTGGAGTAGTTTCCATAGAGGGAGCACTGTGTGAAGAAAATAGTATGGTGAAGTGTATTATGGGAGCAGAATTTTTCCCTACAATGGGAAACAATATAACTGAAGAAAGAATGGTTAGGGGCAGCTAAGGATTGTCCTCAAGAAGACATGAGTGTTGGCGTGAAGAAGAATAGGGGACATCTTGTTATGTTCGCTAGCAAGCATATTTTTGCAGCAGAATAGAATGGCATTGCAGCAGAGGTGCCATTCGTGGAGATGCAGATGGGAATGTTTCATTCCCATAATAACTTGTGTTGAGTTTGTTGCACATAATGAAAAGAGTGCAGTGGCTAAGAAGAAAAAAAAGTGCACTAGGCATGATAAGAGATATAGCAAGAATGTTACAGTAATCAAATTGAAAAGTTGTTGTAATGAAGAGTGATAGAAACACCAGTGCAATATAAGAACAGAGAAAGCTTGAATATGCAGAAGAGGAAGGAACACTTGAAGATGATGTGTTCATAATGGAGAAGGAGAAGAAGGAGCAGTTGCAAAATAAAATGATGAAGCCAGAGAACAGTGGAGAAGATGAAAGAGATCATCAGCTGGTGGGCAAGAAGAGTGAGTCCATTAGATGAGGGTTCACTAGTAGTGATGTGAATAGAGCAGTTGCAACTAGAGATGGGGATGTAAAGGTAGATAGAGTTGCAATAGTGGGCAGAAGCGGAAGAGTTACAACAGGTTGTAGAAGAGATGACGGTGGTGATGATAGAGAAGGTGACAAAGATGAATGCAGGCATGAGGAGTTGCCTACAAGAAAAGATTGTGGTAGTGGAGAGTGAAATAAAGAACAAAAAGAATGTTGGATGGAGCAGAGACAGGATGATGGTCTATGGCCCACCAATGGGCTGGAAAAGGAGACAGGAGTAGTCACAATCAGAGAACTACCTAACATGGTGGAAGAACAAAACGTGGCCATTGCGGCTAGAAGAGTGGTTCTACCACTCAACATATGTTTCTGAGCACCAAGCTCACAAAATTCTAACCTGGGTAGTCCGATGCAGGAGCATCTTGGTAAAGTTAGCAATCTTGCATCACCAATAATATGTTTTCACTGCTCAATAAAGCAGCAATCAAATCCGACATTTGAACTTCATCTTCGAACCCCGAGGAAGTCACCAAGCCAGTAATAAGGCATAATGAGACACGGTGAAGTTTGGGAGGTTCCAAGAACCTTCATAACAATCTGAAGATATATTCCAACCGGATTTTTTATTGTGGTGTGGTGTGCATCTTTGAATTTCATGATCACAGTTTAAATGATTAAAATAAACAATTTTAATCCATTCTAAGCCAATTTTTGGAAGCAGAATACTCATGGGATACTTTGGAAACATCCGAAGAAGAATGGAAAGGATCTCAATGTTTGCCTCGATGCCCATAATCCCAGTTTATGCAGAAAAAACGGTTTTTTCATTACGTGCTTAAAGAAAGAAACCATTTTTGAGGAAAAAGAGGCCATTGTTTTTAGCTGTGTAACCATTGGAAGCCCAAGAACAATTCAAAAAGATGCAAGAAGTCCTCCAAGTCTGTTTGGATACCCATAAATTGATCAAACTCCAAAATAAAGAAAATACCTGACCTCCATGTGAAAGACCAACCATTTTATCCTTTGTGAGTCACTTTTGAACATAAAGACCAAGAGAAAACAATTTAAACGTGGTGAGGAAAAGAGGTGAGGGGGGCATGAGAATGAAGAAATATGTCCCCAGTGACCCAACAACCACCAGCAATGCTGATCCTTGTTGTATATACCTGCAAAAAGAAGAAAACGATGTTTCAGATCAAGAAAAAAGGAAAAAAAAAAAAACTTTTGGGGGAAGAGGTGTGAAGGTTGGAAGAAGAAAACGATGTTTCAGATCAAGGTTGGAAGAGTTGAGAGGACCACAAACCAAACAAAAGGTATAAATAGGATGGTCTGATAATGGAGAACACGAGGAGTCTCTAAGGACGAAGAAAGACATTTTCTTTGCTAAGTACAGTCCAAAACAAGCCACATCAGAGGCATTTTGATACAGTGCAAGTTGCAGAGTTTGGTGAGGTTTCTGAAGAATCCGAAGGCAGATTTGATATGGGTTTTCTGTGTAAATGGAGGACCAACCTTCAAAAACCAAAAAGGACTGGCAAAACTTATGGCAAAATGGAGGTCCAATTTAAGGTAAATTGTATTGCAAAATGCATGAACCATATTTTCACACTTTCGTGCTAATATGGAGAGTAGGTTGAGTTGATTTAGGGTTGTTTTGATATTTGTATGAGTAGAGAACATCAAGAGGTTATTTTAGAAACAGGTAAATGTCTTTGGCTTCATTTATTCTATGCTTTTATACACGTGGAAATGGTCCAATTTTACCAATAAGGAACAGGTATTTCCAACGGAATGTCATATAAGTTGAAGATGATTAATACATGGTTGCCCAATAGTCTTTTATTGATCATTACTTGAATTAAGGAAGCATTTAGCTCTTTGTTGTGTTAAATGCCTTGTTGCAAAGACTAAGTACACATGGGATTGATGTTTGAACTTGACATTGGATGGAAGATACGTTGGCGATTGTAGTCAGAGTTGATTAACAGGTTTCAAGGTTAAAGGTCATCCTTCATTAGACCCACTCTGATTAACAGGTTTCAAGGTTAAAGGTCGTCCTTCATTAGACCCCCCTACCTTGACTGCATCAATAGCACATTAACTTGATTTGGACATTTGTGACAAGTATTAATATCAAACTCAATCATTAAAAAATGTCTAAACAATTAAGAAGAAATGCATGCAGTATTCATTTACATTTTATTGATGTCACAAAGCTTACATATATCTTCTTTCCAATCTATATTAGGTTTCGCTGCAAGTCTATGATTTGTGCAATGCTTATTTTGTGGCTGGACTGACAGCATTCATAATTTTAATCCAGCAATTCACAATTCGAGATAACTATTTCAGTATTACTTAACATTTAATCACCTTTTATCTCTAGTAGTAAGCTGAGCCTCGTCACACCACAACAATTAAGCTGTGTATGAGAATATCAAGCCAAGACCCTTTCATAACCTCCAGAAAGTAGCACTTACAATTCCAAACAGGTAACAACAGACACCCTAGAGTAAAAATTAGACAGAAGTTTGCTTATATTTGCATATTTTCCCTATAAATCAAGACCATAATTTCTAGGTTGTACGTCCTTGCTGGGTTTAAAAAAATCCAAGCCATTGGCATGACATGTATAATTAACATTTTTCTGTCATGTTATTTTATTCATGGATGGCACATATACTTTATTTAAAAATATGTGATGGATTTTTGGGTATATATACTTGAATGCAGAAAATAAGAACAGCTCCAAGATATTGATGTGCAAATGATAAATGAAATGTTATGACAAAATTAGATATATGGGCCACTTCGAGGGGCAACCTCCAAAATGCAAAGCAATAATGAAAAGAATTTGAGAATACAACTTATGATGATTTGGAAGAGCCTTGCTCTCCTTGTTTATAGATATAATTAGGTAGTGTCACACCCCTTCATCCTAATTAGGTCGGCCTAAAAAAAAATCTAGAACTAATGAATGAAAAGATAAAGGGTATGTGCACCACAAGTTAGCCACACTCTATCCTTAGTACACTTAAGAAGATAGAAAACTAGAGGTGTAACATGCCTTCCCCTTCAAAAAAAACTTTGCCCTCAACGCTTAAACTTTGGATGCTTCTGCATGAATTGTTCATCTTCCCATGTTGCATCTTCAACTAATAGAATCTTTCAATTGACTAGAAATTCAGAAATTGCTCGGTTTCGCAACTACTTCATTTGTTTCTAGGAACTTCCGTTCATCTAACTTGGGCAATTGTGAGATGCTTGTTACCAATGACTTTATTTAAGCAAGAGACCTGAAATATAGGATGAGTTTTGGAAGCTCCAACTTGTAAGTTAACCTACCAATCTTTTGGAGAAATTTATAGGACCCATAAAATTTTGGTGCTAGCTTGAAGTTTGTATGTTGTTTAAGTGACATTTGTAGGTTTGAAATCTAAGGAATACCCAATCTTCATCCTCAAAATGCCTCTCACTTTGGTGTCAATTTGCTTGTTGTTTCATCATGTTTGAACCACAAACAAATTCTCCTTTAAAACTTGGAGCATTTCTAGTTGATGTTGACTATGATCCTCCACCACACAAGCTTTGGGATAACCCTGTAAATATGAAGTATAGCAAATGGTAGGGGGTAACCATAAAGAGCCTCAAATGTAGTAAGCTTTGTTGTTGTGTGAATCAAGTTATACCACCATTCTACTTGCAAAAGCCATTTGGCCCATTGTGCTTGCTTTTTTGAGGCAAAGCAACACATATGCAGTTCAAAACATTTATTCACAATTTATGTTTGTCCATCTAATTGCGAGTTTTGAGATGATTTATTTGTTAATTCCATGCCTCGTGCTGCAAACAAGTTTGCAAACAAGTCAATCCAAAATATGCTAGAGAAGATAGGGTCACAATCACTCAACATAATTTTCGGAATGCCATGGAGTTTGTGCACCTTGTCGATAAAGACTTTTGCCACCATAATGGCTTGAAAGTCTCCACGAAAATGTGCATTCTTAGTGAGTCGATCCACTGCTTACCAATATCACATCCAATTGGTCTGATTTTGGCAATCTTATAATAAACTCCACTAATATTTGCTCCCAATGCCACACTAGAAAGGCTAATGGTTGCAAGAGGCATGGTATTATGATTGTTTCAACTTTATGCTATTGACATATCAAACATTCAGCCAAAAATTTGTGTGCACTCCTTTAACAATCTTCCCAAAATAAATCCTTCTTTGTGCGATGATAGGTCTTCAAGAACCTTGCATATCCTCCTATTGTGAGTCGTGCATTTGAGATAAAACCATTAGCCTTCAATTAACATTTTTTGCAAAGAAAGATCATGTCTTTATACCATAAGGAATTTCCCTTCCAAGCATACTTATATGAATAAGTGAGATCCAACTGAAGTTAATGAATGAGCTTCCTTGTGGCAAAGTCTTGTTGCCATCTTATCCTTGTTACTTCTACCCATTTTGGTTGCAATAAATATTGTTGCTTCCTCAACCTCCTGTCAAAAAAGAGTGTCCCTGCTATATTATCCATTCCTTTTTTATAAATAAATTCTAAGTCATACCTCAACAATTGCTCGATTTATGTTGCTCCTCTAATGATAATTATTGTTCCAAGAAATACTTAGGACTCGCATGGTCCATTTTAACTTTATGAGTTGGCCCATAAGATATTGGTGCCAATGTTTGACTGTATAAATGATAGCTAATATGTCCTTTTCATATGTTGGCCATACCAAATTCTTGTGTTTGAGTAGCCAATTCTCAAATTTCAAGGGATGCCCCTCTAGCATCAATATTGCACCAATGCCATGTTCTAAAGCATCACATTCTACCACAAATTTCTCAGAGAAATCAAGGGCAGCTAACACATGGGTGGGTTGTAAGAACTTCTTTCAGTTGTTGAAATGTTTGTGTGGCTGCCTCCAACCATGAAAAGGACTCCTTTAATAATGTTGTTGATGGTGCCAATATGCAAGCATAGCTGCAAACAAGTATTCTTTAGTAGCCTATCAACCCTAAGAATCCTCTCAAACCCTTGATGTTTTTAGGTAGTGGTCAATCTTTGACAGTTGCAATATTCTTTGGGTCCACCTTCAAACTCTCATGTAATACTACATGACCTAAATACTTCACTTCTTTTACTCCAAATGCACATTTAGATTTTTTGCATTAAATCGATTGTCTTCAAAAACCTGCAATACCTTCTCCACATGCTCCAAGTGTTCCTCCCATGACTTACTCTAGATTAGGATGTCATCAAAGAAAACCAACACAAATTTCCAAAGCAATTGACGGAATATAGAATTCATGAGAATCTAAAAGGTAGATGGGGCATTAGTGAGATCAAATGGCATAACTAAGAATTCATAATGACCATCATGTGCCCTGAATGTCGTATGGACATCCTCCTCAACTCAAATTTGATGACAAGCAAAATGTAGATCTAGCTAAGAAAATCACACCATTTAGCTCATCCAATAATTCATCAATAACACGAACAAGAAGCTTATCTTCGAAAGTGAGCTTGTTAAATCCCCCTGTCATCTGGACACATCTTCCATGATTCATCGTTCTTCTTACTCATGACTATTGGAGGTGAATAAGCAATTCATCCTTCTTCTTAACCATGACCATCGGAGATTAATGTGTTATTGCTAAATTGAGCAATTCTTGGGTCCAACATTTCCTAGAATGATTTTCCAATTTCAGAGTTTTGCTCGTAGGGGTTGTGATAAAGGCTTGATGTTAGGTGGAATACTTCCTAGACTAAATTTCATGGCATGGTCATCATCTCTAACTAGAAATAGGCCTTTGGGTTCTTAAAAAACTTGATGATGATGTTGAATGAGCCCTTGAAGCTCTAGTAGATTATAAGTTTCCACATCATGTGCTTCTTAAAAATGTACTTGTGCTACTATCCCATTAAAAAAAAAACAATTTCTCCATCCTATGAGAGTTGATAATTTGCCTTGGTAGTGATTGCATCCCGACAAGTTTGAACCTCTGTCCGTTTGCACTGAAATCCATAAATAAGTCCTAAAAATTGAAGGACAACGTTCCCAACTGTTTGTGCCATTGTCCTCACAAAACTACATATGCTCCCCCAATTGGGATGGCAAACATCTTTGAATCCAATCGATAGTCCCCCCCATTCAAAGTTTGATATAATAACATTTACCCCCACAATCAATTTGCTTTCCATCGGCTATCATGACCATAAAATTAGAGACTAGAAACACAATGCAATAGAGCTTTTATTAGTTAATCTTTTGTTAATGAAGTTGTGTACTACCTATGTTAACAAAAATTGTCACCTTCCTCTTCTTGATATAACCAAGCACTTTAAGCGTTCGCGGTGTGCTTATCCCATTCAATGCACGTAAGGTGACAAGGAAGCTTTCTTCCTCTTCAGTATGCTCAAGCTCATGATCTACAGTTGATTCCTCCGCAATTACTTCTTCCTCTTTTAGCCTCATTTTCAATAATCATTGGTGTTTTCTCACCATTAGCACATGTATGACCTCTGGACTATCTGCTGTCACAATGCTAACATAGTCAAAAAATCAGATTCACAAGGTCAACTTTATATATCTATATCCCCTTCGATATTGCTCAAAATCGTTATTGTTACTATTTTTCGGAAAGTTCTCTAAAATCTATTTCCAAAAATAAAGGAATTGCCTCAATCAAGCACTTTTGTGAGGATAACAAGCCTTTCCAAAATAGACACTTTCTCAAAAAAAAATGCAACATTAAACCACCTAACCCTAAAGAATTCTCCCACTTTGCTCAAAACGCAGCTCTGATACCACTTGTTAGGATATTTCTTTTAAATAAACTGAGGTAGTAAAAAATTAACAAGACTCCCAAATTCATAATGAGTTGCCATTCTCAAATTCCTTTCATTATTACTCTGTATTTTAGAGGTTGCTCCCTCGAAGTGGCCCATATATCTGATTCTGTCACATCATTTCATTTATCATTTGCACATCAATATCTTGGTTTTCTTCTTATTTTCTGCATTCAAGTCAATATGCTGTAACTACCTCAGTTTATTTAAAAGCAATATCTTAACAAGTGGTATCAGAGCTGCGTTTTGAGCAAAGTGGGAGAATTGTTTAGGTTTAGGTGGTTTAATATTGCAGATTTTTTTGAGAAGGTGTCTATCTTGGAAAGGCTTGTTATCCTCAAGGAATTGCCTCAATCTAAAATACAGAGTAATAATGAAAGGAATTTGAGAATGGCAACTCATTATGAATTTGGGACTCTTGTTCTCCTCTTATATTTATATATATATATATATGATTATGTGGGACACGTCATGCCTTTGTCCTAAGTAGGTCAGCCAAAAGAAACCTCCAAAATTGATAAATGAAAAGATATAAAGGTTAAGCATACTTCCTGAAACAGTCGGCCATACCATAGCCTTAGTACACTTAAGAAGATAAAATATTAGGGGTGTAACATTTTGAGTAAAAACTCTCACCAAATATTTCTTTGGCAGGCAGGGGTGACCGTCAATTTCAACCCTGGATGCCCCATCCAGTATGTATTGGTAATTTCTTTCTGGTTTATACCCTGAATGCAAAATGCAAATTGGAATCAAAATTATCTAAATTTTGATATAGTATGGATAAAATTACCGCTGTGAAATGGTACGGACAAAGCTCATATGGTAAAAGCAAATTGGATTTCAAATAAGAGTCTTAGGTTCAAACCACATGCGGCTACATGATAAAGTGTCAAATTTGGGTAAAATATTGCATCCAATGCTGGCCACTGTGCACTGCAATGGACTAGACTGGACACAACTCAAGGAAAAAATATAACATGTTGGAAATGTTTACAAATCTAAAATGGTTGAATAAAAAATCAGTTCAAATATATATATATTTGAACTATGACAGGTGAAATTCCAAAGAAAATGTAAAATTCACTTCTAAAAGCAAATCCAACAACCACCTTAGGTACTTTTTATATGAAAACATAAACAAATAGTTATTCAAAAATTAGTTAATTGGTGAATCTAATATCTACAAATTTAGTGAAAAAGTGGCCGGCAGGCAATGAAAAAAGAAATACTGGTGCAATTCCCGGGAGACAGTGATAACATAGGCTGTAAGATCTAAGTCGGATGGTTACCCCACCAAATCAGAAATTTATCAAATACAAAATTACCATAAGCGAAACCCCAAAAAATAAAAAATAAATAAAAAGATGAAATTAACGTGAACCAAACCCCTGGTGTTTCATTGAGCTCCAGTCGTATAAGCAAATGAACTTGCAAAGTGGAGGCCCAAGTTTCAAGAGACATGATAGAGTGTTAAAATTGGTTAAAATACAGTGGCACAGTGTGAAGGACAAGCGCCTGACGTTGAGATACCTATGTCGTGGCAACTATGTGGAAGGTTACGCCAGTATGGGAAATTTACAAAATTAAAATAAATAAATAAAGGAAATTTCACCAAATCAAAAAACACAGGGTTTCAAACTTAACAAATTCTAACTATAGATTTTACCTGATGGTGTGGCAGAGGGGCTGTCAAGAACTTTTTCAGGAGTACCGGCAACCTCCTCCTCCTCGCCTTCCTCCGCCGCCCTTGCACACGGCTGCTCAAATTCCTCCTCCACCGCCGATCTCCCGCCGCTGTCCAAAACCGCAGCGGCTGGTGCCGCCGCCGCCGCCGCAACAGCAGCAACCTCGAGCGGCGCCGTCGTCGGTCTTATGAAGAGTTGTCTTCCGCTAACAATAGACCTCTCCAATACATCATAGAGCTCCCTGTCGAAAAAGGCCGGCAGCTTGGAGTCTCTTTTCACGTCGTTGCGCATGAGCCAAAACGAGCGATCAGCGTGTTGCGAGTCCCAGTCGCGGATCCTCTTGTAGTCCCTCCACAACGTCGTCCACCGCTTGCGGCACTGCACCGGCTCCCGGCTGACGCCATGGCTCTTGCAGTAGGAAGAAATCGACGCCCATTTGGACTCCGGACAGCTCTCCGTCGGCCTGGAGCGGCGACCCTTGCATTCTTCCACTTTCTTGGCCTCGATCAGCACCAGAATTTCGTGGCGCGTCCATCGGGGGAACCGCGGAGGCGTTCGATCCGACGGATCTCCTGATAATTTCTCCTCTTCCTCTGTTCTGAAATTCCCTTCGGCCATGGTTCAAGGGTTTCTTAGGGTTTGCAATGGAACAGCGGAATGAAAAGGAATAAGGAGTTTCATTGGAAGTTGCTGTGTGATGACAGGTGCCGCGAGAGCTTTGGCGAGCCGCGATGGGGTTGGGTGGATTCTCGTCATGGGGTTTGCAAGATGGGGGCCAGTAATTCAGGGCATTCCACGGGAAGGAAGGTTGTCGCTCTTTGACGGGACTTTAATTATTTTCCTATTCGATTCTGGGTTTTTATTGGCGGTTGCCTTTTTGTTTCTTTTTATTTGGAACGTATGGATGTTGATTGGGAGATGGTGTGTCAATGCATTTTGGCTGCGCCTATCAATATTCCCCATTTGCATCTCAATGAAATTTTATTGTTACATGTCTCCGTCAGGGGTCTTTTTTTTAAAAGATGCTATCCATGATTATCTTGCAAGAGGTTTTCATGGAGACAAAAATATGGTGGCAGCAGCAACAACTACTATTATTATTATTATTAAATTTTTGGGTGGGTAGGTTGGGGCGTTGGTAAGGGGGTGCGGTTTAAATTAGAGTGTTCTGAGAGTGATAGGAGTATAAGAGTTTTTCAATAGTGATAGTTTTTTTGACAGTGGCACTTTTGTTTCGATAGTGATTATGCAAGTTTGATCACTTTGAAATTTTCTGAAATATTTCGTCGATAAATGATGTCCATAAACCTATCTTAAATCGGTAAAGGGGTGCAGTTTAAATTAGAGTGTTTTGAAAGTGATAGGAGTTTCAGAGTCTTTCAATAGTGATAGTTTTTTTGACAGTGGCACTTTTGTTTCGATAGTGATTATGCAAGTTTGATCACTTTGAAATTTTATGAAATATTTCGTCGATAAATGATGTTCATAAACCTATCTCAAATTTGTAAATTGATACACGAATAAGTCATAATTCTTTCTCATTTGTGGGAGTATCGAACTCTTTCAATAGTGACAGTTCCTCTGATAGTGGCACTGTTGTTTCGATAGTGATTATGCAAGTCTAATCACTTTAAAAAGCGTTGGGGACAGCACGCCACCGGTCCCCCCTCTTCTTCTTTTTTAAATTTTTTTAAACAAAAATTTATTTTATAAAAAAAAAAAAAAAAATCTTATTTATTGATTATTTATATTTGTATATTTTATTTATAAATATATATTAAAAATTTTAAAGAAAGAATATATATATTCTCTGAAAACAAATCAAAAATGTATATATATCCCCAACTCTTTTAAAATCCATCGGATCTAATACTATTACATCAATATATATATACTCTTCAACAAAATCTGACTAAAATATAATATTAAATTTGTTTATTGATTTGGAAACACATTCAAGGATTTAATGGAAAAGAAACCCCTTCCCTGAAGTGAAGCTTCATCCTCCATTTTTCCTCCATCTCTCTTCCTCTTTTCCCTTGGCCACACCTACAAAATGACTCTCTTCCTTCTTGGTTGGTTTTTAATTCATTTAGGGTTAGGGTTAGGTTTAGCGTTTCAATTTTTTTTCTTTTTTTTTATTATTATTCACAAATGGATTTAATATGATTTTATTTTTTTTACTTTGGCAAGTTAAGCTTTATATTGAGACAATCAAGTAATTGAATGCATTAAATATATTCTAAAATAATTATGCTATTCTAATTATTATTAATCTCTTAATACGTATATTAATATATACATTGACAAAAAAAAAAAAAAATTGAGACCAATCATATATTTATAAAGACTCAAAGCTACAACTAAATAATGTCCATAAACCTATCTCAAATTTGTAAATCGATACGCACATAAGTCATAATTCTTTCTCATCTGCTTGATCTCCAATCCCCCCTACTAAGATATTACAAAATGGGCTTTTTCAAAGACCCTGCCTCAACAAGCGCCCTGTCTGCATTATGGTAGAGTTTATTTTCAATATTGGCAATAAATACTCATGCATGTCAACATTCATTCTCGTGTGTTGAAAATCCCATCTCTTATCCTTATAACAGAGATATAGGATGCAACTAGGGTGAAATATATATGTTCTTTCATTAATACAAATATCTTTATTTTCGTATTGCAAATATTTGTTGTTTGTAATCTATGAAAATATATTATGGTGTATGTGTATATACAGGATGTTACGCTCTTAACCTATAGTGTATGTAGGGATATGTGTGGCCGACTCGTGGCTTACATACCTTCATATTATCTTATTGCATTTCTCGATGTTCTTTATATGGTCTACATATGGAATAACCATGGCTAAATAGAGTATATATAAGAGGTAATGATTAGTTTTTTATCATCATATTGTAAAATTCGTTCTTATTGCATTGTTGTGGAGGTTGCCCCCTCAAAGTGACTTAATCATGATATTCAAGTATTATGCTCTTTTGCCAATTGTTGTTGTGGATCTGCTTATTATGTTATTAAGTTTACGATATATTGTTATATTATTATGAATTATCTAAATAATTTCATTACATAAGAAATTCAAATTTTGAGTATAATCTTTTTAATGTGTATGCCAATAATTTGGAAACAGGACAACGGACAATCATAGCACAAGGAAACATCTAAGAAAGGAGAAAATGATCCACAACTTATATGACCAAAATCAGAATGTTCAGACATTAGTCAGACCACTCTCAGACTATTATGATTTAGGTCAAGGCGATAAAAAGCTCGAGGAAACTAGATCAATGAGTCTATAAAAGTAATGGTGAGTGTCACAAAGAAAATAAATGACATATCTAAAGATGTCCATGAGAAAATGATGATAACAAAAGATTATACATAGTCCAATGTAAAGGGAAAGTGTGACAATAAGAGTCTAATATGTATTGATGATCCCAATGTATGAAAACGTGATAAAAACACCGCAACTACGATACTTGTACTAAAATTAGGTATCTACATGATATCCCACTTTAATGTGTGTGTATACAATCACATTGAAGTCAAACAAATAATAGTGGATTTTTTTTGCAGTCTCCTTGCTTCCTATGAGTTGTGCTTGAAGTTAATTATGGATATGAAAGTGATTTGAAAGTCGAAAGGAGGAGAGAAATTACCTTATATCAAAATCTAACTTTAGTAAGAAAACCATGTCTCCTCACTATTTGTATGAATATCTTGATTTTATCGATGATTTGTGAACACTCAAATGTCAACATCTCGAATGTACCGGTAAGAAAATCTAAATACGTGTAAGTAGATCAATATCTTGATAAATTGATAATAATGTAACCAAGGGTATGTACACAGAGTTGGGGGATAATTATGTGGATATTTTCCATAACGCGATGATTTGTGAACAATCAAATGTCAACATCTCGAATGTATCGGTAAGAAAATCTGAATGCGTGTAAGTAGATCAATATCTTGATAAATTGACAATAATGTAACCAAGGGTATGTGCATGGAGTTGTGAGATAATTATGTGGATATTTCCCATAATACGATCGCGTACGATGCACAGCCTGTGTACCTAACAGGGCTAAACTATATGTTTGAAATAATCATTTATTTTTTTATACACACAGGATATCACTTGGACTCTTCTTTCAATGGTGATCAGTCTATTCAAACCCATGTATTCTTGGACAACACAGCATGTTTTTGATTTAAAGGGAAAATTTGATTTTTTTATTCGGGTTATCTGTCTAGACTCTACTTGTTTAATTTGAAATGACAGTATGAAATTTCAATTGTCTGTATACAATGGATCGAATAATTTTTTTCACAACTATTACTTACTTCCAAGAGTTCGTGATAGCTGGGCGATGCTTGACTTCAGAACATTAGCACGACTTCACAACAACCCCAGTTTTTGAAACGACCCAGCATTGATGTGCGCCCAGCAATGACAGCTTACAACAACCCAAGTGTTTGAACAATCCAGCATTGGTCTGTGACTCAGCAGCGATAGTTTCACAATTGCATCGATTCATATGTTTGGTGATATCTCCTTTGGTACGACCCAGCAGCAGCAATGCCAACGTATACTTAAATCTTGGCACGACCCCAGCAACAGTATGCGTCCCAACATTAAACTACGGCCCAACAATATAAATGCATGCCCCAATAGGAAAACATTTTTTTTTTAAATGACCACAAACAAAATGGAAATCATTACATTGAAAAGCATACATGACCCAGCATTGGTTCGATCTAGCATCAAATTTTTGATCAAAAGAAACACTCCTTTTATTAATATATCAAAGCAAACATACACCTGGTATTATTCTGTGCTGCTAGTCTTCCTCCTACGCCCCTGCTCTTCTCCTTTCAAAACTCATTCCTGTTAGGGTGTGGAGCTAAAAGCTTCAACTATTTGCAGACACGAAGAAGAGGATGTTGAAGAACCAGAAGAACCGATGTCGGCAGCATGACCGACGTCGGTCAGATACAGTGCAAAAGGCAACCGGCGACGGCAGCTAGTCGGTCGACGTCGGCAGCACCAGGCAAGCAGGGACCGACGTCGGTCCCCTGTGTGTTCCAGAACTGCTGTTGACAAACAGTCAGTTAAGTGAAGCGAGTGTTTGCATGTTAAATGACTAATTATAGTCACGAGCTGCGTGTCTAATTATTGTAGCTAGATTTCTATTTTTGTAACCATGGGATTCTATTTAAAGACCTATGTGGCATGTATTGTAATTACCAAGAAGGCAAGTAAAAGCATTGAAGCAAGCAAGGTCAAGGAGATCTACAGGTGTAAGGTCAAGGAGATCAGCTGAAGCATTCAAGGAGGGATAGCAACTCATGTTGTAGAGTTGGTTTTGTGTTGAGCAAGAGAGAGAGGGAATAAGGTCTTGAGGTGTGGCAAGCCTTTGAGGTGGAGGAAGAAGTGGCATCTTCCTTATTGTATTTTCTTATATTAATTTCTAATACAAGAGTGTGTATTGTCTCTCAAATTCTTTGATGTCTCAAGTTTCTAGTTACTTTATCATTTTGGTATAATTTCGTGTTTAATTGCTTATAAGAAAGTAATCAATTGTGCTTCCATTGGATAAGGGGTCACCTAACAGTTGGTATCAGAGCTACGGTTTGCAGGAAGCAGGTTATTGTTTTTTTTATTACAGGTCATTCACAGGGTTTTCTGATTGAGTGGGAGTTCAGCAATGGCAGAAGAAAGTAAGCTACGAATGGAAAAGTTTAACGACAAGAATTATCAACACTAGAGGATGCAGATTGAGGATTATCTATATCAGAAGGATCTGTACTTACCATTGGGTGGGGTTGCATGCAAGCCCACAGATATGAAAGATGAATAATGGAGTGTTCTTGATCGAAAGGCTCTCGGTTCCATAAGGTTGAGCCTTGCATCGTCTGTGATTTCCAGCTTATCACAGTGCAAGACAACAGAAGAGTTGATAAAGTCCTTGGCGAATTTATACGAAAAGCCCTCAGCTTCTAATAAGGTATATCTTATGAAGCAGTTATTTACTTTGCAAATGCAGGAAGGTGGATAGGTACATACTCATCTCAGTGATTTCCATGGTTTGGTAAACCAATTAGCCTCAGTCAATATTGTTTTTGATGATGAGGTAAAGGCTCTCTTGATTTTATGTTCTTTGCCTGAAAGTTGGGACAGTTTGGTTATGGTAGTAAGTAATTCTGCATCTGCTTCTAAAATCTTAAAAGTTGATGATGTTGTGAGTGTGATCTTGAATGAGGAAATACACAGGAGAAGCACAGGTGAATCATGAGGTAATGCTCTAAGTGCAGAAAGCAGGGGAAGGCAAAGGGAGAAGATTGAGCAAGGGAAATCAAGGTCGGGAAGGAGATCCGAGTCCAAAGGTATTACCTGCTGGTTTTGTGGAAAGAAAGGACATACAAAGGAGTGTTGGTTGAGAGATAAAGAGAATCAACATGCAGGTATTGAAGAAGCAAAGGATGCAAATATTGTGGTATAGGACGCTCTCATACTTTCTTTGGATAGTCAGGTAGGATCATGGATTTTAGATTCTGGTTCATCTTTTCATGCATCCCCAAACAGAGATTTGTTCCATGAGTATGAACAGGGAGACTTTGGAGTGCTCTATTTAGGGGATGGTACGCCTTGTCAGATAGTTGGCAAAGGGAAAGTGTAGCTGAGATTGCAGATTGACAACACATGGGTGTTGAAAGAGGTCATGCATATTTCAATTTTGAAGCAGAGTTTGATTTCTGTAGGAAGGTTGGGTGATGAGGGATGCACAATAACCTCACAACGGATTCTTAGAAGGTTACCAAGGGTGCACTTGTTCTACCAAGAGGTAAGAAAGTAGATACTCTTTATCTATCTACTTGTATTATTGATTCTACTTCTGGTGTAGATTTGAAGATGTGGTCTAATAGGCTTGGTCACATGAATAAGAAGGGAATGGACGTTCTTGACTCAAAAGGTATGTGTTCAGATTCGGAAAACATAGATAGAGTTCATTGCAGAAAAAGGAAATTTGATGCTTTTGACAGGAACAAAGAAGCCATGGTGTTTATGGAGGAGATGAAAGACAGAGATCAGTCACAGGGGCTGAATAAATCTGAGCAGGGCAGCATGTACAGAGGTTTGATCCAAGAAGAGCTCGCAGATGAAAATTTCATCACTTACAGGAACACACAGACGCCGATGTCGGTCACATGGGACCGACGTCAGTCAGCCAGATACCGACATCGATCATGTGCAGACCAGCAGGGTCGGTAGGTCGGGCAGGAGAAGTTCAACGTCGGTCATCAGGATCGACGTCGGCAGGAGGGACACCAGCGTCAGCCAGGGAAACGACATCGACAGTCAGGGTCAGTGTAGGGAACTGACATTGGTCGGGAGCAGACTGGGAGATGGCCGAGATCGATCACTGGAACGGATGTTGGGTGGATCAATGAGTCTCAAACACCCATATGGAGGTCAAAAAAGGTATGTGAACCTCATATTCGTTGTTCACCTTCTTTATATTACTTACTGATAGTCAAGAACTAGGAAGACAGAAGAAACAATGCAGGTAGAATCTAGAAACAGTGAGAGCTTGGCATGGATGAGGAGTGTGAGTCCTTGGAGAAGAACCAAACAGGTATTTGTTGGTAGAGTTGTCAGCGGAAAGAAAGCACTGGATAGAGGGATGGATTCCCGTTTTAGAGAAGAGAGTGAATGGACCCGTGAGACAGAAGGCTATGGTATATGGTCTTGATTAGGCTGCAGAACAATGGAGGTTTGACCATTGTATTTTATCTTTACCAGGTTGGATAATATTAGCTACATTATCCTGTTATTGTATTGTGTTACTTGTTGCAGGGTTTCATATACAGGTAGTTTTTCTGAGCTAAGGGTAGAGTTGGTTCAGAAGTATGTCATGAAGAATTTGGGAGCAGCAAAATTTTTGTGACATAAGTGACAGGTATAGCATCACAGGTTTGCGTGGTGGTTGGTCTTCAAGAGTGACTTTGAAGAGGGATACAGAGCCAAAGGAACAAAATAAATGGTGTACAGGTACAGGTACAGTAGCAGTTATTTATCTCCAAGTGGGAGATTGTTAGGGTGTGGAGCTAAAAGCTTTAACTGTTTGCAGACACGAAGAAGAGGATGCTGAAGAATCAGAAGAACAAGCGTCGGCAGCATGACCGACGTCGGTCAGATACAGTGCAGAAGGCAACCGGTGACGGCAGCTAGTCGGTCGACGTCGGCAGCACCAGGCAAACAGGGACCGGCGTCGGTCGCCTGTGTGTTCCAAAACTGCTGTTGACGAACAGTCAGTTAAGTGAAGCGAGTGTTTGCATGTCAAATGACTAATTATAGTCACGAGCTGCGTGTCTAATTATTGTAGTTAGATTTCTATTTTTGTAACCATGGGATTTTATTTAAAGACCTATGTGGCATGTATTGTAATTACCAAGAAGGCAAGTAAAAGCATTGAAGCAAGCAAGGTCAAGGAGATCTACAGGTGTAAGGTCAAAGAGATCAGCTGAAGCATTCAAGGAGGGATAGCAACTCAGGTTGTAGAGTTGGTTTTGTGTTGAGCAAGAGAGAGAGGGAAGAATGTCTTGAGGTGTGGCAAGCCTTTGAGGTGGAGGAAGAAGTGGCATCTTCCTTATTATATTTTCTTATATTAATTTCTAATACAAGAGTGTGTATTGTCTCTCAAATTCTTTGTTGTCTCAAGTTTCTAGTTACTTTATCATTCTGGTATAATTCCGTGTTTAATTGCTTATAAGAAAGTAATCAATTGTGCTTCCGTTGGATAAGGGGTCACCTAACAATTCCCCTATTTTTATGTATATTTTGTTTTTTTGTCTTTTTAGCTAATTGATTCTTTGCTGAGATGGGCGCAACAATTTTCCCATAATGCATAAAACAATCTTCTAAGATAAGGAGATTCCAAAACAACTAACTACTCGCCCTACAGGCTATTTTTGCAGGCTTAAAGAATATAAAAAATAAAAATAAATTTTCAAAATGCAAAAACAAAATGGAGGGAAAATAAAACAACTAGCTCTTAGAGTGAGGATGCTCCTGCATCATTCTTCCAACGAGCAGAAGAAGTGTTCTTCACTTGTTGTGTTTCTGCATCAGCACACCACTGAGCTTGCAACTTTCTCAGAGCATAATTCAATGCTTCAAAAAAATTCTCAATGGCTTGGGTATTCTTTTCTGCTTGATAAGCCTGCCTTTTCAACGAATCCATTTCTTGACCCAAAAGTTGATTACATCCATTAATTGTATCTGCATTATCAAATACCTCTTGGAGTTCAGAATGAGGCCCTGCAATTACACATAGTTCATCCCGAGAAATCTTCAACTGTTTCAGTTCACGCAGCAGTTGTTTTTCTTCCCGTAAAGGCATACTCTCATGCTCAATCCGATATTGCATCTCGTATATCTTCTCATCGAACTCCTCAACTGAGTTTGCAGTCTTCATTTTGATCAAGGTTAACTGCACAAGTTCCATCTCCTGTCATTTGAACCTAATTGCTTTCCAATTTATTCTCTCTTTTTGCCTTGCAGCTCTCAACCTGTCTAACATTTGTTCTTGGCTATCTCGTTTCATTTGTATTGTTGCTCTAACAAAATTCCTACTTTCTGTTTTCTCATTCAAGATACCATTGCAATCGATGTCAAAGCAAACTGTGATTTGAGGCACACCCCTGGGAGCAAGAGGGATTCCAGAGAGCTCAAATTTCCCCAACAAATTGTTGTCACGTGTTCTTGTTCTTTCACCCTCATAGACTTGGATGAGCACACCAGGTTGGTTGTTTGAATATGTAGAGAACACTTGCTCCTTCTTCGTGGGAATGGTTGTATTCCTTGGAATCAACACAGTCATAACACCTCCAACAGTCTCAAGACCAAGAGAAAGTGGAGTAACATCAAGAAACAACAAATCTTGAACCTTCTCATTACCTTCTCCACTTAGGATTGTAGCTTGCACTGCAGTTCCATAAGCAACAGCCTCATCGGGGTTGATGCTCTTGCACAGCTCCTTTCCATTGCAGAAATCCTGCAACAATTGATGCACCTTTGGAATTCTAGTTGATCCACCAACAAAGACCACATTATGAATTGTGTTCTTGTCCATTTTTTGCATCTCTCAAACACTTCTCAACAGGATCCATACACTTCCTGAAGAGATCCATGTTCAATTCCTCAAACCTAGCATGGGTTATGGTTGAATAAAAGTCAATACCTTCATACAAAGAGTCAATCTCAATGGTTGTCTGAGCCGTAGATGAAAGGGTTCTCTTCGCCCTCTCACACGAGGTTCTTAATCTTCTCAACGCTCTAGCATTGCCACTAATATCCTTCTTATACTTCCTCTTAAATTCTTGAACAAAGTGGTTAACCATTCTATTATCAAAATCTTCTCCACCCAAATGGGTATCTCCAGCAGTAGCCTTAACTTCAAAAATACCTTCTTCAATAGTCAAAAGCGAAACATCAAAAGTACCTCCGCCCAAATCAAAAATCAGGACATTCTTCTCACCCACGCTGGTTGCCTTTTTATCTAAACCATATGCAATAGCGGCAGCAGTGGGCTCATTGATGATTCTCATAACATTCATACCATAGATGCTACCAGCATCCTTTATCTTCTTGCCCAGAAAAGCCTCTGTTGTCCCCTTCAGTTTAGTCAAAATCATTGTACTAACTTCCTCGGGGCTGAAGACCTTCTGTTCTCCATCTTGGATCTCAACCTGGACATAAGACTTCCCATCTTTGTTCACAATCTTGTCCTGAACTAATTTCATATCCCTCTGTACCTCTTTGTCCTTAAACTTTCTACCAATCAATCTCTTGACATCAAAAATTGTTCGCTCTGGATAGACAGCAGCCTGGTTCTTGGCAGCCTCTCCAATCAGTATCTCAGTTTCTGTGAATGCTACCCATGAAGGGGTGATACGGTTTCCCTGGTCATTGGCTATAATTTTCACATGACCGTTCCTATAAACCCTGACACATGAATAAGTAGTCTCCAGATCTATACCAATCACTATTCCTAACTTTGGTGTCAACCTGTAAGCAGCCTTGTCTGGAAGATTTGCTCCTGGAATCAAGTCTATGTGATGGCTAATACTTCTCAATGGTGGTAACTCATCAGGTAAATCATCTACCACAATGTCAATGTACTTATTCAACATATCTTGAATCTCTAATGGCAAATCAATCAACTTAGTACTAGTGACTACACTCCTTGGCTTACCAATTACAGCAAAGTTTACCTCTTCTTTCTTCATTTGATGTATAAACTCTTTGCCACTTGCTATCAAAACTTTAGAATTCTGTCCAACAACAGTAGCAGCCTCTTCTTTCAATGGTGTGAGTGTATGCTTGATCCCATCCTTTTCAAACATGTATGTATTCTGCCTTCCATCATGTATGGCCTTCCTGTCAAATTGCCAAGGCCTTCCAAGCAAGATATGACATACATCCATGGGCATGACATCACATAAAATCTTATCCTTATATGTTCCTATCTGAATATCTACTTTGCATTGTTCACTTACCAGAAGTTTGTGTCCTTTTTGTAGCCAAGAGACTTGATAAGGTGTAGGATGTCTCTCCTTCTTCAAGCCTAGTTTCTCCACCATCTCAGTTGACACAAGATTGTCAGTACTTCCGCTGTCAATAATGACCTTACAGCATTTCCCCTTACTCTTACATGTGGTTCTAAATAAAGTTTTCCTTTGAGGTGGTTCTACAACTTCTTTATTTGGCTTTAACAAAATTATTTTCATCAAAAGAGACTCACCTTCTTCTGGAGTATCTTCATAAGCTGTTGTAACTTCTGCATTTTGTTCTTCACCTTGAGTCACATGTACACCCCTCTCATGGCTGGTAGAAGGGTTCTCTGGACACTCATATGCTCTGTGTCCTGCATACTTGTTGCACTTAAAGCATTGGCCCATGAATCTTCCTCTTCCTCTTTGATATCCTTGGTATGGCCTTCTTCCTCTTGGTGTATAGCTGCCTCTTGAACTTTGTGAGCTGCTGGCCTCTTTTTGAGATGTTTGCAGTTGTCTTCTACCTCCTTGAATTTCTCTACCTCTGTTGGATTTGCCCCTTCCTCTTGAGAAGGATGTTTGTTTTCTTGCAATTTTCTCTTCAGCTTTTAAGGCAAATTGATATGTCTCCTCAACTGTTTTAGGAATGAGAAGACTAATTTCATCTTGAATGGCAAATTTCAAGCCATTGGTGTATCTGGCTACCTTCTCTGTGTCATCCTCAATATGACCTGATCTTATAGTCAACCTGTAAAACTCTTTAGTGTATTCTTTCACAGACATTTATTTTTGCTTCAAATTTTGTAATTGCTTAAAGAGATTGACTTGATAATCTTTAGGCATAAACTTACCTTTCATTTTTGCTACCATTCTGTCCCAGCTTCTGATATTTGGTTTTCCTTTTCTTCTTCTTTCTTCTTGCACTCCATCCCACCACAGGGATGCATGTTTCTACAGTCTTGTCACGGCATACTTGACTTTCTTTTCATCTTCTTCAATTCCTTCATACTCAAAATATTTGTCTAATGCATTAATCCAATCAATTAATTCTTCCACATTCAAATTACCTTCATACCTCCATTTTTGGCTTTGTGTTCACCTTCATAATGGTTTTGATCAACCTCTCTTCAGCTATTTCTTCTTCCACCACCAATTCATCTTCTGGTGGCTCCTCTTCTCTGTCACTGACTTCACCCATGTCAGTGCCTCTTCTTTGAGCCATCTCCAGGTCTTGTAGCCTAGCTGTCAGGTTCCTAATCTCTTCTGCCAGTGCAACCTATCCTCCAGGTCTCCTTCCTCCAACTCTACCTCTGTTCCTGATTCTCATAGCCATCTTGCTTTCTGTTCAAAAATTTGGTTCTGCTTCTCTTTGGCTTGGATCTTTAGATTATGCACAATCCCTTGTGCTCTGATACCAAATGATGCACAGCTTGTGTATCTAACAGGGCTAAACTATATGTTTGAAATAATCAATTTTTTTAATACACACATGATATCACTTGGACTCTTCTTTCAATGGTGATCAGTCTATTCAAACCCATGTATTCTTGGACAACACAACATGTTTTTGATTTAAAGGGAAAAATTGATTTTTTTTATCCGAGTTATCTGTCTAGACTCTACTTGTTTAATTCAAAATGACAGTATGAAATTTCAATTGTCTGTATACAATGGATCGAATAATTTTTTTCACAACTATTACTTACTTCCAAGAGTTCGTGATAGCTGGGCGATGCTTGACTTTAGAACATTAGCACGACTTCACAACAGCCCCAATTTTTGAAACGACCCAGCATTGATGTGCACCCAGCAATGACAGCTTACAATGACCCAAGTGTTTGAACAATCCAGCATTGGTCTGTGACTCAACAGCGACAGTTTCACAATTACATCGATTCATATGTTTGGTGATATCTCCTTTGGTACGACCCAGCAGCAGTAATGCCAACGTATACTTAAATCTTGGCATGACCCAACAACAGTATGCGTCCCAACATTAAACTACGACCCAACAATATAAATGTATGCCCCAGTAGGAAAACATTTTTTTATAAAAATGACCACAAACAAAATGGAAATCATTACATTGAAAAGCATACATGACCCAGCATTGGTTCGATCTAGCATCAAATTTTTGATCAAAAGAAACACTCCTTTTATTAATATATCAAAGCAAACATACACCTAGTATTATTCTGTGTTGCTAGTCTTCCTCCTACGCCCCTGCTCTTCTCCTTTCAAAACTCATTCCCCTATTTTTATGTATATTTTGTTTTTTTGTCTTTTTAGCTAATTGATTCTTTGTTGAGCTAGGTGCAACAATTTTCTCAGAATGCATAAAACAATCTTCTAAGATAAGGAGATTCCAAAACAACTAACTACTCACCCTACAGGCTATTTTTGCAAGCTTAAAGAATATAAAAAATAAAAATAAATTTTCAAAATGCAAAAACAAAACAGAGGGAAAACAAAACAACTAGCTCTTAGGGTGAGGATGTTCCTGCATCAGCGTGTTATGAGAAATATCCACATAATTATCCCCCAACTCTGTGCACATACCCTTGGTTACATTATTGTCAATTTATCAATATATTGATCTATTTACACGCATTCAAATTTTCTTACCGGTACATTCGAGATGTTGACATTTGAGTGTTCATAAATCATTGATAAAATCAAGCGTGAAAGTAGATCAATATCTTGATAAATTGAGAATAATGTAACCAAGGGTATGTGCACAGAGTTGGGGGATAATTTTATGAATTTTTCCCATAACACAATCATGTTATTTGAATTATGACTCAGTGATTACTAAGCCATAACGCGATCATGTTATTTTAAAACAGGGAATGTGATCGCATTCCCTATGTCACCAAAAAAAATCAAACATAAAATTTCCTCATTTTGCATTCATGTTATATCTTTTCCCTCACTCTCCTTCACTCTATAATCGCGTTTTACCCTCATGAAGCGAATCCTTGTCATAATTTGTCCCACAAAGCTGCTAATTGATGATATCATCATGTCGAAGAGGTAAGTGCTAAAATCCTATTCATTATTTATTAATTTTAGTAAATTTTTGTTATTTTCATTATTTAATTGGTAACTTATTTGTTTCGAATACCCTATCCTGCTAACGATCTTGTTCCTCTACCTAGCCCTCTTGTTCCTCAGCCTAACCTTCCTCCTAACCCTCCACCTAACCCTTCTATAGTTCCATAAAATCTCCTAGGCAATCAAGAAAGTCTAATTGACCACATTATGGAAAATAAAATTGAAATTAAAAAATTAATTAGGAGAATGAGGGATCCCACTTCCACCAACACCCACCACACTTATTTAGCCAATTCCCTAAAGTTATTATTAGGTCAAATTGACTCTATAATGAGTTAAATTGACAAACAGGCCTTATATCAGGATAGTTGTAGGGCTTATTATGCTGACAAATTGTTAGCACATGAGGTCAATATCAAAGACATATCAAAATCCTCCATTTATGCCTTATTTATTTACCTAACTACCAATGCACCATTTCCAATAACTGCAAAACATTTTCCAATCCATCGATGCCAACATAATTTAATCACACTTATTTTAGGGACCGATGGTGGATGGTGTTCGATTATCCATCGTGTAACAACCATGAGGTCCCATTGTATTTTTTGATAAAACTCTATTGTGAGTTTGTCCTCAATGAGATTCTGAACTATTTTGATTTTAATGGGTTTGAAGGTCGAGGGAAAGGCTCTGCATAGGATCAACCAGGTGCACATCATGCATCTAATTGACCTACAAGGATCTGTATTTAAATGTCACTTGAACCTGAGATCCCCTCTATAGTTTAGTAGGTCATGGAGATCGACACTCTACATGCACTTAGTTCACTCGTTCAACATACGAGTAGGCTCTCACAGTCTGATGCTAGAGATACACCACCTAGTGTGCATACCCAACCCCACCCTCGCAAATATTGAGGTGTTATATGCATTGGACCTTATGATGACAATGATGATGGTGGTTTAAAGGGCTTCAATAATATACTTATGAGTGATGAGTTTTTGGCATGCACATTTGGTGTACATACATCAACCACTACACAAATGTAGGTATATTTAATATAAATGTCATGTTAAATTTAAGTTATAATTGCAAAATTAATTTACCTAACAATTAACATATATAGAAATTGAATAATACATATATCATTTTTTATGTTGTAAGAGGTGATGATGCCTCCATCATTACAATCGATATTTGCAACATTTGATTTGATGCATCCATTGTTTACATTTTTGGATCCAACTGCTAGCCCATCCACTACTGCATCTGTCTCTATTAAGATGACACTTTTTACTTGTATAGAGGTAAAATTTTGAGTTAATCTTATGCCCTATGTACATTTAATCTATGTATATTTGCCTTGTGAGTTCAAGTTAAATTTATCTATTAAAGATCTAAAAAATCAAGTACAATGCTATTAAATACACTCATGGTTTAATAGAGGATAAAAATTTGCCATATATATCTTTGATGCTTTATAGAAAAGTAAGCGAAACCTTATTTACGTTCAGTTGATTGCTCAAGTAGACACTCTTCCATCGTTGTGAGCCAAGACAGACATAGGCATTATTATTGCAATGTCATCCACACAGGGATTGATAGAGATATATATTAACTTGTAATTTTGAATTGTAAAAATAGACTTGTTTTAATAATTTTACTACATACCTAAGGAAAATATAACTTATGTGAATGTATTGTATATACAAGGTTGTCCTATGACATCTGATAGTCCCAATCAGATGATTAGTAAGGAAAATTTTCATGTTTCTTCCTTATTTCAAACACCTATTTGAATAGTTGAGCTTGCCACTAACTCGTTGGAGCATCAAAAATAAATTGAGCAGGACTGCGAGCTTGCAATAAGGGCATGTTTAAATAATATTTTATTCTAGTTTAAAATTAATTTAGTAACAAGTGGTTGAATGTTTTTTATGTTAACTTTGTAATAATACTTGTATTTGAACAAGTTCAACTACAAATCGAGTTATGAGAGTAGGATTCATAGTTGGACCTTGGAGTAATCCAAGTCATTAGAGGGATCTCTATCTACCAGCAAGGCATCCCAGGGAGAGTCTTCTTCGAGGAAGGCAAAGAGAGGGAGGCCATCTGATGATTAGGATGTCTTACATGAAATGTGCTTTTTTGTATGCCTAAATGGCAATGTAAGTATTTTTGGCATTATACATGCATCTATGACATTCACTTGACATTATATATTATGTTGGTAGATGTTATAATTTTGGGTATGCCTATCAAGGCAATCTATGTATTATTGACATTGTACATGTGCCTATATAATTTTTTTGGAGTTTTCATATGAATTATGTTAATCTATCTAATTTATATTCAGTTTTAATTTAAAATGTTATCATATAGTGTTATTTTGATCTTTCAAACTATTATCCATCAGATCTCGTATTTAATGTTGTACATAAATGATGATTAAAAAATTGTTCTTTTTGATGCTATAAATCTCTAATCTCTCATATTTTTTAAAATTAAAGTTTTTATTTGATTGTGTGTAGTGTAAATAACTAATGACACTCTTATCTATTTTGTATTTGTCATCACCCATTTACAACTTATCACTGGATCATTAACATGCAATTTGTTTTTACTTAAGGCCCATAGCCAATCATGTTCATACTTGTATAATGTGGAGATGAACTTCTATCTGACCTTGACTATAATCTCTTTAGTCTGATAAAAGGCAACCTTTGACTTGAAACAAAATATTCACTCATGAGACAATGATCCATCTTTGGCCAAAACCCTTTATCATCCCCTAATACCACCTAATGCATGGTTTGTTCTTCTATGTTTAAGAAGGCTATGAAAGTCTTATTCATATGATCTAAGATCACGAAGAATTACAACCTCATGTATCCACTCTTGTTCTCAACTCATTCAAAATCCACTCTCAAACAATCTTCTTTTAAACTAGTCAATTACTCGTTAGGTCTACTCTTAACTAGTCACCAATCTCTCACATCTGCTTTCCTTCCTTTGAAACATTATTCTTTAAGACACTTTGGATAGGTTTTAGGAAAAATCAAGGATTTATGTAGGTTTCAAAACTTACAATAAATCAACCAACTACAGGGCTTTGAGAGATTGAGCTTTCATTCTCAAAGTCTATCTTTTTAAGTTTCTAGGTCTCTAGACCTAGTTGTTGCTCCAATAGGTCAATTTATTAAAATAGAGTTTGTAGCTCTTAAAAATTATATTTATAGTATTATTTAATAAATTCTAACATGTTCCAACCTTTACCCAAGTTTATAGAACTCAAATCAACCAAAAACTCATCTTACCTTATGCACAACTTTCTCAAAACTAAACTTCTATTAGTGTACAAAAAAATAGTCCTTTGTACCTAAAATTTCAAACCTATGGTCAACCCAATGATACTTGGAATAAGTTATAAGATCCATTCCTCATTTTATCACAAATTTTTAGACATTATTGTTCAATCTTTTGAGTTTTATAGGTGTTTTACTCATGAAACCCTTATTTTGGATTTACTTAGAATTTCTACAAGTTGAGAGCTAGTTATTGATAGTTCATAGAGCTCGTTAAGATTTTCTATGATCTAACACGTGTATATTGGTATCAACAAACCTATTAAACTATTACAACACTCCAATTGAGTTCATATAATAGTTTCCACATGTAAACAAGCCTCTAAAAATGACTGTAATAGTAAAAATACATAATCTTGAGGGTTTCACGAATATAACTGAGATTTAAGATTGTAGTCAACATGAAAAGATTAGAATTATATTATAAAAGTATAATACAATGGAAAACATGCAATAATACTCGAAAATCTTTATTATGTGCAATAAGAAAGCATTTATACAATCCTTCTTTGTTGAGATAGACCTATAACATATGCTCTAACCTCTTCAAAAATTATATTTTTTGTCCTTTTAATTTATTTGGTTGGTCTTGTATTTTTCCTCCTCATTAGGAGTGAGGATTATCACTTTATTATAGTCTAAACCAAGCTTATCAATTTACTAAACTTGTTTAGATCCTCTCTTACTCGTTCAAATTAAACTTACTAAACTGACCTAGTTTATAGGTCTTGATAATTACCTAAAACTATTGTGAACATAGATTCTACATGTAATTAATGATGCTCCTGCATCACCTTTACTATATTCCAACCTTCCCATTTTATCATTCACTCTTCACACTCTCTCACTATACATTCCCTAGGTTTGGTTATGCCTAGATGCCTTCTTTTTCTTTAATACTTTCAAGAACACTTCCTCTAGCTCTTATATCCACCTATCCAACCTTCATTCAACCCACTTAATCTCCTTTCAAAGGCCTCCACACTCATTTACACTTTCTTGCACTTTTGCTCTTCAAGGGATATATTGCCTAATAGGCCTAATGCACATTCATGAGACTGGTTTCTGACCCTTCAACACCTCACTCCTTCAACACCTTCAACACCTCACTCCCAACATAATTCAACTCCCCATTGAGGTCTCTAGACCCAAGTTAATGCCCATTAATAGTTTTATTGCTTTCTAGGCATGTCCCTTAAGGGTGTTAGGCCTCCTACAACTGATCTTTGACAATATCACAAACCTATTCTAGCCTCCAAAGAAAAGGGAGAGAGAAAGAGTTACATGGGGGTGTGTGGTTTAAGAGAGTAGGGATAAGTAGTACGAGTCAATAGAGTAGGTAGGAGGTTCAGGAAAGAAGGATAGATAGAGCAAGAATACAAAAAATTGTGTGGAGGATTGAGTCTCTACCATTCAGGAGCATGGAAACATTGACAACAAACATTGTCAAAGTTTAAGTTGTGGTTGCAAAACTCTCATTTTGATGCTTCCTAACAAAAAACTAGCACTGCTAACACATCTAGGGAGGTTAACATCTAGGACTAGGTTCTTGGCCTCCCATCGAGCCTGAATGACAAACTCACCACCCATTATGGCCTCAAGAATGCCCTTCTCAATATAAGAAAAATGAAAATTTTTAGCCTAAGTTTAAACACGTGTAAAGTAAAACATGTAAATCATTTTTGTAAAATCATCAAATCCCTCCCCTACCTCTTTAATACCTCTAATCACACCCCAAAGCACTCAGGTGGAACCTTTAAGAGTAATTTGTTTGACAAGTGATAGTGATGGGTCCTAAAATGCAATGTTTTGGTATTGAATAGGCAACTTCTTGAGTTCCCAACTGTCATTTTTGCCTATAGGGCCTCCACTTGAGAATCTATCACTTTGATCACATATGTATAGAAAAGTTACACATGATCACACCACCACAACATTCAAATCCACCTGAAAGTGCATTTTTACTATTGTGTAGGAGCGCAGAAACACTAATAATAAATGTTGTCAAAGTTTAAGTTGTGGTTGCATAACTCTCATTTTGATACTTCCTAACCAAAAACTAACATTGCCAACATGTCTAAACAGGGAGGATAACATCCATGATTAGGTTCTTGGCCTCCCATCAATCCCAAATGACAAATCCACCACCTATTCTAGCCTCAAGAATGCCCTTCCCAATACAAGAAAATGCAATTTTTAGCCTAAGTTCAAAAATGCATAAAATGAAACCACATGAAAGTTAAAAATCAAGATAAGTTTGATCTATACACTATCCACATTGGCCACATTAATGAGGTAGATTGGTGTAATAAAAAATTAATAGGAGCAAGTTTGCCTCTCCAAGGAAAGCGGTCTCTAATTTGAGGTTTTTTATCAGATTTTGAGATATAATAAGACTTCAAAAGATGCATACATTTACTTTCCATGATTAAGGTGGATGAATAGCCATAAGTGGGGATCCTACATTGAAAATCATGCAATATCATAAAGATGCTAGTGAATGTAATGAGAGAGTGGCAACTTAAGAGTTGACAATTAGTTACATGTAAGTAAGAAGGAATAAATGCTAAATGGGGAGATAGTTAGACCATGATCTCCTAGGATATAGGCTTTCAATAATGTCAAACATGTTACCCCTATGCCTTGAGCAATCAAGTAATCATTTGATGGAGTCTAAGAAGCATTGAAGATCTTTCAAACTACCTTATAATAATGGAACTACTTCATGGGCGTTGAAAACAAGTTGGTTGAAGAATAAGTGAAACATTGAAGGCAAGGAAATGCTGAGTTAAGATCAAAATGGAATCAAGGAGAGCACCATCCCCAAATATAGGTCAACTTATAAAAGCATTTGACCACATCAAACACTTGAAATAACCTGATGCTCTTTCTATGCCTTCATTCAAGGCAACCTCTTTTCAAGGACAAATGTTAAGTATTTTTATCAAGCTTCTTTTAGCTTCAAGAATATGAAATTCTTTACTTATAGTGCTAACCATGTGAAGGTGGAAGCTTATCTAGTACCACTAACCTACAAATAATTATTAGTAAGTAATTAAAAAATAAATTCATATGTACTACCTAGAAAATAAAAAACATTTGGTAAAATCGATTACGTCTACATTTTAAAAGTCAATGTATTTGCATATTTCAATCCAACGAACCAGTAGGATCTGCTCTAACCTTGATAGTATCAAGAATAGCTTCATGGTATGACTCTTAAACTTTCCATATTTTTTTGTTTAATGGCCTCCCATTATATTTTTATAATTGAATATTTGTTGCAAGAATCAAATTTGAATAGTGCAATATCAACCTGTGTGTTTCAAACTCTTCAAACAACCAATGATTTGAATTTTTTATAGGATATCATTGAAACCAAGTTCTAGTGACTACCACTGACCCAGTGGAATCGTCAATGTTTTCTCTATCTATAATTAGGAAAATCATTTTCTTCTTTCTCTCTACACATTGACATAAGTAGTAATTTGTGTCCTATTCATTGTCTCCATCTACAACAACTCCAAAAACATGTCATGTATCAAAAAAAACCATTTTTAGTGACATTATGAAGATATATAATGAGAATAAATTGTATGCAATAAAAAATATTCTACCTGACTGCACTAGATCAGATACATGGTCAAAGTAATATGATAATGTCATATCTATAAGTTGTAATGTTGTTGGAACCTAGTATGTGTTGATTGAAATTAGAGGTTTAGAACTCTAATTATCTACCCGCTCTTGTGACTCACTCATTCCAAAATAGAGTCTACGCATTTAGAACAAGAACATGTCAAGTGTCTCGTATGAACAATCCAAGAACTTGCATTTGAGCTACGAAATGAGTGGAGCTCACTTTAACCCATTAGAGTTGTACAATCCTCATACTTTGCCAATTTTTTTTATCTATTAACCATAAATGTCTATGAACAGTAGAGTTTGGTTGAGCACCATGACACTATTCTCATTACACCATTCAACCATGGTTTTTGCATCTATCAAATTAGCACCCTCTTCAAATTTTAACTCCTCCCTTGTAACAACTCTTTTTACACATGCTCCAGTACTATCAAGCTCTCCTTTTCCATGGCCAACCATAGTAAAACTCTAAATGTGTTCTACACTAGTGGTAACATGCATCCTGCTCAACCAATAAAATATCCATGCATTTTTAAATTGCAATGTGTATTTGTCTGACCAAATGTAATGTTGATTGAAAGTAATGTTCCTCTGACTCAACTGTTCATAGAACTTTTGAAAACAACCTTGGACATATTCTGAACAATGTGATCAGTCATCGATGATATATAATGGTACTCCCTTAATATTTTACATTATTACTCTGTACTATCAAGTGCATGCATGAATGTTATATGCATGAATATGGTAACTTGTGATGAGTTATAATATTGTGATTAAACTTCCATTTGGGGTTTGAATGTGTGATTTTTAGCTAAGTCAACTATTGAAATAATCAACCAAAGTGAGAATGTATCCTTTATTATCTTGAAATGTTCATCCAACCATCTAGCCTTGTGTGTGTACCTTGAATACTCATGAACAATTTTCTCCCTAAATTTGATCAAAATTTTGAAAATGTATATATTTTTTGTAACAAGTTCACACCTTTTAGATTCTATCATCTTTTACTTAATAAGTCATTGACTTATATTTGCTTAAACCAACTAATTCCTATCCAATTGCACTTCTACTCTTCTCATGGATACATTTTTTCATTTTTGGCAATCTACCACAAATGTTATAATTTTCATCTAAACATGATTTGTTATAAAATAATTGTCCATCTAATATTTTACAAAAAATAGTTGGAATAATTTTTTTAGCTAATTTTGGTAAAAATTTTATGTCACGCTCTTTCAAAATGTTGTTAGTATACAAAGTACAATAAATATGGTAAGAAACATCATAATGCATTTGTCACATCTCGATTTCATCATATAATTAATAACCTTTAAATCCATGGATTAATATGGTTATTATTTGATTATCATTTTTTTGACTTGAGCTTTATGACATATACTGGTATGGGATAGTGATATTGTTGATTAGTATACACAATGTGACGGTTGTATTTTATTATTTTGTATATTATGGATACGTATTTATTAGTTTTACATCAAAAATTGATATATGATAACTCAGACTAACTACCTATGTGTTGTGAGGTGGATGCAAGATTGATCCTACCCTCAGATCTTGATGAGGGAGAGAATCATTAGAGAGGATGGGCTAGATATAACTATTAAAAGAATAACAATACAAATTTCTAGTGACCCTACACACATGCACATTAGATTTAAAATATTTATGCGTAACATATTTTAAATGTTAGTGCGTTATAGATTGAAATTCGAGTTCAATGGATTAAACTATCTAACTTAATCACTCAAACTTCAAATGATTAAGTAAAGTCTAAAGATGTCAAAATTTAATGCAAATAAATGAATAAACCATTCAAAATAGTATTACATTTATAAAGCTAAGTGCTCTAAACCATGATCAAACAGATGAAAAATAATTAGATTGGATTGAGATTGATTACCTTGACTCAAATTTTGGACATTATGATGACATGATGTTGGATTGTTGATGAAGAATGCTTTATGATTAATTTGGCATAGTTTTGCTATGAATTCTTAAGATGACTCCAATGGAGGAGAGGAATGGTTTAAATAGAAAAAAGAGGGAAAGATCAATGGTGAATATTCAAACTTGGATGTAGGAGATCAAGGATTGAGGATTATTTAAATAATTTAAAATTCTTTGAAAGCCTCTAGATTTAGAGGCTTCTAAAAAGGAGGGGTGAAAATAGAGAAGGTTTTAGATTAGGAGGGTTTTAAAATCCTTCTTAGGATTAATGATGATCAGAGGGAGGTTAGATGAGTATTAGATGGGATTAGAAGGTGATTAGGTCATGACTAGGGGAGTAGGCTTGTAGGAAAGCCTAGGAGTAGGCTAATGTAGGTGGGTGGTTGAATCATATGAATTTAACATTCTCAAATAATAAGTGGAGTTTAGATTAAGATAAAGAAATGTTTAAGTGAATTAATGATGAAGTGAGTTAAAACAAAGTTATTATATGAAAAAAATATAGAGAGGGGATATTAGACAAATAGCTAGAAGAGGTGATTACTAGGACATGATTATTTATTATAAATTAGATGAGTGAAATTAGTGTCAGCTAATAGTGATATTAGTGACTATAATGTAAATGAGCTAATTTAGATGCATACATGCGTAATTAAGGAAATCTTGTATGTGATTAAATTAGTATGTAAATTTAGTTCTTGATACGCATTAAATTACTTTAATTATCTTGATTTTTGAGAATAAATCAGGGAATAGATATTTAATTGTTACATGTAATAGTAATTAATTATATATTATATTATTATTAGAAACAATTAGATAAATAAACAATTACCATTATTTTTAAAGAGCCTAAGTTGTTTAAATTTGCTAACCTTGAGTTAAGGCAAATTAAACTTAGTCTTGAAAATACATGCATGAAACAATGTGATTAACTTGAAACTAGAACTCAATGCATTAATTATCAAACATAGTCTTATATTTGGATAACATAGGGAGGTAAGGCATAATGATCTATTTGAAGCAAATTATATATTTTGAATACTAATTAATAAAGAAAAAGGGTAAGTTGACTACAGTCTGGGAGTTGAGACAACTTCAGTTAGCAAATCTAAAGAAGAGTAAAATGCAATGCATGGAAGGGACTCGAAGAAGTATCATGCAGAAGTAGAGGACATGAGCTTTATAAATAAAGTGGAGAGTTTGAAAAAATAGATACGAATGGGCATAAAAAGAAAAATAAAATGAAAAACGTGACACAAAAGAAAGGCATATTCCACATCATGGAATTATTTTAAGAGGTAGGTGTTGCAGATTATATTTTGGTGTGAAATATTGTTCACATATGATATTTTTATCATTAGAGCCTGATATTCTAAATTAGAGATATGTGTTTTAAATAATACCCAGTGTATTGTTTTAAAAAATCTGTGTTTCACTTTAAAAAGCCAACATTTTATATTGGTTGAGTTTAAGAGATAAAATAGTTGAGTCTTAATTTGAAATAGCTGAAGTCATTAATTAAATAAATGAAGTCATAGATTGAGTCACATATTAGAGCACTGAATTAAATTAATGTCAAGTTTTAATTTCAATGCCATTTGTTATTAAATGCCATGTCTAAAATAGATCATTGAATATTAAATTTGGGATGTTGAGACTTTAGAGAATATATTGAGTCATATTGTTATTACATTGAGCTTGCAAAATAAAAACGTCGAGCACAGGAAAAGAAACGCTAAGTCTATTTACCAAATGCCTAGCCATTAATTAGAGCAGGCAAGTCACTTTGTAGCGCTAAATCCAAATATTCAAGGCTGAGTCTAATTTATTAAAATGTTGAAGTCTCCAAATGTAATGTTGAAGTGCAGTGATATGTTTTTCTTTAATGCTATCGAATGTTTGGTGAAACTTTATTTTTACCTTGGATATTCCATATTGTGATTGAGATTTTGCAAAAAATTAAATAGCTATATATGAATTGGAAAAGTTAATATTATGTAAATAAGAATCTATTTGAAATGATCTGCTACAAAACCCATGTGCCATATTTTTATGAACAACTTATTAATTTAGTGGATTGCATTCTACATTGGAATGCACAAATAAACATTTGTTTGAAATGCCGAGCCATAATTGAAATGCTAGGTTGTGTATAATAGAAATGCCAAGCTATAAAATAGAATCGCTTAGTCTTTTAATTGTATAAAACAAACACCAAGCTATAAAAGTGAATCACATAGTCTTTTAATTAACGAGTCAAGTAATTTTAATGGTTCACCGATTCTTTATTTAAGACATTCAATTGAAACACTTAGTCATAGATGAAAATTCTAGATTTTATTAATACCAAGTATATATTTCAAACATTGTGTTTGTTTAAATTGATACGCTGCATATATCACTACATATATAAAAATTATTATGGACAGTGTTTTATATGAAACATCGAGCGATTTAATTGAAACACCTTGTCAATAAAGGGGAATGCCAAGTCTTTTGATAAAGTGTTAATTAATTAATTGAATGTTGTATAAAGATATTGGTACGTAGTGTACAAGAATTGTAACCCTGAGTCAAAATAGTGAAGCTAGAGGCATTATTTTGGAATGCTGAGTTAAAGTTGAATCTTTAATGTCAACTATAATGAATTATCTAAATAATAATATGCGTAGTTTTATTGTTCATGCACAATAATAATTAATTAGGAATAATGCCAATGTCACTAAACTAAAACATTGAATTTCATTATAGTCATTGGAAATTAACAAATGAAATAATATGATTTTTCTTTAATGCGAGATTTAATGTTTAGTGAAACTTTAATTGTGCCTTAGATTTCTACATGGTTGTTTGAGTCAAATTTCACTGCCCAAGTTACATGGTGAAGTGGAATTGCACTTAAGAAATACTAAATATAAACTTGAGTTTTTATTTAAATGTTGTGTATATATTCGTTGAGCATAACATAGTGTTTTGTTGAAACATGCATAAAGACCATGGAGTTTTTAAATGAAAACTTTAATGACTTGCATAATACCCATTTGGTAGATTTTTTACCTTGTCATAGATATTGGTTGTGAAATAAATCAATGAATGAGGTTCAATCATACTTCTGATAATGTATTAGTATCTATTATGAAAGATTGTATATGTTTGATCTAGCTTGTAAGTTAAAAGGCATGAACCTAGATTATGTAGAGTTGAGACACATAAAAAGAACTAATGAAAGCCTTATATGATGGTTTTGAAACTAGAGGATTATTCTCTTCCATAATGAGAGATAATAGTGATCATCGAGATTGGAATCTTGATTCTAGAGGGGTCTATTTGGCTATAATACCCAAAATATATCTTAAAGGTTAATGAAATTTCTATTTAAGAAATATTATAAAACCTTGACTTGTGTTATAAATAACTGTTAGTACATTTATATGTTGTTAGTTTAGAAAAATCTTTGTACAATTCATATTGAGAAAGTATTTATATGTAAAAATAATTAGATCATTATAGCATAAATAGTGCATCGTGAGGTGTGTCTAGAGATTATATTTTCATCTGATTATTTTTATGCAATTTAATCTAGGGTATACCCAAATGATATAATCTTGTACTTGATTTATTATTATTTAAGTGTAAGGTTATTCGTGTTTGAGTAGGAAACTCATGCATGATGAGTTATGACAGTATGGAATATCATAAAAATCTTCAGCTTAAATGTATATGTCTGAATGACACATACTATAGTTGTATGTCTAAACTCTCACCTACATTGACTGATTAAATGCATGTATTGGTTGTTACTTGAACAATATGTTTTATAACAGTTGTAGGACATGTATGCACACATATAATCGTGACAGTGTAAACGAATGTTAGGATAGACTTATATGCATTTGTATGACTTATTTTGTTATATGTAATTGCTTGATTAAAAGTGTATGATTCCACATATCTATGACTACTTAGTATGACTAAATGTGAAAAAACTAGTAGTTGTATCTTAGAACATTTGACTATGATAATATGAGATATCATGAGGTTTAGTTGTTTGGATCTTGTTGTAGTAGTTGAAAAACTATAGTTTATTATGAATATGATATATACTTCAGTGGTATGAACTGTAAGCTTTATTTCCTACAAGAGTTAAATAATAATGTGTGATTCAATTCATGTGTGGTTGGAATAAAAGTATACTTTGCTTACTCCTATGTATAACATTTGATGTGATATTATTGCTAGGAGGATGTAGTTATATGAATCTTGTGGTTAAATAATGTATAATGAGACATTATCTTTTGGTAAGTAGGCTTTAAATTCTAGTGCAATATATTACAATAGAATGGATTTTCTATGGTACATTGCATGTTTAATTTTAGAAGTCATACATACTTGGGTACTTTCTTGTTCTCTAGATTTTTTCACTATTCTATCTACCTATCTGTGAAGGGAGGACCATTTTTTGATAGGGAATTGTGTGGGAGATCGTTGGTCCATGGTTGTTGTGAAAAAGTACTTGGATGATGCTCTCCCTCCTCACAATAGTAATACTTATCTTGAGACTACACTTGAGATTCAATGATACATGAGTTGGTTTGACTCGAGCTTTGAAAGACATAGTATCTATTTATTATATTAAGGCTAAAGGCTTGAAATAAATGTAATTATATTTCATTTGTATATGCTAAACAATAGTTGATGTATCAGTGGATCAGTTGTGGTTGAGTCCTAATATATTTACTTTCCTTGATATTATGATATATTATATTGCATTTAGTATTAGAATTTTGAAACCATTATTATTATAAGTTGTTGATTATGATTGGTTAAAGTTATTTTATATAATTGTGGTTAAGTAGAATGTATGTTAAGTAATAGTTTTAAAAAAAATACTATTTTATTTTAAGTACAACTTGAGGGGTTGTAACATGTGGTATCAGAGCTGAGGCTCAAACTCTGAGACCTAATGAGGCCATTAATGTTTTCATATCTTTCTGTTTATCAGAAAAGAGAATTGTGAATGTATGTATGGTATATTGAGTGTGTACTAGTTATAGAGTGTCTCATTTGTGATGGTTATTTAAGGTGATTAGGTAGGTAAGAGCATAGTTTAGTTCTTGAGTTGTGAACAAGAGTTTCTTACCATATTTTTGATCTTTAGATTAAACATCTCGAGTGTGATTATGGATTTTTTGAATCACCTTCATCATTTGTGTTTGTAATTAAAAAACATGAAGTGCTTCTCACTTAGGTATTTATGTATTAGTTTTGTGTCTTATATACACAAATCCTAAGAGTGGAAATCTTGTAAGACTGTTCTAGTTTAGCACCACATAGTGCGGTGTAAATTTTTTTTGTAGTTGAATATTGATGTCTTGGTTGAGAATTCCTTTATGTTAGGAGTTTGCCATGTGAATTATCATCCTTGTATTCATATAGAATTGATAAGAAGAGTCATTTCATTTAGTTAGCTTAGAGGTGAGTTGTTACTCTCTCACTCTCCTCTTACATAATTATAGCTACTAAAAAGATTCATATTTTCAGGATGTTGATTTAGTGTTTTCTTAAATGAAAAACTTGTTTCTGAATGTTGTTTGATCTTATTTCTCTAGAGTTCATGGGATAGTGTTTCTTATTTCTTGTTGAGAAAATTTATAGGATTTGATAGATTGATACATCTTTGAGGTTAATATTTTCCTTCTGGTTATGGAGGTAGGTTATTATACTACACTTACAAGTTTGGTAAGTGAGTAATGATTTGGCAATGTGGATTGCGATGTTTCCTTTTACCATATGAGGGTATTAGGAATTTTGTTTATGAGATGTTAGTTCTTTATTTTCCACTTGTGACTTTTAGAGTTACTATTTGATCTAACTTAGGTACTTGACCACAAGGAGTGGCTAACATTGAATTTATATTAGTTTTTTTTAACTATTATGTTATTATATACCTTTGTTTAGACTAATATTGTTATCTTTTTGAAGATGTTTTGAAGAGTTATATGTGTACCTTTCCTTGGGAGTAAGTAAGGTATGAGATGTGCAAAACATTTTAATAGTCTAAAAGAATTGAGATAATTTTTTTAACTTGTGTGTTAGTCGTGCAAGCAAACAGACATTGTCTTATTTTTAACATTATAAGGACTTATGATCCTTAGCCTTTGTATGTTATGTTAATTATGGTATTATTTCCTTTGTCCTATGAATATAACACTATAGGTTAAGTTGTGAATTATGATACTAGTTATGTTTGGCTAGTGATAACTTAATATAATTACAAAATAATTGTATGATTTTTTTTTTCTTGTATGTATGTTAGTACATCTGAAATCATTTAGCATTTAGTATTTTTTTTTATGATCTATTAGTATAGATTTGTGTTTCATTGAACCTTGTGCATATTTTGAAGATCATCAGGTCGTAGAGACCTGAGAGAAGAGTGGTAGATTAGGAACGTGAGTTATAAGTGATAGGAAGGTATCCTACTTAGCCTCACATTGACTTGGATTGTTGGTATTGAGTTGAATCTGAATCTGACAGACACACTTGTTGAATCTAAATTTTACGAGGTAAAACTTGTCAAATTTAGTCATAGGGCCATACATATCTATACTATAGATGGGTATTCCATGATTATGTATACATTATTACTAGTTTTTATTCATCATCGTACTTGTCTAAAATTACATGGAGTAGTGACAATATTGACATGTTATACTTATCCAAAGCTATGCAATGTAGTGATAATATTAACATATACACATCATTCTTCCCGGGTTCCCTAAATACTTTTCTCCAATATGAGAAATACACTCTTTATGTTAGAGAGATTTGTGTAGGGGCTAGAAGGTTTGTGGAACTCTACCTAGTTTATTTTACTTTTGCGATGATCTCATGTTTTTTTGGAAAGTCAGTAAAAGTTTTATCAAATTATTATGGGTTTGTCTTGCAGTTCTGGACCTCGAGGTGGTCATGATAGAAATAATTAGCATAAGTGACAATCAAAAAATTTATTTGTATAATTGTAAATGTCACCGAATAGGGTCTTGTGGAACTAATACTCTAAGAATAGTGTTAATTGGAAGAACTACGATGAATTTTTCAAGTAAAATTTACATTTATATGCATGATATGATACTTGATACTATGTTTTTACGTTGTTAAAGTTTATTTCTTAATTAAAACTTTTGTTTAAACAAGAGTCATTGGGGCGATGACTAGTTTTAGAGGGAAAGATGTCACATCTTGATTTCACCTTATAATTAATAACTTTTAAATTAATGGATTAATATGATTATTATCTGATTCTTATTTCTTTGACTTAAGCTTTATGACATATACTGGTATGGGACAATGATATTGTTGATTAGTATACATAATCTGATAATTGTATTTTATTATTTTGTACACTGTGGATATGTATTTATTAGTTTTACATCATAGGCTAATAAATGATGACTCAGACTAACTATCTATGTGTTACAAGGTGGATGCATGATTGATCCTACCCTCAGAGCTTGATGAGTGAGGGCATCATTGGAGAGGATGGGTTAAATGGGATGATTAAAAGAATAACAATAGAAATTGATAGTGACTCTACACACACACATAGTAGATTTAAAATGTTTATGCATAACATAATTTAAATACTAGTGCATAATTAAATAAATCTTGTATCTGATTAAATTAGTATGTAAATTTAGTTCTTGATATGCATTAAATTACTTTATTTTAATTGTCTTGATTTTTGAGGATAAATTAGGAAATAGATAGTTAATTGTTACATGTAATAGTAATTAATTATACATTATCTTATTATTAAAAACAATTAGATAGATAAATAATTATCATTATTTTTAAAGAGTCTAAGTTGTCTAAATTTGCTAACCTTGAGTTAAGACAAATTAAATTTAGTCTTGAAAATACATGCATGAAACTATGTGATTACCTTGAAACTAGAAATCAATGCATTAAGTAAGGTGTAATGATATATTTGAAGCAAATTATATATTTTGAATACTAATTAATAAAGAAAAAGGGTAAGTTGACTACAGTGTGTGAGTCGAGACAACTTTAGTTAGTAAATCTAGAGAAGAGTAAAATGCAATGCATGGAAGAGACTTGGAGAAGTATCATGCAAAATTAGAGGACAAGAGCTTTATAAATAAAGTTGAGATCTTGGAAAAATAGATATGGACAGGCATAGAAGAAAAAAGAAAATAGAAAAAGTGACGAAAGAAAGGTATATTCCACATTAGAGAATTATTTTAAGAGGTAAGTTTTGCAAATTATATTTCGATGTGAAATATTATTAAATTATCTGTGAAATTTTTATCATTAAGGTATGAGGTTTTAAATTAAAAAATCTGTGTTTTAAATAATAGTCAGCGTATTATTTTAAAAACCCAGTGTTTCACTTTAAAAAGCCAATGTTTTATATTAGCTAAGTTTAAGAGATAAAATAATCGAGTCTTAATTTGAAATGGTTGAAGTCATTAATTAAATTATTGAAGTCATAGATTGAGTCTCCGAAGTCACATATTAGAGCACTGAATAAATTAATGTCAAGTTTTAATTTCAACACCAATTTTTACTTAAAATGCCAGGTCTAAAATAGATCGCTGAATATTAAATTTAGAATATTGAGACTTTAGAGAATATGTTGAGTCATATTGTTATTATGTTGAGCTTGTGAAATAAAAGTGCCAAGCATGTGAAAAGAAATGCTAAGTCTATTTACCAAATGCCCAACCATTAATTAGATTAGGTCGAGTCACTTTGTAGTGCTAAATCCAAATATTCAAGTTTAAGTCTAATTTATTAAAACACTGAAGTCTCCTAATGCAACATTGAAGTACAACAATATGTTTTTATTCAATGATAGCAAATGTTTGGTGAAAATTTATTTTTTCCTCGGATATTCCATATTGCGGTTGAGCTTTTACAAAGAAGTAAATAGTTGTATATGAATCGTGGAGTCATATGAATTGGCTAAATTTAATATTATGTAAACAAAAATCTATATGAAACGATCTACTACAAAACTCCAATGCCATATTTTTATGAGTATCTTCTTAATTTAGTGGACTGCATTCTAAATTGGAATGCCTAGGGATTTGTTTGAAACACCAAGCCACAATTGAAATGCCAAGTTGTGTATAATAGAAATGCCAAGCTATAAAATAGAATCACCTAGTCTTTTAGCTATATAAAACAAAATGCCAAGCCGTAAAAGTGAGTTGCCCAGTCTTTTAATTAAAGAGTTGATTAATTTTAATGATTTGTTGATTCTTTATTTAAAACATTCAATTGCAACATTTAGTGATGTGTATGGAAATGCTAGATTTTATTAACACTGAGTATATGTGTCAAACACTATGTTTGTTTAAATTGATACACTATATATATCACTACATATATATAAATTGTTGTGGATAATGTTTTATATGAAACACCGAGCGATTTAATTGAAACACCTTGTCAATAAAGGGGAACACCAAGTCTTTTGATAAAGAGTTGATTAATTAATTGAATGTTGTGCAAAGATATTAGTACGTAATGTACAATAATTGTAATGCTAAGTCAAAGTAGTGAAATCAGAGGCATTATTTGAGAACGTTGAGTTAAAGTTAAGTCTTTAACGTCAACTGCAATGAATTGTCTAAATAATAATATGTGTAGTTTTATTGTTCATGCACAATAATAATTAATTAGGAAGAATGCCAATGCCATTAAATTAAAATGTTGAATTTCATTATAGTCACTGGAAATTAGCAAAGGAAATAATATGATTTTTCTTTAATGCAAGATTTAATGTTTAGTGAAATTTTAATTGTGTCTCAGATTTCTGCATAGTTGTTTGATCTAAATTTCACCATCCAAGTTAAGTAGTGAAGCATAATTACGCTTAAAAAATGAGTATATAATAAATATAAATATGAGTTTATATTTAAATGTTGTGTATATATTTGTTGAGTATAACATAATATTTCATTAGGTCATGCATAAAGACCTCTAAGTTTTTAAATGAAATCTTTAATGACTTGCATAATACTTGTTCGGTAGATTTTCTAACTTGTCATAGATATTGGTTGTGAAATATATCAATGAATGAGGTTCAATCATATTTTTGATAACTAAGTGCGTGTTAGTATCTATTATGAAAGATTGTATATGTTTAATCTAGCTTGTGAGTTAAATGCATGAACTTAGATTATTAGGGTTGAGACACATAAAAAGAATTGGTGAAAGCCTTATACAATGGTTTTAAAACTAGAGGATTATTCTCTTCTATAATGAGAGATAACTGTGATTATCGAGATTGAAATCTTGATTCTAGAGGGATCTATTTAGCTATAATACTCAATTTATATCTTAAAAGTTCATGAAAGTTCTATTTAAGAAATCTTGTAAAACCTTGACTTGTGTTATAAATAACTATTAGTACACTTATATGTTGCTAGTTTAGAAAAACCTCTATACAATAAATATTGATAAAGTATTTATATGTGTTAGGTTATGGAGCTAAAAGCTTCATCCAGATGCAAACATGGAGGGTTGTTGAGTGTCACAGTCACCGGCGTCGGTCAGGACAACCGACGTCGGTCAGGTGGAGACAAGAAGCTGCCGACATTGGTCACGGATCGGCCGACATCGGTCATACCCAGGCAGATAGGGACTAACGTCGGTCGCTTGTGCGGTTTTGAACTGCGAGTTTCACGAACAGTTTGTTAACGAACCGGTTGTTTGCATGTTAAAGACTAATTTTAGTCTTGAGCTGCGGATCTAATTATTGTAATTAGATTTCTAATTATTGTTTGGCATGGGATCTATATAATAGACTCATGGGCTGTATTGTAATACTCAATTTATATCTTAAAAGTTATGGAGCTAAAAGCTTCATCCAGATGCAAACATGGAGGGTTGTTGAGTGTCACAGTCATCGGCGTCGGTCAGGACAACCGACGTCGGTCAGGACAACCGACGTCGGTCAGGTGGAGACAAGAAGCTATCGACATTGGTCACGGATCGGTTGACGTCGGTCATACCCAGGCAGATAGGGACTGATGTCGGTCGCTTGTGCGATTTTGAACTACGAGTTTCATGAATAGTTTGTTAACGAACTGGTTGTTTGCATGTTAAAGACTGATTTTAGTCTTGAGCTGCGGATCTAATTATTGTAATTAGATTTCTAATTATTGTTTGGCATGGGATCTATATAATAGACTCATGGGCTGTATTATAATGTGTGCTAGTTTGAGAGAGCTTGGTTAGCTCCTTCAGTGTGAAGAGAGCAAGGGTAGCTCCTCCTAGTTCCACAGGTTTGTCAAGTGTGTATGATCAAGTAGATCTGTGGAATAACAAGATCTAGTAGAAGATCCATCGGGGTACTGGTTTGGAGAATCATAAGGACTTGGTGAGGCAAGGACAAGGGTTCTTCAAGGTGTAGAGAGATCTACATGGTAAGTAAGATCGGTTTGATTTACAAGTTGTTGCAAGATTAGGGAGATCTACTTGGAGTACATGGAGTACTTGGTACTGGCAGTATTGGTACTAACTGGTTAGAGGTGAACAACAACTTTGTGTTTGAGTTGTTTGTTGTGACCGTGATTGAGAGAGAGAACTCTTGAAGAGATTTACTATTTACGCCCTAGAGGTGTGGGAACCCTAGAGGAGTGTGAAGAAGATTGTGGCATCTTCTTTGTTGTATTTCTTTTTGGAAGAGTATTAATACAATTGGGTATTATCTCTCATATTCTGTGTTATTTCTGAATTCTAGTTATTGTTTACTTTTGGTTAAATTTCGCGTTTAGTTGCTTGGTAATCAATTGTGCTTCTTAGATCCTAACAAGTGGTATCAGAGCCAGGGTGTTGGTTTGGTGGACAGGTTTATCAGAGCCAAGGTTGTTGGTTCGGTGCAGGTTCACAGAGCCAGGTTGCAGGGAGCAGGTTTGTGTTTGATTACAGGTCACTCCCAGGGGTTTTTGATTGAGTGGGAGTATAACAATGGCAAAAGAAAGTACACTAAGAATGGAGGAATTCAAAAGCAAGAATGGTCAATTACAGAGTTATGGAAAGAAAGAGCAGGAAAAGAAAGATTATTGGTTGGTAGCATATCAGCATGAAAGAAATAAAAAAGCAGGTATTGTTGCACTGGTTGCTCTTATATGTTCCTTGGATAAAGTAGAATCTTGGTTTATAGATTCTGTTGCCTCTTTCCATGTAGCCCCAAATAGAGTATTTATCCATGTTAAGGTCCATGGAGACTTTGGAAATATTTATTTAAGGGTTGGTGAGCCTTGTCAAAGTATTGGCAAAGGGGAAGTGTGGCTGAAATTGTAGATGACCAACACATGGGTGTTGAAGGAGGTCATGCAGGTCCCAGTCTTGAAGATGCGGCTAATTTCTTCAAGAAAGTTGAGTGATGAGAGATGCACAGGAACTCTCACAGCGGATGCACTTGAATTCACAGGTGGTAAGAAAGTAGGTATCCTTTATCTATCTACTTATATTACTGATTCTTCTTCTGTTGCAAAGATGTGGCTTTGTAGGCTTGGTCACATGAGCAAGAAGGAGATGCATGTTCTTAAGAGGAAGTCAGATGTGTTTGACAGACTTAAGAACTGGAAAGCCTTGGTGTTTATGGAGGAGATGATGGACAGAGATTAACAAAAGGGTCTGGATAACTCTGAGCAGGGCAGTTTGGATAGGGTTTTGATCCAAAGAGAGCTCGCAGGTAAAAAGTCATCACTCACAGGAAAACACAGTACCGACAGGTACCGACGCCAGTCATGTGTAGACAAGCAAAGTTGGTAATGTCAGGCAGGTGGACATTGATGTTTGTCAAGTAGACACCGACATCAGTTAGAGAATCAACGTTAGTAGTCAGGTCAATCGCAGGGAACTGACGTCAGTCGGGTGTAGACTGGGAGGTGACTGACATCGATCACTGATGAAACAGATTTTGGGCAGACAACAAGCTGTCAAGGAGTCTCAAACGCCCATGTGGAGGACTAAAAGTGTAAGTAAGCCTCAAATTCGTTATTCCCCTTCTTTATACTTATTGCTCACTACAGAGTAGGTAAGATCTAGGAAACAGTGGGAGCATGGCATGAATTCTTCAGAAGAGAACCAAACGGGAGATTTGGTAGAGTTGCCAGCCGGTATGAAATCACTGAGAGATGAATGGATTCCTTGGTTAAAGAAGAGAGAGAATGGACATGTGAGATAGAAGGCCAGGTCATATGGTCTTGAGCAAGCTACAGGACAGTGGTACAGGTTTGACAGGTGGATGACAAAGCATGGCTTTAGTCAATGTCATTGTAACCATTGTGGTTTCTTTACCAGATTGGATAATGGTCGCTACATTATCTTGTTACTGTATGTGGATGATGTGCTTGTTGTAGGTGCATACATACAGGGATTTGCTGAACTAAAGGTAAAGTTAGTTCAGTGGTATGTCATGAAGAATTTGGGAGCAGCAAAATTCTTTGGCATGAGTATTCCTAGAGACAGGGAAGATCACAGGTTGATGTTGTCTCAGGATGATTGTGTGAAGTAGTGCAGGATGCAAAAATGACAAGCGCACCTATGGATGGACAGTTCACAGAACAGGGTCCCCAATCACATGATGAGAATGAGTACATGTGTACTCCCTGATATTGCCCCAGTAGTGGGATTTGTTAGCAGGTTTGTGGCCAATCTGAGAAGGAAGCAATGGAGAGCAGTTCAGTAGGTTCTCAGGTATCTGAGAGGGACCAGCAGCAGGGATTCATGCTATGTAGGGTCAAGTTTTTTTCTACATGGGTTTGTAGACGCGGATACGGCATGTTACTTAGATGACAGGTGGAGCACCATAGGATGTGTGGTGGTTGGTCTTTAAGATTGAGCTTGAAGAGGGATACAAGCTAGGAAACAAATTAAAAAGATGTACAGGTATAGGTGTAGCTATTTATCTCCAAGTGGGAGATTGTTAGGTTGTGGAGCTAAAAGCTTCACCCATATGCAAACATGGAGGGTTGTTGAGTGTCACAGTCACCGACATCGGTTAGGACAATCGACGTCGGTCAGGTGGAGACAAGAAGCTGCCAACATCGGTCACAGATCGGCCGATGTCGGTCATACCCAGGCAGACAGAGACCGACGTCGGTCACCTGTGCGATTTTGAACTATGAGTTTCACGAACAGTTTGTTAATGAACCGGTTGTTTGCATGTTAAAGACTAATTTTAGTCTTCAGCTGCGGATCTAATTATTGTAATTAGATTTCTAATTATTGTTTGGCATGGGATCTATATAATAGACTCATGGGCTGTATTGTAATGTTATCTAGTTTGAGAGAGATTGGTTAGCTCCTTCAGTGTGAAGAGAGCAAGGGTAGCTCCTCCTAGTTCCACAGGGGTGTCGAGTGTGTATGATCAGGTAGATCTGCAAGATAGCAAGATCTACTAGAAGATCCACCAGAGTACTAGTTTGGAGAATCATAAGGACTTGGTGAGGCAAGGACAAGGGTTCTTCAGGGTGTAGAGAGATCTACATGGTAAGTAAGATCGGTTTGATTTGCAGGTTGTTGCAAGATCAGGGAGATCTACTTGGAGTACGTGGATTACTTGGTACTAGGCAGTATTGTTACTGACTGGTTGGAGGTGAACAACAACTCTATGTTTGAGTTGTTTGTTGTGACCATGATTGAGAGAGAGAACTCTTGAAGAGATTTACTGTTTATGCCCTAGAGGTGTGGGAGCCCTAGAGGAGTGTGAAGAAGATTGTGGCATCTTCTTTGTTGTATTTCCTTCTGAAAGAGTATTAATATAATTGGGTATTATCTCTCATATTCTGTGTTATTTTTGAATTCTAGTTACTGTTTACTTATGGTTAAATTCCGCATTTAGTTGCTTGGTAATCAATTGTGCTTCCTAGATCCTAACAATATGTAAAAATAATTAGACTGTTATAACATAAAATAGTGCATCGTGAGGTGTACCTAGAGATTATGTTGTTGTCTAATTATTTTTGTTTAATTTAATCTAGGGTATACTCAAGTGGTATAATCATGTGCTTACTTTATTATTATTTGAGTGTAAGGTTGTTTATTCATGTTTCAATAAGGAATTCATGCATGATGAGCTATGATAATATATCATAGAAATCTTTAATTTAAATGTATATACCCAGATGGTACATATTATAGTTGTATGTCTAAACTCTCACCTACGTTGACTGATTACATATATGTATTAGTTGTTACTTGAACAATATGTTTTATAACAATTGTAAGACAACATGTATGTGTACAATTATAGGAAAATATGTATTTGTACATACAATCTTAAGAGTGTAAACGAATGTTAGGATAGACTTATATGTATTTGTATGACTTGCTTTGTTATATGTAATTATTTGATTAAAGTGTATGCTTTCATATATCTATGACTACTTAGTATGACTAAATGTGGGAAAACTAGTAGTTGTATCTTAGAACACTGGACTATAATAATATGGGATATCATGGGGTTTAATTGTTTGGATCTTATTGTAGTAGTTGAAAAACTATAATTTATTATGAATATGATACATACTCAGGTGGTATGAATTGTAGGCTTTATTTTTTATAGGAGTTAAATAATAATGTGTGATTCAATTCATGCGTAGTTGGAATAAAAGTACACTTTGCTTACTCCTATTTATAACATGTCATATGATATTATTGCTAGGAGGATGTAATTAATATGAATCTTGTGGAAAAATAGTGTATAGTGAGATATTATCTTTTAGTATGTTTTACATGTCAGTGTGATATAATGTAATAGAATAGATTTTTTATGGTACACTGTATGTTTAGTTTTAAAAGTCATACACATTTGGATACTTACTTATTCTATATTCTTGCACCATTCTATCTACCTATCCATGAAGGGAGGGCCATTTCTTGAGAGAAGATTATACAAGGGATTTTTGGTTAGTGGTTGGTATGGAAAAACACTCAAATGATGCTCTCCCTCCCCATAGCAATATTACTTACCTGAAGACTACACTTGAGATTTAGTGATACATGAGTTGGTTCAATTCGAACTCTATATGACATAGTATATATTATTATATTAAGGCTAAAGGCCTAATGGAAATGTAATTATATTTAAAATGTATATGCTGCACAACAGTTGTTGTATTAGTGAACTAGTTGTGGTTGAGTCCTAATGTATTTAATTTCTTTTATATCATGATATATTATATTGCATGATGTATTAGAATTTTGGAACTGCTATTATTCTAAGTTGTTAATTGTGATTTGTTAAAATTATTTTGTATAACTGTGGTTAAGTGAAATGTATGTTAAGTAATAGTTTTTTTTTAAAAATTACTGCTTTATTTTAAGAATAACTTGAGGGGTTGTAATAACATTGGAAATTCAACATGTTGCCTACAAAAATAAGTGGTTCGTGTGGGATTTATTTTTACAAAAAAGGTTTTGGCCATTTGAGAATGTCTTTGACAACTATAAATTTGTGGATGTTTTTCTAAAAACTTAGAGTATAATTGTGTTTTAGTTATATCCAAGAAATATTTCAACTATAGTTCATGGTTATGATAACCAACTCTTCTTTTCACTACATCTCTGGCATTAGGTGAAACTCTTATATTGTCATTTCAAAATTGAGCAAGTAACTCTTTGAGAGCATCGCCTATAGCCTTGTCCCTTCGCGAAAGTCTACCAGAGAATTACCAAAGCTCTTTGGTATTAGGTTCATTAAGTCTTTCACGTCTTTTAATTACATTCATTAATATTTTTTTGTTTATATTAATTATTTAGATTATTTATGAAAACATTCATATTTTACCTGTTTGGCCACTTACTGCATAAGTTGTAAATATACACTAGGTAGCATTACGACTTTGGGTGCATGATTTTGGGCTTACAGTATGGTATGCATCATGTAGATGTTTAACAATTTCATTGTTTTCATCATCTATGTTAGATGTTATTAGTCCTAATGTGTATATTATAGGTCTCATCTTAGTCAATTTTATCAATGAAACAAATAATTGACATCTTTGACTATCATAATCTAAATTATGAAAGAAATTATCTCAAATTTGTTGAGCCAGTCTTCTTGAATGGTGATTAGACATTTTGTTATGCATTAGTTCTAAATTATTTTCATCAACTTCTATTAAGTACTTGTCTTTTCTATGCACAATTCTTAGAGGTGTTGTTAATGGTGGAATTTTTTGAGAGGGTGTTTCAAAATCGTCACTACTTTTATTATTTAGAGGTGGGATGACATTTTCTTCATTTTTTATTCCTTCATTATATGTTTCCATTGAATTTTCTTGATTGTTAATTTCATCATTATTTGTTTCCATCAAATTTTCTTCATTTATGGGGGTTGAAGCATCATATATAGACTCATCAACAAAATCAAAAATTTGAAACTTTGAATATAAACTTCCAACATTATCTAATTCATTATTGCCAATTTTATTATTATTCATTTCATTATGGTCATTTTAATCATTATTCAATTCATTATGGTCGATTTCATCATTGTTTAATTCATTATTGTTAATTGGCTCATTATCTATGGCATTTGGTTCATTAGGCTTAGGGTTTTTACCTTGTCTACCATGAAGTTTTTGCATTCATATCTTGTGTTTCTCTCTTAACTCTTATAATTCCTCCAGTTTTTTATTCTTCAACATCTTCCTCTTCCTCTAACATGATCCATCACCCATCAAGGACAATTGACAACTTTTCAAAGGTGGGGTCAAAAGTACACAGGTACCGTAGGTCCTGTAGAAGTACACAGAGAATGTTTGCGAGGATAAAATTCATGATTTGGGTTAAAATTAGATGTTGAAAAGTGAGTTTTGTCTATATTAATAATAATGCGATCAATTTTTTTTTAATACTCAATTCAAGTTAAACATAAAATTTGAGAAGAAAGTTTTATCTATATTAAGAATAACGTGATTATGTTATTTAATAATGTGATCATTTGATATAATAACATGATCACATTATACTTAATATAGATTAGATATTAGAGATCAGGGCATTAATGCGTAAGGATTAGGTATTAGGGCATTAATGCGTATGGTTGAGGGATTAGGGATTAGGGCATAGGGCTTACAATTTATGTTTTGGGGAACTTAGGGATTAGGGCATAGGGTTTACATTTAAGGGTGTATACAAGGTCTAATCACTCTATGCCATGTGAACCTAATTCTTACTACAAAGGATGTTAATTGGGGTCAAATTGATTTGTAAATAGGAAAAGTTTATAGTTTATAATTTGGGGTATATTATTTAGGGTTTATGGTTTAGGTCTTAGGGTTTAATATATACATGGTTTAGGTTATACATAGGGTCTACTATGTTTTTGGGCTCAATTATCCCCACATCATCACAGATTGCTCGCTAATTTTAGTTAATTGGGAAAATGAGTAATGTGATTCGAGCCAAATTACTTGTAATGTATATACCTAATTATTATTTTAAATGATGTTAATTAGTGCTACACCAATTGGTTTAGGGTTTAAAACATGTGGTATAAGGTTTATGGTTAGGTCTTGGGGTTTAAGACTTATAAGGTATAGGGTTTAGGGTACACAAAGTCAATAACAAATATAATTGAGGATAATTTGAATCACTTGGACCTATTTGTGACTTTGAAGTGTGTTTTTGGGTTGTCATTATACCCCATGTCATCGTGAAACTTGAGTGAATTAGTCAAATGGGGCAATCATTCATGTGATTTATGCCAAATTGAGCCTTGTGAACTTATTTCTTAGGATAAATGATGTTACTTTGAGCTAAAATGATTGGTTTAAAGTTTAAATAGTTTATTTTTATGGTTTAGAGTTTAGGGATTAGGGCTTGGGGTATAGGTTGTAGGGTATATAAGGTACAATCATGAAGGCAATTGAGATAAATTTGAGCTCCTTAAACCTAGACATGTGAGTAAATAATGTGATTTTGGGCTCAATTAGCCCCCACATCATCACAATTTGAGCCAACTAAGTCAACTACGATAATAAGTGATGCAATTTTGACCAAGTTTATCCTTGTGAACTTAATTATTACTATATATAAGATGTTAATTGGGGTTGAATTGATTAGTTTAGGGTATATAATCTAAATGGTTTGGGGTTTAGGGCTTATGGTTTAGAGTTTAAGGTAAATGGTACGGGGTTTAGGGTTTAAGATATCGGATATAGGGTCTAATCACTAAGGTAATTTAAGAAAAGTTGAGATGTTTATTCACCTACTTGTGAGAATTTCCTTCATGTCTGCATTTATGATAAAAGTAGGGCCAGTTAATCCATACATATTGCATACATTATGCATAAATTTGGTTTAGGGGCTCAATTTTGCCCAAATCATGCCCCTAATTGCACAAACTGACTAATTAGATCAATTCATGATATAATCAAACTTAGTTTCGACCCAAGTCATATCTTGATCTTAAAGGTGTTCAAATTTCCCCCAAGTGCCTCCTTGATTAAATGAATCAACTCTATGATTAATTATATAGACATGACATTAGGGTTAATTTCACTCTAAATCACACTATATATGATTTAAAATAGGTTCATGTGGCTTATTTTGACCCTAATCACCTCCACAATTGAACTAATCAACATTTGCATTCATTAGCTGATGACTTCAAGTTTATTGAGCTCAAAACCACATTTTATACATGTAAAACTTGCATATAAATAAATAATGTTTATTTGCTTCAATCAAATTAATGAAATTGGATCAGATCAACCCCCTATGATCACATTTTATAGTCATGCAATTAGGTTAAAGGGGCTCAAAATAGCCCCAATCTACTTCAAATGCACGACTAGATTGGTACTCCAAAGGTTAAGTTTTGGCCATAGGTTTAAAAAATGTATTTTATGACATCTCGTGATAAAATCAGTTATATCAAAAAATGTATAATGAGTTACACCTTAAAACCAAGTAATTATAAGTAGTCAAGTCAATATTAAAACACCCATAAATTTTTTGAAGTCTAATGTGATACCACAACACCTTAATTCACTATTGAATGTTAAGGACCTTTCTCGTATCAAATGAAAAAACACCACTATTAGGGAGCTCAATAACATATAAGAGCGTATATAAAATTTGAGCTCAAGAGCAAACATGTATTTTTGGGTGTTATGAATATATAGCATGATCATGTTATTAACTAACATGAACATTTTATTAATGTGGTTAATAACGTGGTCACACTATTTAAATTTGAATTCAAAAACCAAGCCTTTTGGATTGGGAATGGATTGGATTCCTGAGCCAAAGGCTTGGACCTATCAATCTACAGTCGAGTTCGAGAGTATTGATCAAAATAACAAAATTGAACTTCAATCACCAAATACAGTACAAGTTTTAATGGTAAAATTAAATAAATTAATACCATCACAATGATCACGCTCTCCTCTTTCCAAAAATACGATTTTTATAATTTTTGGACTAATTTAAGGTTTAAAACTATATTAATTTCTAACCATACCTTTTTAGGCCACTACATGCCGCAAACATACATGCATGTACATGTTCATGTAATTTGATTTTCATTAATCGAAATGCAAAATAAGTTATATGGTCATAACTAAGCCTAATTTTACACATTCAAAAAAAATGATTTTCATTTTTTTAGGTAGTTAAGCGTGCCACATGGGCAACTATACATTTTTTTTATTAGTTTTTAAGATCTATTTAATTTTAAAATTCATAAATAAAGTACTCATTGAAAAAATATATATATATAGGTCGCAAACTAGAATATCTTATGTAAATGTTCACAAAAGATTTTCAAACAATACGAAACGGTACTCAAAAAATGGTGCATCACACGACTATCTATCTACTCTATTTAAAAAAAAAAAATAGTTCCTCTTCAAATTTTAGATGTTTAACCTAGTTATACTTAATCATTTTTAAAAAATAGTGTTTTGGAAACTATACTCTAAATTATACATTTCATGTACTGGCATCTTCAAATTTGGAGTGTAGATATCTCATAGAAGTTTAGCTTTCTAAAATTTAGGCAAATCATGTCCACTGATAGGCCACTTTTTGTCCCCTAACTTTGTGCACTTACCTCTAAATAAATTAATAAAATTTTAAAAATGGACAAAAAATAATGAATACACTTAGTGGTATGCAAACCATGTTGTTATCTCTATAAATATTTGAAATTATCATGGGCCTCAATTGTCCCATCCATGTGATAAAATATTAAAAAATTAGATCCTACTAGCCCTGTCAAGTGACAAAATATGCTTTCCAGTTGAAAAAATAAATGTTTTAAACCTCTATGTAACTAATTGTCATAGCTTTATAACCTCATGATATATTATAACCACTTGAATTTTATAACCGAAGATAAAATAAGTCAATAATATTCCCCCCTTTTAGAGAGAGGGATGTTTGTGAATATCACTGGTCTTAAAAAAGGATTACACACACCATGTGTGACATGGATAAAATAAAGGCTTGAAATAATTTTGAAAGCACATTTTTAAACACATGTATAAAATAATAGAAATATGTCATCGTCAAAGCTCATTGATAACCTAATGCTAATATGTTGAAGCATAAGAAATATAAGTAAGGAAATGGAAAGAGAGAGATAAGAAATATGCCTTGATGTAACAAGTAAGGAGTGACAAATGATATGACCCAACATAATAATATGCCCTAGTAAGGACAATATATAACAATGAATCATAATAATATTATACCCCAATAGATGCATGGTATAAAACATGACAACATAGGCACCAAACATAGTATATTACAAGTAAAAGTTTCTATGATATAGATCATGGTACCAATAATGCATCATCTTATATTATAGCCAATCAATGTAAACACGCATAATAATGTAACCACAAATAGTAAGTGAAACCATCACATGAATCAAAGAGATCAAAACAAGTAAAGTAATCAACTAAACATAAATAATATGAAATATATAACTAGAAGATTCTCTATAGATAAAACAATTAAGATATGCCAAGTAACACGTACAAGCACAAGCAATTTGAAAAATCATAGGGAAAATAAGAGAATACACGCACCAACTATAATTGTAACCAAGCATGCAATATATACACTAGAAAAAGATTTGTATAGTAAAATGTAGAGCTCAATATGATAATGGAAAATAGGAAAAATATAACATGAAGTCCACCAAAAAATGTCCTTAGTATAGATGTTCCAATCTAAGGATGCCTTTGTTATAAGCATGACTAATATGTTGAGTAATTGTAAGTCCATAATCATATATAACTTGTATATCTTTCATCCAACTCAATGATATTATCGACAACATGTGTAATAATGTATATGTAAACTTCTAAGAATTTAAGGTAAATAATCATGATATGTGATTGTAGACACCAAATCTAAATTATATAGCACCTTAATCTTGTACACTTGGCAAATACATATCATAGATATACCCTTCATCTCGACAACCTTCCTGCTACCTAAAGGCTCACATTTGCTATCTTTGTGTTCTAAGTTACTTATCTCTTAGTCTGACCATATGTTATTACAAAGATTAGGCCTTTTATATTATATACAATGCTCTAAATCTTATCAGTATCCTTCTCTATCAGTTTTGGCCTTCCACTTTCTTGGCTTCAATTAACACTATAATTTTGTGGTGCATTCATTAGGGGAACCACAAAGGTGTTTGATCTGATAGATCTCCTAATACCTTCTCCTCCTCTTTTATTCTGAAAATCCCTTCACCCATAGTTTAAGGGTTTCTTAGGATTTGCAATGGAACATAATGAAAAGGAATAAGGGATTTCATTGGAAGTTTTTGTGTGATGATATGTGTCGTGAGAGCTTTAGCGAGTTATGATGGGGTTGGGTGGATTTTCATCATGGGGTTTACAAGATAGGGGCTAATAATTAAGGGTATTCCATGAGAAGGAAGGTTCTCACTCTTTGATGAGACTTTAATTATATTCCTATTCGATTTTGGGTTATCATTGGTGGTAGCCTTTTTATTTATTTTTATTTTGAACGTATAGATGTTGATTGGAAGATGGTGTGTTAATACATTTTAGTTGTGCCTATCAATATTCCCCATTTGCATCTCAATGTAATTTTTTCATTATAAGTCTCCCTCAGGGGTCTTTTTTAAAATGATATTATCTATAATTATATTGATAAAACTTCTCATGGAGACAAAATTATGATGGTCATAATTTTCTTTGGTTTTAAATCGGAGAAGTAATTGATTTATGTGGAGAATGTATAAGTGTTTCAAACATTATACTAAACATAATAACAAGGAGATGAGTTATATTTGACTTAAATATAATAAATAAATACTTATTGTTTATGTGTAAAAAAATAAATACCTAGAATAATTGATAATTGACAAGAGGATTTAGAGATACGTCCCTGATTTCTTACTTATTTGAGTTCTAACAGAAGTTAAAAGTATGAAAAAGGAGACTCTTGAATAATGTAAAAGAACATTGAAAAAGCATAAAGTGATATGAGACACTAACCAAAATCAGAATGTTTTGATACTGATAAGACTAGTATCATACTCTTCCAATAGTGACAATATTATTGACAGTGGCATTCATGTTTTGACAATGGTTATGCAAGTCTGATCACTTTGTAACTTTCAAAAACATTTCGTCAGTAATGATGCCCATAAACCTATCTCAATTTTGTAAATTGATATGCATATAAGTCATATTTCTTTTTCATTTGCTTGAGATCCAACCCCTGCTTACTAAGACATTAAAAAATGGGTTTTTTCAAATACCCTGCCTTAACGAGTGCCCTATCTGCATTAGAGTAGGGTTTATTTTCAATATTGGCAATAAGCACTCATGCATGCCAATATTCATTCCCATGTATATGAAAATCCCATCTCTTATCCTTATAACATGATATATAAGATACAACTAGGGTGAAATATATATGCTCTTTCATTAATGCAAATATATTTCTTTTCGTATAAGTATGCATCTACAAAATTTTAATAAATAGAGAATGGAATAAGGGTAAAGTGAAAGATATGATCAATGTGCGAACTCCTTGACAATACCTGTCGTTCTTGATCCAAGAAAATATATTAGGGTGCATATGTATATATAGAATGTCACCTCTTTAACCTATAGTGAATTTAGGGATATGGGTGGCCAAATTATGGCTTACATACCTTTGTATTATCTTATCGTATTTATCTATGTTCTTAGTATGGTCGACCTATGGAATAACCATGGCTAAGTAGAGTATACATAGGAGATAGTGGCTAGTCTTTTATCATCATATTTAAAATTAGGTTCTCATTGTATTGTTGTGGAGGTTGCCCCCTCGAAGTGGCTTAGTCATAATATTCAAGTATCCTGCTCTTTCACCAATTATTATTGTGGATCTATTTATTTTGTTCTTAATTATGTGATAAATTATTATATTTTTGCAAATCATATAAGTAATTTAATTACTAGTGGTATCATAATTTTGATTTGGGCAAGTTTATGCAGCATAATTTTTTCATATCTAATGTCTCGAGCACTAAAAGGTCAAAAAAAAAAACTTATGATCTGAAGAGAATTAAATTTATTCATCACTAAAGTTTTTGTTCATGGATTTTTTTTACAAAAAATAAAATAAAAATTTGTAAAAACTTGTAAAAAAAATCTATAATTTTTTTAACCTTGTGCAAATTAGTGGTCCTTGGATTTGTCTCTATGAAACAATTACAATATTGTATTCTACCTATACGCTTTTTTGGGCTGAAATTTTTCACCTTTGTGTGAATTAGCAGTCATTGGATTCATCTCGATGAGACAATCACAATGATCTCATATGTTGTTACACTTTTTTGGGGCTAAAACCCTCCTGTGTTTTATGCATGGTTGGTCCTAACACTCACGGATGCAAGAAAGGGAAAGAAACTCTTAAAACTTATCACAAGGATGTCATGGAGTTCAAAACTTTTGATCCATATATTTTAGAGGTGGTTCAATAACTTAAGTTAGAGTTGCATGGCATGGTGAAGAAAAATGATTTGGATACAGTTAAAGGGGACATCACGACATAGAGAGGGGATCTGAATGGCTTATAGGATCAATTACAAAAAAAATGGGAAATTGGCCATCTTTGAAACTCAACCATTAAAAGATAACCCTCCACCACTCTAGTTTGGTTCTCCTACTCCAAACAATCACAACACTAATCCTAGTCCAAAGTTGATATTGCCAAAAGTGGATCTATGTAAGCTTGATGGTAATGATCCTCTCACATGGATCACTCAAATTAAAAATTTATTTGATCTACATCAAACTCCATGCTTACAAAATGTGGTCATGGCTTCTTTGTATTTGGAACTTGTGCAATTTATTTGGTATCGATGGTTATGTGCTCAAAATAAAAAGAAGGGTCTCTTAGTTTCCTAATCTATATTTTTTGAAGAGTTGTAACTCCAATAACATAACAATGTTTCATAAAACTACTTCAATTGGTTAGCCAATATAGGATTATATTCATCAAATTTATAATCTCTCTTTACGTGTGGTGGACATTACTGAAGAAAAATTGACTAACCTATTTTTTGGTGGCCTCAAGGATAACATCTAATTTGAGGTTTACATGTTTAGTCCTAGTTTAGTATATGAAGCCATCCTAAGGGCACACATAGTAGAGGAAAAAGAGATTAAAAAATGAAGACCTTTCACTAATGTTCGTGAATGCACTTTCCCAACACCGTCATTTCCTTAGCCTACCCAATTAACCCCTCAATAAATTGAGAAGTGTGCAAAAGGTTTATGTTTTGGTTGTGATAACAAATGGAGCAAAGGACATCATTGTGTTGAAAATAAGTTGTTTTACATTGAAGGCACCAATGAGGATGACGAAGAGGATGAAGCCTCGGGTGCAGGATTGGACGAACCTGAGGATGAAAATGAAGATTCTCAACATAATATTTATTATCCTGCATCTTTTGGTATTATTACTTGTTGGTTGAATATTTTGTCTATCAGCGTACTGGTAAACAAAATAGGTCTATCAGCCAAAGCAAGAAGATTAGTCGTCCTAATGTGTAAATTTATCACATCAGAAGGAGACTGTTCTCTCCACTCATCAAGGGGAGGCTCCCTATGGATATGCTATGTATATATATGAACAAAAAATAATACTCAAGGGTAGGACTAGACATCCATCTCTCTTTCTTCAGAGATGATGTATACAAAACAAAGGAAGAACTCAAGAGAATGACAAACAACACTCCTCTTCTTTCAGAAGAACTGTTCAACTAGCCACAAGATTACTCCTGGAAATAAAAGCAGAATATGACTAAAGTATGGTAACCAACAAATCAAGACACAACACAAAGTCTGCACATGAAATACTCAAGAGTGATATATGAATAACAATGAAAGCTCAAAGTCTTTTCAAAGTTCTTTACACAGCAATGAAAAAACAAACACACTGAAGGCAGCTATGGGGGCATAAAGTCTCTCCACAGTTGATTCTTCAGGACACCTTCTTGACAAATTTACTAATCCTACTTATTAGATTAATGAAAAAAACAAGATATCACAGCACAAAGTCTGAAAAAGTCCCTTGTTTTCATTAACAAAATATGATAAACAGACTGAGCACAAAGTCTCAATGATGCCTCTCAATTTCGGTAGAGTTTCGTTCAGATTATCAAAAAGAAGATGATTTTACAATGATGGGAAGTCTCTTATATAGCCACTTTCAAGAAGGACTCAAGAACAGTAATACATCATGATGCGTTGGGAAATGTTAGGAAGACAAGTTGGAACTTTTGGGCCTTTTACCCATTTGATCTTCTCAATGTAGATAGATAAGTCGTGCAATTGAAAGTTTTACAACTTTCAATGTCTGCCTGGCAGTCTGATCTTATCTTCATCATTCCTCCCTTTCTGATTAATTGAATCAAGTCCTAGATTCAGCTTGTTGTTCTGTTTCTTCCCTGCTTTCTGCTAGTCTTGGCCTTGAAAATTGTGAATGTATTATGTTATGTATGTTCAAATGATCAACAATTATTTTGTTGTCTTCAATTTGATGTTTGCACGCCCGTCACTGTGTTTCCAACGGCTAGTTGATTGTGTTGAATTTGATGTGTTCGAGCGCGTCACCCCTTGGTCTTCTTTTGGCTTTCCGCTTGGTGCTTTTCTAGATTGGACTTTGCCCTTTCGGGCCTTGAGAAATGATCCTTCGGCTTCGGGAAGTATCCTCAAATTAATGGTCGAGAGTTCCCCGTAAGGGCACCTGCCCTTCGGGGTCCTTCGTTGGCCCTTCGCAAATTTCCCCTAGGTTTTTCCTCAGGCCATTCCCTTTGAACGTTTCCCGCGGACATTTTCCCTGAGGAAAATTCTCGTGGACAAAAAGTCTAGGGAAAATTCCCTCGAGCTTTGAACAAGTCTTTGAACAAGCCGAAGGGTGCTTTGGTTGATAAAGTGTCCTCCGTAAGGGCACTTGTCCTTCGAAAAAGTTGTTTAGCATTGAACCGTCCCTTTGAACTTAGTCGATGAACCATTTGTTAAACCAGTTCAAAGGTTCAATGAAGTGCACCAAGCCTTTGAAGCAAACAACCGACGAACCATTGGATGCACTTTTTGCCATTGAACCAATACATTGAACTAATCAGTTGAACCAAGGCTTTGAACCAAAATGGTTTAAGCCAATGGTTCAAGCCGATGGTTCAACGAATAAAACATGCCTATAAACTAAGCATTGAACCAAATATTTGTACTTGCCTTTGAACCGAGAGTTGAACCATTTGATTGAACCTGTCTGTTGAACTGGTTCAACGGTTCAATGAAGCACGCCAAGCACCTTTTGAACCAAAAAATGATAAACCTGCTGTTGAACCTTTCCGTTGAACCAAGACGTTGAACCAAAAATTTGGTTCAACGGTTCAACGAAAGCCTTGAACCGACTGACAAACCAAATGATTGAACCAAAAGATGCTGAAACAAAGGAAATGAACCATCTAAGTGAAATAAAGCATTGAACTGCTTGGTTGAACTAAGCGATTGAACTATTCCTTTGGTTGAACTGATTGTTGAACTTTTGAACCCATTGAACCTTTGAACCCAATTGGTTCAATGGTTCAACGGTTCAAGTCATTTTGATTTGACCAAATGTTTGGAAGCCGATGAACCTGTTGAAGCGACTGAACTTTGAACCTTTATGAAGCGCTTAACTTTCACCAATGACATTGAACTTGTTGAACTTTGAACCCGTTGAACCTTTAAACCAAATTGGTTCAATGGTTCAATGATTCAGGTCTCCTTTTGTATTCAGATGCTTGCCGATGAAGATTTTCAATTGAACCAAAACTTTGAACCAATCCCAAAAAATGAACAAATGTTGAAAATCAATTCTTTTGACTGAAAACCGCCTATAGAAGTCTGTAGATTTTCCTTTTCCTGCAGAGTCCATAGATTTTTCTTCTTACTAAGTCCGTAGATTCAAGCTTGCAGAGTCCGTAGATTTAACCCTGCAGATTCGGTAGATTTTTTGAGAAGCTCTGAAAATGAGAAATCTGAATATCTAAGACAAATTTTGAAAATGGAAGATATTATTTTGGTTTGTAGAACCAAAATTATTCAAATGTTGTTCCAAAAATGACTGTTATTTTTGGGAGACAACAACTGGTTCCAGTTGGGGAACTTTTGTCAATTGCAAAATGAATTGGAAGGAGTAGAATTCAGAAACTCCAGTGTCTTCAAGTGTACCATTGGGCTTTAGAGTCATGCTTTCCATAAATGAAAGGCAACAAGAACGAAAACAAACAAACAAAACAAGAATTAAAACTGTACAAGTATACATATATACAGAGGCAATGATCTGACACTTCAAGAATTGAAGTGTTTCAAATGCTGCCCATTATGGGACAGAGAAAAGAGCGTGCCATCTTGGTATTTTAACAAAAAGCTATTTTCACCCATGTGTTGATGAATTGTGAATGGGCCTCTCCAAAGGGAGTCAAACTTTCCATGCATCCCTTTTGGCTCTCTTCTTTTGTCCCACAACAGGACTTTATCCCCAATCTGAAAATCATAATTTTTGGCTTTCTGATCAAAAAGTTTCTTTATCAAATTTTGATGAATAAAAATTCTATCCACCACCATGGTTCTTTGTTCTTCCAGCTGAGTCAGGCACGTGATTCTTTTGTCAGGAGAACTCTCATATGTTTGATCTTCAACAGCCTTCACCAATTTCAAGGCTGGTAACTCTAAAGTGATTGGAATCTCAACATTAATACCGTAGAGAAGTTGAAAAGGAGACATACCAATTGCCCTTTTTGGCATGATCCTGTTAGCCCATAGAGCATCTACCAATGCTTTGTGCCACATCCTTTGATTATCATCTGCAAGTTTCTTGATAATAGTTATCAAATTTTTATTGCTGGACTCAACTTGTCCATTTCCTTGCAAAAAATAATCAGAAGAATGAGAGAGTGTAATTCCATAATAAAAATAGAATTGTGTGATTTCTTGAGAGGTGAAACAAGCTGCATTATCAGTAACAATTTTGAGTGGGACTCTAAATCTGGAAATGATGTTCTCTTTCAGAAAGTTGCATACAACTTCTGAGGTAGCATGCTTTGTCGAGATTGCTTCTACCCACTTAGTGAAATAATCATTCACTGTAAGGACATAATCATGTCCAGCACTTGATGATGGATTTATTGTCCCAATAAAATCGAGTCCCCTTGCTGGAAATGTTTCTCTATGATTACTGGCTTAAGAGGCAGAGCAACCAACTTGGGTTTTCCAACAAATTGCTGGCAAAGTTCACATTTCCTTACCCATTTATGTGCATCTTGGAAAAGAGTCGGCCAATAATACCTGGCTCTCAGAATTTTGTGAGTAGTCACAGGAGCAGAAAAATGTCCTCCACAAGCTAGATTATGGAAAGATTTCAAGAGCTGGGTTTGCTGTTCTTTGTCTACACAGTGAAAAAAATTCCATCTATGTTTCTTTTGTACAGGCCGTTGTCCCAAAGTACAAAATTGGCAGCTTTCAATCTGATGGTTCTCCACTCTTTGTAAGATAAATGAGCAGGACATTCTCCATAAGTCAAAAAATAGGCAATATCTGAATACCATTCATTGGTAGTAGAAACAAAAAGGACTGTTGGCATATTGTCTACTTCAGCGTCTTTGAGTTATGTATCTTCTGGCTTATTATTAGCCATTAATTGACAAAGACCTTTACCTCTGACCAGCTTTATTGGTTTGATATCCAGATCAAATTCTTGGATCTTTGCATTCTAATTACCTCTCTTTGTGCCAAACTCCTGCTGAGTTAAAATAGACTTGACTATACTGTCAAGAACTAAGGTAGTAGTATGTGAATTCAGAATATAGAAGCGAAAGTGTTTGACTGCTTTTACCAAGGCATAGGCATGCTTCTCTATATTTGAATACTTCAATTCATGAGTTTTCAGAGGGCAACTCATGAAAGAGATGGGAGATTCCATACCTTCTTTGTCTTGTTGGACAAGAATAGCTGAAAGAGTATGCTTAGATGCATAGCTATATATAGTGAAATCTCTGTGGTAATTTGGACAGACCAAGGTAGGGGCATGAGCAATAGCGACTTTGATATCTTGAAATGTTACTTTGCCTTCTTTGGTCCAGCTGAAGGTAGTCTTTCCTTTCATCATATTTACAATGTGTCTTGTCTTCTCAACAAATTTGGAGATGAATCTCCATAAGAAATTCACTTTTTTGAAGAAAGAGTAACCAACATTCTTACTTGCAGGCAAATTCAGCTCTTGAATAGACTTGACTCTGTCTGAGTCAATCTTTATGCCTTCTTTGGACATAATGTGTCCAAGGAGTTTTCCTTCTGTCACTCCAAAAACAAACTTTTTAGGATTCAAAGAAATACCATTTTTTCGACAACGCTCCAACACTTTTTGCAAGTGGCGCATATGATCAGATCGGTGCTTTGAAAAGACAATTAAATCATCAAGATATACAACTATGAATTTGCCAATTTCATATTTAAAAGCCATATCCATAGCTCTCTGAAAGGTAGCACCAACATTTATTAATCCAAAAGGCATTCTTTTATATGCAAAAGTACCCCAAGGCGTGATGAATGTAGTCTCGTGTTGATCAGGTTCAACAACTTCAACTTGGTTATAACCTAAGAATCCATCCAACATTGATAACATTTCTGATCCTGTTACTGTTTGGAGCACTTGGTCCATGATTGGCAAAGGGTAATTGTCTTTCAGAGAAGACTGATTTAGATTATGGAAATCAACACAAATACAAATTTTGCCATTTTTCTTCCTTACAGGAACTATATTTGCAATCCATGTAGAATGATGGATTGGAAAAATAATTCTAGCATTTAATATTTTTTGAATCTCAGACATAATTGTACCTAAAATCTTTGAATTGTATTGTCTAGATTTCTGCTTGTAAGGCATTGAATCAACCTTGAGAGGAATATGATGACGGATTTCATCAGGACTGAGAGACTTCAGATCTTCATATGAATATGCCAAGACATCAATGTATTGATGAAGCAAAGAAGTAAATTTGAATTTTTCTTCAGGTGTACATCACTTACCAATGTTGACCATTTTTGAATTTTCTTCATTGGTCAGATTCACTTGGTCAAATCCCTGAAAGAAATTCGAATTTGTCTACTATTGCTTGACGAATCTATCATGCTTGTCAAACAGCTTTTCGAGAGAAACCAGGCCTTTAGGAATTTTCTTTCCTTTCAGCTGTATAAACTCTTCATTTACATCTGAACTAGATTCAAAAATTAATTCAGACTTCTGAGATTCGCTGCCTTCAAAATACAACTGTTCAAAATTGTCTTTTCTTTCCAAAAAGGCAATGATCTGATTATCATCATTGAAAATTTTCCAATGATTAGCATTATCAGGAACACTCGGCCTATAGATCAGCTCAATCGTATATTTGGCTTCTTTAAAATCAGAATGTGAAACTAAAAGAGTTCTTGAAACAACAAGTGCATCCACTCTATCATTGGATTCTCTTGGAATGGAAAAAATGTTGAAAGCATCAAAGCTTTCAATTTGATCCCAAACAAGATTACAGTAATGGCGTAGCCTTTCATTCTTGGTTTGATATGAATTTCTCACTTGGCAGACCACTAATTCGGCATCCTCTTTAGCATGAAGACACTTGATGCCTCTTTCTTGAGCAGCCTTTATACCCAGCAACAACAATTCATATTCAACTGTATTATTTGTGTTGTTGAACTGTAACTTATATGATGAAGGGAACATATCTCCTTGAGGAGATATCAAAACAATTTCAACTCCAGAACCAGAAGAGGAACAACTACCGTCAAATTTTAGAGTCTAAATCTCATCAGACACTGGCTTTACTTTAGACTTTCTTTCATCAGAGATGGAGGGTCTTTCTTCATGATCTGTATATAAAAAGTAATTACCCATACCTGCAGATTCAAAAAGGATTTGAGCTTTAGGATCTGATGTCTTGGTGACTACATACTTTGCTTCCTTTTCAAGAAGTAATCTCTTCATCACGCCTTGTACAGGGATCCTTGCCTCAAATAGATCCATGTTTAGCTCTCCTCCCACATCCTTACAAAAATTTTATCCAAGTAAAATACCATAAGACACTGGGACTTCAGCCACTAATACAGTCATTTTAATCCTCTTGTCTAGAAAGGCTGCAAATGCAAATTGGGCATCTTTGATCTGCCCTAGTAATGGCACTTGTTTGTTTTCCATGGAGAAACATCTGCTAAATGTCTTGGTTAATGTGAGACCAAGAGACTCAGCAACTTTGGCAGGCATAACATTGTCAAATGCGCCTAAGTCTATTATACAATTACTCAGCTTGTGGCCATTGATTAACAGGGAAACATAAAAGGGTTCTATTTTTCCAAAAACAACTGGAGAAGTAATAATCAGATTATTTAGACTAGGCATATTTATTGGAGAATCAAAAGTCATTTTTTTGGCCTTTTGTACTGCAGGGACGGTATGATTTTTAACATATTGGACTAGCTTATTCAGTTGATCAGGATTGGAATGCAAGTACTCAAATTTAGACATTTGTATTTTTGTCTTTTTGACATGATCAATTATGGCAAATGGCTGAATCGAACTAGGTATAGAGAAAGGTACTTCAGCTTTCTGAGTTTTAGAAGGGACAGGAGGTATACTGGTTTGTGAATTAGAAGTAGAAGGGGAAGGCGCAATAGATGTATTTACCTTTTGAGTGATTACCAGATCTTTTGGTTGAAAGGGTAGAACTATTCCACGCTTGGTAATTGTGACTACTGGTTGTGATTGCTCTTTGTCTTTCCTTTATCAGCCTGCTAGACTGATTGGTTCTTGGACCTGGTAAACACTGCATATGATCCATCTGAAGCTTCTCCTTTGCTTCTAAGTTCATCCTGATAATTCAAAAAACTAATGTGAGAGTCACCAACTGATTCTTCTTGACTGTCTTCAATGATATCAGCATCATTTTCTTGATTTAATTCAGTCTGATAAGAAAAATCTGATTCTGTCTCAAAATATCCCATTGCTAAATTAGTTGGAGGAGCTTCCAAGGCAAGTTTTCTTGTGGAGGAGGAAGGCGATTTTGTTGTCCTTGGTTTCTGGCAACATTGCCTTGATATGACTAATTTGGGAATGTTCTTCTGTATGTAGGAGTAGAAGACATTCCTTGAGCCATTTGTTTTTTGAGTGCAAGGAGCTCATTCGCTAATTTTTACACCATTGGATCTGTGGTGCTTGTAGATGCAAATTTGGATGATGATGAAGCTCTATTTCTATTGGGATCTCTTCTTATTTTTCTTGCTAAGATGAGATCGTCTTCTACTTCAGTGGCCAAAAGTTGAGCTGCAGCTAGATCTATTTGGCCAGCACGTCTCAAGAAGAAATTGACTTCAGGTAGCTGAGAATTAATGAAAAAGCATTTAAGATTTTCAGCTGTAGGTCTGGTAATCATATGAACTCTATTTCTCAACTTGTCAAATTTAGTTATGAAGTCTCTCATAGGCTCATGCGGCTCTTTTTCCATTTGTGTAAGTTGAGCCAGAAGTGTATGTGCATCTTCTACAGGTTTGAATTTGGCTTCAAACTTAGCTTTCAAAGTATTCCAATCAGTCACAGATCGAGCCTATAAATGGTAAAACCAATCTGCAACAGGACCTTGTAGTGTTTCAATAAAAAGCCTAACTGCTACATCTTTAAACTCTACCCTAATTACTCCACAAGCTATACTGAATGCTGTAATATGTTCATCAGGATGAACTTTCCCATCACCGTGGAATTTCAGGAAATTCTTCCTAGAACTGCATGGAAGTTCATGTAGAGGAGGAGTAAGATTGAGAGGGCCAAAAGCATTACCCCAGGGGCCTTGAACTGCCATTATAGGGTATTGAAAAGGAGGGATAACAAATCTCAAAGGGGTAATTACAGGCACAACTTTATCAACAATAGAAGTTGATATTTTGCCTGGTAATGGAGATCTGGATTTAGTAGGAGGGAAGCTCTTGGTTCGTTGGAGACGAGATGGTGAAGGAAACAAATCAAAATCACTTTGTTGTACTAGCTCGAACATAGGATCAATGACACCTTTAGCCCTTTGGCTTTGTGTATACCTTGAATATGCCAGATTTGTAAAACAAAATTTGAAAAGAATTGACTTTGCTTCAGTTAAAGCTTAAGGCTTTGAACTGTGTGTTCTTTTCCTATTGGTGTAGAGGTGAATGGAATGGATAGACTATAAATGGATAATGGGTATATCCCCAGCAAAGTCACTAAAAACTGTTGGTTGAATATTTTGTCTATCAGCGTACTGGTAAACAAAATAGGTCTATCAGCCAAAGCAAGAAGATTAGTCGTCCTAATGTGTAAATTTATCACATCAGAAGGAGACTGTTCTCTCCACTCATCAAGGGGAGGCTCCCTATGGATATGCTATGTATATATATGAACAAAAAATAATACTCAAGGGTAGGACTAGACATCCATCTCTCTTTCTTCAGAGATGATGTATACAAAACAAAGGAAGAACTCAAGAGAATGACAAACAACACTCCTCTTCTTTCAGAAGAACTGTTCAACTAGCCACAAGATTACTCCTGGAAATAAAAGCAGAATATGACTAAAGTATGGTAACCAACAAATCAAGACACAACACAAAGTCTGCACATGAAATACTCAAGAGTGATATATGAATAACAATGAAAGCTCAAAGTCTTTTCAAAGTTCTTTACACAGCAATGAAAAAACAAACACACTGAAGGCAGCTATGGGGGCATAAAGTCTCTCCACAGTTGATTCTTCAGGACACCTTCTTGACAAATTTACTAATCTTGCTTATTAGATCAATGAAATAAACAAGATATCACAACACAAAGTCTGAAAAAGTCCCTTGTTTTCATTAACAAAATATGATAAACAAACTGAGCACAAAGTCTCAATGATGCCTCTCAATTTCGGTAGAGTTTCATTCAGATTATCAAAAAGAAGATGATTTTACAATGATAGGAAGTCTCTTATATAGCCACTTTCAAGAAGGACTCAGGAACAATAATACATCATGATGCATTGGGAAATGTTAGGAAGACAAGCTGGAACTTTGGGACCTTGTACCCATTTGATCTTCTCAATGTAGATAGATAAGTCGTGCAATTGAAAGTTTTACAACTTTCAATGTCTGCCTAGCAGTCTGATCTTATCTTCATCGTTCCTCCCTTTCTGATTAATTGAATCGGGTCTTGGATTCAGCTTGTTGTTTTGTTCCTTCCCCACTTTCTACTGGTCTTGGCCTTGAAAATTGTAAATGTATTCTATTTTATATGTTCAAAGGATCAACAGTTATTTTGTTGTCTTCAATTTGATGTTTGCGCGCCCGTCATTGTGTTTCCAATGACTAGTTGACTGTGTTGAATTTCACGTGTTTGGGCATGTCACCCCTTGGTCTTCTTTTGGCTTTCCGCTTGGCACTTTTCTAGATTGGACTTTGCCCTTTCGGGCCTTGAGAAATGATCCTTCGGCTTTGGGAAGTATCCTCAAATTAATGGTCGAGAGTTCCCCGTAAGGGCACTTGCCCTTCGGGGTCCTTCGTTGGCCCTTCACAAATTTCCCCTGGGCTTTTCCTCGAGCCATTCCCTTTGAATGTTTTCTGCAGACATTTTCCCCGGGGAAAATTCCCGTGATCAAAAAGTCAGGGGAAAATTCCCCTGGGCTTTGAACAAGTCTTTGAACAAGCCGAAGGGTGCTTTGGTTGATGAAGTGTCCTCCGCAAGGGCACTTGTCCTTCAAAAAAGTTCTTTAGCATTAAACCATCCCTTTGAACTTAGTCGATGAACCATTTGTTAAATCGGTTCAAAGGTTCAATGAAGCGCGCCAAGCCTTTGAAGCAAACAACCGATGAACCATTGGATGCACTTTTTGCCGTTGAACCACTACATTAAACTAATTGGTTGAACCAAGGCTTTGAACCAAAATGGTTCAAGCCGATGGTTTAATGAATAAAACAAGCCTATAAACTAAGCATTGAACCATATATTTGTACTTGCCTTTGAACCGAGTGTCGAACCATTTGATTGAACCTGTCCGTTGAATTGGTTCAACGGTTCAAGGAAGCACGTCAAGTGCCTTTTGAACCAAAAAGCGATAAACCTGTTGTTGGACCTTTCCATTGAACTAGACGTTGAACCAAAAATTTGGTTCAACAGTTCAACGAAAGCCTTGAACTGACTGACAAACCAAATGATTGAACCAAAAGATGCTGAAACAAAGGAAATGAACCATCTGAGTGAAATAAAGCATTGAACTGCTTGGTTGAACCGAGCGATTGAACTGTTCCTTTGGTTGAACTGACTGTTGAACCTTTGAACCTGTTGAACATTTGAACCCAATTGGTTCAATGGTTCAATGGTTAAAGTCATTTTGATTTGACCAAATGTTTTGAAGCCGATGAACCTGTTGAAGTGACTGAACTTTGAACCTTTATGAAGCGCTTAACTTTCGCCAATGACATTGAACTTGTTGAACTTTGAACTTGTTGAACCTTTGAACCAAATTGGTTCAATGGGTCAATGATTTAGGTCTCCTTTTGTATTCAGATGCTTGCCGATGAAGATTTTCAATTGAACCAAAACTTTGAACCAATCCCGGAAAATGAACAAATGTTGAAAATCAATTCTTTTGACTGAAAACCGCCTGTAGAAGTCTGTATATTTTCCTTTTCCTGCAAAGTCTGTAGATTTTTCTTCATGCGGAGTTCGTAGATTCAAGCCTGCAGAGTCCGTAGATTTAACCCTGCAGAGTCCATAGATTTTCTGAGAAGCTTTGAAAATGAGAAATCAGAATATCTAAGACAAATTTTGAAAATGGAAGATATTATTTTGGTTTGTAGAACCAAAATAATTCAAATGTTGTTCCAAAAATGCTGTTATTTTTGGGAGACAACATTACTCATTAAAATTTCAAGATGGTAGGTTTTCTCAAGAAATAAAATGTAACTGTGTTGATTGACTGTGGGTGTACACACAACTTCATCAACAACAAGTTGGCAACTTGTTTGAATTATTTCATTTACCCAGATCTAGAATATAAGGTTATGATTACAAATGGTGGTACTATCCACTATTCTAAAAAATGTCATAGTATTAAGCTTGATGTGGGAGACTACATGATATATTCTCCTATGTTTGCTATTCCCATAGGAGGGGTTGTCATTGTTGTGGGAGTGTAATCAATCAACACATTGGGCACTATTGAGATGAATTTATAGGAATTATTCATGCACTTCCATTCATAAGGCATGACCTTTGTATTGCATAGATTATGGGATAAATCTCCACAGCTAGTTAGTTCCCATTAGATGATGAAGATTCTCATAAAAGGTGTTGATGGATTTACAGTGCGCTTGTTTTCTATATAAGCTCAACCAATCAAGGATTTTACCCATCCTAATTTACAAATGGTGTTGGATGACCATTATGTTATTTTTGGTGACATGTCAAAAGGACTTACACCAAGATAAGAGCATGATCATGCCATCACACTACTTCTTGGAAGTACATCACCCAACATCAGACCTTACAGGTATCTCTATGCCCAAAAAAGTGTAATCGAAAAGATGGTATAGGAGATGTCAGAGGTAGGAATCATTTAACATAACCAAAATGAATATTCCTCCCTAGTGGTCATGGTGTGGAAAAAGGATGACACTTGGAAGATGTGCCTAGACTATAGAGAACTCAATAAGTACACCATCAAAGATAAGTTTCTTATTCTAATAATTGATGATTTGCTAGATGAATTTCATGGTGCGGTTTATTTTACCAAGATAGATCTTTACTCTCAATATCATTAAATTTGAATTAAAGAAAATTACATACCTATAACAACTTCTATAACTCATAAAGGCCATTATGAGTTTATGGTCATGCATTTTGTCCTCACAAATACACCATCTACATTTCAGAGTTTGATGAATACTATTTTCAGGTATTTTTTTAGAAAGTTTGTGTTAGTGTTTTTTGATGATGATGCAGGAGCATCACCTCCATCATTGTAAATATAGTATGTAAGCTTGAATATGTGTCAAATAAGTCTTATCATGAAGTCAATAAACATTTTAAAGACCTAATAAGTACCTAGGTAGTCTAGGTAAGTGTCATAGTAACTAGGAAATCATAATTCAGAGCTATATGCAAGAGTTCAAGTTTTCTCTCTAAAACTTGAATTATAAATATTTAAATTATAACCTAAGGCCTAAAAGTCTTATAAGACTTTGTAAAAAGTATAAATTCCTATGAAATGACCCTAATAAATCAATAGCATGGTAAAAAAGGTGAAAACAACTCAACTAAAGGACAACTCTACATTGGAGGAGTTTTAAAAAAAAGTAAGTTTGTTGAATAAAGAGAAGATAAGGGAGATTTTATTGGACCATACCATGTTAAGGAAGGATGGTTTTTTCAGATAGAGATCAAACCTCAATCATAGAGGGAACAAATGCTATATATGTAAGATCTTATCAATCATTAGGCATGTTTTTTTTCAAGTCACTCTCAAGAGACATCTTGGAGAAACTTGTGTAAATAATCAGGTGATATTGTATAGATTAGAGTGGTTTGGTGTATATAAGGGTGTTCCTCTGTATGTAAAGAAAATTTAAAGAGATGAATTGGTGATTTGAGATCAATACTTCAAATCTGCAAGTTTGTTTGGTAAGTGCTATGTTATATTCTTTATTATTTGAAATTGTATCCTCAAAGACATATGATTGCCATTAATAATAGTTTTATGTGTAATGGGTAACTTAATTATTCGTTGGATGTTGATAACTTTGTGTGGTATCCACATTTCCAAATCGGTCTGTGAGAACCCATACTCCATCAAATATAATCGAGATTGTTGAATTCATAATAACTATGATATTCGACTAAGATTTCCTTAAGTGATAACGCCCACTTGTACTATTGTATTGGAGAAACACAGAGATTTGTATTATCTGTAAGCTAAAAAATAAGGAAAGAACATGTTTATAAATGTATTATCTCAAAATACACATTAGTGTGTTAAGAGATAATGTTATAAAATTGATCTAATGCAATCTAGTGTCCTTTGAGTTATTCAAGCAAATTATGTCTCTCGGGTCTGATTTTCTTAGAATGGTGAATAGTCAAATCAAAAAAATTATCCTTTAAAATGTTTAGAGATTATTCAAACTTAAAAGGTAATTGGGGAATTAACAAAGGTACATGTGAGTCATGTACACGTTGAAATAAATCAAAAATCAAATTTATTGTCTAAAATTCAAAATATGTAAGATTGAAGACTTTCAACCATTGATAGGCCTATAAAAAATAAAAGTTGACTAAAATTAATTTTCCCAATGAAATTTAAAAATAAAATAAAATTTGAGAACTAGAGCACCTTAGAATCAGGAATCCAATGAATCTAATTTGAGCTCGATTGGTTAAGTATTGAGAGAGATATAGTCAAAACATAGTCGGCTATTGAAACAATTTAAATTAAAATCCTATAGAATTGTGTTTGTTTAAATTGAATTCAAAGGTGGATTGACTGAAAGTTAATAAATGATAGTGAGATATAAATTGTTTGTTAAATTGAATATTTTGTCAAGAACAAGAGATCAAGATTTATTTGAGATGAAACTTGTTGAATAAATGAAATGTTTCAAGTCTCTATAAATGGTTAAATGTGTCAAGTTCGATTTGTGAAACCTTACATCAAATTTGCAGGAATGTTGTGACAACAAGGATGAGGCAAGATTGAAATGTTTGATTAATTTCTAGGGATATCCATATCATTAAAGACAAGTGAATGAACATACCATTAAATAAATGATTACAAACCTATTGAGTTTGTATTGAACATAATGGTTATATGAGTTTTTGGGTCAATCAGAGATAGTCTATGTCTAATATAATTGAAGTGATCCTAATTGATGGTAAGTTGATGTAGATTTCTATTATTTTTGGTATCAGATCTCAACAAGAGATATTGGGTTAAAAATAAATAAAAATTAGTGGTTAAAACACAGTTAGCTAGTAAGAAGAAAATATAATTTATACATGCAGTTTGAATTATTATAGATTTTATTACATATTGAATTGGAAAATATAAGAATATGTGCATGATGTAGATCAATAAATAGACACATCAATAAGAATTGGATTGAATTTGGTTGTTGGAAAGGTGAGGTATAATGGTAGCATATTTGATTTATTATTAGTATTGAAATATTGAACATTTCATGTTTGTATGACAAGTCAATCAATCTTGTTGTGAGACTTGTTTAGATGCCCAACAAAGTACGATCCTATACTATAAGTAAAGAGGAGTCTCATTTGATAAAGGTTGGGATTTATTAATAGATTAAGAAAATAATTATGTTTTTTGTATACACAACGACTCACAATCAAAGTGTTTTATGTGATTTCACTTGTGATAATCCGAATGGAAGATTTTAATAGCAAGTATGAAAAGGAGTGATTTTTATATAATATGAATATGAAGACCAAGATAATAAACTAGGAGAAGACATCATAATATATGAGGTTGTGAAATTGATATGAAGTATGTGATAAGGTATATGGAATGTAAGTAGAACATTTGCATCAATTTTTGATGAAATGGAAATTATTCTTGAATGATGAATATATGACATAGTATCTTGAGACAATAGCTATAATACATGAGATTATCATCATTTTTGGTATCAGAGATCAGCAAGAGCTCTTGCGTTTAAAAAAAAATCAATGATTTGTCAGGTTAAAACATTCTTCTTGTAAATTGGCATGGTAAATAAGTAGTTTCTAATTAGATGTGTGGATTAGTTTGGCATTTCCTTGAGTTTATGAAAATGGTTGTTAATGATTTATTGCAGTGTTTGTTTAAGAGTTTAAAGTTGTACGAAAATTAGTCAAGGCAGCTTAAAATCCAAGGAAGGCTTAAGAAGAAGGTAAAAAGCCAAGTAAGGCTTGGAAAGATAGTGAAGAGTTTATGAAGCTCAAAAAATAGAAGATCATAGAGATTGCTCTTGTAAAGAAATCCAAGGTAGAGGTAACTTGGAAAATTGTCAAAAGACCAAGGTGAAACAGACTTGGGTGAGACAAGAAAGATGGAGCAAGGTGAAATAGACTAGTTGGAGAAAGTGCAGATGGTGAGAAGATTGATTAGAGAGTTGTCTAAGGTAAAATACTAGCTTAAGAAGAAGAAAGAGAGAGAGATGAGAAGGAAGCAACAATAGGAAAACTTGCAAAGAGAAATGAATGAGATAATGGAAAGGATCACTTTTATAAAGCTCATGATTGATAGCAAGAAGAACCCATGGAATGGGTTATTGATGAGAAATAAAGTGAAATGGCCAATTGAGTAAATGATAAAAAAAAAAAGGCAAAAGTTGAAAATTACCTAAAAAAGAGTAAAGAAATTGTTAAGAAAGTAACAAAAAGTGTATATATGTGAACCAAAAATAGGATCAATGATAGGAAAAGATGAGATTGAAAAAGAAGAAGAGTTAAATGAGCCTCATAATTTTTAATCTGACTTTTTGTTTGAGTGTGTGTATGCAAGTACCAAAATGGATGAAGAAATAGGTCAATTTGAGGCCTTATTGTTTGAAGGAGATCATGAAGAAAAGGAGATCCTCAAGTAAGAGGATGTATGAGATGAAGAACCCAAGATGCAGTATGAAGAAGAAGTGAACAAAGACTTTCTAAAAGAGATAGTTGATTTGAAAGAGAAATACTTGAAGGGAAAACCTAAGAATAAAAGTTTATTTGATAACAATGTATTTGTCTATGAAAATTTTGAACTCTTAGAGGAAGAGATGGCATTGTTGGAACACACCATTAACAATGAAGTATTTTTTGAAGAAGAGAACCAAATTAAGAAGCAAAGCTCATTGAATGAGCAAGTGAGGAGTCAAGAAGAGTATGATGATACCTAAGAGTCTCAAATTTTTATATTTGATAGTTTGTTGAGTTTTGTTTGTATAGGTGAACTTGAAGAGCTGAAGGAAAATTTGAAAAAAAATCCAAGAGAAAGAACAAAATGTGGATCGAGAATACATGTCCACTTATATGAGAAGCTGGTTCAAGGATATCAGCAAAAAAGGAGGATAGAAGGACCAATGGAAGAGCTAAAGAAAAACTAGAAAAAGAGAAAGAAACCTTTTGATTAGGAGATTAAAATCTGTACATAGGGAGTTTGATGCAGGGGCATCACCTCCATCATTGTAAATATAGTATGTAAGCTTGAATAGGTGTTAAATAAGCCTTGTCATGAAGGCAATAAGCATTATAAAGACCTAATACGGTCATAGGTAGTCTACGTAAATGTTATAGTAGCTAGGAAATCATAATTCACAGATATATGCAAGAGTTCAAGTTTTCTCTCTAAAACTTGAATTAAAAATATTTAAATTGTAACCTAAGGCCTATAAGCCTTATAATACTTTGTAAAAAGTATAAATTCCTATGAAATGACCCTAAGAGATCAATAGGATGGTAAAAAAGGTGAAGACAACTTAGCTAAAGGACAACTCTACGTTGGAGGAGTTAAAAAAAAAGTAAGTTTGTTGAATAAAGAGAAAATATGGGAGAGTTTCTTGGACCATACCACACTAAGGAAGGGCAGTTTCTTTAGATAGAGCTCAAACCTCAATCATAGAGGGAGCAAATGCTATATATGTAAGATCTTGGCAATCACTATACATGTTTTTTTAAGTCACTCTCAAGAGACATCTTGGAGAAACTTGTGTAAATAGACATGAGATATTGTATAGATTATAGTGGTTTGTTGTATATAAGGGTGATCCTCTGTATATAAAGGAAATTTCAAGAGATGAAATGGTGATTTGAGATCAAGACTTCAAATCTGAATTTTTTTTTAGTAAGCACTGTGTTATATTCTTTGTTATTTGAAATTGTATCCTCGAAGATATATGATTGCCATTAATAACAGTTTTGTGTGTAACAGGTAACTTAATTATTCATTGGTTGTTGATAACTTTGTGTGGTATCCACATTTCCAAATTGGTCTGTGAGAAACCCATACTCCAAATATAATCAAGATTTTTGAATTCATAATAACTATGATATTAGACTAAGATTTCCTTCAGTGATAATGCCCAATTGTATTATTCATGTATTGGAGAAACACAAAGTTTTTTATTATCTACAGGCTAAGAAATATGGAACAAACATATTTCTAAATGTATGATCTCAAAATACAAATTAGAGTGTTAAGACATAATTTTATAAAATTGATCTGATGCAATCTAGTGTCCTTTGAGATATTCAAGTAAATTATGTCCTCTGAGTTATTCAAGCAAATTATGTCCTCTTGCGTCTGATTTCCTTAGAATGGTGAACAATCAAATCAGAAAAGTTATCCTTTCAAATGTTTAGAGATTGTTCAAACTTAAAAAGGTCATTGGGTAATTAACATAGGTGCATGAGAGTCCTGTACACATTGAAATAAATCAATTTTATCATCTAAAACTCAAAATATGCAAGATTGAAGACTTTCAACCATGTACAGGCCTGCAAATTTTTTTTTGACTAAAATTCATTTTCCCAGCAAAATAATAATTTTTTCTTTTTGAAATTTGAATAGCTAGAGTGCCTTGGAATTAGGAATCCAATTATTCTAATTTGAGCTCGATTGGTTAAGTATTGAGAGAGATATAGTCAAAACATAGTTAGCTAGTAAGAATAAAATACAATTTCTACAAGCAGTTTGAATTATTATAGCTTTTATTACATATTGAATTGGAAAATACAGGGATTCATGCATGATGCAGACCAATAAATATACACATCAAGAAGAATGAGATTAAATTTGGTTGTTGGAAAGGTGAGGTACAATGGTAGCATATTTGATTTATTATTATTGTTGAAATATTGAACATTTCATGTTTGTATGACAAGTTGATCAATCCTGTTGTGAGACTTGTTTAGATGCCCAAAAAAGTGCAATCCTATACTATGAGTAAAGAAGAGTCTCATTTGATAAAGGTTAGGATTTTATTAATAGAACAAGAAACTAATTTTGTTTTCTATATACACAACCACTCACAATCAAGGTGTTTTATGTGATTTCACTTGTGATAATTTGAATGGAAGATTTTAATAGCAAGTATGAAAAGGAGTAATTTTTGCATAATATGAATATAAATACCAAGATAATAAATTAGGAGAAGACATCATAATATATGATATCATGAATTTGATATGAAGTATGTGATAAGGTATATGGAATGTAAGTAGATCATTTGCATCAATTTTTGATGAAATGGAAATTGTTCTTGAATGATGAATATATGACAAAGTATCTTGAGATAATAGCTATAAAGTGTGAGATTGCCATCAAATGAGGTCATCATTTTTAGGAAAATTTGGTAATACCATTTGAAGCATGTGAAATAGGTACTCTTGGTTCTAGAATAACGTCAACTTTATGCAAAACCTTTCGAATGTGTTTTTAGCATTCAAGAGGTGGAGTACTTGGGTCATATTGTTTCACATGAAGAAGTGAAAGTTGATTTTAAAAAAATACAAGTGATTATGGATTGGTAGGTTCCTAAGATACTCAAGAACCTCTGTGGATTTATGGGGCTAATTGGTTACTATCGTAGGTTTATCAAAAATTATGGTATCATTGTAGCCCCACTCACATCTTTGTTGAAGGAAGATGCATTCCAATGGATTAATACAACTACTAAGACATTTGAACAATTGAAAATGGCTATGTGTACCACTTCAATTTTGGCTACTCTTGATTTTTCTAAAACTTTTGTTGTAGAATGTGATGCATCAGGATATGGCATGTGGGGTATACTCATGTGATGAGGCTGGTATAGATTTGCAGAAGACTAACACACATTACATAAAATAGATAAACAAATTAAAACATAATATATCATAATATTCTTTCACTCTGATTAATTCATTCAAACACACTACACACACACACACACACATATAGGGCACTATTCCCTATTATTGGGGATTCGAATATCCCACCAATATCTCACCTATGTAAAACCAAACCTATTTACCTGAGTTTGGTTTAACAACCAAATATCACACAAACAATACAATAATATATCTATAAGTATTAATTACTTTATGGTAACTCAACCAATATGTTATTTACCTCTCTGTAAATACCCAAATTCACACAATGTGAAAACTAATTCCAACATCATGCAATAAGACAAACCACTTGCATTTGAGGGCCACTAACTAAAGGGTAAAATAAGATCAATCCAATAGAGATGATGGATATTTTTCATGCAGTCAAGCAATGGAGACATCATCTAATGGGTCATCACTTTCAATTAAATATTGATCATGATAGCCTCAAATATTTTTTTAGAATAATCATTGTCTTCTGAATAATAACAAAAATGGGCTATTAAAATATTAAGATATAATTTTGAAATAGTTTATAATAAATAAAAAGAGAACGTGGTGGTGGATACACTATCTTGGAGGGATGAATCAGTAGAGGCATTGCTATGCACAATGACTATTTGGTAGGTAGGTTGGCTAAAGGAAGCAAGATCATAATGGAAGAATGATTGTGCTACCCATGATTTGATTCAAAATATTCAATAGGGTTAAAGGGGATTATAATATTTTATCTAAAAGGGGAACGCATTATGGTATAAATTAAGATTATAACTTTATAAGCAATCTCTCAAACTTTTTTTTCCTTTGGGAACTTTATGCATCTTCATTGGGAAGTCAATCAAGATTTTTGAAAACATATCATAGAATCAAGCAAGATTTCTTTTGAGAAACACTCAAAGGGGTTGTGTAAAATATGTGGTTGAATGCATGGTATGTCAATAGAACAAAGGTGAAACCATTAAGACCCCAAGTCTTTTGCAACCTTTGTCCATCCCTAGCTAGTGTTGGGAGGAGATTTCCATGGATTTCATTAATGCGCTACCACATTTTAAGGGTAAAAATGTTATCATGGTAGATGTGGATTGAATCACTAAGTATGTTCATTTTTGTACCCTATCACAATCATTTGTTGTCAGTACAATAGCTTCTACTTTTCTCAATGTAGTTCGAAAATTGTATGGTACTCTAAAGATCATTGTAAGTGACTGAGATCCCATATTTACTAGTGATGTTTAGACTGAATTATGTGCATGTTTGGGATCCCAGTTGGCTTATAACTCATCCTACATCCTCAATATTTTGGACAAATAAAGGTAGTTAATAAATGTCTATAAGGGTATCTTAATTGTTTTTTTTGACAAATAGGAAAAATGGGTTTATTAGATACCACTTGTTGAATGGTGGTATCACACTTATTTTCACACTTATTTCAAAATATCTCCCTTTGTGGAATTGTATGGGTATCACCCCCCATCCATCACTTCAACCTTGATGGTACATCCCAAGGTTTGAGTTGTTGCAGAACACATTCACCATCAACATGAGGTACTAGTTAGTTTGTGAGAGATTTTAGCAACGACATAAAATAGAATGAAGCAAAAAAATATATCAACACTATAATAAGTGGCATTTTGACATAAGTGATTGGGTCTTTGTGCATTTGCAGCCATATAAGTAGATATCTTTGAAATAACTGAAAAAGGATAATAAGTTGTCCCCTAAGTATTATGGCCATTATCAGATCTTGAAGAAAATTGGTATTGTGGCCTACAAGCTAGAATTTCCCCCATCCACTCTCATACATCTGATATTCAATGTATCTTAACTAAAGAAGGTAATAAGACAAAGAGTTTCCACTTAGACTAAGTTACATGAATTGGATGAAGAAAGCTAAGTAATTTCGGAGGTTGAAGAAATCCCTCACATGTGCATTAAGAAACTATGAACCATAATGATTAAGGAGTGTTTGATCAAATGGAAGAATCTATATTATGAAGATGCAGCATGGGAGGATGAAGTGTTCCTACAATAACATCCTAGTTTGGACAATGTTGTTCCAAAGGGGAGGGGCCTACTACACCCTTAACCTATAGTGTGTCTAGGGATCATTTGACCGACTTGTGGCTTATATACCTTCATATTATCTTATTGTATTTCTCAATTTTATTAGTATGGTCGACCTATGGAGTAATCATGGATAAGTAGAGTACATCTAAGAGCTAGTGGTTAGTTTTTTATCATCATATTGTGAATTTATTCTTATTGTATTATTGTGGAGGTTGCCCCCTTAAAGTGGCTAGTCATAATATTCAAGTATTATGCTATTTAACCAATTGTTATTATGGATATGTTTATTTTGTTCTTAATTATATGATATATTATTCTATTGTTGTGAATTATCTAAGTAATTTCATTACATAAGAATTCAAATTTTAAGTATAAACTTATTAATGTTTATGACAACAATTTGGAAGTGGGAAAACATACAATCATGACACAAAGAAACATATTAAAAGGGATAAAATGACCCACAACTTACATGACTAGAATCAAAATGTTCAGATAGTAGTCAGATCACTCTTGGATTATTTTGATTTAGGTCAAGGTGACAAAATGCTCAAGGAAACTAAATCAATGAGTCTATCAAAGTAATGGTGAGTATTGTTTTATAGTTCTCGAGTATTTTCATAGAAAACACACAAATTAATAAGTTATTTGAAAGGAATGACATTATTCATATTTACACTAAAATCTAATTAATAATATAAATTTTCCTAATTTAGCATGTGTAATAAATACATCAAGTATACAATAGCTAAGAGATAAAATAGAGCATATCTTGTTTGATATTTTGTTCTGAGGTATGATAATGATCAAGAGCATCACAGGGCTACATTAGAGGTTTTGACCTTGTTTATTTAGCATTTTGACTATTTTTATCCACCAGATGCTTGCATTGAATAGGGATAGTAGCGTCAATACAAGTGTCTGACTCTAATGTAGGAGTCTAGTCAAAGATACAAGTAAGAATGGATCCAAATTTGTACCAGGCATGTGCTATCACATGTATAACTACCTTGTGCCTCAAATTATATCTGCTTGTGTACCAAACCCATATAATGAACAAAACCCTGGTTGTTTAGCATTGAACCTCCTGTAACTTGGTAAAAAGGGGTTAGCATATGAGTTGATCTAACCCTATCAACCCCAGTTGTTGCTAAGTGTTGCCTATGTAGCCAATACTCCAAAAAGGGTCTCATACTTGCATAAATTTCTCTCTCCTAGGCACATGTGTGGAATTGTAACTATACAACTATATGCTCTTTCTCCTAGTAACCCTTGGTATAAGTAATGCCATAATATGTTTGACCTTGTAAATCCTTTAAATATTTGATTCAATGTTGTAGTGCGATTTGATAGCTTGAAATATACAATATCTGCCAATTAGATAGTTGCCAAATTAAATTACTAGGTAGTGTAATTATATTATAGCCTTTGTATATATAGGGACCTTTTGATTTTGAATTAAGACTTAGAGAAACATGAAAAACTAAAAATAATATGGACAACGATGGATAAACAAACGGTCTCAAAGTGAAAGATATGGAAAAGGACAAAAGGGTAAGCCTAGACACCTGCATCCTACTTGGACACTAGCGTTGATGCAAGTGTCCAAAATGGATGCAAATGTCTAAGGGCTAAAAACACATAGATAACATAAAATAAAAAGGTAGGGATCCCTAACATACACTGGATAAAAAGTAATAAAATAACATACAAGCTCAATGAGCAGATAAATCAAGTGAAATAAGATGGAATCGAAGGGGTCCACAAGAGGCCACGTCACTAGATATCTAATCCTTAATCAAGATATGTATATATGTAAAGAGGCTATAAAAAAATTCTACTAAATTATGCTTGTACCAAATATGCGTGTCTACATTTTCACATGCCCGCTCCTTCCCCAATCTAGCAATACATAAAAATTAAAATTACTAGTTTAAAGGAAAAGAAAATACATATCATGGTGTGGACAACACACCTTATCTTTGCTTGAGATTTCCTTATGTTGGGTGAATATTTTGTCAACCAACTAACTAGTGAGCAAAATAGGTCTCTTCAACCACATCATAAGGAGATTGGTCATCCAGATGTGCAGGTTTACCACATCAAACAGGGACAAATCTCTCCTCTCATCAAGGGGAGGTTCCCTTATAACTATGAGGAGCTATATACTATATATATAAGCTGAAAATAACACACAGGGGTAGGATACACCATCCATCTCTCTTCTTTCAGAGATGATGTTCACAAATAAAGGAGAAAATCCTAATCAAAACACTAAAGGCACTTCTCTTCTTTCAAAAGTGTTCTTGCAGGAAACAACAAAAGTTCTTTCAGGTAGTGACAAGTAACTAGTAACAAAAGGGCGTAGTAACCAGCAGACTGAGATGTAGCACAAAGTCTCCACCTCGACTGCCCAAGAGTGAGATACAAAGGACAATGAGGGCACAAAGTCATCCCAAGGTCCTTTACACAAAAATAGAATATGAAGGATCACGAGGGCACAAAGTCATCCCAAGATCCTTTACACAAGCACAAAAAGAAAACACACTGAAGGAGATTGTGGGGGCATAAAGTCTCTCCACAGTTGGCTTCAGGACACCTTGATTACGTCCACTAGTTCTACTTGTTAGATCAAATAAACAAGAACACATTCAAAAGATAGACATAAGAACAATCTCCTAAAATGATACAAGCTATAACAACACAAAGTTTGCAAGTCACTTGCTTTCTCATTTAGATAAAATAATATGAACAACGATTTGAGCTCAAAGTCTCAGTATTTGCCTTCCAATTTGGTCAAAGTTTTGTTTCTGGTAACGGGAAGATCTCCCTTAAAACAAATCAAGATATTACAATATATATAGGCCAAGGAAGGCTTGGCACTTTTTCCCATGGAGCAGCCCATGCTGTGCATTAATTCCTTGAATGCATTTTTGGTTCTGTCAGGGAGGGCCATGCTGGAACAGGGCAGCTGCCTTAACTGTGGAATGTTGATTCATCTTGAATGTCTTCTGCTGAGCTTGAGTCACTTATTTTTTCACCTACTATTTGCGCAGCTATCCATTTTGCCTTTACTCCAAGGGAGACAAACAAGCTATGCTTTCAATGTTTGTAGGCTCAAATATCTATCTTTACGCACTGTTCTAGCTACTGAAATAACTACTACAAATATTGCCCTCTTTGTCTCTTCCTATTGTGACTTGGGCCCTCGAGCTGTCTTTTTCCCCTTTGCTAGCTTTTTTGGCTCTATTTTCAGCGGGTCTTCCCTTTTGGCTTTGGTCTTCAGGCCTTTGAATGCATTCGGGTATGCCTTTAAGTCTGCAAGGATCAACGACTATTTCATTGCCACGAATTTGACGTCTGCGGGCCCATCAATCTCCTCAACAATTCCTTTGGCATTCTCATTTTGTCCTTCCCAAAGGGGAAGAATCCTTTTGGGGTCTTGGGAAAGGCCTATTTTCCTTCGGTGAGAGCCTCCCACAAGGGTATCTACCCTTTAGGATCCTTCGGGTGGCCTCCGGGTTTCATTCTTCGATGGGCTATGGTTCCATTATTTCCTTCGGACAAAATGTCTGAAGGAATTCCTTCAGACAATTTATCCAAAGGAAATCTTTCCTTGGCTCTACGTCTTTGTATTGGGAGTGTTCCATTTTTGACCCGTGGCACATTCTGCTGCTTTTAACAAGTGACACGTGGCATCTTCTAACAGAACAGGCGAGGACACTTGGCAACATCCACCTAACTTATAAGAGCTTTTAGAAACCTTTGAGGGTCCTACAAGAGATGACATGTGGTAGCTTCCATTGAGCTCTAGAAATGCTATAGAAACATTCAGGACTCATTTGGATTTACGTGGATGATGACACTTGGCATGTTTCGTTTGTTCCTGCAACTTACCCGGGGTCCACCACAGTCCTTACTCAATCACTGTGGATGTCGACACTTGGCGGCCTTCGCTGAGTCTTCCCAGGGACATGTGGTGACTTCCACTCAATTTTAGCAATCACATAGAGGATGACACTTAGAGCACTTTGCTTATTCTTTTAGCAACTTGCCCGGGGCCCGCCACATTCTTTACTTGATAATGAAACCAAAGGAAGATATAATGACCATTGACACTTGGTAGCCTCTGCTGAGCTTTGTAGATGACATGCAACATGTTCCTTTGCCTCGATAAAAAGATATTGAAACCTTCCACAGCTGCCACTTGTTGCTTTTTGTGGAACTCTATAAGGGACACGTGGTGTTGGGGATCAACCAACAAACTTGATTACTTTTATGTAAGCAACTAAACATAGAATTAAACCAGAATAATAAGTAACTAGAATCAGAAATAACAAAGAATAAGAGATACAAGAAACCACCCTAAAAACTTGTATTAAACTCTTCCAGAAGGAAATACAATGAAGAAAATCACACTTTCTTCTCACACCTCTCAGATGTACAGATCTATTTTCCTCAAGAGTTTACAATCAATCAATTCCAACAACCTGGATTGATACACATATACAATATGTCTTGTACTGTTCTTTCTTACACACACAAGCTATGAAGATCTATCCCTATATATAGAATTAGGGATCATGAGCAATGCATTAACAACCATTAGATACACCTCCTAATCAAAGGCTTAAAACAGTCCTGCTAAAGATAGAGATGTGGACTTACAACTAACAGTTAATCTAATCATGCAAACATTCTGTTCCATCCACGAAAATAGACTTTCTGGATGCACAGGTAATCGACGTCGGTCCCTGTTTGCCTGCACATGATTGACATCAGCCGATCTATAACCAACGCCGATAGCTACTGGTCGACTCCTTGCCATCGTCGGTGACTGTGTAAATCCAACAACTTCAGCATCTGCTCATCTGGTGAAGCTTTTAGCTCAACACCTTAACAATCTCCCACTTGGAGATAAACAGCTGCACCAGTACCTGTACAACAAATCCTTTTAGCTTCTCCTCCATCTTCAAGCTCAATCTTGAAGACCAACAAAATTTGAATGAAGATTCAACTTCTCCTTTGTTACCGACTTTGTTAACATATCAACAGGGTTCTTATTTGTATGGATTTTTTCCAACTTCAACTTACTATCCTCCAATACCTGTCTAATGAAGTGGTACCTAAGCTGTATATGTTTGGTTCTTGAATGAAAGGCTGAATTCTTTGCCAAATGAATTGCACTTTGACTATCACTATATAATCTGCAACTCTCTTGCTCCTTTCCTAACTCTTCCATGAACCGTGTCATCCATATCATCTCCTTGCTAGCCTCTATGACTGCAATGTATTCTACCTCTATAGTAAATAGGGCAACCACCTTTTGCAACTTTGAAATCCAGCCAACCGCGGTTCCACCAACAGTGAACACATATCCTGTGGTGCTCCTCCTGCCATCTAAGTCACCTGCCATATCCGCATCTACATATCCATGTAGAGAAGTGTTTGACCCTCCATAGCATAAATGCCTACTGTTGGTCCCTCTCAAATATCTGAGAATCCACTGAACTGCTTTCCAGTTGCTCCTTCCCTGGATTGGCCATATACTTACTGACAACTCCCACTACTTGAGCAATATCCAATCTAGTACATACCATTGCATACATTAAGCTCCCAACTGCGGAAGCATATGGAACTCTACTCATGTACTCTACCTCATCATGTGAATTAGGACACTAATCTTTACTCAACTTGAAGTGTCCAGCCATAGGTGTACTCACCGGTTTTGCATCCTGCATATTGAACCTCTCCAACACCTTGTTCACATAATCCTCTTGAGACAAAATCAACTTGTGATTTTTCCTGTCTCTCTTAATGCTCATGCCAAGAATTTTCTTTGCTACTCCCAAATCCTTCATGGCAAATGTGTGAGCTAATTTTACCTTAAGCTCAGAAATATCTTGCATGTGTGAACCTGCAATAAGCATATCATCTACATACAACAACAGGATAATATATCTACCATTATCTAATCTCTTAAAATAAACACAATGGTCAGATTGACATCTACTGAAGCCATGCTCAATCATAAACTTGTCAAATTTCAAATACCATTGTCTAGGAGCTTGCTTGAGACCATACAAGCTTTTCTTCAACTTACACACTAGCTTCTCCTTACCTTTGACCTCAAAACCCTCCGGCTGATCCATATATATTTCTTCATCCAAATCTCCATGAAGAAATGCTATCTTAACATCAAGCTGCTCAAGATGCAAATCCTTAATAGCAACTAAAGACAATATAGTCCGAATAGAAGACATTTTTACTACAGGGGAAAAAATTTCACCAAAATCAATACCTGGTTTTTGTGCAAATCCCTTTACTACCAACCTGGCCTTATGTCTCATCTATCCATTCTCACCTTCCTTTAACCTGTAAACCCATTTGTTTTTTAGTGCTCTCTTTTCTGCTGGCAACTCAACCAAATCCCATGTTTGGTTCTCTTTCAAGGAATCAATCTCCTCACTCATGCCAAGCTCCCACTATTTCCAGGTTTCTACCTGCATTGCTTCATCAAAACTCTTTGGTTCTCCACTATCAATGAGCAATAAGTAGAATAATGAAGGGGAATATCGAATTGGAGGTTTACGTACCCTTGTTGACCTCTTGATGGGCATCTGAGACTCATTTTTTACTTGCTGTCTGCCCAAATTCTCTGACAGTGACCGACCTCGATCACCTCCAAGCCTGTAACTGACCGACGTCAGTTCTAGATGACTGACGCCGATTCTTTCCTGACTGACTTCGGTCACTGTCTAACTGACATCAGTTCTTATATTATCGACATTGATTCCTTCCTGACCGACATCAGTCTCTGTGTTTTTTTGTCTGTGATTATTCTTTTCTGCGAGCTCATTTTGGATCGTCACCTCATCCAATTCTTCATGGCCCTGCTCAAAATTCTTTAACTTTTTGAGTTGATCACTATACATCACTTTTTCATTAAAAACAACATCACGACTCCTAATTATTTTGTTAGTTCCTAGATTCCAAAACTGGAATCCAAAATCTCCAGAGCCATAACCAATAAATGTGTACCTCATAGACTTAGCATCCAGCTTCTTTTTATTGTCCTTATCAATGTGCACAAAAGCTTCAAAACCAAAAACTCTTAGAAATGAAAAATCTATCTTTTTACCTATCCAAGCCTCTTCTAGAATTCCACCATCTAGAGTTGTAGAGGGTCCTCTATTAATCAGGTAAACTTCAGTATCTACAACTTCTGCCCAAAATTGTAAAGGCAAACTAGCATGCAATCTCATACTCCGTGCACGCTCTAATATTGTTTTGTTCATCCTTGTAGCAACTCCATTTTGCTGAGGTGTCCTTGGAACCATCCTTTGCCTACGTATTTCATTCATATAACAATACCAATTAAACTTATACCTGCAGAACTCACCACCATTGTCAGATCTAAGGCACTTTAATCTCCTGCCTATTTTTTTCTCAACTAAAGCGTTCCAAATCTTAAAAGTGTCAAAAACATCAGATTTCTTCTTTATACAATAGACCCATACCTTTCTTGTAGCATCATCAATGAAAGTAACATAATACTGTGATCCTCTAATAGAAGCTACCTGAGCTAGTCCCCACACGTTTGTGTGAACAAGCTCTAACTTGTGCTTCCTCTTTGTTGACCCAGTTTTGATAAATCTTACTCTCTTCTATTTTCCAAAAACACAATGCTCACAGAAATCTAGATCTATGCTTTTCAAATCTAAAAGTTTACCTTTTGACTTAAGAATTTTCATTCCTTCTCACTCATGTGGCCGAGCCTACAGTGCCACAACTTTGCATCCATATCTGAAGTAGATAATACAGAAGGAGAATAATTAGTAATACAATTACATAAATAGAGAGTACCTACTCTCTTACCTCTGACTAATATAAGTGCTCCTTTGGTAACCTTCCAAGATTTAGCTATGAGAGTTATTGTGCAACCCTCATCACCCAACTTTCCTATAGAAATTAGATTTCGCTTCAGGGCTGGGACATGCATGACATCCTTCAACACCCATGTGTTTCCATTCTGCAATTTCAGCTGCACTTTTCCTTTGCCAATAATTTTACAAGGCTCATCATCCCCTAAATAAACTTTTCCAAAATCTCCCTGGACATAATCATTGAAAAATTCTCCATTTGGGGTAGCATGGAAAGAGGCCCCAGAATCTAAAACCCAAGATTCTATTTTATTATGCAAAGAAAGTGAAAGAGCATCTTGTGCAACAATACCTGCAACTTTTGCTTCTTCATTACCTTCATGCTAATTCTCTTCATTAACCTTCAACCAACAATCTTTCTTTGCATGTCCTCTCTTTCCACAATTCCAGCAGGTTATCTTTCTTTTTCTATTTCTGGATTTAGATCTATTGCTCATCTTTGACTTAGACCTTGATCGCCCTTGCTTGCCCTTCTCTCTTTGCCTTCCTCTGCTTTCAATACTTAAAGCATTCCCTGATGTTTTCCCTGTGCTTTTTCTGCGAGTTTCTTCATTCAAGATTACACTAACAACATCATCTACTTTCAAGATATTTGTAGTAGATGCAGTATTACTAATTGCCATTACCAAACTATGCCAACTTTCAGGTAAAGAGAATAATATTAAAAGAGCCTTAATTTTATCATCAAAAACTATTTTGACTGAATTTAATTGATTTACAATTCCATGGAAATCATTTAGATGATTAGATACAGATCCACCTTCCTGCATTTGCAAATTAAATAACTGCTTCATAAGATATACCTTATTTGAAGCTGAGGGTTTTTCATATAAATTTGCTAAAGTAGTCATTAACTCTACCGTTGTCTTTGCCTGTGACAAGTTAGAAATCATAGTAGATGCCAGACTCAATCTTATAGATCCAAGAGCCTTTCTATCAAGAACTTCCCATTCTTCATCTTCTATATCTGTGGGCTTTCTGTCAACCCCACCCAACGGTAAATACAGATCTTTCTGATACAGATAATCTTCTATTATCATTCTACATAATTGATAATCTTTGCCATTAAACTTCTCCATTCTCAGTTTACTTTCTTCTGCCATTGCTTCTCCCACTCAAACAGAAACCCCTGTGAGTGACCTGTAATCAACAAACACTAACTAGATCTGAAACACCTATTAGTCAACCTGAACTCTGATACCACTTGTTGGGGATCAACCAACAAACTTGATTACTTTTATGTAAGAAACTAAACATAGAATTAAACCAGAATAATAAGTAACTAGAATCAGAAATAATAAAGAATAAGAGATACAAGAAACCACCCTGAAAACTTGTATTAAACTCTTCTAGAAGAAAATACAATTAAAAAAATCACACTTTCTTCTCACACCTCTCAGATGTACATATCTCTTTCCCTCAAGAGTTTACAATCAATCAATTCCAATAACCTAGATTGATACACATATACAGTATGTCTTGTACTGTTCTTTCTTACACACACAAGCTATGAAGATCTATCCCTATATATAGAATTAGGGATCATGAGCAATGCATTAACAACCATTAGATACACCTCCTAATCAAAGGCTTAAAATAGTCCTGCTAAAGATAGAGACGCGGACTTACAACTAACAGTTAATCTAATCATGCAAACATTATGTTCCATCCACAAAAATAGACTTTCTAGACACACAGGTAACCGATGTCGGTCCCTGTTTGCCTGCACATGACCGACGTCGGTTGATCTATAACCGATGCTGGTAGCCACTGGTCGACTCCTTGCCGTCGTCGGTGACTGTGTAAATCTAGCAACTTCAGCATTCACTCATCTGGTGAAGCTTTTAGCTCCACACCTTAACATGTGGCATGTTCCACTGCTTTGAGAAGCAAATCATAATGTGTCTTGGTAGACAACACTTGGCGGCTTCCGCTCATCTTTTTCTTTCATGCACTCCTTTGAACCATCTGATTGAAATGAGCCTAAAAATGTATAAGTGCTGAAAACTTGCTCTTTCAAAGGAATTTACCGGTTAAAGCCATCGAACCCTTTGAACCTGTTAATTTCAAGCATGTTGAGTCCATAGATTTCCTCTTGCAAAGTTTGTAGAAACTGAGAAGCTTGAAAAATGAGGAATTTGAATGCTCAAGACAAATTTTGAAAATGGAAGAGACAATTTTGGTTTATGCAGGGTCAAAATAGTCCATAGGTTGTCTCAAAAATGAATGCCATTTTTTGGGGACAATAGCTTGCTCAAGTTGGGGAACATCCTTCATTTGAAAACTTGAAACAACGAGGGGAGTAGAAACCAGAATCTCTAGTGCCTTTGAAGTATGCCATTGGGCTATGGAGTCATGCTACACAAAAATAAAGGCTCCAAAAATGAAAATGAAAAGCACAAAATAAAAACAAAAGACTATACAAATATACATATGTACGAGTGAACTTATATAATACTTCAAGAATTGAAGTGCTTTAGATGCTGCCCATTATGAGATAGTGAAGATGGCATTCCATCCTGATAAACCAGTAGGAAACCATTTTGTCCCCAAAATCAGTGACAGGCCAATGGAACTCTCCACTAGGAATCACATATCTTGTGCACTCCTTTTGGTTCTCTCTTCTTGCACCATGGCAAGACGTGGTCTCCAATCCAAAAACCATAAATCTTTGCTCTCTTGGTGAAGAGTTCCTTTTACTGACTTTGGAGTGCTGTAGTATGGTCCATTACCATAACTCGTTGATCTGTTGGTTCAGTCCAACACATGTTTTGATTGTCGCCCTCAAACTCCTAACAAACCATCAGATTAGCATCTCCTTTGGTGTAAAGGAGTTTGACACCCTGGTCTTGAGCAGCCTTCAATCTGAGTAATAGAGATTCACATTCAACTGTGTTGTTGGTGTTGCTAAACTGCAACTTGCATGAAGGAAAAATATCTGCTTGAGGAGATATCAACAGAGTCCCAGCTCTAGCATTGGTAGAAGAATTACTACCGTCAGATTCCAGGATCCAAGCATCATTAGAAGCTAATCTTCTATCAAATTTCTCTTCATTAGAGATGGAAGATCCTTCTTCATTTATACTACACCCTACCAATTCTTCTGATGTCTTGTTTGGATCAATTTTTAGATTGCCAACTACAGGACTTTCATCTGTAAAAACATGAACATCCTCTGTGGTCAAGAAATAATTACCCCTGCCCAAAGACTCAAATAGAATTTGAGCTGCAGGGGCTGACGTTTGGGTGACCATATATTTTGCCTCCTTTTCAAGGAGCAATCTCTTCATTACGCCCTTGATAAGGATCCTTGCCTCAGACAGGCCCATACTTAGTTCTCTACCAATGTCTAACTACTCAAGATTGACTTGCGAGAATTCAAATTCAGTCATTTGAATTTTGGATTTTTTGACATGATCAATTATGTCAAATGATTGAAATGGACTAGGAAGAGAGGATGGGAGTTCATCCTTTTGGTTTTTGGGAGGGGGAGGACTGGCCTGTGAATTTGAAGTAGAAGGCGTAGGGATATTTGAGGCACTTACCTTTCTTGCAATCACTGGGTCCTTTAACTGGAAAGAAAGAGAGGTTCCCTGCTTAGCAATTGAAATTGCTAGTTAGGGTCACTCCTTTATCTTTTCTTTGTCAGCCTGCTAGGCTGACTGGTTCTTGGACCAAGTGAACACAACATATGATCTCTTAGCTGCATTTTCTTCACTTCTAGGTTCATCCTGGTAATTCAAGAAACCAATGTGGGAATCGCCAGTTGATTCTTCTTGATCGTCCATGAAGAGACCAACGTCATTTTCTTGCTCAAACTCAGGTTGGAAAGAGAAATCATGTTCTGTTTCTGGATATCCAATTATTGAGTTGGTTGGGGGTGCTTTAAGGGTGAGGTTCCTCTGTGGGGGAGGAAGATGATTTCGCTGCCCTTGATTTTTGGCAGCATTGCCTTTATATGATTGAATGGGGAGTGTCCTCTTTGGTACATCTCTGTATGAAGGAGCATAAGACATACCTTGTGCCATTTGCCTTTTCAAGGCTAGCAATTCATTTGCCAACTTTTGCACCATTTGATTAGTGGTGGCTGTGGGTGAGTATTCAGAAGATGAAGAGGGTTTACCTCTATTTGGATCTCTCCTTATCTTTCCTGCCAAGATAAGGTCATCTTCTACCTCAGTAGCCAAGTCTTGAGCAGCCTCAAGGTCTATGTGGCCAGCATGTCTCAACAGAAAACTCACTTTAGGAAGCTGTGAGTTAATGAAGAAGCATTTGAAGTTTTCAGGTGTGGGTTGAGTAATGATAGGAATTCAATTTCTCAGTTTGTCAAACTTTGCTATGAAATCCCTCATGGGTTCATGAGGTTCCTTCTTCATCTATGTAAGCTAGGCCAACAAAGCATGTGCATCTTCTACAGGCTTGAACCTGGCTTCAAACTTGGCTTTAAGTGTGTCCCAATCAGTCACTGATCTAGCTTGCAGATGGTAGAACTAGTCTATAGTAGCACCTTGTAGCATTTCCATGAAAACCCTAACTACCACGTCCTCAAATTCCACCCCTATCACACCGTAAGCTATGCTGAAGGCTGCAATGTGTTCATCGAGGTGAACTCTCCCATCACCAAAGAATTTGGAAAAGTTTTTTCTTGAGCTGCGTGGAAGTTCATGCAAGGGTGGAGTCAAATTTAGTGGACCAAAAGAGTCACCCCAGGGGCCTCAAACTGCCATGTTTTGATTATGAAAAAGTGGGATAACAAATTTGGGTGGAGTATGTATTGATGAAGCTCTGCTAACAACAAAAATGGATGCTTTGCTTGGTAATGGAGAAGGACAGGGACTGCTTCAATTTAAAACTTGAGGCTTCAAACTGTGCATACTTCCCCAGTTGGTGTGGGGGTGGAGGAAGATGGTAAGGCTATAATGATAGTGGGTAGGGACTGCTTCAATCTAAAACTTGAGGCTTTAGATTGCATGTTCATCCCCAGTGGAGTCGCCAAAAACTGTTGGGTGAATATTTTGTCAACCAACTAACTAGTGAGCAAAATAAGTCTCTTCAACCACATCATAGGGAGATTGGTCGGCCAGATGTGTGGGTTTACCACATCAAAAGGGGAAAAATCTCTCCTCTCATCAAGGGAAGGTTCCCTTATAACTATGAGGATCTATATACTATATATATAAGTTGAAAATAACACACAGGGGTAGGATACACCATCCATCTCTCTTCTTTCAGAGATGATGTTCACAAACAAAGAAGAAAATCTTGGTGAAAACACTGAAGGCACTTCTCTTCTTTTAGAAGTGTTCTTACAGAAAACAGTAGGAGTTATTTCAGGTAGTGACAAGTAACTGGTAATAAAAGGGTGTAGTAACCAATAGATTGAGATGTAGCACAAAGTCTCCACCTCGACTACCAAGAGTGAGATACGAAGGATAATGAGGGCACAAAGTCATCCCAAGGTCATTTACACAGAAATAGAATATGAAGGATAATGAAGGCACAAAGTCGTCCCAAGATCCTTTACACAAGAACAAAAAGAAAACACACTGAAGGTGATTGTGGGGGCACAAAGTCTCTCCACAGTTGGCTTCAGGACACCTTCCTGATTACTTCCACTAGTTTTGCTTGTTAAATCAAATAAACAAGAACACATTCAGAAGATAGACATAAGAAAAATCTCCTAAAATGATACAAGCTATAACAGCACAAAGTCTGCAAGTCACTTGCTTTCTCATTCAAATAAAATAATATGAACAATAATTTAAGCTCAAAGTCTCAGTATTCGCCTTTCAATTTGGGCAGAGTTTTACTTCTAGTAATGGGAAGATCTCCCTTAAAACAAACCATAGAGATTATAATATATAGAGGCCAAGGAAGGCTTGGCACTTTTTCCCATGGAGCAGCCCATGCTGTGCATTAATGCCTTGAATGCAATTTTGGTTTTGTCAGGGAGGGCCATGCTGGAATAGCGTAGCTGCCTTAACTGTGGCATGTTGATTCATCTTGAATGTCTTCTCCTAAGCTTGAGTCACTTATTCTATCACCTAGTATCTGTGTAGCTGTCCATTTTGCCTTTACTCCAAGGGAGACAAATAGGCTATGCTTTCAATGTTTGCAGGCCCAAATATCTATCTTTGCACACTATTCCAGCTACTGAAATAACTACTACAAATATTGCCCTCTTTGTCTCTTCTTACTACAATTTGGGCCCTCGGGCTGTCTTTTTCCCCTTTGCTAGCTCTTTTGGCTCTATCATCAGTGGGTCTTCCCTTTTGGCTTTGGTCTTCAGGCCTTTGAATGCATTCGAGTCTACCTTTAAGTCTATAAGGATCAACGGCTATTTCATTGCCACGAATTTGACATCTTGGACCCATCAATCTCCTTAGCAATTCCTTCAGTATTCTCATTTTGTCCTTCTCAAAGGGGAATAATCCTTTCAAGGTCTTGGGAAAGGCCTATTTTCCTTCAGTGAGAGCCTCCCGCAAGGGTATCTACCCTTTGAGATCCTTCAGGTGGCCTCTGGGCTTTCATTCTTCAGTGGGCTATGGTTCCATTATTTCCTTCAGACAATTTATCTAAAGGAAATCTTTCCTTGGCTCTGCGTCTTTGTATTGGGAGTGTTCTATTTTTGACTCGTGGCACATTCTGTTACTTTTAACAAGTGACACATAGGATCTTCTAATGGAATAGGCGAGGACACTTGGCAGCATCCACCTAACTTATAGGAGCTTTTAGAAACCTTTGAGGGTCATGTGGGAGATGACACGTGGCTACTTCCGCTGAGCTCTAGAAATGCTACAAAAACATTTGGGACTCATTTGGATTTATGCGTACGATGACACTCGGCATGTTCTATTTGTTCTTGCAACTTACCCGAGGTCCACCACAGTCCTTACTCAATCACTATGGATGTTGACAATTGGCGGCCTTTGCCAAGTCTTCCCAGGGATACGTGGCAACTTCTTCTCAATTTTAGCAATCACACAGAGGATGACACTTGGAGCACTCCACTTATTCTTTTAGTAACTTGCTCGGGGCCCTCCACAATCTTTATTCGATAATGAAACCAAATGAAGATACAGTGACCATTGACACTTGGCAGCATCCGCTGAGATTTGAAGATGACACGCGGCATGTTTTGTTACCTTGAGAAAAAGATATTGAAACCTTCCGCAGCTTCCACTTGTTGCTTTTCATGGAACTTTACAAGGGACACATGGCATGTTTCACTGCTTTGAGAAGCAAATCATAATGTGTCTTGGAAAATGACACTTGGCAACTTCCTCTCATCTTTTTCTTTCATGTGCTCCTTTGAACCGTCTGATCGAAATGAGCTTGGAAATGTATAAGTGCTGGAAACTTGCTCTTTCAAAGGAATTTACCTGTTAAAGCCATCAAACCCTTTGAACCTGTTAATTTCAAGCATGTTGATTTTGTAGATTTCCTCTTGTGAAGTTCATAGAAACTGAGAAGCTTGAAAAATGAGGAATTTGAATGCTCAGGACAAATTTTGAAAAGGGAAGAGACAATTTTGGTCTGTGCAGGGTCAAAATAGTCCATAGGCTGTCCCAAAAATGAATGCCATTTTTCGAGGACAACACCTTGAATCTTTCATTTGAACATTACCTGTAATCAAGAGCATGCCACAAAGTAATCAACATAAATAATTTGTATGTAAGCAATAATAAAAAGTAGCATAAAGAAAGAACATGGATAGAATACATGTGTGTGTGTGTCATGTAGTAATGGTTCTAAAGTACTAGAAATTGGAGAAGCATACATGAGGCTCGTAACCTCATCCATATTATGACCAAGAAAATGAATGAAATTAAAATAAGTCAACTTATTTGCACCATGGTGGTGTTATACCTGGAGTGGGAAGAGCTGGGAGGTGATCATGTGCCCGACTCATAATAGGAAGAGTGGTGCTTTGATAATTGAGAGTATCATTTCCCACTCAGCACAACTTGAGTGCAAAAGATATGTATATATATAAATCGGTATAGGATGAGTGATGTAATCAAGCTCACTCAAAAACTTGGTGAGACTTGATGATTTAATCACTCCAATCTAATAAAAAAGAGCCAACCACTATAAATGGGTAAGGCTTAATACATTTGTAACAATCCAACCTAGTGGGTGATGATAGTCCATAAAAGCATACTGAAATTATATTAGGTACACATCACATAATATATGTACCTTAGATATGTCCAATGCTGAAACTATGTATAATAATGGTACCAATGTATAGAATTTTACCACAACTGTGAATCTAAATCATACAACTATGTGTTTATGCTAATTTGGAATTTTGCACAAGTGTGGGTAGAATGTTATCATAACATGCCTCCACTAAATTTGGAGAAATCTGAGAACTGATATAAGTGCTAATATGGAAGACATGTTCCTAAAACATTCCCCTACTAAATTTGGATATGTTGAATGCTAAACAAGTGTGGACAATATACTTCCCAAGCATGCCCCCGCTGAATCTGAAGAATGTGCAAACTCTAATTGACTGTGAACAACATGTTTTTAAACATGCCCCTACTAATATTCCTCCTTTTTGTGAGGAAGGAATATAATACCAGATAGTCATCTCCTTGCAAAAGGAAAATGTTATAATTTGCTTGATATAGAGATCAAGTTGCATGTTGGTAGTATTAGTGGTAGCAATTTGTAACATTATTTTGATAATACCTATAAGTTAGCACAATATATGTGTGTAGGAATTTTTTAATGATTTTTTTTAATTTTTTAAAGTTTACAAGTTCGGTATAATAGGAAGGGCTCATTGTCTAGATCCCAAAGCAACTTACGATTTTTAATTTAGATAGCTGGTGCTCAAGATATGTGTATTTGAAGTTCTTGCAAAAGTTGTAATTAGGTACTTTGAATAGAAATTTGAAGTCATTTGCATTTTTAAAAAGAAAACATTTTTGAGATCCAAACAGAGGATGATTATACCACATAGAAGAACCCCTCGACCAATATGATTTGATGTGCTTCGAACAACCCTAGCTGCTCAAGATTTTGATAAATTGGTAAGTAGGTCTAGTTATCAATTTATTAGTAATTTTTATTTTTTGGACTTTTTTCATTTTGGGCATGATTTTAGGGTTCTAAGTGGATCAATAGACACCTACATCAAGGTATAGGACACTTATGTCGGTAATTTGATGTTATTATCTAAGTTCGAATGCAAACATCTTGCATTACCATCTTATGTCAATGGTAGTGTCTGACGTTATTGTCTTTTTATTTCAAGGATATTTAACTTTAACCTCAATATTTTTGAACTTAAATGTGATTGCTAATGAGTATTTATTATTGTGTTTTTTATTGTAAAAATATATACATATTCAGGAGTTTTTGGCATGGTAGGCATTTTTCTACTATGGAAGAGCTAGGTTTAAATATCACTGACTAGGCCATTATAAGTTAAACAAGGTTGGGTCACGTGTCCCAATTATAATAAATTATATATGATATCGACCTCCTCACAATCTTAGCTAAGAGGTGGAGCCTGGATACATGCACTTTCAGGCCCCCCATGGAGGAGATGATGGTGACATTGGAGGATGTGTATTAGATTCTTTGATTTCCCATTAGAGCTAAGAAAGTTTAGGTTGTTAGAGATGGCAATTCTAGTTATAATCAGCATTCTCACATATAATTCAATGGCTAAAAGGATCTGAATGTAGAGTTGAGTAGTATTATTCAGCTGAACAACATTATTAGAGGTGATGTTCCATAGTTGCAGAAGTTTATTTGTGTTTTATTAGAATTATTAATAGCAATAAAGGGTGGCATAATAGGTATCTCATATCGTATGTATCATATAGTTTGGCATATTGAGCTTGATCGTATCATATATTCTTGGGTTCACACTATTTTGGTCCACTTATATAGGGATCTTTATATGTTTGCATTAGAGAGTTGTGGTGGAGGCATTGGGGCAGGCACTCTTTTACATGTTTAGGCATATGAGCACATTATAGTGGTACAAGCAGTTGGGGGACCCGTAGTTGGGTGGGCCAATCCACAAGTGTTTGCATAGAGATGGGTATTTCTTCATGGTAGAATGTACACAAGGATAGAGTACTACATTATTCTAGATAGGTTGACTTCAGATTAGATTATGTAGCATTCATATAGGACATTTGTTGTATGGCTTGAGGATGGGTACGAGCTATACAAGGTCTAAATTGACATGTGGATAGTTGAATAATTTATTGGTGTATACGATTGGTTTTAGTATGATCGTGTTTTATAATAGTTCAATATAGAGTAGGGAGTGCCATCAACACCTTACACATGGCATCAAACAATGCAGAGTGGGCATAAGACCCGTGATAGGCCAACACTCATAACTATAGATCTAGCTTCACATCCTACTATCAAGAGTGATCTCATGGTTCCCTTGAATATAGGGGATGATGCGGGATGCATAGATGGTTATATGTAATAATTGGTGGGTGCCTAGTGTCCTTTATCATTTCCTATTATAGTATCCCCCAGGTGTCATTCCTATAGCACAAGGGGATGTAGGAGGAGACATAGGTGGAAATGTAAGCGATAGTGGCCCTATGGGACCAACACCAGTAGAAGAGGTGGAAATTAGAGCTAGATGTCAATACCATAGTTTTAAATTTAGCATTTGATTTGGGTATAATATTAGATAAAGTATTTGATTCCATAGACGTAGCTAACTAGTATTGTATATCTTATGTATACAGGCAATTAGGAGTGGGTGACGATGGCAGACCATGTGATATACGTCCTCACACATAGAGTACACATGGATATAGCTAGGGAGGGTTTTATTGAGAGGTTGACTAATCTTGTAGGTGCCCATACACCTTTATTTGATCCTATAGTGAAGGTTGTGGTGGCATATCATACTGTAGTAACTAAGTGTGAGGAGTTGTATGCTAAGTTAGATAGATGGGACATCCCACAACATAGTGCCACAAAGATCATGTAACTTCTGATTGATCAATATGACACTCTATAATACGAGCATCAAGATATAGTGTGGTGATTAGGAGCATATGAGGAGAGATTATGTGAGCTATTATGTGTATGTAGGCCCTAGTTGGATCCTGGTGTCCCAATATTGAGAGGTGCGAGGGACATGTATATATATAGTGATGAGGAGTATACACCTAGGGATATTCCCTTGACATATGATTGATTTTTTATTTGTATAAAATTTGTATCATTTTGTGTGTGCATGTGTGACATTCTTCACATGGTTTATTTTACGTTAAATGAATGCGTGACATCTGGTATTTTATATTTGATTTTTGTATTTATTTCTATAGTGTATGATTAGATGTTTTTAAATTATATAAATCACATGAGGTCGAGTGTAGACCTGAGTTTTCCCAAGCAGTGGGAGTTGTCAGAGAGTTTGGAGCCAATTCGGGGAAGGTGGATTCTCAGGTATTTGAGAGGGACCAGCAGCAGGGATTCATGCTATGCAGGGTCAAGGTCTTCACTACATGGAGTTGTAGGTTTGGATGTGGTAGGTTACTTGGATGACAGGAGCTGCACCACAGGTTGTGTGGTGGTTGGTCTTCAAGATTGAACTCGAAGAGGGATACAAGCCAGGAAATGAATTAGACAAAGGTATAGGTACAAGTGCAGCTACTTATCTCCAAGTGGGAGATTATTAAGTTGTGGAGCTAAAAGCTTCATTGATGCAAACATGGAGGAGGTTGCTGGGTTGCTGAGTTGCAGAGCGAGTTACAGAGGAACTAACGTTAGTCAGGCCAACTAACGTCGGTCAGATTACAGTGCAGAAGCAATCGACATCGGTTATAAGTTGGCTGACATCGGTCAGGAAGGAGCCGACGTCGACAACCTGTGTGTGCATGCAGTTTGCATGCGGGTTCCAGACTGGTCTATTTTTGGATAGGCAGTTTGCATGTAAAGACTATTTTTTGTCTTGAGTTGCGAGTCTAATTATTGTAATTAAGAAAGTCTAATTATTGTATGCATGAGATCTATATAATAGACTCATGGGATGTATTGTAAAATTGTACTAGAGTGAGAGAGCAAAGATTAGCTCCTTCAGAAGAGAGAGAGCAAGAGTGCTAGATAGCCAAGAGGGCTTGTAGAAGAGAGCAGGGATTAGCTTCTCCTAGTTCCAAAGGGGTGCCGAGTGTGTATGATCAGGGAGAGTTGCAGGTTGTGCAAGTTCTGGTAGAAGATCCATAGGGGTACTGGTTGAAGAATCATAAGGACTTGGTGAGGCAAGGACAAGGGTTCTTCAAGGGTGTAGAGACATCTACGTGGTAAGTAAGGTCTGGTGATTTGTAGGTTGTTGCAAGAGAAGGGAGATCTACTTGGAGTACGGTTGTGTACTTGGTGTACTGGCAATGTTGTTACTGACTGGTGGAGGTGAACAATAACTCTGTGTTTGAGTTGATTGTTGTGATCATAATTGAGAGAGTGAACTGTTGAAAGAGAATTACAGGTGAACCCTAGAAGTGTGGGAGCTCTAGAGGTGTGGGAAGAAGAAGTGTGGCATCTTTATTGTATTTTCTTTTGAATGAGTATTAATACAATTGGGTATTGTCTCTCATATTTTGTGTTGTTCCATATTTCTAGTTACTTATCATTCTGGTTAAATTCCATGTTTAATTACTAATACAGAGGTAATCAAGTGTGCCCTTAGTGGGCAGTAGTTCCTGGCAAAGTGGTATCAGAGCATGTTTGTTGTTCTAGATTACCTGACACGTGGTATCAGAGCTAAGGTTACAGGAACAGGTGGACCAGGTTGGTACCAATCTTGATAAGTTGGTATCAGAGGGTGGTTAAGTTACTAACAGGTTGCATCAGATCTAGTTAGTGTTTGTTGATTACAGGTCACTCACAGGGGTTTCAGATTGAGCGGGAGTATAGCAATGGCAGAAGAAAGTAAGCTACAAATGGAGAAACTGAATAGCACGAATGGTCAATTACAGATTGATGGAAAGAAAGAGCAGGTAAAGAAAGATTGTTGGTTGGTAGAAGATTAGCATGAAGGAATTGAAGATGCAAATGTTGCAGGTGTTGTTTCACAGGTTGCTCTAGATAAAGTAGAATCTTGGTCTATAGATTTTGTTGCCTCTTTCCATGCAGCCCAAAATAGAGCATCCTTTCATGAGTATGTCCAGGGAGACTTTGGAGAGATTTATTTAGGGGTTGGTGAGCCTTGTCACATGGTTGGCAAAGGGGAAGTGAAGCTGAAATTGTAGATAGGGAACACACGGGTGTTGAATGAGGTCATGTAGGTACCAGTCTTGGAGATGAGTCTAATTTCTTCAAGAAAGTTGGGTGATGAGAGATGCACAATAACTCTCATAGCAAATACACTTGAATTAGACGGTCGTAAGAAAGTAGGTATCCTTTATCTATCTACTTATATTACTGATTCACCTTCTGTTGCAGAGCTGTGGCTTTGTAGGCTTGGTCACATATGTAAGAAGGGAATGCATGTTATTAAGCGGAAGACAGATATCTTTGACAAACTTAAGAACTGGAAAGCCTTGGTGTTTATGGAGGAGATGACAGACAGAGATCAGCTGAGGGGACTGAATTATTCTGAGCAGGGCTGTGTTAATTTGGACAGGGTTTTGATCCAAGGGGAGCTCGCGGGTAAAAAGTCATCACTCACAAGTACTGACGTCAGTCAAATGGAACCGACGTCGAATAGACAAGCACCGATGTCGGTCATGTGCAGAGTCAGTGGTGTCGGGCAGGTGGAGACCAACGTCGGTCATGGAGAACCGACGTCGGCAGTATGGGTCAGTCGCATAGAACTGACGTCGGTCGGGTGCAGATTGGGAGATGGTCGAGATCGATCACTGGAGCGGATGTTGGGCAGACAACAAGCTATTAAAGAGTCTCAAACACCCATATGGAGGACTGAAAGGGTAAGTGGACCTCATATTCGTTGTTCACCTTCTTACTTGTTGCTTACTGATGGTCAAAAACTAGGAAGATGTGAAGAGGCAATGCAAGTAGAATCCAGGAAATAGTGGGAACATGGCATGAATTCTTCAAAAGAGAACCAAGCAGGAGATTTGGTAGAGTTGTTAGCTAGGATAAAAGCACTGACAGACGAATGGATTCCCAGGTTAAAGAAGAGAGTGGATGGATACGTGAAATAGAAGGCCAGGGTATATGGTCTTGAGGAAGCTGCAAGATAGTGGTACAGGTTTTGACAGGTGGATGACAAAGCAGGGCTTCAGTCAATGTCAGTGTAACCATTGTGTTTGTCTTTATCGGGTTGGATGATGATTGCAACATTATCCTGTTACTGTTGTGTGGTTGCTTGTTGTAGGGTTACACATGCAGGGAGTTTTTGAGCTAAAGGTAAAGTTAGTTCAGAGGTATGTCATGAAGAATTTGGGAGTAGCAAAATTATTTGGCATAAGAGACATGGAAGATCATGGGTTGATTTTGTCTCCAGTGGGAGCTGATGTGAAGAAGGTGTTGGCGGGGTTCAATACGCAGGATGCAAAATTGGTAAGCACACCAAGGGCTGGACAGTTCAAGCTGAGCTTAGAACAGTGTTTGAAATCACATGAGGTCGAGTGTAGACCTGAGTTTTTCCAAGCAGTGGGAGTTGTCAGAGAGTTTGGAGCCAATTCGGGGAAGGTGGATTCTTAGGTATTTGAGAGGGACCAACAGCAGGGATTCATGCTATGCAGGGTCAAGGTCTTCACTGCATGGAGTTGTAGGTTCGGATGTGGCAGGTTGCTTGGATGACAAGAGGTGCACCACAGGTTGTGTGGTGGTTGGTCTTCAAGATTGAACTCGAAGAGGGATACAAGCTAGGAAATGAATTAGATGAAGGTATAGGTAGAGGTATAGGTGTAACTGTTTATCTCTAAGTGGGAGATTGTTAGGTTGTGGAGCTAAAAGCTTCACTGATGCAAACATGGAGGAGGTTGTTGGGTTGCTGAGTTGTAAAGTGAGTTGCAGAGGAATCGACGTCGATCAGATTACAGTGCAGAAGCAACTGACGTCGATTATAAGTCGATTGACATTGGTTAGGAAGGAGCCGACATCGGTAACCTATGTGTGCATGCAGTTTGCATGCAGGTTTCGGACTGGTCTATTTTTGGACAAGTAGTTTGCATGTAAAGACTATTTTTGGTCTTGAGTTGCGAGTCTAATTATTGTAATTAATAAAGTCTAATTATTGTATGCATGAGATCTATATAATAGACTCATGGGCTGTATTGTAAAATTGTACTAGAGTGAGAGAGCAAAGATTAGCTCCTTCAGAAGAGAGAGAGCAAGAGTGCTAGATAGCCAAGAGGGCTTGTAGAAGAGAGCAGGGATTAGCTTCTCCTAGTTCCAAAGGGGTGTCGAGTGTGTATGATCAGGGAGAGTTGCAGGTTGTGCAAGTTCTGGTAAAAGATCCACCGGGGTACTGGTTGACGAATCATAAGGACTTGGTGAGGCAAGGACAAGAGTTCTTCAAGGGTGTAGAGACATCTACGTGGTAAGTAAGGTCTGGTGATTTACAGGTTGTTGCAAGAGAAGGGAGATCTACTTGGAGTATGGTTGTGTACTTGGTGTACTGGTAGCATTGTTACTGACTGGTGGAGGTGAACAACAACTCTGTGTTTGAGTTGATTGTTATGACCGTAATTGAGAGAGTGAACTGTTGAAGGAAAATTACAGGTGAACCCTAGAAGTGTGGGAGCTCTAGAGGTGTGGCATCTTCTTTATTGTATTTTCTTCTGAATGAGTATTAATACAATTGGGTATTGTCTCTCATAGTCTGTGTTGTTTCATATTTCTAGTTACTTATCATTCTGGTTAAATTTCGTGTTTAGTTGCTAATACAAAGTTAATCAAGTGTGCCCTTTGTTAGGGTGTGGAGCTAAAAGCTTCAGCTGTTTGCAGACACGAAGAAGAGGATGCTGAAGAACCAGAAGAACCAGCGTCGGTAGCATGACCAATGTCAGTCAAATACAGTGCAGAAGGCAACTGGCGACGGCAGCTAGTCGGCCGACGTCGGCAGCACCAGGCAAGCAGGGACCGGCATCGGTCGCCTGTGTGTTCCAAAACTGCTGTTGACAAACAGTCACTTAAGTGAAGCGAGTGTTTGCATGTCAAATGACTAATTATAGTCACGAGCTGCGTGTCTAATTATTGTAGTTAGATTTCTATTTTTGTAACCATGGGATTCTATTTAAAGACCTATGTGGCATGTATTGTAATTACCAAGAAGGCAAGTAAAAGCATTGAAGCAAGCAAGGTCAAGGAGATCTACAGGTGTAAGGTCAAGGAGATCAGCTGAAGCATTCAAGGAGGGATAGCAACTCAGGTTGTAGAGTTGGTTTTGTGTTGAGCAAGAGAGAGAGGGAAGAAGGTCTTGAGGTGTGGCAAGCCTTTGAGGTGGAGGAAGAAGTGGCATCTTCCTTATTGTATTTTATTCTATTAATTTCTAATACAAGAGTGTGTATTGTCTCTCAATTTCTTTGCTGTCTCAAGTTTCTAGCTACTTTATCATTCTGGTATAATTATGTGTTTAATTGCTTATAAGAAAGTAATCAATTGTGCTTCCGTTGGATAAGGGGTCACCTAATAGTTGGTATCAGAGCTACGGTTTGCAAGAAGCAGGTTATTGTTTTTTTGATTACAGGTCATTCACAGGGTTTTTTGATTGAGTGGGAGTTCAACAATGGCAGAAGAAAGTAAGCTACGAATGGAGAAGTTTAACGGTAAGAATTATCAACACTGGAGGATGTAGATTGAGGATTATCTGTATCAAAAGGATCTGTACTTACCGTTGGGTGGGGTTGCATGCAAGCCCACAGATATGAAGGATGAAGAATGGAGTGTTATTGATCAGAAGGCTCTCGGTTCCATAAGGTTGAGCCTTGCATCGTCTGTGATTTCCAGCTTATCACAGTGCAAGACAATGGAAGAGTTGATAAAGTCCTTGGCGAATTTATACGAAAAGCCCTCGGCTTCTAATAAGGTATATCTTATGAAACAGTTATTTACTTTGCAAATGCAGGAAGGTGGATCAGTACATACTCATCTCAGTGATTTCTATGGTTTGGTAAACCAATTAGCCTAGTCAATATTGTTTTTGATGATGAGGTAAAGGCTCTCTTGATTTTATGTTCTTTGCCTGAAAGTTGGGACAGTTTGGTTATGGCAGTAAGTAATTCTGCATCTGCTTCTAAAATCTTAAAAGTTGATGATGTTGTGAGTGTGATCTTGAATGAGGAAATACGCAGGAGAAGCACAGGTGAATCATCAGGTAATGCTCTAAGTGCAGAAAGTAGGGGAAGGCAAAGGGAGAAGATTGAGCAAGGGAAATCAAGGTCGGGAAGGAGATCTGTGTCCAAAGGTATTACGTGCTGGTTTTGTGGAAAGAAAGGACATACAAAGGAGTGTTGGTTGAGAGATAAAGAGAATCAACATGCAGGTATTGAAGAAGCAAAGGATGCAAATATTGTGGTACAGGATGCTCTCATACTTTCTTTGGATAGTCAGGTAGGATCATGGATTTTAGATTCTGGTTTATCTTTTCATGCATCCCCAAATAGAGATTTGTTCCATGAGTATGAACAGGGGGACTTTGGAGTGCTCTATTTAGGGGATGGTACGCTTTGTCAGATAGTTGGCAAAGGGAAAGTGCAGTTGAGATTACAGATTGACAACACATGGGTGTTGAAAGAGGTCATGCATGTTCCAATTTTGAAGCAGAGTTTGATTTCTGTAGGAAGGTTGGGTGATGAGGGATGCATAATAACCCTCACAGCGGATTCTTGGAAGGTTACCAAGGGTGCACTTGTTCTAGCAAGAGGTAAAAAAGTAGATACTCTTTATCTATCTACTTGTATTATTGATTCTACTTCTGGTGTAGATTCGAAGATGTGGTCTAATAAGCTTGGTCACATGAATAAGAAGGGAATGGACGTTCTTGATTCAAAAGGTATGTGTTCAGATTCGGAAAGCATAGATAGAGTTCATTGCAGAAAAAGGAAATTTGATGCTTTTGACAGGAACAAAGAAGCCTTGGTGTTTATGGAGGAGATGAAGGACAGAGATCAGTCACAGGGGCTAAATAAATCTGAGCAAGGTAGCATGGACAGAGGTTTGATCCAAGAAGATCTCGCGGATGAAAATTTCATCACTTACAGGAACACATAGACACCGATGTCGATCACAAAGGACCGATGTCGGTCAGCCAGATACCGACATCAGTCATGTGCAGACCAGCAGGGTCGGTAGGTCGGGCAGGAGAAGTCCGACGTTGGTTATCAGGACCGACGTCGGCAGGAGGGACGCCGGTGTTGGCCAGGGAAATGACGTCGGCAGTCAGGGTCAGTGCAGGGAACCGACATCAGTCAGGAGCAGACTAGGAGATGGTCGAGATCGGTCACTGGAACGAATGTTGGGTGGATCAATGAGTCTCAAACACCCATATGGAGGTCAGAAAAGGTATGTGAACCTCATATTCGTTGTTCACCTTCTTTATATTGCTTACTGATAGTTAAGAACTAGGAAGACGGAAGAAGCAATGCAAGAAGAATCCAGAAACAGTGGGAGCTTGGCATGGATGAGGAGTGTGAGTCCTTGGAGAAGAACCAAACAAGTATTTGTTGGTAGAGTTGTCAGCTAGAAGAAAGCACTGAATAGAGGGATGGATTCCCGTTTTAGAGAAGAGAGTGAATGGACCCGTGAGACAGAAGGCTATGGTATATGGTCTTGATTAGGCTGCAGAACAATGGAGGTTTGACCATTGTATTTTATCTTTACCAGGTTGGATAATATTAGCTACATTATCCTGTTACTGTATCGTGTTACTTGTTGCAGGGTTTCATATACAAGGAGTTTTTCTGAGCTAAGGGTAGAGTTGGTTCAAAAGTATGTCATGAAGAATTTGGGAGCAACAAAATTCTTGTGACATAAGTGACAGGTATAGCATCATAGGTTTGTGTGGTGGTTGGTCTTCAAGAGTGACTTTGAAGAGGGATACAGAGCCAAAGGAACAAAATAGATGGTGTACAGGTATAGGTACAGTAGCAGCTATTTATCTCCAAGTGGGAGATTGTTAGGGTGTGGAGCTAAAAGCTTCAACTATTTGTAGACATGAAGAAGAGGATGCTGAAGAACTAGAAGAACTGACGTCGGCAGCATGACCGACGTCGGTCAGATACAGTGTAGAAGGCAATTGACGATGGCAGTTAGTCGACCGACGTCAGCAGCACTAGGCAAGCAGGGACCGGCGTCGGTCGCCTGTGTGTTCCAGAACTACTGTTGACGAACAGTCAGTTAAGTGAAGCGAGTGTTTGCATGTCAAATGACTAATTATAGTCACGAGCTGTGTGTCTAATTATTGTAGTTAGATTTCTATTTTTGTAACCATGGGATTCTATTTAAAGACCTATGTGGCATGTATTGTAATTACCAAGAAGGCAAATAAAAGCATTGAAGCAAGCAAGGTCAAGGAGATCTACAGGTGTAAGGTCAAGGAGATCAGCTGAAGCATTCAAGGAGGGATAGCAACTCAGGTTGTAGAGTTGGTTTTGTGTTGAGCAAGAGAGAGAGGGAAGAAGGTCTTGAGGTGTGGCAAGCCTTTGAGGTGGAGGAAGAAGTGGCATCTTCCTTATTGTATTTTCTTATATTAATTTCTAATACAAGAGTGTGTATTGTCTCTCAAATTCGTTGTTGTCTCAAGTTTCTAGTTACTTTATCATTCTGGTATAATTCCGTGTTTAATTGCTTATAAGAAAGTAATCAATTGTGCTTCCGTTGGATAAGGGGTCACCTAACACCCTTAGTGGGCAGTAGTTCCTGGCAAAGTGGTATCAGAGCATGTTTGTTGTTCTAGATTACCTGACAACTTTAATGTGTCTGTGCACGCATATGCATTGAAGTAAAACAAATAATGGTGGATTTTTTTACAGTGTCCTTGCTACTTGTGATTTGTGATTGAAGTTAATTTTGGATATGAAAGTGACTTGAAAGTAAAAATGAGGAGAGAGATTACCTTATATCAAAATCCAACTCTAGTAAGAAAACTATGTCTCCTCAATATCTGCATGAATATCTTAATTTTAGTGATGATTTGTAAACAATCAAATGTCAACATCTCAAATGTACTGGTAAGAAAATCTCAATGTGTATAAGTAGATCAATATCTTGATAAATTGATAATAATGTAACTAAATAAATTAATAATTTTTTTAAAATAAATATAAAATAATGATACACTTGGTGGAATGTAAAACATGTTGCCATCTCTATAAATTTTTGAAACTACTATGGCCCTCAATTGTCCCAGCCATGTGATAAAATATCAAAAAGTTAGATCCTATTAGCCCTGTCAAGTGATAAAATATGATTCCCGAGTGAAAAAACAAACATATGAAACCTCTTTGTAACTACTTCACATAACTCTATAACCTCATGATATCTTGTAATTGTATATCCACAATATTTTTAAACTTTATCAATTACTGATGCTTTCTCTCTTACAGGAACCCACCGAGACTCAATCTCTCTCGATACACGCCTTAAAGGGTGCACCAAAAAAATGATGGTCAGACCATTGGTGCTTTTAAATAATGTTTTTCCATATACCACCACTTAAAACTAACACAAACCTCTCTTATAGATGTCCCTAAGCTTTGACACCTCCCTTACATACTCTAAGAAATTCACCACCTCAAACAACCCCTACCTAAGCTGAAACCCTTTTTTGAAGTTTATCAAACAAAGTCATCTTGGGCCGACCCTATACTTAAAATATATGAGCATGTTTGGGGATTAGGTTAGCCTTAACTGAACCAGTTCAAGACCTAACTGCTTTATTAATTAAAGATACAAGGTCGATTGGGCTAACTTTGTTGGCTAAAACTTTAAAATAGTTTACAGTTAAATCCATCCATATAAACACATCCTTTTCACCATTTTATGATAGATAAGAGTTAATCATTCATTTACCATTCTTTGCAATCTACTCTTCCACCATTCTACTTGAGGAGTCATTACTTAGGGTTTACACTCAAAGAGAAGAATTTTGTCTTGTGGAAAAGTCTTAGATGCCTAGGAGAAGTCATATAGCCTAGAGTTGACCTATCCTAGTGATCTTTACAAACCACAAAAATGTCTTTCAATGCACCATTGGCCAAGGGAGAGATTGAGTCTTAACAGGTTTATCTTCAAGGTAAGTATCTCTAACTCTTACTCCTCTATTTTAGTATATATTAGTATCATAAGTAATGGATTTTGAATGTATTTCTCTCTCCATGAATTAGGGTTATATCTAAATTAACTTAATTAGAATTCTTCTATGCATGTTTACTTTTATGTTTATTACCCCCATTTTATGCCACATGCTTTGGTGAACACTAGGTTAGATTTTGATTTACTTTGTCACTTACTTGCATAAGAAAACATAAGATCTAGCTAGGGTTATCGCATGGTGTTTCTTGAATAGAGACTTTGGAAACCTCTCTAGTGATATTGTTGTCATAAGAGACCCCTTAGTTAGGTTTAACGGGTCTATATTGGTCATGACCCTAATTATCTAAATGTACCAACAAGTGGAAGGGCTAGTGTGATTTATCTTCTCCGAGCTATGATTGATTTGTAGATCAAATTCACTTTCCCTTGTATCCATTATGGTGAAACTGAAATCAGTATAACCCTTGCAAGTTTTTCCTTCATGCCTTCATTTATTATCATCTATTATATATTTTTATGTTTATAGTATTAGATCGAATATGTTGATACAGTCTAACATTCTATGCGCAGGTTTAACACACAATCACTATGATCAACTTTGTATTTCTCTATGTAGGTCATATTTAATAGTAGGTAACTAAATTGATCAACTTGACTCAATTCACTTTTTTACATATAGGTCTTTAAACTTAGTCGACCTAGTTGACTTTGTTAGTAGGATAAAGATCATCATATGAACAACGCGATATAAAAACAACTTCAACATATTTAAAAAGTATCAAGTTCATTATTACCTTCTTATTCATTTTTGTTCTTCATTTACAGTCTTATTTTTCATAATTTTCAATCTATAAAATTGTAACCCTACAATGAAGTGGGTCGACTAGATCAACATAGTTTTGTAGCTTGCTTTCTTGTCTAGAAGACTCAATCGACCTATTTAATTGTGCTCTTAAGGCTCTTGCTTCAATAGATAGCATCAACCCTATCAATTATATTCTATATTATTTACATATAGGGCCACTTGAACTGACTATGTACTCTTCAGACAAAGGAATTAACTTATCTTATTAATAATTAATTCACTTTTCATTTTTTATTGTTTGTTTACTCAGAGTAACACACATAGACTAAATAGATGGTTTTTTATTTATCAATTTGGTCACATTATTTTTTATTTTTCACACACATCCAACCACATAACATCAAAAAGCATTAAACAACTTCTGCCCAAGGTCTACCAACTTGGATTTCATCACCAAGGAGGATGTCAACTTATTTTTCTAACCAACTATAAATATGTGGTTGATGGTATATATTGGCAAAACACCCAACACCCTTATCACTGTGAGATTTTGAAGTGAGGGGGTAGGTCCCAATACCAAGCCAGTACCATCACTAATACAGATTCCTTTCATCTTCAACTACTTCAAACCATCCTTAGATTGATTTTCTAGTTCCTTATTATAGCCAACTTTATCACATTTATTTCAAAAAATATTATAATTTAAAACATTTAGGAATGACCACTTATATTAGCATTTTTTGTTGCCTTCTCTTTGATAGTTTTATGATGTATTATAAAACTTACATCAACTAGCATTGGTGCAAGGCTTATGTTTTGTGCCACAACTACATCAACTATATCAATATAGTTATTTATGTATTTATTTCAAACATTATACAAAATCAAACTAGATTGTCTACAATCATAATTTTTAACGCCTATCTTTAACTTTATAACACACTTGATCTACTCGACTATGTCTCCTACAGTTTCTATCTTTCTACAAAACACAATTGTCCTGTCTGATCTAGTTTCTTATAGGATGGCCAATCTTATTTTCCATGGAACATGATAAACTAATCCTACTATGTCTTTTCCTCAAAATTTCTATGGCTCTTCCCTCTAGACTCTGTCAACCTAGTTGATTCTATACATCTAGGTTGATATTGTTCGGTATTTGGCTAACTTTGATCCCATTTTCCATCTCTACTTTCTGATCTCATATTATTATTTAATGCATAATTAAATCACCTATCATAATTTTTTTGGATAACCTTGATCCATTTAGATGATATATGGGATGTTCTTTTCTTCCTACCTTTGCTACCTAAGAAGATTCTCACTCTTGGAGCACTTTTGCTCATCCCTCATCTTTGGGCTGCAATATCGTCCAAATTACTCCAACTAATAACACTGATGAATCAAATCCATCTTACACTTCTCAAGATAATTCTTTCTTTGAAGCACATTATTACACTCTAGAGGTAATTGATACAAGCTTAATAAATAACTATATAGGAAATATTTTAAATGACAATAACCCACCTCTTAGAAATCCTCTACCTTCAACCCTCCCTCTAATACTAATTCATGGAATGTTCCCCCTGCCAATCCAAACAATCCACCTTTAAACACTAATAACCCTAATCCACCAGTTAACACCACTCAAATTATTGCACAAATAGTGCAACAAATGAGCATCATGTAAACATATAATACTTATTAAATGGTGCAAATGTAACATCATTTTTTAAATATGGCTAATCAACCTCCTATTCTCCTTCCCAAATATAACTAAAATTTCATCGCTCCACCTCTTAAAGATGCAATGGTAAATATCATTCCCCAACCCATTATGCACAACAATATTCTCCAAAATATCCAAAACAAACCTTTAGCCCCATTCATTATTTCTATTGATATATGTTTTTAATACTAAAATATTGATTACAAAGTATAAGCATCAGTGATGAAATAGTTAGCATAGTATCAACAGAAACATATGGTATCAAACTAGGAGGCCTCCCCCTAATAATCTAAGCATTAACATTAGATGATACGATATAAAAAACTGACCCCAAATAGATGGCCCAACAAAGCAAAAGAGAAACAAAACTAGCACACACATATCCCATGACCCAGAATAGAGGTGGCTCCAAAGTTCAACAACTACATTAACTTATCATTAGGTGCCCTCTAAGATGCAGTGTAATCCATGTCGATGTCCTCATCGGAATCCACAAGCACAGGTCCTACTGCACTGCTCAACTTCGAATCAAGTCCCAATTGCTCCAAACCAAGTATCAATGGTGGAGTAAAATGGTTGACCTTATTCAGTAAGGATTTCATGTTATAGGACATGATGTACTCTAACACCTCATACACTTCTATAACACCACATCTTTCAATGAGTTTATCCAAATTTTTAATAAAGATATTCACATTATCTTCAATCAACTTATAAACTTCGCTTTGATCCTCAAAGTTCTGTACTAGGGAGTGGAGATAAGGGGGGCATATGATCTTTATCATGAGAAAATAGATCAATTTATAGGTCCATAAGAGCAATAGATTATTATATTTCCTTGATCATATTAATATTACCGACCACATCAACATTCTGCACATCCTGACTCATATCATTATTCGCAACAAGTCAAATATCCACACGATTCTTATCTGATTATGATGAATTAACCCATTCAAAAATTGGGTCATCTTCCTAATCAAAATAAGAATCTTTGATGCATTCCCATTCATGTTCTGAGATATTAAACTCGATAGTCAAACCAATGCAAACTCCCCAGTATAGGTGGGGACTCAACTTTGGATAACCACCCAAATCAATCAAGAACTCAGGGATGATCTTAAGCATCCTAGTCCTCAAGAACTTCTCCAATTTTACTTGTGGCACCTTTAACTAGAGAAATATCTACATATAAATAATGTAAATGATGACTTCAATAGTGAAGTCAGTAAATATCCTAACCTTAGATCGAAAAACCTCTAAGTTCTTTTACTTCCATAGAAACCATATAATTTCAGTTGAGAAATTAAGCCAAAAATTATGGAAAAAGGATGGACTTTTTTTTAGGATAGACTTAACCAAAAGCAATATTCAACCATCCAATCTCACAATCAAAAAGAATAGCCTAGCTTTTGAGGCAACATTTCCAAATATTCGAAGCATAAAGACAAGAGCAAAAAAATGTTCAATAGTTTTAGAATCACTACAAAAGGAATAATAGGACTTCCCAAAACCACTTTTAACCAGAACAATACCAACAACAAATTTATTATATATCAAAATCCAAAAAATAAGACTTTTTGGGTTCAATACAAGATGCTCGTATAACATCAAACCTAAAGGATCAGGAATGAAGGCGATCACACACATTCTAAATATGATTAAGGGTAAGATAAGGGACTTTGGAAAAAGATTTGTATTGTATAACATTTGAGTAGATAAATCAAAAAGAGGTGGACCCTTCAACCATTTAACACTTTCTTAGAATTTACCCTCCTCATCCATACAAGAAACATTATTATTCCCCTGCAGTGTTTTTTGTAGGAGAGTAAATGTTTTACATTGAGTAATTAGGATTTAAAATCTAACTCTAATTTCTGACTAGGCTGCCCAATCATTCTATGAGAAAAGATCTTTAAAATTCCTTGAACCTTTAATGAACCACTCAAAAGCAGAACAACCCCTAGTGAGTGCAAGAGGCCTTCTATTGACATAGAGATTCCACCAAATGGATCTATAAACCTAACAACACATCCCAAACCAACTAAAAATATGTATAATAGTGATAAAGGTTTTAAAAAATTGTAATCAGACCAAATAGAAGAAAATATTGGTGAACCAACAACTTTGACAAATAACGTACCTAGAAAAAGATCCACAATATTAAACTCTTTTTAGTTTGGTTTTCCTCTAGGAAAACCATTCAATATATTATTTCTAACTAAAATTTTTTAGGGCTCTTCACCTTTGAATGCTCTGATTATCCCTTTGACAACAAGGGTAATGCCTTGGATCCTTAGATCCTTTAGGCCAAGTTCCCCAATATGTTTAGGCTTGGAGCAGAATTGCCCAAAAAAAAATGTCTTTTTCTCCCACCTTTGCAATCAGGCCATAAGAAATCTCTTATAATTCTATGTATCAAATTAATATGACTTTTACTAAAAATCCAACAAGAAGCATAATATATGTTGTATGTAACAAGAACATTTTGGCAGACCTGGATCTTACCAAGTAGGGAAAACAGGTGACCCTACCATTTTTCTATCTTCTTGTTGATTTTAACAAAGATAAACTCCCACATGATCTTGAATTAAGGGGTAAGAGCAAAAGTATTAACCAAATATATAATCGATTGATTAGGCCCTTCCCATTCCTAGACAAATGGCATGAGCTAATTTGGAGAGGTGTCCTACTGCCCTAACATATATAATTTATGCATAGCAACTTTAGATCCAGAAGTAGAATAATATATATCAATCCTTACAACAACTTGGTTTAAGTTATCTTTCTCAAGTTTATCAAAAAGAGTAGTATCATCAGCAAATAAAACATCAATCAATTCATCTTCATTAGGCAAAGAGATTGCTTTGACTGGAGGACCCACGTTTGAGCATCTTAGCAGATAATGTAGGGCTTCAGTAGCTAGCACAAATAAAAAAGGAGCTAGAGGTCAACCTTGTATGATTGACCATTGAAAAATAAGTGAATCTATCAACTTGCCATTCACTTCAACAACAATAAAGGCATTTTTTGAATAGAACATTAACCATTCTACAAAAAAATTCTTGAAAACCAAAGGCTATTAGAATCCTTTCAATGAAGGGCCATTCAATTATGTCATAGGCTTTTTTATAATTGAGCACAATCATTCCCACATCTTGTTTAGAATCATGGGCCCAATACATCCCTTCCCAACTAGTTATATTATTATCTATAATGTAACTTCCTTCAACAAAACCAATTTGGGTTTCATAAATAATAGAGGAAAGGAGTGAAGAGAGCCTTTTGGCCAATATTTCTGCCAAAATTTTATAAGAGACATTTAGGAGGGTAATTGGTCACTAATTTTTTTATCGAATGGGGGTCTCCTCGCTTAGGTATGAGCTTAATAACACCTCTGTTTATTTCAAGGCCCAAGGAACTGATAAAAATAGCTTCTTTATAAACCTCAAGACAATCCTTGGCCATCTAATCCTTTTTAGCTTTGTAGAATTTGGCTGGGAAACCATTAATACCCAGATCTTTATCATTCTTGAGTGAATATATGGTCTCTTTAATTTCATCAAGCATTATAACCTCATCAAATAGCTTCTTTATAAACCTCAAGACAATCCTTGGCCATCCAATCTTTATTAGCTTTGTAGAACTTGGCTAGGAAACCATTGATACCCAGAGCTTTATCATTCTTGATTGAATATATGGTCTCTTTAGTTTCATCAAGTATAATAGCCTCATACAAGGAATTGGCTTGCATCCATGAAACATTTTTTGGAATGCAAAGATCATAAATAGCCTTGTTCTACCTAGTAAGAACGTTGGATCCCTTAGACAAAAATAAGTTGGAGTAGAAATCAAAGAATGCTTCTTTTATAATATTTGAGTCATTATAATGGTTACCCTAGAACTCAATACTAGATATTTTATTCCTCTGGTTTTTGGTTTTCAAGAACTAAAAGAAAAATTTAGATCCTTTATCAGCAAGCTTAAGCCAAGTCAAATGGGAATGAATCTGTGTTCCCCTACAAAGGTGGTATTGAGATTGTCTAAATTGATGCTTTAGATAATTGAGATCGTCCACAAGTCTACCATTAGAAGGATCAATTTGTAGTGAACTTTCAGCCTGAACTAGTTTTTCTTGGGTTATCCTAGCAACTTTCTTGCATTATTTAGCCTTAAACTGACCATAAGTTCTTCCAAAATTCTTAGACAATTCTATACTAGAGTTCAATTGTACAATGTTAGAACTAGAGTTGCATGATATCCTCCCTAAATTCCAAGAAGCATAAATACCATCCATACAGACATGATCATTTAGGTGATAGACATTAAACTTATAGAACCCTTTAAAAGAAGAAGAACTTTTATCAACATTAGTACTCAAAGAGAGCCCAATTTCAATGGGATGGTGGTGAAGGGCAAAACATTTACCACATTTTCAGCATTATTTAGGGTCACTTCAAAGGAATCTCTATTCAAGTAGAATCTATCAAATTCATAATATTGTCTTTTCTTATTGCTCTGATTGTTACACCAAGTATACTAAATACTTTTGTTTTGATTTGTACCTTTATATAACATATCAAAAAGTCTATGCATTCTCTTGAATTTGGACTAGAAGAAAAGCTCATTGCCTTTCCAAGATTGAGGATCACCTCCAATTTTATCTTCTTTTTCCTCAACCATGTTGAAGTTACCTCTAAAGATTCAGGGGACATTTTTTAGGTTGGTTGCAAGTCAGTTCCACAGCTCAGATCTTTCTCTATAATCATTAGGAGCATATATATTACACAGACCAAAGCATTGATTTTATTTTTCTAGTAAAACCTAGACAACTCTATTACATGGAGAATAGCCATGGTCAATAATGAAATCCTTCCACTAAGGGTTTCCCAATATGGAAGACCCTCATTTACCTTTTTGGTGATTAGTATAAAACTGAGCTACATTTGGCCAGATGAAATTAAGGACCGAGGATAGTTGGGAGCCCATAGCATTAAATTCTTGAAGACACAAAAATTCCAACTTGTCTTTGGAATGTTTGAATTATCTCATAATGGGTTTTCTATTTGGGGATTCCAAGCCCTTAAGATTTCAACTTACAATCCACATAAAACAAATAGAGAAGGGGGGGTATTTAGATTGACTTTGGGGTATGCCCCCACGGTTATTCAGACTTTTGAAACAGTTTAGCACCTTATTTTCTTTTGATTTCCCTTTAATAGCTAGATCGAGGCTACCAAGGGGGGGTATCTTGATAATGAACTCAAAAACTACCAAGACAAATAAATTTACCAATAGGCTAAGATTATGAATAATAACTTGTATTGATTCATATTGAATGACTTGAAATAATTACAAACCCCAAACCATGCTTGAATAAGCCTCAACTCAAAAATTAGAGTTTACATGCAAAATTAAAAAAAAAACTAAAATCTAAAAAAACATCTATTTTTAGCAGCTGCTATTTATAATAAGTTTGCATGCAAGCATGCACAACTCTATTTTGAAATATTCTAAACACTAAAATTAGCCTATGGGATGAAATTCAACTGAATTTAATGTCTGGTCCTAAAAATATACAATTTCTAAAAATAAAAAAAATTCAAAAAAATAATTAAATCATAATTTCGGACCCTCAGATGATCATGTGTGGCCTCCAAACAATATTGAAAACAACCCTAGGCATATACAACAACAAAATTTTTGAGACGGTCATTTTGGCACGTGGAAGAGCTCAAACGGAGCTATGAGTCAAAAGCTATGGCCTCTAGAAGGTTGGCCTATTTTTTTTGCATCTTCTCTAGTTGAAAACAACTCAATTCCTATGAGTTGCCCTGACTATGCTACTGCCATTTTTCCTTATCAATCTTCTTCAGATCCCATTCTATAATCCAAGTGTTATCTTCTTACTATGATCCTTTCCACTACACCAAATATCTATTATAATTCTCTTGCCTTGTGCTCGCTATCTTCATATCTAAAACCTGCACTATTTTTTCTTCTTCTTTGGAACCTATTTTTCCCAATTTACTTCTTCATCTTCGTCATCTTCACCATATTCTTCATGGAACTCATATAAATCTAAAACATTAAATACTTGATATATATCAAAATTTCGTGGTAAACTCATCTCATAAGCATTGTCATTGATTTTCTCCACAATTTTGCATGGCCCAATTTTTTTGTACTTCAACTTGTTGTACTTGCCTTTTAGAAATCTTTATTTCCTCAAATAAATCATTACCAACTCTCCTTCTTCAAATACATTTGATATTATTCTGACATATATTGTTGCTTTATATTTATTTTTATTTTCCTACAACTTTCTTCGTACTCCTTACAACTACTGTATATGTTCTGCAAATGCTTATGCATCACCACTAATTCAATCTACAATCGGTAATTGTACCAAATCTAAAATACCCATAGGATTTTTCCCATAAATAGTTTGAAAAGGTGAATTTCCTATTGATCTATTTACTAAATTGTTATATTCAAACTTAGCTTATGGTAAATCCAAGTCCCATTGCTTGGGCATCTCTCTCACTATGCATCTCAATAAATTTCCCAAGCTCCTATTCACAACTTTTGTCTATCCATTTGTTTGTGGGTGATATGCACTATTGAATTTTAGCTTAGTACTCATCTTCTTCCACAAAGTCCTCCAAAAATGACTTAGAAACTCCATGTCCCTATCTGAAGTAATAGATTTTGGAACACCATGCAATCTCACAATATCCTTAAAAAAAAAATTGTAACTCTAGTGGCATCATTGGTTTTCTTACATGCAATGAAATGAACCATTTTAGAAAATCTATCTATAACAAACAAAAATTGAATCATTACCTCTCTCTGTGTTTGGAAATACCAACATAAAGTCCATACTCAAATATGTCCATGGTCCTATTTGAACTGATAATGACATGTATAGTCCAGTATTTTATGCATATCCTTTAGCCACCTAATATATTCTGTACCTTGAAACATACCTTGGCAAAAATATTTTTCATCCACCAAAACTATTTTTTTCATCTTACCAAAATGTCCAACCAAATTGCCACTATGTAATTCTCTTATAATATTATCTTGTAGAGACCCAACTAGAATGCATAATTATGTCCCTTTGAAGAGATAACCTTCTTGTATAATATACTCATCATGAATAGTAATTGTCTCACCTATTAATGGATTCTTTCACTGCTCAATCACCTTGCCAAAATATGGATCACTATCATATAATTCTTTGATAGCTTCAAATCCAACTACTTCACTCACCATAGTAGTTAATAATGCTACTTCCCTGCTTAATGCACCAGCTCTTGATTTATGCTTCAATACAAAAGTATACCCCTGAAAGAAAAAAACCCACATTGCATGCATATTATTCAACTTCTTTTGTGTATTCATATACTTTAAAGCCTCGTGATCTGTAAATAGGATAAATTCCTTAGGCACTAGGTAATTCCTCTAATGTCTTAATGCTTGTATAATTGCATAAAATTCAACATCATAAGTAGAATACTTTGCTCTTACCTCATTCAAATTCTCATTGAAATATGCTATTGGTTTTCCTTCTTGACTCAAAACAACACCAATTCCCACAAACGAAGCATCACAATCAACCTTAAACACTTTGTTAAAATTTGGTAATGCTAAAATTGGTCCTTTTGTAATCTTCTTCAAGATTTCAAAACTTTATGTGGCTACTCTAGTCCATGCACATTCCTTCCCTTTCATGCAATCTGTTATTGGTGCCACAATACTACTAAATTTTTTAATAAATTTTCTGTAAAAAGTTGTTAAATTATGGAAACTTCTTACTTCTGTAATGCTTCTTGGAATAGGCCACTCAACAATTGTCTTTATCTTTTATTCATCCATTTTCACACCATCTGCTGAAACTACAAATCCCCAAAATACCAAACTATTATGCATAAACATGCACTTCTTCAAATTTACATACAAATTCTCCTTTATTAACAAATCCAATACCATTCTCAAATGTTGTAGGTTTTCTTCTTTAGTCTTACTAAATATCAAAATATCATCAAAATAAACAACCACAAACTTACCAATATATTCTTGTAGCATTGTATTCATTACCCTCATAAATGTGTTAGGTGCATTAGATAATTTGAATGGCATCACCATCCACTCATATAAGGAATCCCTAGTTTTGAATGGGGTTTTCCACTCATCTCCTTCACAAATTTGAATATGATAATAACCACTCCTTAGATCAATCTTGGTAAAATATTTTGCTCCTACAAGCACATCCATCATATCATCTAAATGAGGTATAGGAAACCTATACTTTATTGTAATTTAAAAAATTGATCTACTATCCACACACATTCTTCATCCTCCATCTTTCTTTGGAGTCAACAACGTTGGTATTGCACATGGACTGATACTCGCCCTTATCACCTTCTTTCTTAGCAATTCAGTAATCTTTTTATTTAATTCTGCATGTTCTGTTGGACTCATCCTATAAGTTGCTTGATTGGGTAGATCTATTCCTGAAATCAAATCAATGTGATGTTAAATATCTCTCTTTGATGGTAAACCATCTGTTAACTCATCAGGCATAACATCTACATATTCTTTCAACACTCTTACTACTTTTGTTAGTATTGGCACTATTGTTGTTTCTTCATTTTTTATTACTAATACATAACAACAACCTACCACCTTCATATCTTGGATAAATTCCTTAGCAGAGAGCATGCTTTCTATCATTTCTTTCTCTTTAAGAGGTAACAAAACTACATTTGTACCACCTTTCCAAAAAGTGTATGTTTTCTTTGCTCTATCATGAATTAATTTCTTGTTAAATTGCCACAGTCTCCCCAATAACAAATGGCATGCATCCATTAGAATAACATCACACCATATTTCATCATTATAAGTTTTTCCTATAGAAAACTTGCTTAAGCACCTTTTATCTACTGTAACTTCATTCCCTTTCTTAAACCATGAAATCCGATTTGGATTAGGATGCTTTTGACATTGTAAATTTAGTTTTTCTATCATTTCTTTAGAAAATATATTTTCACAACTACCACCATCTATAATTACTTTGCATACCTTTCAACCTGAAGTACATCTTATTCAAAAAATATTTTATCACAGCCATGCATCACCACCTTCTTTATTTTGCACTTGTTCCTTCCTTGGAGCAATCATGGTTCTTATCATCATGAGATTCTCTCCAACATCTCCAGGTGTAACTTTAGTATTTTACTCCTCTATCTCAGCCTCAACTCGATTCACTCTTGGGGGATCTTTTTGCCTCCTTTATTGATCTTGATAGTGTGAACACTCAAATTATCTGTGCCCTTCTTCTCCACATCTATAACAAACATAAGATCTATGCTGATTTAGAAACCATCCTCTAGCACCATCATAACCTCATCCTCTCTGAAATCCTCTTCCTGTTTGTTGGTATTGAAACCCTTACCTATTATCATCTTGCATTTCTACACCACGTGATGATTTACCTCTAATGGGATTAGACCCACCTATAGTGGTATTATATCCACCTCATCCCCTATTTGGAGGGGATTCACCTCTTCTTGGACCAAGAGACATTCTCCTAAAATTATTTCTATTTTGTTTTTCTTCTACCTTTAAAGCTAATTGATAAGCCTCCTCTATGCAAAGAATTTTATGCATGCTTAATTCATCTTTAATATAAAATATCAAACCATTTACATACCTTGCATCCATATACTCTTCTGTTTCATCATGCTTCACTCATATGGAAAGCTTATAAAATTCATTTGTATACTCTTGTATATTGTGATCTTTTTGCCTCAAATTCTAGAATCTTCTATATAGGGTTTGTGCATAATCCACATGAAGAAATTTTTCTCTCAAATTCTTCTCCATCTTTTTCCATGAATTAATATTCTCTTTACCTTTCCTATATATTTCTTTCTGCAAGTGATCCCACCAAATCATTGCATGACCTTTCAATTTTGTGCATGCAAATTTTACCTTTTTGTCTTCTCTCATAGTCTTCCACTCGAAGAATTTCTCCATGGTATTCACCTAATCTATCAACTCCTCTTATTTTAAACTACCTCCATAATCTAGAACATCAACATTGATTCCTTTGTTCCTTCCTTCTAAAACCCAAACCATCCTCTCTTCCATTGATGGTGGTTTTTCTTCTTCTTGCTTAATTTCTTCATCATGATCTATGTCTCTCTTAGCTTCATCACCACCTTTTCTCACTCTATGATTGGTGAAAACCCGTATTAATTATTGAACTTGCCTCTATAACTCTTGTATAGTCCACTTCATCTACGCAATACCTCCTTGTCCTCTCATCATGTCTTTCTCCTCTAAGATTCACACTTACTCTGATACTAGATAATGAACCCAAAAACCATCAAGACAAATAAATTTACCAAAAGACCAAGATTATGAACAAAAACTTGTATCTATTTGTATTGAATGATTTTAAATAATTATAAACCCCAAACCATGCTTAAATAAGCATCAACTCAAAAATTAGAGTTTACATGCAAAATTTAAAAAAAACTAAAATCTAAAAAAATGTCTATTTTAGCAATAACTATTTATAGTAAGTTTGCATGCAAATGTGCACAGCTCTAAAAATCTCCCAAAATATTTTAAATGCTAAAATTAGCCTATGGGACAAAATTCAACTGAAGTTAACGTCTGGTCCTAAAAGTATACAATTTCTAAAAATAGAAAAATACTAAAAAAATAATAAAATCACAAATTTGGACCCTTAGATGCTCACATATGGCCTCCAAAAAATATCGAAACAACCCTAGGCAAGTAGAACTACCTAGGACAATAACAAACTTTTTGAGATGATCATTTTGGCACATGAAAGAGCTCAAACGAAGCTACAGGTCAAAAGTTATGGCCTCCAAAAGGTTGGCCTATTTTTTTTTCATCACTTTAGATTGTTTTGGTCAATCACAGGAGCATATTCATTAGGGGTAGAGGTAGTGTCAGCCTTGAGTCTTTTACCACCACCTTTAGGCTTCCAATTTTTTGAAACATTATTCTCCTTGAGGGATAGAGGTACAACCACCTCAATATCCAAACTAGAGCAAGAACTATTATGCTTCTTTTTTTATGGCAAAATTATCATGGGGGAGGAATCATCAGCTTTTTCCACATGGATAGAAGAGGGCATGCTGCTAGAGTTAGAAATATTAATATTAGGAGGTTCAACTAATATAACCACATACTCATTTGATGGATAATCCTTGAGTTGTGAGTCAAAAAATTTCAATGGAATAATTTACTCAATTAAAGTATCTTCTAAGTCATCATGCAAGCGGTTGTCCAATTCAAACATACAAGTCACCTGTCAACAGGGGGTGAAGGGAAGCTATAGGATTGGGGAGAGCATTGAGCCACTTCTTTAACTAACTCTTCAACAATCACTGCAGCATTCTCCCCTAGTGGCTTCTTAGGGGAGGAATGACCTTTGAGAGGTGCATTATTAAACATGGGATTTTCAAAGACTTTTAGATCATCATTTGGAAGAAAATCCATCACACATTCTTCCTTCAGTCACATCTAGCCTTTTTTGTTTACTATGGTAGTCCTCCTTGTTAACTAACAATGGACAATTATTTCTAAGATGTCCATATTTTTTACCAAAAAATAAGCATTTAAGCCTCCTAGCCCTTTGATAGCACAAATATGGGATGTCCCTTTGATTTTGAAGTTAAGGGATTCAGAGAATACATCTAGGGGTTATAAATATATCAGAACCCTAGCATTCATATGAGTTAAATACCTTATCGTGTCCTCAATTGTAAGGAATTCCTCAAGGGGCTTCGAAGATTGAAGTAGGAAATTCCAAAGCTGAATAAGGACATTATCAATATCCACCCATCTAGGTGCAGTTTTAAAGATAAGATCATTACAGTCCATATCAGGGCTTATGGGACCACCTTAAACAAAGATTAACCAACATTCCATAGGGGTTTACTGATATCCCTTATTTGCATATTAATTTTTTAAATAACATCATAAAAAACCCTTTCTGAACCATTCTACAAAAGCTAATGTAGATACCCAGTTTCTTACCCCACATAGAATTGAGTCAATTATCAAAGAAATTTCTAGAAAGGAGAGAGTTTTTGTTCAAACATACAAAATAGCTCTGACATTTTTTCACTTGGTTTCTTCCTTCTACAAGTCCTTTTCCATATAATAATTCACAAATAGAGTCAGGGTTTTCTTAGGGCAAGGGTGCTTATCGATATGGGTTTCATCCCACCCATGTTTTCCATGCTCACCTTCAATGGCATAGCCGACAAGGAATTTTTCATCCTTTGTGTGCTTTGCCTCTTCTTCTTCTCATAAAACCTCAATAAACATCTTCTTTGAAGCTCCAACTGCTTCTTCTCCCACCTCAATCGAAAATGACAACCCATCCTTGAGATTGTAATTTTTAGTAGACCCTGGAGAACCAACTGGCTCATTAAAACCACCATCTTATTCCCTCATTACACCCTCAAGACCATATTTTTTGACTATTTCCATAAATAGATGCAATTAATACCATAACCCTCTAAATTCCAAAGGCCACAAACATGAAAAGCTAGGTAGGGTGGACGTGGGCTAGCACGAGGCATGCAAGAAAAATGCAAACAAAAATAATAAACTCACACCACAAACCAAAAAACTAAACAAAACAACCATAAGCTCTATGGTAATAATACCATCATGGGCACCATAGGAAGAAACATGAAAATAAAGGAAGCAAAGGAAACCAAGGTAAGTAGCCAAGAGAAAGCATGGAACACCATCAATGGAGGATGACTTTTCATCTCCCCATTACAGAGCTCCAAGCTTCTCTTAATTCTTCAAAACTCCAAAGGATCATTTCTATTGATATTGGAAATATCTCTCCAACTATTAAATATGATGGGACTAAAGACCCTACATCTTTCCTTAAAGCATTTGGTAATCTTTATAAATAAGGATTGAAAATAATACCTTCACCACCACCAAACCTCTAGTCAAAACATTTACAGGTGATGTATTAGAATGGTATAATCAACTCCCTCAATATTTTATATGGAACTTGAAATTTAGTTAATCCTCTAGTTAAAGAATTTCAACACAATTACCTTCCTAAAAATTGTCATAGCCATTTCATTAATGCTAAACAATCCCCTTATGAATCAACTGATGATTTCATTAAACATTGGAAATCTTTGGCTCATATAGCCAATCACAACATGACTGATGATAACTTATTCAAACTATTCATTACTACCTTAACACCTTCCCTTCAATACAAGGTTCAAACTTTTTCTACCCAAACTCTAAATGATGCTATTAATTAAGCTAAAAGATAAGACTTTATTGTGAAATAGTTTGAACCCAATATTAAAATCATAAAGGGATCTTTCAAAAACTCTATTAATGTAATCACTAACAATCCTCCTCAAACAAAACTAGGAGTAGTCCAAATGGATAATTTCCAAGCTTCCCATGCACCCCTAACTATTCAACAAATGAAATAACGTTTATCACCTTCTAAACCATTCACTTACACCAATAATCCACCTACATGGTGCCTAACAAATTTTGTTGGTTTCATGCTGATGTTGGTCATTCCCATGAAATATGTCGTGGGCTGACCAAATTTGTTGTTTCCTTTATGGTAGGAGATACATTCAATCATGACGATATGATCAAAATACATCATCATGATTATGTTAATGCCTCTCAAAAGAAATGAGCTTCCAAACCTTCTTCCTCTAACAATATAAAAACTTTTTCTACCTCCAACCCACAACACTCAAACAAGGATATATGTGCAATTGATGTTGACTATGATCAATATTATACCAATTCTTAATATGTGAATGCAACTAAAGTCAATTATCGATGTAAACCCCACCACAAAGATCTCATCACAAAGCCGAAGAAACCATCACTCGAATAACAACACCACTAACATACCTTCTGACATGAATAAGGAAACACTTCCTCAATCCAAACCTCAAACTAATTTTCTTCCTACTAAAAACATTTTACCCTCCAAGCCTCATGTTAGTTCTTCATCTTCTAAATCCCATTGGAGTTTTTTAGAGGAATTCAACTCTATGCATTGTAAAGCACCCCTCATGGAGCTAGTTCATACTTCTTTATATCACCACAAATTCTTAATGCAATAGTTACAAGACCTTGAAGAACCTCTTTCCCTTGAAGTAAAACAACCTCTTCAAGATCCTACACCGACATAAGTGCACACTATTGAAACTATTTGTCACTCTTCCAAAGCTTCCATAGAATTCCTTAAAGAATATATGATCAATGATAAAATTCTCTTAAAAGCTGACAACCCACCTCTTTTCATTAAAATTGCAATTAATACCACCCTTATTCAAAAAGTCTTAGTAGATGAAGGGCCTAGGATTAATGTTACATCCCTTTGGCTAATTCAACAACTTGGGTATAACATAGATCACCTCAAGTAAACTTGGCTCACATGTCATAGATTTGATAAGGTAAATAAAAAACCACTTGGTTGTATTTGGCTCCCTCTCACTATTGGACCCAAGACCATATGTACCAAGCTTATGGTTCTTGATTTACCATTATCTTACAATATACTCCTAGGTCTCCCATGGACACATCGCATTAGGGCTATTGCCTCCTTAGGTAGTCATTATATCAAATTTATCCATAATGGAAAATGTTATAAACATGAGGTTGACCCTAATCCATGGAGTATTCATCTACCGAACCCCAAATCCCAGTATCGGATTTTGACCATTTCACAAATTAATAGTGCACCTCTCCCTGAATTCATTAACATGAATCCATATTTATAGGTCACTCGTGTTGACTCTAATGGTGATGATCCTGACTTGTAAAACACTTGTAATACTACTAATTTACCTCATATTTTGAAGTGGCTTCCTCTTTCTTTGTTACCATGTGATCGTACCATCCCTTTCATCGATGAGATCATTGAACTTCCTCCTCCATGTAATGCCTATGAAGCTTCTTACACAGAAGACGACATCAAATGTAATAAATATGGAGTGGCCAAGTTATTTTAAGACCCTTTAACTATGTCAACTTGAAAATTTAGTGATCTAGGTGTATCTCCTTATGATGCTCCTCTAGAGACACATGCATGTACTATCTCTCACACCTATGATGACAACTATATCATGGCTCAAGCTCAATCATGAGACTTGGACATACAACACTATCAACAAACCTTATCCAAAATACATGCTTTCAACCATGCTGTTCATGTCAATTCAACTGATAACGAGTTAGAACTTGAAGATCACATATCTCTAACTAATCCTCCACTTCTCGATACCCCTTGGGTTGTTAAACAAATCTTATCTCCCAATAATTCAAATATTTTGGAACCTTCTATATCACCAATCAATCTACCAAATCTTCTTCCTTCCAATGATTTTATATATACCACTGAGGCTATCCTCCTCACTTAAATTGAATCTCCATATACAACACACCATAATACACCTATTAGCAATATGGTTGACTCCAATCAACCTCCGTCAATAATTCCACTTGTACTTGAAATTACCCTTGATGCTAAGGCAACATATGTAATACAAATACATTTTGAATATGATTGTCATGGTAATAAAATCATTGATATTGAAGTAGATGTGGAATACTATGGACCCTTACCCACACTCCCTAACGATGAAGCCATATTTGAGTTACTCCATGCTAGAGAACCTCAATGTCCACGACAACATCATAAACTTGGAAACTTCAAACAAAAAGCTCCTCATTTTAATGACTTCATTGTTATCATGGACCCTAAAATAATCCTATTTCTTCTCTTCCTACTGATACATATCATTTTCAAGATGAAAATGCTATGTTAGATGAAGAAACAACAAGAATAGAATATGGTACATTATAATGTCCTCAACCCATAACTATCTCTAAATAACTCACACCAACATAACACGAAAACTTTAGCCTATCCTTCAATAAGTATAGTGAAACCTTCGCTTGGTCATATGAGGATATGTTAGATATCAAACCTAGTATCATTGTGCATAACATCATCATTTACCTAGACGTAAAATTCATCTAACAAAAATAAGGGGAATTTTCACCTTATGCCATTAAATTTTTATCAAACTTTTGGATGACAAGTTTAATAAACCTATTGAATATTTTGAATGGGTGTCAAACATTATTCCCATTCACAAAAAATTCACCATGGTCATTTGTATATGCATCAATTTCTATAATCTTAACCTCTCATGTCCAAAACATAATTTCCCATTACTTTCAATAGATGACTTCATAGGTTCCACTACTGGATATGAAATGTTGTCACTTATGGATGGTTTTGTTAGGCTACAAATAAATTCACATAACCCCTGAAGAACAACACAAAACAACATTTACTATGGTGGGCACCTATTACTACATCAAAATACCTTTCAGCTTGAAAAATATTATAGCCACTTATCAATGTGCCATGGCTCATGTTTTCCACAATCTTATACATAAGATTGTGGAAACCTATATTGATGACCTCATTGCCAAATTGAAGCATCACACAAAACATCTCACTGATCTAGTTAACATTTTTGATCGATTATGTAAATACAAAGTTAGACTCAACCATACAAGTGTGTTTTTAGTGTCACATCTTGTAAACTTCTAGGGTTCCTAGCATCTCTTCATAGTATTGATGTTGATACTACCAAAATCAATGCTATAGTCAACATGCCCATTACTCATTTCATTATTGACATTCACCCTTACCTTGACAAGCTTAGGACAATCTGACGATTCATCCCAGAGATGGCTTATCACATTTACTCTATTAATTACCTTCTCAAAAAAGGTAATGCTCTAAAACAAACTAATCGTATCAGAAATTATTCGAAAACATGAAATAATCTTTGCTCCATCCTCCCACTTTTTGACCACCTTCTAATGTTTGCCTTTTATTTTTTTACACCTCTTTTACTCCCATATTAGTTGGGGTAATGCTTTACCAATAAGACCATACCAATAGAGAATACACTATCTACTATATTAATCGAGGCCTCATTGACTACAAAAAATGTTATACTAAAGTAAAACGTCATTGCCTTGCTATCTACTTCATAATTAAAATGTTTCATCACTATATGCTCTATCAAACCACTTATGTCATCATCCACTCTGATTCACTTCATCGTTTATTCTCTAAAGCATTTCTAATTGGAGGTAGAATTGGCAAATGGATGGTTCTCTTGATGGAATTTGACCTTCAAATCATAACACAAAAATCTATCGAAGGGCAAGTCATCACGAACCAGCTTGTGACAACACCCATACCCTCTACAAATCACCTTCAAAATAATATCCCTAATGATAACATTCTTTATATTGAAGGTCTTAACCAGGCTATCTCCCTTAAAGATTATTTCCATAATTTCATTGTTGATATAGAGACAAGTAATCATTAAGATACCAATATCATTCCCAATACTACTAAATCCAAAGTAGTTATCAAGAGCTCCCTGAAGTTTCCATTAATTTGCATGAAGACACTTGAACCCTCCACTTTAATGGAGCCAAATACCTCAAACTAGTTGGGGCAGGTTGTACTCTAACAAACCGACATGGTAAGATCATCCTTCTAGCATTTGGATTAACCTTTTATGTTACTAATAACATGGTTGAATACAAAACTTTCATCTTAGGTATGAAAGCAAACACTTGACTTAAATATCCCATACCTACATGCCTTGGGTGAGTCCCAACTTATCTATGAGTTAATGGTGATTATCAGTGTAAAATTGAAAATCTAATTGTTTATCATTAAGTGGAAACCACACTTGACAAAGAGTTTGCTTCTTTCACATTGAGCCAATTCCAAGAGATCATAACTCTATCGTTGATTCTCTTGCTTTTTCAGCTTCTCTCTTTCATCCTTGTCAAGTACTTAATGATTCCTAATTTCTTATCCACATAATAAAATCACCTTCTTCTATCCAGCCAAATTATTCACTCATTTGTCTTATTAAGGCTGTCACTATTCGACAAAGCCCATGGTACAAAAACATCATCCAATTCCTTGAACATCAAACCTATCCTCTAGACACAAATTCTTATGAAAAGACCAAAATATGTAAACAAGCATTTAAATATATCTTCTAATACAACACCTTTTATTTATGTAATACAAAAAATACTTTGATATGTTGTGTGATGCAAGAAGAAGTTCTTCCTCTCCTTGAACAAGCACATGGGGGTATTTACGGTGGTCATTGTAGAGGATATGCTACAACATGCAAATGCTTAAGTATGGGATAATTTTGGCCTACTTTAGAAAAAGATGCTATCAATTTTGCCAAAAAGTGTAATCCTTGCCAACTTCATGATGATCTAATCCATTTACCATCAGTTGAGCTCTAAACCATAGAGTCTCCTTTGCCATTCTCCATGTGGGGATTAAATCTCATTGGTAAATTACCTTAGTCACAAGATGGTCATGTTTTTATCTTTACTGCTATTAAATATTTTACTAAATGGGTAGAAGCCATGCCTTTTATCAATGTCACTAAAACCACTATCTCTAAATTTATCCTCGACCAAGTCATTTATCGCTTTGGAGTTCCCCATACTATCATTTTTGATAATGGTAGCAATTTCAAAAACAAGGACATGAGACAATTGTGTCCTAAATTAAAAATTTCTCACAAATTTTCCATACCTTACCATCCACAATGCATTGCCCAAATAGAGGCCAATAACAAAATTCTCAACAAAATCCTATAAAAGACCATCTAAAAAACCTACACTAATTGAAATCTCTGCTTATATCCTGCACTTTGGGCCTATTGTACTGGCACAAGTGTTGCCACTGGGGTAATACCATCCTCGCTAGTATATGGTTTTAAATTTGTCTGACCATTAGAAGTCGAACTCCCATATTTATGCATATCTCTTCATGGTATCATTCCTGATGAAGAATTACATGAAGCTCGCCTTCATGCCTTAGACCTTTTTGATGAACACCGTCTAGCTGCTCTTCAACATAAACATTAATACAAGGCTCACATTGCCAAATAATGTAATAAAAAGGTTAAAGTTTACACTTTTAATGTTGGTGATCTAGTCCCTAAATTAGACCACACCCATGAAAAAGAAGGTAAATATGACAAAAAATGGTGGGTCTTCTATTTAGTGAAAGACATTCTTGGTCCTAACACTTATCGTCTACAAACTAATGAAAGCCATGTTTTCAAAGATTCCACTGATGCATAATTTTTGAAGAAATATTTTGCTTAAATATTTCCCTTTTTATCATATTTTTATATATTATCCTACTAACACTTCTTGTGGGACTTCTCCAAGGATCTCACCCCCTACAACAGTCTCTTTTATACACAAACCTTGGTTTCTTCATTTCATCATTTGGTTTTTTTAAATTTGTGAGTTGCATTATAATACCATGGATAGGATCCAATTTTTCTCATGAATATCTTTTTCTTTCATACATTGATTTTTCATATAAATTTGTTATTTTTCCCTTTTTACACCCATTTGGGTTTCTCTTTTCTGACTTATAATGTAAGACCATGGATAGGACTAGGCTCTTTTGAAAATTACCATTTTTCATGCCATTTTTACACCCACTTGGGTTTTTCTTTTGCGAGTTGCAGTCTAAGACCATGGATAGGACCAAGCTCTCCTCGTAAATACCATTTTTACTATTTTTACCCACGTGGGTTTCTCTTTTGTGAGTTGTTGTATAAGACCATGGATAGGACCAAACTCTCCTCATAAAATCTACATATTATTTCAAACATTTTTACTAAACTAAGTGTTCTTTTTCTAGAATGTTAAGACATGGTTACAATTTTTTGATCTTATATTCTCAGCTTCAATTCTTATTTCTTTTATAGATAACACTTTCACAACAATTACCATGTTTCTCTACACTTACATACATTTTTACAATAAGGACTCGTACTTACCTATCATTGTATCCCATTTACATTATCACATTTTTTGTATATTGAAGTAATTAAAATTGTTTCATGTTTAGTCCTCTTGATTTCCTTTGATTTCATTCCACTTTAGATAAAACAAGGTTGAACTTCAATTCTTATTTCTTTTATAGATAACACTTGCACAACAAATTATGTTACCATGTTTCTCTACACTTACATACATTTTTACAATAAGGACTCGTACTTACCTATCATTGTATCCCGTTTACATTATCACATTTTTTGTATATTCAAGTAATTAAAATTGTTTCATGTTTAGTCCTCTTGATTTCCTTTGATTTCATTCCAATTTAGATAAAACAAGGTTGAATTCAAGACAACACTCTTATTTCACATGAATAAACAAGAATTTTAGACACCATGTTGTCTAAGTCCTCTTTCTTAACAACCAAGTCTAAAGTTTTTAACTGATAGTCATTTTTAGCACCCATGTTTGGTTCTTTGAATCTGTATGGAGGAGGAATATAAAAAGCTATCAAAAGTTAAAATCCAAATCATTTAAAACAAAAGGTAATATAAAAAAAAAAAAAAGTCAACATCAAACCAAAAGATGTGATTTATAACACATATTCTATCTCCAATTGAAGCTCAAACTACATAATTAACACATCTTAAATAGTTGTTCTTGCTTTACTTCCTCCATGGTTGACCTACCACCTTTGGGATGTTATTCCCATCATATTCAGGGTCTTATCCCTAAGCTCATTCATGAGCAAGCCAAAATTGTAATAGAATGATGTGACCCTACCCTAGCTTGATGACCTAGACCTGTTAATGTTTTGTAGGGAATAAGATTGACAAGAGTACAACCAATAAGCTCACTCACATTTTTAGTAGTCTAAGTTTTACCTATTCGAGGATGCTTCTCCTCAACTTAAATATGTTTTGCATTCATCTATGCGAAGTGAAGATGACCCACCTCCTCACATGATTGAGACTGATGAGCTACGCATAATCATTGATTATCATTGGTACATTCATGTGAATGTAGAACACCATTATTCCCATAGGAGTAGGTGGTGTGCTTCCTCTAGAAACATAGCTAGCTCCCTTTTGGGTTTGGGTGCCTCGACTAATTATCATATGAGTCCCCCACTTCTTTCCCAACGTGAGACTCTACAGTGAGATCCCCTTCATGTCCATGTTGAGAGACATGGGCACCCTAACTCAACTTAGTGTCTACCTCCCATGGAGCCTTCCCATCCTAGTCCTTCCTCTGGGGTTTTTGATGAGCACATTAATTTTGACCACCATTATGGATTAGGGATCCATGGGATGCTTATCCTGAACATCAACACCTCGTGTGGACCTTAGTATTACCATACGTAGCCAACACCATGAGTATTTAGGTCATCATGACCATTCACCCATACATGCTATGTCATTTTATCATACCCATATGGAATGATACTCTTCCCATTACCATTCACTACTACATGATTGGGAAGATATTTGTTATGAGCATCCCCCATATTGGGATCTACCTCAACACCATCCCCCTCATTACCATGATCGTGATGACCCTTTCTTGCATAGGTAGAATCATGACCCCTATGGGGCTCCTCAGGGAGCTCATCATGAATCAACCATCAATTGTGACTATGAGTACCTACGTAGGAACCCTCTAGCCCCTTAGGTGCATGTTAATCCCCTCCCTAGTCCAATCCCTAAATTGCCCAAGTTCAATGGGACTCAAGATGCTAGTTCCATAGAACGTATGATAACATTCATAATGGCATGTATGGATTAGGTATAGGATGAATGCATAATGTTGAAGCTATTTTTTCATTCCCTACAAGCTGAATCTCTAGTTTGGTTCCAGAATCTATTATCAGATCTCTTTCTAGCTTTTAGCTCATTCTAGATGAATAACTCTAATACTTTTATATCTCTAGACCATTTAACATCAGACTCTAAACACTCACCTTCATGGTCCAAGCCAAGGGTGAGTCTAATTTTGACTTCATGTGTAAGTGGCATTTAGCCATCCATACGTGTAGGACAATGTTCTTAGATGATCAACTTTATGACATGTTGATATGAGCATTGAGGCAGGAGATTCACCTTGAGGTCCTCAAACATGAACTCACCTCTTATGATGAAGTTGTTAATGAGTGTCTAAAGATCAAGATATTTTAGGTATATGAAAGCATTCAGCCTGTGTAAACTCAAAATTCATCATCCTCACATGATCATAATTGTAATGTGATTGGTGACAATGTCATTGGTTCTCCCATAGAGAATAAGGACAAGAAGGATGACTATAAGGTCAATCCTTGAAGTAAGATGCCAACTGAAAATAAAGTCCTTGAAAAAAGTGCAGGAAGGTAGTAGATAATGTATCCATATGATGCCACCAAGTTTAGCAAGTTTCACCAGATGAAGGGCCATTCTGATAAGGAATGTGTTACCCAAAAGTCTAGTGCCAAGATATCATCTGTCTCTCATATCTCTCCACTTGTGAAACTAAATCATAAGTTGAATGTGTTTAAGGAGCCTCTTCCTAACCATGACAAGGAAGAATAACAATAAATCAAAGGCTAAGGCCCATCACTTTTCTACCTCTTTTGGTTCCTCTTATTCAACTAACCTAAAAGGGAAGGCTAAGCATGAGAGTAGTAAGGTTGTTATTATTATTAATATAACATCTATTGGGTATGAGTGTTTTGTCAAAATGCGCTTAGGTTGGGCAACCGACCTTATTGAAGAGACTAGCGGTGTGGGGCCTATAGCCCTAACCATAGGAAAGGGAAACCCTAAAGTAAGATTTGACATTTGACGTAATATCCCTCTCCAAGCTAAATAACATCCTTATTCTATTATAGAGGAGTTATAATCCCTTTCTATTAGGATATTCATCTAGGACCTTTTTTGAATTTGCTCTCAACAAAGGGGATTTGTCTTTGATGAGCTTGGTCTCTCTCATGAGGGTCTGCTACAGGATGATGCAGAGATTTTGTTTAATTCTGACATCCTTAATCACCCTTGTCCTCCTACATTATCCTTGGACACCACCTTATTTCCAGACGCTTATGTTCTCATAAAGAGGGCTAAGTTCCCACTCTACATTGAGACCTTGGTTGATGATTGTTGTATCAAGAGATGCATCATCAATGAGGGAGTTGTGTTGAACATCATGCCTTTGTGAGTGTTCAACAAGTTCAGGATTAGCCATAAGAAGCTCTATGATTCTCTCCATAACTATGTTGGTTTCAACTATGATACAATTGCATTAGTGGGAAACATGAAGCTTTAAGTGAAGTTCAAACCCAAGATAGTTAGGATCAAGTTTTGTGTGTTAGACCTAAATCTATCATACAACATGATTCTTAGCCATCCCAGGACTACTACCATGTAAGTCGTCACATTAACAACATTTCACATAGTCTAGTTTGTGCATGAAGGTGAGGTTCACACCTTGGAGGTAGACTTGGATCCTTACACATTACTTTACACTAAGACAAATCCATCTAAGGAGGCTTTGGTTGGGCCTTGTAGGTTCACCCAAGGTTCTCACCGCTAAATGTTACTTTCTTAAGGATGAATAGTTTAACCTTGATGAGTGTTAGTCAACATTCACTCTTCTTATGTCTGTTACATAGACTTCAATGTGTCCTACTTCTTTTGAAAGTCAAATTAGCTCTTCACTCTTTGGAGATATCTTTTGAGATGTTTCCCTGACTGTAGAGCCTCTCTCTTCATCATGATTATCCCATCATGGTATTGGCATTCTCAATGCCTCTCCCATTGAAGCTTCTATAGTTGTTGAGTCAGATCTTTAGTGTTATTTTATCCACATTATAACACACAACCTAATAAATGAGAGAAGGGATTATAAGAAGCTTATAATCATGCATTACACATGCCATCACCCTCTTGCTTGCATAGGTTCAGAGGTATTGTTCACTGATAATGACCCTACCTCTAGAACTCCCATGTTTTATGTCATGACTAGTGATCTATTTGGCCTCTTTTTGGGCTTGTATGGGGCTCTTTTAGCCCCCCAAAGGGTAGGCCATAGTTTGGAAGGTTAAGGTAGTGGTATGTCTCAAATGTAGGCTATTAGTTAGGGTCATGTGCTAGCCTATGTTTTGAGTCAAGCCTTGGCATGGGCCTACAGTGTCTTAGTAAGCCCGAAAGCTTATAAGAACACCTTCCCTAGGCCCCCAATTGACATATTATACCTCTTGTGATGTCTATCATCAGACCTTGTGGGTCTCCATGGTTGTTTGCCTTGTGCACTCCTCTTTGGATGCACCTTGGGATAAAAATAGTCTTTTGCTTTTTCTATTCAGTAGCGTTATTGTTTGCTTGTAGCTAGCCTGCTCTTGACTCCCTCTTTCTCTTTCACCATAGTTTCCTATAGGTGATGTGGGTCAGTGGTTGTGGTTGCTCAAGACTTGCTTTGATCTTCTTTGACTAACCTTCATCTTGTACAAACATCCTACCACCCCTCTTCGCCTCTCACCATGGTTGGTGTTGGCCTATTTCCCATTATTACAACTTTGTTGCATTATTTATCTTACTTGTGCATTTTTCTCAATCTGATTTGTGCTGAGATAGTCCCTCCACATTTTTTTATTGTGTCCTTGGACCCCATGATGGTGCACCACTCATTGGTGATTCACACTGATGGTGGTAGTCAAAAGAATCTAATACCTATAGCTACAATTTAGACTATTCATGACCCACGAGGCCACAAGCTTGCTATAGTTGGTTTCTTCTTACTAGTGAGATGGAAAATGTTTTGAGTATCACACAATCATTTGAACCTTGAATGTTACTCGTGCACTAGGTGCATGTTATGTGTAATTATTATCCAGCTCACTCTTAACTATGTCTCAACTCACTAGGGGTTGGGTCGTCCTTCACATTGAGTTGTTCTCCCTCTTGTTGAGGAGGCACATTCTTTGATCTTTTCTCTTGAGGACTTACAAACGTTTTCCCTCATCCCCCTTTCCTGGTCAGTCTCAAGGCTTGCTGCAAGCTCCCTTGGGGCACTTTTCAAGATCCCAAGAGTTAGGTCATGGGTTTGTAGCACAACCTACTACCTAATAGTGGTCCAAGCCATGGTTTTTTCCAAACCTATAGCCTAGTAGACCCCCAAGCTGTGGCCTGGGGTTTGGGCATCCAGGAAAGTTCTAAGGCTTGCCTAAATGCCCTCCCTCAACCCCTATTTGGCCCAACGCACTTGATTTCCCATCCTAGTAATTTTGTATGGGTTTTTACCCCTATTCATTTTTTGAATCGATAAAAATCTAGCAAAATCCCTGTAGGGCCTCCTAAGAACCCTCAAAACTAAAAATTTGCTCAAATTGACAATTGGAGGACTTACCCAGACCATGGTGATCACTCCTCATGCATTCACATGCTATTTTGTATCATTTGTGTGATTTTATGGGCTCTCTTGGCTCTCTTCAGGGTCGTGGCAAGGAAAAAATGGTTTAAAAAGAGTTTTTTCCACTTTTTTTAACCTTTTCACTTTCCCTTTTTTGTGCCCTTTTGGGTGGGTTGTCCGCCATTGTTAGGAGGGTCATTAGACCTTTGTCTTAGTGGTTTTGGCCCATTCTAGATGTAGTGGCAGCGTTTGTTTTCCTCCTTGACGCCTGTTTAGGCTCAATTTTACATTGTCTTGGTCTCTTACACCCTCAGGTCCACTGGGCGTTGGGTTGTGCACTACCTTTTAGATGCACTGGGTATATAAGTTGCTCTATGTACTTCTTTTAGTCGTTAGTTTCCTTGCTTGTTTGTAGTTGATGCCTTACTGACTTATTCTTCCTCTTTTTTGTGGTTTCTTGTAGGGTAGGCAGGGTATTGGTTAAAATTGTGAGGGCTTATGGATAAAATTGTGTGAGAGTTTTTCAATTGACGTTTCGGTTCACACTCCATGAACCATCCTCAAGATGAGAAAAATGATAAGTTTGCAGACTTAGGTGTTCCTTTTATAAATATTACAATAAAACACAGTGATGTCAACTAGGCAAGAAGGATACCCAGTTTAAAAGGACTATAATAAATTAAATTAAAGTAAAAAATATTCAATTTCAAATTATGTTGTTTAAAATTATAAATATTAAATTAATTAATTTTTTTAAGGAGATTGTCCATTCGACTTAAAAATTCTAAATTCTAAATACTAAGATGCAAATATCGTGGATTTTAAGATTATGATATAATTTTTTAAGAAATCAAAGATATAAAATTGTGAATATAAGTTGTGGGAATATATTATAAGTTGAGATTATGAAAAAGGTTTATGACATCAAAAGTTTAAATTATAATTAAAAGAGACGAGTTGACATTAAATAAGGTAAAATATTGTGATAAATAAGCAGTCACTGTTAATTCAGCCAAAGCTCTTGGTGAACGCCGCTACACTATTGGAGAAATTCTCAATCTTAGAACCTGGTCTTCACTTGGCAACCAACGTATACCATTGGAAGAGCTCAATTTTCATGACTTTTCTGCACCAGCAACCACCGTCCATCCTCTGGTAGCGAATCTAGTTATCGTAACACAAGATCTTGACTTGTTTTCTTTGGCCTTTTCTCTTTCAGCCACCGCTCATACTGTCCCCTTGGCGTGCCCTTCTGTCTCTCCACACACTCCTCAAGATCCCACCGTTGACTCCTCAGACTTGCTGTATCCCTCCAATGGTCCTCTTTGCATGCAATCCACCAACTTGCAGGCTTCAGGTACATCTTCGTCTCTCTTCCCTCCCTTTATCGTTTCTACTTTTAATCGTGTCAATCTTTTTAAATTTACAATTATGCTTTTACATCCTTTACTTGTTCCCCCGTGATCGATCTCGTCACATCCTTGATCCAACCTCACTCATGTGGGTCTTCTTGCATCGATTCTATTACCCCCTCAAAACCAACTCGATCTTGTCACATCCTTGTTCCAACCTCACTCATGTGGGTCTTCTCAACGTCACTGCATCGATTCTATTATCCCCTCAAAACCAACTCGATCTCGTCACATCCTTGTTCCAACCTCACTCATGTGGGTCTTCTCAACTTGACTCCATCGATTCTATTACCCCCTCAAAACCAACCTCTCGTCTTATCTCGAACTATCTCTCCCCGATTTTTAATGTTATACCTAGCCTTTCAAATTTTGTAGACTTTCCGAAACTTAGTGGTTCCTTGAAACCTCCAAGTACGGTCCCTCCTCCTTGCTTTATAACCTACTCTGATCCTTCCTCACGCCCTAACACACCTCTCTTATAGTCAACTATCAACCATACCTCCATAATAGATCCTCCCCTTTTTGTTAAGACTTTGAACTCTCCCACTACCAAAGCAATAGATAACAGGGAAAACAAAAATGTTGTTAATCTTTCCTCCTTCCCTTTAGATGAACCTTCATTCAATATTTTAAAAAGGGATTGGGCTTTGTTACGAAACCAAACATATTTCGAGAGAAGATTTTTTAGTAGAGATTGAAAATGTATTGAAAGGCTTACCCCAAGAGACAACTGAAGTAGTTAGACAAGATTGTGTTGTAGCATTAAGGAAAGTAAAACCCCCTAAGTCAAACATCTCCAGAACAGAGTGGATTGCCTTGAAGAACCTTAACAATAATGATAATATTGTCGTCACAAAAGCCGACAAAGGCAATGCAACTATGATCCTAAATAAGGTAAATTACAATGCCAAAATGCTTGACCACTTACACAATACTAGAAGCTATAAGGTTTTATCCTCTAACCCTATTTCCAAAATCAGGAGATTAGTTACCAAAACCATTAATCAATCCTCTCTAAATGACAACATTAAGAAACGTCTTCTTCCTAAGATAACCATCACTCCTAGGATTTACGGTGCCCTGAAGATACACAAAGAGGGTATCCCTATCAGACCGATAGTCGATACCACTGACTCTCTGACTTATGCCTTAGTTACTTTCTTGGCCAACAAGTTAAAATTGTTAGTAGGTAAAACCTCTTCATTAAATACTCTTCTGACTTTGTAGATTTTATCAAAGACAAAATAGTTATAGAGGATGAGATCTTAGTAAGCTTCGATGTTGTGTCACTTTTCATAAAGATCCCACTTGTGGATGCTATCAAAATCATTAGCAATCAAGTGGATGAAGAAACCACTTCCCTTGTCACTCTATGTCTGAAAGCTACTTTCTTCTCTTTATTAGGGGTCTTCTACGAGCAAATGGAAGGGGTAGCAATGGGCTCACCTCTCTCACCTATAGTCACCAACCTCTTTATGGAGTATTTTGAAGACCTTGCCCTTAACTCCTTCCCATTAAAACCCACCTAGTGGAAGAGATACATAGATGACACCCATGTAAAATATCCACATGGTCTAGATAACCTAAAGGCTTTCTACAATCACTTGAATAATACTACCAATTTTATCTACTTCACTAAAGAGTTAGAATCAGATGGTAAACTCTCTTTCTTAGACATCCTCCTATCCAGGAAGTCGGATGGTTCTTTCTCTCGTACCATCTATCGCAAAGCTACACATATTGATCTCTACCTTCAGGCAAATTTTGACCACCACCCCTCACAAAAAACAATTGTCCTTAAAACCTTAGCCATGAGAGCTTTTAGAATTTGTGATCAAGACCATCTTGATGATGAACTCAAACACTTGTTTAAGGTGTTTAAGTTGAATGGTTATATAAGGAAATAGGTTTCTAAAGCTTTCAAATCTATTAAGAACTCCCACTCAAGATGTAAGAGTCAGAATGGCATCTTGAACTAGCCGACAACTTCCTCCCATATGTGGAAGGAATTGCCAACAATGCTTAAGAACCAAAACATCGACACGACCTTTATACCCCACAAAAAGCTTAGAAGTCTAATCAAGTCATATGAGGACAAATTAGAACCTACTCTAAGGAGTGGGCTCTACAAAATTGATTGTTCCCATGGTGTATCTTATATTGGTGAAATAGGTCGTTCCATCAGCACTAGAGTTAATGAGCATGTGGCAGATATCAATAGATGAGACATCATATTTGCACAAAAGATACCAAAGTTCTAGCTATAGAGAATAATTACTTTAAACATCGTCTTCGAAGAATTCGTTGAAATTTATAAATTTGAAAACAACCTCAATAGAGATGGTGGGATAAAATTAATTCAATCTTGGAAACCTATCATTAACTTGATCAAAAAATGTTAATGATTTCATACTCCCTTTTTGTTTCATTTTCATTATTTATCACAATATTTCACCTTATTTAATGTTAACTTGTCTCTTTTATTTTTTTCATCTTTTAATTATAATTTAAACTTTTGATCTCATAAACCTTTATCATAATCTCACCTCATAATTTATTCACATAATTTATATTCACAATTTTATATCTTTGATTTCTTAAAAATTTATCTCATAATCTTAAATTACGCAATTTTTGCATCTTAGTATTTATAATTTAATTTTTGTAATCCAAATGGACAATCTCCTTAAAAAAATTAGTTAATTTAATCTTCATAATTTTAAACAACATAATTTGACATTAAATATTTTTTACTTTAATTGAATTTATTAGATTCCTTCTAAACTAGTCTATCCTTCTTGCCTCGCTGACATCACTATGTTTTATTGTAACATCTATAAAAGAAACACCTAAGTCTGCAAACTTATCATTTTTCTCATCCTAAGGATGGTTCATGGAGTGTGAACTAAAACTTTGATTGAAAAACTCTCACATAGTCTTATCCAAAAACCTTTACAATTTTATCTCATGGACTATGGAAATGCAATTACTTAGGTTATTGGTTGCGGTTGTTCAAGACTCGATCTAGTCTTTATTGATTGGTATTAATCTTCTACAGACCTCTTACCACCCCTCTTCATTTCTCTACATGTGGTACATTTTATTGGTTGTGGTTGTTTGGGACTTGCTCTGGTTATTGTTGACCAGTCTTCATTTTTTATTGGCCTCCTACCACCCCTTGTCAGTCACCTCTTACCATGGTCAACATTAGTCATTTCTTTTGATTTTGACTTGATTTCATTCGCTAAATCCCTTATGTAGCTCATTTTTCCTACTTTGCATTGAGATAGTCCTTCTGTAGTATTGTCTTGAGTCCTCAATCCCATCATGGTGCACCTCTCAATGGCAATTCACATAGATGGTGGTAGTTAAGGTAACCTAGGACCTATCGCTATGACTTGGATTATTGATGATCCATGGGTTCACGAGCTTGTTATAGTTGGTTTCTTCTTTACAAATGAGATGAATAATAGAATTGAGTATCATGTGATTATTGGTGATTTGATCGATACTCGTGTACTAGGTGCATGCTATGTACATTTATTCTATGACTCATTCTTAGTTGTGTCTCAGCTCATTAGAGTCTGTTATGTCCTTAGCTTTGAGTTGCTCCCCCTCTTCAACATAATGGGCAACTTGATATCCTCCTTCAAGGACTTCTAGATCTCTCACATCCCTCATACAGAGAACACTAGAGTTGATGCTCTAGTGAGCATCATTTTGGATTCCATGGTTTGATATCACTAGTGCCCCTTCTATGTAAGAGATAGAGCTAATGTTGGATTTGGATTACACCAAGCTTGCAATTGTACCACTAGATCACATCATCGACTACTCATATATTGCCATCCCTACCGGGTATGTGTAGGTAATGTTATCTTTGTTTCTTTTCCTCTCTCTTTGTTTCCTTTGTGTGGCTTTCAAGCACTACGCATTACTCCTTGTTAATTCAAATACTGACTATTTGTACCTTGGCGGCATATGTAATCATACTTCCCATAACCCTATTCATCCCAATGATTATACATCAGCTCACGTGCGAACTACCATCCTCATCATTCATATTTGAGTCTATCAACATGCTTGGACACATCCCTAGCCCATTATGCACCCCTTTGATCCTTCTTAACACCCTTTTGGACCTTCCACTCACTCATGGACTCACTGGATGCACCTCAGAGGCTACTCAGGGACTTGGGTGGATTAGGCTATGGATTTTGGCCCAAAACCCATGGCCTAGGTTGCACATTTTTGCCAAAAAGTCACAACCTAGGACACAACTTTGGAAGAAAGCCTTTTTGGCATGTTTGTCTTCACCTAAATGGTAAAAATGGCTATTTTTTGTCCATTCATGCCCTGCTTGCCCTATATGAGTCCAAATCATTCCTCTTTACCCAACTTCTTCATTCTTTTGTCTCTCTTGACCTTCTTGAATCTCTCTTGATTTATTCTTAATGATTTGATCTTTCTTTGTGACAAAGGATTGCCTACACACTTGTAGAATGATTTGGTGACTCCATTTCTACTCCTAATTATTGTCACTTCATTGTTGCTTGCTCCTAACTTCTACAATTGGCATTACACTTGGTTTGTGTACTTGGCTTAGGATTTCACACTCCTACATGCTCTTGCTTCACCTCCTACTTGCTTATGGACATTGGATTGGACAAGGCTCTCTAGTGCAGCCTGGTCTTGGATTGGATTTCAACATGCAATAAATTATATTTTTGAAGGTTATGCATCTCTATCCATTTGAAAACATATTTCCCCTTAAAGTCATTCTTCATTTAGTAGATTTGTATGCTTCTGAATCACTTTTACTGTCTGATAGTTTATTTTTGTTAAAATAACTTAGCTTACTTGTTTAAATTGCATTACTTTCCCTCTTTAACTACCTATTGTTTTTTGGTTATACCTGTTAGAGATATTTTTGTTCTTTGTGTGCTCAATAGTATTAACACTAACCTGGTTTACAAGTCTATCTATATCTTGGTGCAATATGGTAAAATGGATAGCCTCTATAGATCTCTAATAGGCCAGAGTGCCCTTGAGATTAGTATGTGTTTTTTGGTACCCTGTTTACCCCCTTACCAAACCCTAGTAGCTCTATTTAGATTATTGGAGCTACATTGAATATGTTACATACATGCCTTTATTGACATATACATTACTATGATGACATACCCTCCACATGTTCACATGATTATGAATGGTGTTATCTTTACACACAACATGATATAGCTAACTCTTATTTTGAGATGAATGACTTACAAGACATAAGTCGCCATAAATAAAAAATAAGATCACAGTACAGATTTCATAGATTCATAATGGTTCAAATATAAGATGGTTTAGTCACATGACATATATTGGCACATTAATATAGATTATAGGTGTATATGTCATGGATATGCACTCACTTTACAGAGACTTAAGTACATATTCATACATACCTGGGTGCATATGTATGGGCATATGTACACAATTTACAAGAGCAAGAATACAAGTTTCTACATATAAATAAATTTGAGATACTGGTTCTCAAATTTGGCATATAAATGCATAATATTCTATATTAGTTGGTACAGATTTAGGTGGCATGATATTGGTTCATACACATATACACACATTCATATTCATAAAGCATGATAATATTTCATGCACCTACACAACAACACAATTTACATTTTAATGAAAATGGTTGTCATTCCATTTCACACTTATGAAATCTAAGGTCATGATGGATGACGAACATTGTTCATTCTCTTTTGATCATGTATTTATTATACATTGAGAAAACTTGATTGAACTTGAGCAAAAATGTAAAATCAAACATGCGTCATGATTGGGGCATAAACACTATGCATTCCCTTTCAATCATGCATTTTGTTTTATATTGAACGAATTGGAACAAAACTAGACAATTGAATATATAATCCATATGAAGTGGTTGATTCAATTTTTATTTTAGGGATCCCATCATGTGGTTCCCCCTTTCTTTCTTGCATAGTAATTTGGGTTATTACATCACATAATTATCCATGCATTTATATGGTTGGTATATACATCTCCCCAACCCAAGGGATTACATAGCTACTTAAATTTAGGACACAATCACCCCAACTCTCCATATGCTGCAACAAATATGCAAAAAATTATCCATGATTCAATAAGAGGAACCAATCTCCAAGTGCTTAAGTGCAAAGAACATATCTAAAAAGCTTCAACAAGGAAGCATCATCTCCAAAAAGTTGAAAGGGTAACATGGTTTTCACCAATAGATAGGTGTACTCCTTCCTTAATTTATAAATTTTCAAAATTTAAAATGCAATTCTTCAAATATTCAAACTTTGGATAGAGACTACTCCATGTTTGTGACATATTTTTTTACTGAATGACCTACACAATTGGAGTTTCTTGCTAGAGATAAAGTATGATGTACAAACTCAAGTACATATTTTCCTTTTACTCTAGCAATTCCATTACTAGAATAAAAGGGGGCCGTTTATTAAAATATGGTATTATGTGCTTAATAATGATAAGCTTGACACATATTTACCATGCATGACTTGATCTCACAAACATGGTCCTAATCCGTCATTATTTTACACCTACATGCTAACTTTTGAGCTTGATCATTTTATTATACTTTTGCACACATATACAAACCTCATTGCCTATTTCAAACATGCTTACTATCCTTAATAGATATATCAAAACCTTCAGTTTAGTCTACCTATACATGCGTCAATAGTATCATATTTAATCAATATTAACAATTGATACTAACCTAATATGTTTGGTACCAACCCTCTCCCAATAATGGCTAATTTTTAAAATAAAACCTTTCCTTAGGGTCAATCCATCTACCTAGCATGTCAATGGCATGATAAATTACACAATTGGACTCATATATATACAAATCAAGGCCTCACTTGATAGGGGCCTTGGCAGTTATCTAGTATATATTATTTAAAATTGAGAATATATGTTATACTATTCCTAAATTTTAAATTAATCACTAAGATCAGTTATAAGCCAATTCTAAAGTATATCAAATCTATTACATCCCAATTCCTTGCTAAGTAAACTAGTTAAATTATCCGTGGATATCTATAGCTGACAAATTCAGATTTAGATATTTTTAACTAAGCTGTGAGATATATGTTGTTATAGGGCAGTAGGATATTGATTAGGTTACATGTTTATATTGTTATGAGTTAGTTGTAGTGTATATGCTTACATTACAAACATGTTGATTTTTTATTTCAGTTACATTTTATGATGTAAGTTTATCATGACTGTTATGGTCTAATTACTTGCTTTGTTGTGAGGTTGATGCAGGAGAACCCATCCCTTAGAGTGTGATGGAGGGAGAGCACCATTGGAGAGGGTGATGTAGATCAAGATGTCAGAGGATGATAGAGAAACTAACCGATTCCCTGCACACACCACTTTAGTTAGCTCATGTAGAACACACAATAAATGGTTTGCATATTGTGGTTATGTCCTTGATTATTTTGACATTTGTTTAAATAAACTAAATTTGGGTTATTGGTCTATGAATTAATCATCAAACCATTTTTAACAAGATAATTTAATTAGTAATATATATTAATTATTACTAATAAGCAAATATGCTCTAATAAATAAGAAAAAGCAGGTGGTGGGGATTTAGGTCCCATCTTTTATTGGGAGGTGGGTTGTGAGCTTCGTTGTCCTTTTACGATGACTCTCTCTTTTTTATTTTTTATTTTGGTTTTTTTCTTTTTTGGGAGCATATTCAGTGGACTCCTTTTGGGTAGTTTCGCTGGGCTCTTCGGATTTTGTCGGTACTGGTCTGTTGTTGTGAATCCTTCTTGCATCTTCACTATGTAATTTTTTCCAATGAATAAAGTTATGATTTTCTCTTTGGAAAAAAAAAAGCAAGAAAAAGGAACAAACAAAAATAGTGATTATATAATAACAAAAATAGATAAAAACAAAAAGAACAATGGAATGTTATAAAATTAAAAAAAAAAATCGTAAAAATAATAAAGTAAAACAAAATTAAAAAAACAAAGAAAAAACTAAGCCTCATTATTAGGGTGGAGGAGATCTTGGAAAGGAAAAATAAGGGGTCAAGGTAGAGAACAAAGGAGGCATTGGGAGAGAGTCAGCTAGGCGAACCCAAGGAAGCTTCTGAATTGCCAGATAAGTAATGTTTTAAATTGTTATAAGATCTCAGGAAATTGTAGAATGATAGTAGCATTTAGTTTTAGTGTATTTTTTGGGATTGTAAAGGACATTAATCTATTAAAAAAAAATTGAATAATAATTATCTTGTTATTTCCTTATTATGGTGCCGCTTAACCATATATCCAACCAGCCTAGCACAACAATGAGGTTGTTGCATCTGATTTAGGAAAATATTGTAAATAATCCACTATGGGCATGATATAACATATGCAAATAAGTCTCTTAAGGAGTGAATAGTTGCATGTACATAGAGGGAAACTTAGATCATTTCCATCCAGTTAACATATAAACTGTAATTCTTATATTATAGGAAAAATATTTGGAAAATTTTGTTGTTAGTGTCGCCCCTATTGTGTCCTCACCCTGTATGTTATGATTAGACCTACCAAGGGCATCACTCAACATAACATATTTTATTAATCACTAAAATTATTCCTTGCAAGCTGCATGCTTTTTATGTAAGTAGCTATGTATATATTGTAAGTCTAAGTATACCACATATCGTATATATATGGTTGTTACACGATATGCATATTATATATGACTATTACATGATATGTAAGTTATATATATATATATATATATATATATATATATATATATATATATAATCTTTTGTTAGTCATCATGTATATATATGGTTGCATGTTTATTATGATATATAAGTGAGTCTAATTTATACAAAGGATTGTTGCATACATTTAATTTATGTTTAGCCTCTTAAATTCATTGTATTTTATTTATATTAGTGATATATCTTTGTTTAAATCATTGGATTCTTACTCGGAAAATATTTTGGATGGCCTCGCTAAAGACAATGTTTATCAAATTGAATAATATGCTTATGGCATCGCTAAAGTCACCAACGTATCTAAATTTGCTAAAATCAATGCTTAGTCAATGCCTGTTATAACATGTTGAATGGCATCATTATTATAAGAGTAAGATAATATTCAAGAGAGAGGACTAATTATTTTGAGTTGATGGTCTTAGCAATGGTGTCCTTATTTTCTTTAAGAACGTAAAATTAATTATTATATAGAGAATCGTAGAGCTTTTAAATCAATGTTCGATCTAAAATATGGTTAGACTCATCAATTTATTGGTTTTATTACTGAGTGACAGGGTATATCACTGTACTCTCCCTTATCTTCTTTTTCTAAAATCATTTTAACTCCCCTTTATACGGCTACCAATTTATTTAGGGTCACTGGAATAAAGATTGTCATTTATTGAGTGGTTAAGACGATGTAAAAATTTAAAACACAACCTGTATCTTTTGTTTGGATTGCTAAAAATTGCATTAGAAGGTAAATGTGCCTAGCTTCTATATTCCCAACTTTAAAATGATTTTTGTAATCTCCCTATGTCTTTTTCCAGACCTTACCTTGGTAGACATCGCTTCAATCCCCACCAATAGATATTGCCTTATGGTGCCAAGCGGTCTAAATTCCAAGGTTGAGATAGAAGTGGAATTATATAAGGCATCACCATATTCTTATGAGTTTATAAGATGAGTGTTAAATGACATATGAATCTTTTAAGTAATATATTTAGAGTAAATATTAAATACGGGAAAGTTGTTGAAAAGTTTAAAAAAATATATAATGTAGTTATTTATATTACAGTGGGTTTACATATGAACCAGATTAATAAGCCAAATTATATACAGGAGTCAATAGTTGAGATTTATGGTACATACGGGCCTATGTCTGGAAACTCTTAACCTTAATATATATGGACTAATATAGAACTTAGTTAATCTTTTTAATAATAAATGATAGAATGATCTCACTAAATATGTATAACCACAGGTGTTATGTGAGGTTAGCATATCAAGAACCTTTATAGAGTTTAACGAGTTACGAGAAGGATAATAAATCTAACAAAGTCTTCATCATGATAGGTACGGGTAGTTTATCATATATAGCTTGCGAGTTAAAAGCATGTGATGTGAAATTAATATTAGAATAAGCTACAAGTTGTTGAATGTGAAAACATAGGCATTAATGTACTCTTACGGTTGTAGATCCACGGGTGGAGTAAAATTTATGTTAAAGAATGATATATAATTAAAGTTAACGAATGCATGCATTCAAACCCCTAAAACCTATAGCAAATGATAGTTTGGGTTATCTTATGTTTTATGTGTGTTATGTCTTGTTTTGCTATATCTACACATGGATACAAGTTTGCAGTATAAGTACATAATAAAAATGGATGTGTTGGGTTATAAGCCTAAGCTCATAGTTAGAAGTATGATTTTATCTAATCATCAGGTATCTGAGGGACCAAAACTATAATTATATCAAAACAATCTAATAGAAAATAGAATGAGATGTTTAAATGAGTTTATGAGTTCCCTGTTTCTCTGCAATGATTGATTAGTTATTAGTTAAATACATTTAGTATTGAATACTTGTATGCATTGCATATTATGCGTTAATATGTATAAATGTTATTGTAGAAAAGTTTCCTTGTTTAGCTCGTGTGCTTAGTCACACACGTAGCAATCAATTCAAGTCTATTCTATACTTGATACAACTAGGCACAAACATAGTAGAAGTCTGTGAAGCATAACATTTAAACGTACTACTACACTGGCATTAATTGCACATACAACAAAAGCCTTGTGCACTCACCTAAAGCACAACAGTGAAAGGATTGGGGCTTGCATTGGGCTAGTTGAAACATGGCATAACCTTAGTCTCAATGGGACTTAGTCATTTTCAAAATGGGCATAAGTGGTCTATCCGTGCATGTTACCTTGGACAAGATCAGGAGGCACAAGCCTATTTAAGGGCACAAGTGTTTTGGCACAAGTTCATGTCTAGCTAGATATAGCTATTAATAGTGAAAGCCATAGGGATAACAAGTTAAGTGTCATTTAGGTGCTTAGTCGAGTCAAGGGAGTGATTCATGTTTAGGTACTCACTCTTCAAGTTAGTGCTCTAAGCACGGCTGCTAGGGCTTCAACACATGCCAATTTCAACACTTAGTCAATTTTACAGGTATGCCAAAGTCACTATATGGCACAAAGACGTAATTAGTGACCTAGAATAAACCTTTATGTAGAAATACATTCAAAGAATTAAAACTATAACATTATTCATATAGAACTTAAGTTGCAATCATATAATAGTGCCAAACTATATGAAAAGATTCAACACATAAGCAAATATGCAATGCCATTTCTATTAACTCAAAGTTCATCAACACAGAGTATAGTTTGTATAAAATATAGCACATACTCATCTAAGTTCTACTACAATCCCAAAGGCTCACATGTGAGCTTAAGTGATACATGGTGATTCTCCAAATTATTCATGCCAATTTTAAACCAAAATGTGTGTATAATCCTAGAACTAATCTTGCAGAGCTTCATTGCATTAATCTTGCCTCTCCCTTCTTCAGGTTCAAACTTGTTTTTATAGGTGGAGGAGCATATTTCTTCCAATTCAAATGGTGCACATTGGGTGTTGAGCTATCATTGGGGATCATTATGCCACTGAATCCACTACTCTGACACCCATGCTCTCTAACTGCCACATGCAAGCACTCAATGAGATTCTCCTTCAAACCCAAGCACTAAGCAACTGCTTGCTAGATGGTGTGAGATCCACAGGGATATTCTCAGCTAGTACCAAAAGTACAAATAGAGCAACCATCATAATGATTGCCTCATGCTGAAATATGATGATTTGGTATGGTCCACTAGGTAGAACAAAAAGGGGCCCAACATTACCCCATACAAAAATGTTAGTCCACCCTCAGATTAGTCTTTTAGTGCTTTTGCTATGCAAAATTTGGGTGCACTCTATTACAGCTCTACCTTGAAGTTATTGAAGCCCTGAATAGTGAGCTTGATCACTTTAGTGGTGTCATCTACTTTTGTCAATATGACCTTGAGTGTGGATACATTCATGCTCTCCATTTATTTTCTAAAGGCTTCTAGTCTTTCCTTAGCTCTCCTTACCCCACAATCTAAAGTTTCCCCTTGCTCACTTGCCTTTTTTTGAAAGGCATGAAAGAGTGCTTCTAGGTCTTGCTCTTAGGTTTTTAGCTTGGCACTTAAGGTGTTAACCTACATCATAACTTGCATGCGCTCGGTCTTGCCCATAATGAAAGCATGCTTCATCAGAATGTCCTTCTCCTTTTTCACCTTCTAAAGGCGTACATCAATGACTGATGCTTAAGTGGTGAAGTTCCAAAATATGGCATCTACTTCTTCTATGACCTCTTCTAGTTTGGCAAAGAGGTTCTCCACCGTATCGATCCTTTTATTTAGCTCTCTTTTGATGGATTCACATGGGTATTTTTGTTCCTCTAACACTGACTTCATCTGAGGGAACATTTGTTCTACTAGCATGCAAAATTTATCAACTTATTTCATTTTTGAGGTATCAACACCATCCAAAAGAGATGGCTCTACCTCTTTGATGTGCTCAACTAGCTACTGGAGTTTGAGCTTCATTGCTTTTATTTCTTCTTCTACCTCTGCGCTATCTATTTCCATTTGTTGAGATGAACAAAATTGATGATGTTATTTTATGTTACTACTAAGGTCATCTTAAGGAGGGTGTTAGAAGACCTTACAAGTTTCATATCCCTTGTATTTACAAGTTGGTAGTCATGCCCCTCTTCTAGCTTCTTGGTACTTCAAATTGCTTTCTTTAGTTCCTCAAACTGAGGTTCATCCATGTAACAATTGAGAGCCCAGGAAACTTGATGGCATGTTAGGGTTGTGGTAGTTTTGGGGTGCATTAAATCTAACATGTAGAAGTCATCATCTTCAGTGAACTCCCTCTGTACTTTCTCCCTGTAGCTTAGATCGTACTCCTCTTCCTCAGCTAGCTCCTTCTCTTCTCTACTAGTGCTAGTGTTTTCTCCTGTACTTTCCTCTTCTTCTCCTTCTTCTACTAGGGGTTCTTCATGAGAATTCTCCCCTTGGTTTGTCTCCTCTCTTTCCTCAAATCTAGTTTCACCATCTTATTTTTGAAGGGGTTCTTCCTAAAACTTTCCCCCCTTGTTCGCTTCTTCTTCTTATTGTGTCTCTTTGGCATGAACCTCCTTGACGCTAACCTTACTTTCCTCTTGCCCCAGTGGGGTCTCTATTACCTTCTCCATTTGTTCTTTTGAGGCACCTACATTGCCTTTTTATCTTCAGATGCCCCTTTAGAAGTAGGGCACACTTGTTATGCAACTTCCTCTACCAGGCTAAAGTGGGTGTTTGACGCCTATCTAGTTGCTTTCTCTTTTCTAGGTTTCATGCTAGTGGTAAGCTTTTCCTCTCGTTTTATTCATTTTGGCCCTTTCTGCCTAGGCTACTTTCTCTTATATTTCTTTCCTTTTAACCTTTTCTTCTTTAGCCTTTTTCTTCTCAAATTTCCTTCTCTTGGCCTACACTTTACATTTCTTCTCTTCTACCTTTATCTCCTCGGCCTCTATTTGATCAATTTTAGCTTGGGTCATGCCTTTAGCCCTTATGGCCTCTCATTTATGGTACAACTCCAACACTGCATCGATGTGATCTTGGTTTAGGCTCATTCCTCCCATTTTCACTTCAAATCTTCTTCAATTAGCGTGCTTGAGGTTATTTCTTCTCCATGCAATTTTACCTCATCAAGATTTTCACATGTTTCTCCTTCCTTCATCTTTTATTATTTTTTCCATTTGATCTATCGTGACTTACATTTATCTAGTTCTTTCATGTGCTCTTTGGCCTCGAGCATCTCAATGGCTTCTTTTGACATCTTGACCTTTATCATTTCTTCTCTTCATTCCTCTAGCTACTGCACCTTTTACATATCAGCATCACCAAGGCTGAGTTTCTTCCATCTTCACATCTTCTTCTCCAATTCATCGTGAGGGGATGGAAAGGGGGTCCATTCACTCGATGAGGAGTCATCTTCCTTAGGTATGATGTATATACCCCTCTTAATTATTTCTTTCTCCATGTCTTCCTCCTCTATGTTAAATAAGATTGTCCTGGGTACCACGGGAGGAACCTTCCCCTTCTTTTCCTTTGTGTTCGGGGAAGCCTTTGGTGTGAATCACACGTGCTTATTTATGGAGTCTGAAGGAGAGGTTTCTTCTTTTGAGGTGATATTGAGCCTTATTATCTCCTTTATCTCTTCTAAAGTCTCCCCCATCTTCTTGGGAGACTTTTTTTTCTCTATTGTGTTGAAGTTCCTTCATCACCAATCTAGATTGGGGGGTCTTCACTCTGCTTGGTGATGAGGCCCTTCTTCCGTGGCTTCATCTCATAGTAGAGCCTATGGATGTGCCCAGCTATGGTTTTCTCTTGGAGAGGATGGATGTTAGTGTGATATGACTCATCTTCTTCATCCTCAGTGGTCTTCCCATTTGCATAAACTGGCACCTTAACATGTGCCTCTCCATATCCAATTCCTTGATTGGAATGTCAAACTATTTTGCATTGGGGATCTAGTACAACGCATCCATGAAGTATCTTACCAAGAAGGCGTAGGGGAGCTTTAACCACCCTAACATGTTGCCATCAACTAGTAATAAGTACACTAAATAATAATGTTGCATTATGACAAAGGTTACCATTCTGAACATACTCTAAGGGAACCCCTAAGGGATGCACCATTCTAGCCTGAAGACCTCTATGTACTTCTCACACCACCCCATGATGTGAATCTTATATGTGGCACTAAAAGAAGGGGGGCTCGTGAAGTCTTTGTACTTTTACATTGGGGAGTCATTATATTTTAGATGGACCCAGAGGTTATCCTTATCCCCATCTAAAATTCCAATATCTTTCATGATAATGAGAATGAGGATGGATCCCCATATGAATGTCTCTTTTGCCTTATGACACACCTATGCATTCTTCACAAATTCATTGATGATGAATTTGGCAATATTGAACTACATGCCTTATACCATGTGAGAGGTGATGTAAAAGTATGCCTTAGTCACATCTGTCTATTGACCACCTAGGCATAGCTTGGAGATTACAAGGTGCACCATTGCCCTCATGTTGGGGTCCTTGTACTCCTTGATAGGGAATGTAAAACCCCCTTTGAAATACTTTAAGAACTAAGCTACATGCTGACCTCTTAGTCATCATCCATCATCTGATGGATGTCCTTATCAGTAACTGGAAGCTTGACTATTCTCTTTATCAATTACACCAAAATCTTCATGTGCCTCCCTACAAAGTAAATGTGATCCTTATGGATGCATGAGAGCAGGAATTTAACCCAATCCTCTTAATTTTTAAAGCATGGCAACTCATAAAGTTGAGTTGCATTTGAAGCTATCAATTTGTCTCGAATCAAGATATCAAATAAGGCATCACCTTGTAGCATCTTTCATCTTGTGTCCACCATCCAATCTTGCACAAGGTCTTGCAGATGAATGGACATGCGATGATTATATATTTTTAAATGGTAGACATGTGCAAAAAAGTGTCAATCCTCCCCTTTCATGACCTCTAGATGGAACTACATTATTTGATAGGACATTTTGCTAAGAACCTCAGTGTCCACTTGTGCCATGCTTACTACTTCTACTAATTGTGTTGATGTTTTTGTAGTGGCTGCTTTGGGCACTATACGCACATGTTTTGAGTCCTATTGTGCTTGCTCAGAGCTTAATCCATTTCATTTATTCACCATCCTAATCCTACTAGTGTTGAAGCATGGTAGGTGCAGTTTAATAAAGCCTCAAATGGTGATGGTACTTCTACAGCCATAGGATCTGTGACTGTTCCCTCGACTCTCAAGCTTTGTTGGCCTTTAAGGGTAACCTTTGCACAATTCACTCTTCTAACTATTTGGTTTTTACAGAATCCTTTCTCCACACTTCTCAAATCACTCTTACTATGAATTCAATCCTTCTTAGTATGCAATCGTTCACTTTTAGTGCCTAAAATCACCCAAATTCTCATTGGTATAGGGTTTTTGCACCTTGATTCTCTAGTTTTTACTTAGGTTCGCTCTTAGTCTTAAGTTAGTATAAACTTTTTAACCTAAGAAAATATATCACTTGTTAATTTATACCCTTTCCTTATCTACCGTCATTAATGTAGGTCCTTTATGGCATGGTGGTGCCTAGATTTCTTAGAAAATGTAAAAGTTTGTGAAATCCATGGAAATCCTTTGTCATTAATATATTAAATGTGTATCTTTGTGCCTCCATTACTGCTTCATTGAATGCTCTCCAATGGTAATTTAGTGAAGTGATGTTTAATTCAAATGATCACTTCTCACTCAAATTTAGGTAGATGTGAGCTATCTTAGATTATTCTTCTAATGCACTTGTTCACTTGGCATGACCTTCACCTTCCTAGTGGCAACCTAGACATAGTGATTCACATGTGCATGATTCAGCCTCCTTGATTCCACTTCCTCTTCTAGCTGGGCTTTCTTTACAAGCATGCTTCTCTATTTTGGTTAGTTTCTTACACTTCATCTTGCCTTGGCCTATACTACTCCATACAAATCCCTTGCATTTGTCTTGTAATTCTTTATCTTCTCTTATGGTTCTCTCGTGCATGGTCAGATTGTGCATCTTCACTTTCTTTCTTGCACCCAAGTGTGTTGAGCATCTTCAACTTCTTTTTTGGTCTTTGTGACATGATTGATGTGCCTCTAGCTAAATTTGGCATAAAAGGTTACCTTTTCATTTATGTACTTTATCATTTTGTTCTTAAATCTTCAAATTCTGGTATCTTACTCATGCCTCAAAACTTAGGTGTTTGGCCCTAAGTGCTTAAAATTAAATGGGCTCAACTCACCCGACTGGTATTATACGTAGATGCATTAGATTAGCTTATTCTTGGGCCTCCAATAGACCTACAATGTTTACCTTGTGTACATGGATCTTGTTCATCTTTTTCTTACATCTGATGAGTTTCACACACCCACCACTTAGATGTCTAGCCTTATGCGCTTAGTGGTCACAAGTGCTCGACTCACCCAATTGGAATTATGTGTGATAGGCTAGAGTAGTTCATGTATGAGCTTAGAAGCACCCTTCATTATGGGCTTATTTTTTGATTCTGATGGGTCTCACATGCCACCACTTATATGTATGGCCTTAGGTACTTTAGAAAGTACAAGTACTCAACTCACCTGGTTGGAATTATGTGTGAGAGGCTAGACAAATTCACTGGAGCTGGGTTTGATTTATGTGCTTATAACTTAAGTGTCATGGCCTCATGTGCTTTAAAATTTCAAGTTCTCAATTCACCCGACTAGAATTATGTGTGAAGTACTAACAGATAAGTCCTTGTAATCACCATGCATCCTTTATTACCTCTTTACAAGATATAAGGAACAATACAAAAGAAAAAGAATGTTTTAGATTACACCAAATTGTATTTTGTTCAACTCAAATCAAACTGACTAGTGACCAATAAGTTGGTGTTCTTATGGTACAATCACCAACTTACTACTGATATGGGTTCAATCAGTTGTTATTGAAATTCCCTAGTAACATTTCACCAAATAACGCGTGCAACTTGCATGCACTTATCTCTAAGATATGGTAGATGATGTAGGGACCATCTACCTTATTTGTAATTCATTTAGGTGCTTAAGGTACTTCGATTCATAAAGCAATACCAATGCTCCTTTAGTCAGCTCTTTGCACTTGATGTACTTGTCATGCCAGAGTTTTTGATATGCCTTTTTTATTTATTGACTCCATCTTTCTTGGGCACGCTTTTCATCCAAGCACTCCAAGTCTTCCAACTTTATGTTTAAAGAGTCTTGGTCGTCTAAGTGACCAATCCATGTAATACATAAGGATGACACCAAGAATTCTATGAGGAGAACTAATTTAATGCAAAACACTAGTTGAAATAGTGTAGCCTTGTTCAAGTGCTTATATGTCATGCGATACACCCATAGTACTACTAAAATGCAATCATCCTAATCTTTGTGAGCAATATCACATATCTTTTTTCAGATATATTTTTAAGATCTAATTGAATGCTTCAGCTATGTCATTTTCCTGTGGATGATATGGGTTGGTCTTGTGGTGTGTCACCATGTATTCAGTTAAGAGGAGGTGCATCGTCTCATTGATGAAATGATTTCCTCTATCACTAGTTAGACTTAATGAGCACCCATATCGACTTATTATGTTCTCTTAGATGAAGCACATAATTGTTATAGTTGTATAATCTTTTATCAGTATAGCCTTAGCCCACTTAGTTAAATAGTCAGTAGTCACCAAAATATACGTTGCACATGTGTATCATGTTGTGGGAGTTATTGGTCTAACAAAATCAATGGCCCATTTCTCGAATGGTGCTTAGACAAGAATGGGGATAAGAGGCATCTCATCCTGGTGGTTAGGCTTTCAAGTGTGCTAGCATATGTTGCATGTCTTGGCACACTCCTTTGAATCTTAGAATAGGCTTGACCACCACAATCCTGACTAAAACATCTTGTGCACCATTACATATCCAACGTAATGGCCTCCTATGATTCCCTGAAGTGCTTCTTGTAAGATGGAGTCCCTTTCATGTTCTAGAACACACTGATGCAGGACTTCATCTCTACATAGTTTGTATAACTCCCCCTCAATGAGTTGGAAGGGGGTGACATGAACTGAAAGTTGCTTCTTCTCCTTATTTGACATGGTCTAGGGTGTAAACCCAAATTTTAAGAAATCAACAATCCCTATTAAGTATTTATGGATGCACTAGACTCTATACATTTACGTGTCTGGCATGTCATCCTTAATCGACACCACCACATCACTAGAATTTATGTAGGACAAATGGTCTAGACCCAAGTTCTACTTTCTAGGTTTAATAACAATAGAGAATTGGAACTCCTGAAATATAACTATCCATTTGTATATGCACTTGTGTATAATAGGCTTGTTCATGAGGTACTTGAGCACCTCATGATTAGTGAAAAAGATGAGTGGGGTTGCCAATAGATATTGTCTAAATTTTTGTAAGGCATAAACCATTTCCAACACCTCATGATTGGTGGTGGTATAATTTTGTTTTGTTTGTGTCAATTTCCTACTTACAAAGGAGATAGGGTGGTCCATATTGCCCTCTCCTAGTTGCACCAATATGGCACCAATTCTAGAGCCTAAAGTATTGACATGGATGTAGAAAGGATTGGTCTAGTATTGGAATTAATAAATTAGCCCGCTATCTAATTTTAGCTTCAATGTTTCAAAAGCCTCCTCTTACACCCCACCCTAATAGAATGGGCCATCTTTATATAAGATCTCCTCCAGAGGCATTGCAATCTTTTCATATCCCCGTATAAACTTCTTGTAGTAGCCATAATGGCCTAGAAAGGCATGAACATCCTCTGCATTAAAGGAATCTAGAGCTAAATTATGATGGCTATCTTCATTGGGTCAACAAGCAAACCATCCTTGGTTACAAAAATGTACTTGTTCAGGTTTAAATATATCTAGAGTTACCTACACCTCTCAAACTTGAGGCACAGATTGTCATAATGGTCTTTTACAAGGCCGTATACAATCTAGTCCTTGAAAACAGTGATCACCACTCTAGAGAATATGGTTGGTGCTTAATGCTTATTTTTCCAAGGGAAGGGTGGGTGCCCTTCATGTCTCAATAGATACATGGGAACAAGTCCTGAAACTCCTTCAAGAGTTCTATGATTTGTGCCATATTTGCCTCAGACCAAGAAACAACTATAGTGGCAATCTTTGATTCACTTTCTACGTCGATGTCTACTTTAGTGGTCTTGAGTGGTACATGATAGGTTTCATTCCTCTCCTGATGAGAGTCTTAAAATTACCTCATCCCCTCTGTTGTTTTAATTCAAAGATGATTAATACCTTCTTAATCTAGGGCACTATCAACCATAAGGTACACAAGCTTTTGTCTTCCTATTAGAGATTTCCAATTAGGATCCTTCCAGGTCTCATCATCCTCCTAATTGGAGTCATTATTAAGTGCTTTATATTTAAATAATGTTGGGATTACAAGTTCTTTCTCCTCGAACATGTCTCTAAGGTGGTCTTCTAGGATGGTAGTGTCCTCAAACACTGCCTTGTACATGACTTGCAGTGGCTCTAGTAGCTCTAATTTATATGAAGAGAAGGAGAAGGTGTGCGCAAACCTATCCTTGAGTACCCCTAGTCTCCTATTTCTTGACACATTTCATTTACAATGTACCATGCTCGTGCCCATGTTCTCAAAGTGTTATATAAAGTATGCACCCATAAGCTTCTGGGCCCGTTCTCACCCCAGACAGTCCATGTTTCTTCACACAAGTGTGCATGCATGATTGTGTCAAAATCACCTGAGTAAATAGGCATGTCTAAGTCCTCATTAATATTTCCAAACCTAGTGCATATTATTGCCTTCACATCCTACTAGGTTGGGAAGCTGGGCCTTTGTACTGCCCACCAATGAGTAACATTGTTATTTAGGATGTGCACTAGTGTGCCCATTTTATCTATTTATTTAAGAACACACACTTAAATGTTATGGACATAGTCCTCTACAGGTTGGCTCCTTCTATATTTTGGGAGTGTTGTAAGCTTCCCTTTACTCAGCCAGAACACCCTTTTCCCTGCCCTTTTGACACAAGGAACCGATTTCTTTTTAGTGTGATCAACCTTGATCAATCCTATTCTGGCTAGCCTTAGCTCAATTTCCCACACTAGGTGGCACCTTTAGCCAACAAATTCATAAGCCTCTTCAACCCATCAGTCATAGCCTATGTCAGTTGTATCGAATGTCAATTTTCTATCCTCCATTTGAGCACTCCTTGGTCACTTGGGTTAAGATTCTTTGTACCTCACACCATGATGTTATAAATGTGGTTGATCTTGTCTTTGAGATCAACACTTTCCACATATGGAGGCCCTTGATCACTTGATAGGGGTATCACCACCCTCTCTTTGCCATTCTTGAAAGTCATGTAGTCTTCTTAAAGTGCATGTCCACGTTGTTGGTGTATCACTATGGCCTCCCTAAGAGCACTTGATAGTTATCATGCTCTACCAACTCAATTACCTCAAAGTCGGATTAGAATTTGGTGCCCATAAAATCTAAAATGGCACCCTTTAAGATCTTGATAGGTTGTGCTTAGGTTTTGTTGGCCATAAATAACATATGAGGGGAGGGCTTTAAGGGTGGCCATCCCATCTTCTTCGAAGTAGTTTTTGTCAAAATGTTAACCTCAATACCCATGTCCATAAGGACCTCACAAATATACCATCCATCGATGGTGGCATTTCTTAGTAGTTCTTGGTCATACTCTACATTTTGAGTATGCCTTACTTCATGCACCCACTCTATATGTGGCACAACAACTTCAATCATCTGAGTCATGTCCTCCTCCTCTGATCTTTTCCCTACATGCTCTAAAAGCAAGTTTTTCAATAGGGGTAACATCCCTTCAGATTGTAGGATGTGCAGGATCTCAGTCAACTCCTATACTTTAGCCTTCTGGTTGTCTTGCTTCCTACATGAGGCACTTACCTATGCCTCTAGATCTTTGGCCAGTTGGATCTCTCCTAGCAAATTTTTTATTACACTCATGGCTTATTGTAAGACATCCTTCTATCATGTCAGGTGAGGGTAAGGTGAAACTTTTGGCTTAGGTTGCGTTATGTACTTGATGCAGCTTGAATTTCCATATTCTAAGCATAACTCTTTTATTAGTGTAGTACGTGGCTATGTGGTGAACCCACTTCAAGTCATGGTCTGCATCTTAAGTGGCTCCTTACAAGTTTGTTATAATATATAATCCCATTTATCCTCCTTTTGATTGTGCCTAACCATAGCATTACCCTTATCTATGTTAGGCTAACCTTGAGTCAACTTTTTTTACATGTTTAGGCAATCCTCGACCAGATGTGGTCCCCAAAAATACCCACACATTGGGTGTTTGGGGTAGTCATGCTGGTAATGCTTAGTTGACCTATACTTGTAACATGATCATAATGAGAATCTTCCTCCATTGCATCCTCCACCTCACCCATGTGCACCTCACTAATTCTCATAGCCAACATTTTGTTGGCCATAGCCTTCATTTCCTTAGCCTACTTACCCTCTAACTATGGTCATTGCCTATCGCATGTCTTTCTCTATATTTTTGTGCATCTCATCAATAACTCAACAATCTATTATTGAATGAGTATAGGTTTCATACAAATTACAATAAATAGTAGTGTTTACTTGACTGGCATGTTACAATAGGGGATAGTTTCATGAGTCATATAGCCCATGATAAACTTCACAACTGAGAAATAAGGTGTGAACATTCCTTTGTGGGAAATTTTTCTTGATATGACCCTCCATTTCATAGTTAATACACCATAATCTGCTATAAGTGTCATGCACTAAACCAATAGTTAGCTTCTATGGTTGGGAGGCCATTGACATGATCTACGCCTTCATAAATGTGTTGATCCCAGTATCAATGTTGCCTACTACCTCAACTCAAAGCATAACTTTAAGCACTTCATGGGGGTCCGTCAAGGTCTTCATAGACATCACTTTCCTAAAAGGTACTAGCATCCCCCCAATAAACCATTGCACATGTTGGAAGGGGTGGATATCATATGGAAGCTTAGAAAGGAGGGCCTTAAATTATGCATCATATAGGCACACACTCTTTAATATCCCTTGGATAATTTCTTTGAGCGTCGTGATGCTTTGTTACTCAAATTTTGGAATATCAAATTCCTTCAAGAAATCCTTCTTCAATATATCATAATCAACCATAGCCTAGTTCAGATCAAATTTTTGATACCAGGTATGGGAATGATCAATCAAGGTGGTTACTAACTAAGTTACCTTGCACTCTAACTATGTGATACTTTGAGCATGCCATTGAAGTTCACACTTGAGAATATGATCTGTGACATTCTCTATGCTATAATACTCGATCAAGTGCATCACCATTTCATAATAAATATATTGAGGGGGTGGTGCTAGAGTATGAGGTGCTTGCTCCCTTATCATCTATGTTGTAGGTGGTCCTCCAATGCCTCCAATTATAGGGTTAAACATTGACCCTATTAGTGTAGGTTGCACCATCAAGCTTGATGGTGCAGTACTACTCACTTGTGGTTTGAGCCACTTCCTATAGGTTGTTGCCCAGTTGATGCAGTTTACATCCTCTAAACATGAATGCTTGTGCTTCTATTTTATATTTTTAGGTTGTCGCTCACTAGTTTCATGGTATTCTTATTCAATTCCTTATAAGGTATCACTTGTTCGATCATAAATTATTTATCTAAAGTTTGAGATCTATCTAATTCAATGTTGATAATAGGGTTAGTTATTGTTCTTATATCTTCTAGTGGAGAATCCAACATATGAGCTTTAGCTTCAGGTTCAAAAGGGGTAGGTGCTTTCGATACATCCTCATTCGTCACATCTTGTAGGAACCTAATGCATTCTGCACCCAACTACTAAGCTCAATCTCTTACTTCCTCTTCTATTTAATCATGTTCTACAATTCAAGGGATCCTTCCCCATGCCCTTCCTATTCACTACAAGTCCTCTTGGCACTTCCAGGTTTAGATCCTCTATCTGCTTACACCTTCGCTTGTTATAGTTCTACCTTCAGAGCTCTTAGGGATCAGGTTGCTCATCCTTTTCCATCGTGCCTCACCTACACTTCCCCTTCTCACCTTCTGTGTTTGTTCATATACATAATTATTTTAGCCTTCCATTCTTATAGTTTCAATATCATAATCCACTAACATTTTCTTTAGTCTGGTATCAATCCCTCTTATGAATATGCCCCTTAGTTTGTGAAAGAACTTGTACTCTACTTCTTTAGGGCAAGAGAAGGTCGACACTGTGAATTTCAATATGTAGTTGTTCAGTGCATTATTCTACCACTTGTCGATAGCATGAGTCCAAACATCATCTAGGCTTTCAAGCCTCTTTATGTGCTCCTTTGTCCACTTAAAGTGTTGGTCATATCTTTGTCTTCTAGAGGTGGTATAGGCAACCAACCACCGATACACATGCTCAGGTAGTTTACAAAAGAATACCTTATATAGGTTGGTTTGCACCCATTCTCTTGGATTTTATCCTTAGCATGTTAGATGCGTATACATGAAACTATCTTCCACATGATCTAGCTAGTGCTCTATGTTTTTACAAAAGTTAGAGCATCTCTCTGTTGCACCATTATAGAAACAATGTTTAACACGGGTCCCGACAGCATAACCAAATGTTGTAAAAATGTTTCCTTGCTTAGATCATGTGCTTAGTCACACACTTAACAATCAATTCAAGTCCATTCTATACTTGATATAGCTAGGCACAAGCATAGTAGAAGTCTATGGTACACAAAATTTAAAAGTACTACTACATGGCATCAATTTCACATAAGGTGCAAGCCTTGTATGCTCATTCAAAACACAATAGTGAAGGGACCAACACCTGTATTGGGCTAGTTGAAACATTGTACAACCTTAGTCTCATGTCTTTTGGGATAAGTTCATGTCTGGATAGGTATAGCTCTTAATGTCCTAAGCCATAGGAATAGCAAGTTAAGTCTCATTCAGGCACTTGGCCAAGTCAAGGGAATGGCTCATGTTTAGGTACTCACTCTTCAAATTAACACTCTAGGTACAGTTACTAGGGCCTCAATGCATGGTAATTTCAACACTTAGTCAATTTGATAGGTATGTCAAAGTCACTATATGTCACAATGACGCTATTAGTGACTTGAAATAGACCTTTATGTCATAATACATTCAAAGAATTAAAATGATAACATTATTCGTGTTGTTCCCAAAATCAGTCACTCATTTTTGTGGACAACTTGTTGACCATTTTGGCCCTGCAGGCCAAAATGGTCTCTTTCTTTCTCAAAATTTTTTGAACAGTCAAGTTATTCAATTGCACAAGTCTTTTTGGCTAAGGAAATCGCAGGTTCAAAAGGTGGGCTTTCGCAAAGAAAAATCTCAAAACACTTAAGGCATTTTCCTAAAAGATTGTAAGGATGGGTCAACATCAAGGTTCAAATCAAAATGGTTCAATGATGGGGTTCAATGATATGCCATGAACCATTGAACCATTGAACTCCACCTCCGAAAGGTTCAAAGAGTTCAAAGTTTGAAAGGTTCGAGCGAATAATTCAAGTAGAAGGTTCCAAAAAAGGGTTCAACCAAATTGTTCAAATAGTTGGTTTGACGACACATTGAACTCCTAAAGAAGACTAAGTGAACGCGGATCTTTGTAAAACATTGAACCATTGAATCACCGAACCGTCAAACTTTGAACTGTTGAACCATTAAATCGGTGAACTCTGAAAGGTTCAAAGGTTCAAGGTTCAATATGGTTCAAGCAACCAATGATGTCCTCGTAGACATCAAATTCAAGGTAATGGAATAACCATTAATTTTCAAATAACGTAGACCTAAGGACAAACTCAGCTATCCACTGAGAAAGGAGCTGAAAAAGCTAGCAGAAGGTGAGAAGATAGCCCTGAGAGCTCAGATCACCAAGAAGAGACAAAATATAGCAAGGAAAGAGGGAATCAAATAGAGAATCTAGAAATATCTACAGAAGAATTATTCTAGTAGGTGGAGCAATCCACCAGGTGGATATTAGAGAGTGCAAGCATTCAATGGCACGGCCTATTTTTCTTCGTTTGAGTAAAGATGAGTGGACAGTCATGTAAGTATCATAAAGAGGAGTGGCCTTACCTTTCAGAAGATCAGGCAACCCATGTTTTGGAGAGGACATTTAATATGATTTAAATGTCTCCATCATGGCCCCTGCACAGAACTTCCTCTTTCCAATGCATTCAATGTAGCATGGGCCATTTTGTGAAAACAAGAACCAAAGTCTTTCTTACGAGGCTATATATTGTAATCTCTCAGTTTGTAAAAAAGGAGATCTCTCAGTTATCAAAAGCAAAACTCTACCCAAATTGAAATGCATTTTTGAGACTTTGAACTCAGATTGTTAATCATATTTTATTAGGTGAATGAGAAAGCAAGTGACCTTTCAAACTTTGTGTTGAAATAACTTATGTTATCTAAGAAATTGTTCTTATGTCTTTTTCCTAAATACAGTCTTGTCCATTTGATCAAATAAGTAGATCAAGTGAAAATAATTTGGAAGGTGTCCTGAAGCTGATTGTGAAAGAATTTATGCTACTACAATTGTCTTTAGTTTGTGTGTTTTATGTTTTACTGCAAAGGATATTGAAAAGGCTTTAAACTGCTTTTATCCTTTGCAATCTTTTACTCTATTTTAGTTTTTGGTGGAGACTTTATGCTACACTTCATTCTACTGTGACATTAGTCCTAAATTAGTAGGAGAAGCAACGAAAGACTTTGTACTTTCATGGGTTTTTTGTGGATCCAATTACTACCCGAGAAGTTTTCCTATTGTTTTCTAAACATCATTTCTGAAAGAAGAGAAATGCCTTCAGTAATTACATAAGAATTATCTTTTATTTTGTGAATATCATCTCTAAAAAAAGAGAGATGGATGGTATGATTTCACCCCTGAGTCTATTTTTAGTTTATATTAGTCTATAATAGTTTATAGGGAGCCTCCCCTTGCTGAGAGGAGATATTTATCGCATTACACTGTGGTTGATACACCCATTTTGCCTTCAATTAGTTGACAACAAAATATTCACCCAACAATTTTTGGTGATTTTGCTAGGGAAGAATGCATAATTTGAAGCCTCAAGCTTCAAATTGAAGCATTTCCAGTTCTTTTCCATTATATACTCTAGCAGATCCATGGTACACACGAAATTAGAGAGCTCAAGGTATTGTTGACCCTGTGTTCGAGTTTGTGCAGCAAAATAATTTTGACCTTTCTCCTCCACAATCTCACCTTCAGCAAACCAGGAGTTTTCCTCCTACCAACGTCAGGTCCCCAATACCAGGCAAAGCTTCTCTTTCCTCTACTAGCAGAGCTTTGTATATACATACCATACAAAGGTTCATTATTCCTCCTTTCAATCATCGTATCATGGCAGCCCAAGGCCCTTGGGATAACACTTTTAGCCCTCTGAATCTAACCCTGCCTTTACATGAACTACCCCGTAGTTTAAAAAAGAATTTTCCCAAGTTCTATGGTGATGGGAGAGGTCACCCTGATGAGCATATTACAGCTTTTTGCATAGCTTGTGGTGTGATAGGCATTGAATTTGAAAATATAGCGGTCAAACTGTTCATAGAAATGTTGCAAGGCATTATCGCAGACTGGTTTTATCATTTGCAAGCACAAATAGTAACTAACTGAAACACTCTCAAGGCCAAGTTTGAGGTTAGATTCAAATCTGCAGAAGATGCACATGCCTTATTAGCTTAGCTTACATAATTGAATAGGATTCCTATAATTTTTAAATTTGACAAGCTGAGGAACAAGATTCCTACAATTGCTAAATCGACACCAGAAAATATTGAGTGCTTCTCATCAATTCTCAGCTTCCTGAAGTGAGTTTCCTATTGAGGCAGGTTGGCCACATAGATCTTGCTGCAGCTTAGATTTTGGCCACTAAGATTGAAGATGATCTTATCTTGGTAGGAAAGATAAGAAGAGATCCTAATAGAAATAAATCTTCTTCATCTTCTAAAAAAATTTCTACAGGCACCACTGATCTTATGGTGCAAAAGCTAGCAAATGAATTGCTAGCTTTGAAAAAGCAAATAACACAAGGGATGTCTGCTCCTCTTTCTTATCAGGATATACCAAGGAGGAAGTTTCTCAACTAGTCATATCAAGGAAATGCTGCTAGGAATTAAGGACAACCAAATCGTCTCCCTCCCCCATAGGGGAAGCTTGCCATTGAAGCAGCACCGGCTAACTCAGCAGTTGGTTATCATGAAGTTGAACATGATTTCTCTTTCCAACCTAAGTTGAACCAATATGACGCTAATATCTTTACATAAGGTGAAGAAGAAATAGTTGGTGACTCTAATATTGGTTTCCCAAATTACCAAGATGAAGCTAAAAGTAAGAGAGAAGTGTTTGATAGATCGTACGCTATTTTTACTAGGTCCCAAAACCAGTCAACTCAACAAGCTGATAAGGGGAAAATAGGGGAAAAATCTCAACCAATAATTTTAATTGTTAAATGGGGAACTTCACTACATTTCCAATCAAAAGACCCGATGATCAATAAAAAAGTAAGTACCTCAAACAGCCCTGCACCTTCTACTTTAATTTCTCAAACTAGTACCACACCCAACCAAACCCAAAATAATGGACTTCCTCTGTTCCTAGTTATTTTCAGTCATTTGATATAATTGACCATACTAGGAAGGCCAAGATCCAAATGTATGAGTTTGAATACATACAAGCCAACCTCTAGCAGTTGGATAGGCTAGTTGAATGCATCAAGAACAAAATTGTCCCTATAGGACACGATGCTTCAAAGGTAACTCATAATCCCCCAAAGAACACATCCACCTAAAACAATCTTGTCATTACTCCTCCTATTGCCCCTATAAAAATAGAACCTTTCTATGTTTCTCTGTTGATAAATGGTCATAAGCTGAGCAACTACATAACAAACTTTGGAGCCTCTGATAATGTTATGCTCGTCAGGGTAGTAGACTCTCTCGGTCTCACTTTGACTAAAATTTTTGGGAGATGTTTTTCCATGAAAAATAAACAAGTGCTATTGTTGGGTCAAATCAAAGATACCCAATTTGCATTTGCTATTTTTCTAGACAAGAGGATTAAGATGACAGTCTTGGTGGCCGATGTTCTAGCTTCCCATGGCATTCTGCTCAGATGTAATTTTTGCAAGGATGTTGGTGGAGAGTTGAACATGGACCTATCTGAAGCGAGGATACCTATTAAGGGCATCATGTAAAAATTGCTTCCTGAGAAAGAATCAAAATATATTTTCACTCAAACATCAAACCCTGAAGCTCAAATTCTATTTGAAACCTCAGGAATAGGTAATTACTTTCTATCCATAGAAGATGTTTCTATTTCATCAGATGAAAGTTTACTGAGTGACAATTCAAAGAATTCAGATAGAAGATTAGAAGAATTGGTAGAGCACAGTTTAGATGAAAAAGAATCTTCCCTCCCTAGTGAAGAAAAATCTTTAAAAATATTAGATTCTAATGATGTTTGGATTCTAGAATTTGATGGTAGCTACTCTTCTACCGGTTCTGAAGCTAGAATTGTTTTGATATCTCCACAAGGAGATATTTTACCCTTTTCATATAAGTTTTAATTCAACAATACCAACAACACCACCGAGTATAAATCTTTATTGCTGTGATTGAAAGCTACTCATACTAAATGTGTTAAGCTTCTTCATGTCTGAGGAGATGCTGAACTAGTGGTTTGTCAGGTGAGGAATCTGTACCAAACAAAGAATGAAAGATTGTGACATTATCGCAATCTTGTATGGGACTGCATTGAAAGTTTTGAAGATTTCAATATTTTTGTGGTGCCCAGAGAATTTAATAATCATGCAGATTCATTAGTTGTCTCTACAACCCTCATGGTTCCTTATAAAGATTTTGAAGGGCACAAGTAAACTATTGAGCTGGTCTTTCGACCAAGTATACCTGATAATGCCAACCATTGGTAGGCATTTAATGGGGACAATCAAATTAGGTGCTTAATTGAAATATAAGAGCAATGAATTATGATAGTGGACCATATTATTGCACATCAAAACTAGGTAAAGAAAATCTTCAGCAAAAGAGCAAAGATTCATGGTTTTCAGATTGGAGATCAAGTCTTGTTAAGAGACAAGAGGAGAGAACCAAAAGAAATACACATAAAATTTGACTCCTGATGGAGAGGTCCATTTTCCAATCATCGATTATGGGGTGAAAATAGTTTATTATTGATATATCAAGATTGAACACCATTTTCACTACCTCACAGTGGGTAGCATTTGAAGCACTTCAATCCTTGAAGTATCAGATAAGTCCAGTTGTACATTTGTATAGTCTTTATTTATTTCATATTGTTCATTTGGTTTTTGACATCTTTCTCTTTTTGGATGGCATGAATCCATAGCCCAATGGCATGGATGAAGGCACTTAGAGTTTGGATTCTAGTCCCTTTGATTGCTTCAAAATACAATCGATAGAAGTTCCCCAACTGGAGCCAACTGTTGTTCCCAAAATTAGTCACTCATTTTTGTGGACAACTTGTTGACCATTTTGGCCCTACAGGCCAAAATGGTCTCTTTCTTTCTCAAAATGTTCTGAGCAATCAAGTTATTCTATTACATAAGCCTTTTCAGCTAAGGAAATCACAGGTTCAAAAGGTGGCCTTTCGCAAAGAAAAATCTTAAAACACTTAAATCATTTTCCTAAAAAATTGTAAAAATGGTTCAACACTGAGGTTCAAATCAAAATGGTTCAATGGCAAGGTTCAATGATATGCCATGAACCATTAAATCGTTGAACCATTGAACTCTGCCTCTGAAAGGTTCAAAGAGTTCAAGGTTCAAGCAGAAGCTTTTTAGAAAAGGGTTCAACCAAATTGTTCAAACAGTTGGTTCGATGACACATTGAACTCCTAAAAAAGACTAAGTGAATGTGGCTCTTTACAAAACATTAAACTATTGAACCATTGAACCATCAAACTTTGAACTGTTGAACCATTGAACTGGTGAACTCTGAAAGGTTCAAAAGTTCAAGGTTCAAAATGGTTCAAGCAACCAGTGACATCCCTAAAGATGTCAAATTCAGGGTAATGGAATAACTCTTGTTTTTAAATAACGTAGACCCGAGGACAAACTTAGCTATCTGTTGAGAAAGGAGCTGAAGAAGCCAGTAGAAGGTAAGAAGATAGCCCTAAGAGCTCAGATCACCAGGAAAAGACAAAATATAGCAAGGAAAGAGGGAATCAAGTAGAGAATCTAGAAATATCTATAGGAGAGTTATTCCAGTAGGTGGAGCAGTTCACTAGGTAGATATTAGAGAGCACAAGCATTCAATGGCGTGGCCTATTTTTCTTCATTTGAGTGAAGACGAGTGGAAAATCGGGTAAGTATCATAAAGAGGAGCGGCCTTATCTTTTAGAAGATTAGGAGACCCATGCTTTGGAGAGGACATTTGATATGATTTAAACAACTCCAGCATGGTCCCTGCATATAACTTTCTCTTTCCAATGCATTCAATGCAACATGAGCCATTTTGTGAAAACAAGTGCTAAAGTTTTTTTTTAGAGGCTATATATTGTAATCTCTCAGTTTGTAGAAAAGGAGTTCTCTTAGTTATTAAAAGCAAACTCTACCCAAATTGACAGGCATTTTTGAGACTTTGAGCTCAGATTGTTAATCATATTTTATCAAGTGAATGAGAAAGCAAGTGACCTTTCAGACTTTGTGTTGAAATAGCTTGTGTTATCTAAGAAATTTTTCTTATGTCTTTTTCCTAAATACAGTCTTGTCTGTTTGATCAAATAAGTAGATCAAGTGGAAATAATCTGGACGGTGTCCTAAAGCTGATTGTGGAAGACTTTGTGCTACCACAATGGTCTTTAGTTTGTGTGTTTTGTGTTTTACTACAAAGGATATTGGAAAGGCTTTGAACTGCTTTTATCCTTTGTAATCTTTTACTCTATTATAGTTTTCGGTGGAGACTTTGTACTGCACTTCATTCTACTGTGACATTAGTCCTAAATTAGTAGGAGAAGCAATGAAAGACTTTGTGCTTTTGTAGGTTTCTTGTGGATCCAGTTACTACTTGGGAAGCTTTCATGTTGTTTTCTGAACATCATTTCTGAAAGAAGAGAAATGCCTTTAGTAATTACACAAGAATTCTCCTTTATTTTATGGACATCATCTCTGAAAAAAGAGAGATAGATGGTATGATTTCACCCCTGAGTCTATTTTTAGTTTATATTAGTCTATAATAGTTTATAGGGAGCCTCCCCTTGCTGAGAGAAGAGATTTATATCATTACATTGTGGTTGATATACCCATTTTTTCTTCAGTAAGTTGACGATAAAATATTTACCCAACAATTTGTATAAAACTTAAATCACAATCATACAACAGTGTTAAACTATATGAAAAGATTCAACACATAAGCAAATATACAACACCATTTTTATTAACTCAAAGTTTGTCAACACAGAGTACAATTTGGATAAAATAGAGCACACACTCATCTAAGTTCTATTACAAGCCCAGCGGCTCATAGGTGAGCTTAGGTGATACATGGCAATTCTCTAAAGTATTCATGTTGGTTTTAAACTAGAATGCATATATAATCTTAGAACTAATCCTACATAGATTCACTACATTAATCTCGCCTCTCCCTTCTTCAGGTTCAAGCTTATTTTTATAGGTAGAGGAACATCTTCTTGCTAGGTTATATGGGCACATGTCAGGTGTTGAGTTATCATTAGGGGTCATTATGATGTCAGATCTACTACTCTGACAATTGCACTCTCCAACCACCATATGCAAGCACTCAATGAGATTCTCCTTCAAACCCAGGTGATAAGCAACTGCCTGCTAGATGGTGCAAGATCCATGAGGATCCTCCCAACTAGTGCTAAAAATATAAAAAGAACAACCATCATAATGACTGCCTTGTACCAAAATCTGTTGAGTTGGTGAGGTCCACTAGGTAGCATATAAAAGGGCCCAATAAATGTTCAATTATAATTTACATATAATGGTATATCGTGATACGTGTTTATAAGTTATATTTTTTTATATGCTAGTATGCAGTCTAAACTTAGGGTATACCTGGGTGATATAATCTCAAACTCACTTGATTGTTATTATGTATGTGGATCATTTGATTCTTGAAATCATAAGTTTAGTTATGTGTTTTTCGGTAGTTGTGAACTATGATAGTATGGGATATCATAGAGTACTACAATATAAATATATGTTGTACCCAGATGGTACATACTATAATTTTTATGTCTAGGCTTACATCTACATTTGACTGATTTAATATGTGCATGTTGGTTATTATTTTGAATAATGTGTTATATAATAGTTAATAAGACTATACGTATGTGTGCATACAACCTTTGAGAGTTTAATGAATGGTATGATAGTATATTATGTGTTATGTGTAAAATGTGACTTGCTTTGTTATGTCTAACTGCTTGAATATAAGCTTGTGCTTTTGTGAAGTTAGGACTACTTTATTATGATTAATTGTGGAAAATTAGAAGTTATGTCTCAAAACACTAGACCATGATAAAATGGGTTATCATAGGGTGTAATATGTTTGGAAACAAATTGTTGTAGTTGAAATATACAGTTAATGTGTATTTTATCTCGATGGTATAAATTGTAGTCATTATTTCTAGTATGGGATATAAAATAGTGTACAATTAATTCATACATTTGACATAATAAATGTATGCTTTAGTTACTCATATGTTTAGCAGGTTATATGATGTGTTTGCTAGTAAGATGTAAATTAAATGAATCTTGTGGTTGAATTGTATTTGTCCAATATGCATTGTTGATATGGAGTAGGGAGTGAGATGCACTTCATTAGCTTACAAGTATCACAATGACAGATGAAGGTAGTCTGATCAAGTGGTGTGTATGAATTTGATTGATATATAGATCTTTATTATATATTATTCATAAAACTTTGGGACAAAGTATGTTTAGTGCGACATTATCATTTCATGAGTATGATTTACATGTTTGTGAAATATCTTGTAATATAATAACTTTCTATGATACACTGCATGTTTAGTTTAGAAATCATAAAGCACATGGGTACTTACTTATCTCTCTGGATTCCATTGCCATCACTATCTACTCATCTATGAAGGGAGGGTCATTTATTGATGGGATCAGTGCAGGGGATTGTTAGTCCTTGGTTGATGTGCAAAAGTGCTTGGATGATGCTCTCCCTCCCCACAACAGTATTACTTATCAAGACGACACTTGAGATTGCCACAGATACTTGAGTTCTAAGACTATGCTCCAGAGGAGCCATGTATCTTATATGTACATTGTATTGAATTGTATATTATCATGAAGAGTTATAATTACTTATTATTGTACATTGAAAATAGTGGATATAGACTTATACCAGTCATGGTTGAGTTGATATAATTACTTTTTATATTTTCATTGTGATGTGCTCTCACAACATTAGAGATCAGTGATATGTTATGTATCATGCTTGTTGTTATTATCACACTTCAAGTATTTCATATGGTCTATGTATATTCTTGTGGTGTAATCTATTTTTGTGATGTGTTTAAAATAAATTATGTACTTTTAGTTGACCCTAGCAGGGTTATTACTTTTGGTATCAGATTATGGCTCAAATTCTAGGACCTAATGAGTCCATTAGCATTTTTGTGTCTTTTATTCACTAGTGTGAACCTAGCAACATGAAGTATTACACCAGTATTTTGGATTAGAAGTGATTCAATGTGGAACCATGTTACACCAAGATTAGAGATTTGAGACTTGATAAATCCTCCTGTATGGCTTGGTGACTATTTTGAGACATTCATGAAATGTGTGTGTAAACATTGACTGTGTACCCTTAAGAGCACTCGTACCCTTTTGAGTTATTTAGGGATTTTTTTTTTTGAGTGACCCTCTGATGGTTGTATACGAGGTTTGGGTAGGTGAGTGCATAGCATAGTTCATGATTCATGAACAAGAGATTTCTCCCATAGTTTGATCACTTAGATCGAACACCTCGAGTATGATTGCATCATTCTTAGTAATCAAGTCACCTTCGCCATTTGTATTTTGTGTTTAAAATGTTTTATAAGGATGGGATGTTTCTCACTTAAAATTATGTGATTTAGTTTTTGTGTCTTACATTCATTGATCCTAGGAATGGAAAATCTTATAAGACCATTTTTAGTTTGGTATGACCTAGTATGGTGGGAATTTTCTTGTACTAGAGTGTTGCTGATTTGGTTGAGATTTCATTTGTGTTAGGAGTTTGTTGTGGATTGGCACCCTTAAGTTATGTGGATTAGGAATAAAGTGTCATCTCTCTTAGTTATGTTAGAGGTGAGTTGTTATTATCTCATTCTCCTTTGACATTATTATAAGCTGCCGAGAGGATTCATATTTCCATGATGTGGATTTAGTGTTTTCTTAAATGAGAACTTGTTTTAAATTTTTGTTTGATCATATTCCTTGCAAGTTCTTGGGATAAATGTCTTATACTTCTTGTTTTGATAGAAGTTTTAGGATTGGATGGATTGATACATCTTTGTGGTCAGTGTATTTTTCTCCCGGTTATGGAAATGAATTGTGATACCATATTTACAGATTTGGTAAGTAGGTCGTGATTTGTATTGAGTTGTGGTGTTTTATTTTTACCTTGTGAGGATATGTAGGAGTTTTCATTTTGAGATGATAGTTCTCTACTTTTCACTTGTGACTCTTTAGAGTCACTACTTTATTCAGCTTGTGATTTTAGACCACATGGAGTGGTAAACCTTGAATTTATATTAACTCTAGATTAAGAATTATAAGTTGATTATAATTATTATTTGATTAGATTGATATTTTACTCTTTTTGGCTTAAAACATGTTGTTTTGAAGAGTTATTTTTATACCTTTCACCAAAAGTGAGTAAGGTATAGGATGTGCAGAACTTCTTGTCAATCTAGGGGTTGAGATAAACTTTTAATTTGTTGTATTTTAGTTGAACAAGTAGGGAGATATTGTCTCTCTTGTTCCTTTATAAGGTTAAAAGGATGGTGTGATCCTTGGAATTTTCATGTTATGTTAATTTTAACATTATTTCCTCTTAATTATGAATATAACACTATAGGTTAAACTAGGAAATATAATACTAGTTATTTGGCTAGTGGTAACTTAATATAATTACAGAATGATTATATAATTATTCTTGTATGTATGTTGGTACATCTGAAATTATTTAGCATATAGTATTGCTTTCTATGATCTATTAGTATGGATTTGTGGTTCATTGAAACTTGTACATTTTTTGGAGATCATTAGATCATGGAGACCTAAGAGAAGAGTGGTGAATTAGGAATGTGAGTACTAAGCAATAGTAGTAGATCCTACTTATTCTCACATTGACTCGATAGTTACTAAGTTTGGATTTGATATATGGACTTTTCAAATCTAGGATTTGACAAACAGACTTGTCAAATTCAGTTATATGGCCATACACATGTATATGGTGGAACGTTTATTCCATAATTTTGTATATATTAAAAATGTAGTATTTTTAGTTTTTATTCATCATTATACTTATCAGGGGATTCACGGAATAGTGACAGTATTGACATGTTATACATATCAAGAGCTATGCGGAGTAGCGATAGTATTAACTTATACACATCATTCTTGCTAGGTTCCCTAATTAATTTTCTCTAGAATGAGGAAAACACTCTCTAGGTTAGATAGATGTGCAGAGGGGCTATAAGATTTTTTGAAACTCTCCCTGGTCATTTGTTTTGGCTAATATGATGATCTTATGCACTCTTGGAAAGTCAGTGAAACTTTCACTGATATATGTTAGACTCTTCAAGGAAACAAAAGTGGTCAATCCTATAATATATAGGCTTGTCTTAACAATTCTATACCCCAAGGTGGTCATGACAGAACCAATCAGATTAAGTAATACTCATAACCATACTTGCTTAATAGGGATATGGCATAGAGCAGGATCTTTTAGGATCAATACTCTGGAAATAGTGCAACTTAAAAGAACTATGGTGTCTTCTACAGGTAATTTCCCATTTATTTACTTAATTTGATATTGTATACCATGTTATTGCTTTGCTAAATAATGTTCTTAATTCAAAACTTATGTTTGAATAACAATCATCATGGATGATAACTATCTTTACGGGGGAAGGATGTTACATCTTGATTCTTCCTTAGGGAAACTTGATAGATTATTCATGGATATCTATAGTTGACAAATTTAAATTTTTCTAATTTTAACTAAGCTGTGAGATATTTGTTGTTATGGGGTAGTAGGATATTGCTTAGGTTACATGTTAACATTGATATAAGTTATTTGTTGTGTCTATGCTTACATTATGAATATGTTGATTTCCTATTTTAATTATATTTTATGATGTAAGTTTATCATGATTGTTATGTTCTAACTACCTACTTTATTGTGAAGTTGACATAGGAGAATCCATCCCTCAAAGTGTGATGGAGGGAGAGCATCATCGGTGAGGGTGACATAGATCAAGATGTTGGAGGATGACAGAGAAATCGATTGGTACCCTACACACCATTCTAGTTAGCTCATGTAGAACACATAATAAATGGTTAGCATATTATGTGTATGTACTTGATTGATTTGAGATTTGCTTAAATAGATTGAATTTGGGTTATTGGTCTATAAATTAATCATTAAATGATTTTTGACATGCTAATTTAATTATTAGTATATATTAATTATTACTAATAAGTAAATATGCTCTAATAAATAAGAAAAAGTAGAAAAAAATAATGAATAAATAAAAATATTGATTAAATAATAGCAAAAAGGGATAAAAACAAAAAGAACACTGGAAAGTTTTGAAATAAAAAAATAATAATAAAGTAAAACAAAATAAAAAATCAAAGAGAAAACTTTTAAAATCAAGACTACGCCTCATTATTAGGATGGGGGAGATCTTGGAAAGGAAAAATAAGGGGAAAAGGTAGAGCATAGAGGAGGCATTGGGAGAGAGTCAGCTAGGTAAACCCAAGGAACCTTATGAATTGTGAGGTAGGCAATGTTTTAAATTCCTATAAGATCTCAAGAAATTATAGAATGATAGTGGCCTTTAGTTTTAGTGTATCTTTTGGGATTGTAAAGGACATTAATCTGCAAAAGAAAATCTAAATAATAATTATCTTATTATTTCCTTATTATGGTGCCACTTAACCATATATCCAACCAGACTAGCACAATAGTGAGGCTGCTGCATTTGATTTATTAAAATATTGTAAATAATCCACTATGGGTGTCATATATCATATGCAAATAAGTCTGGCTTGATAGGGGCCTTAGTAGTTATCTAGTATATATTATTTCACATTAAGAATATATGTCATATTCTTCCTAAATTTTAAATTAATCACAAGGATCAGTTATAAGCCAATTCTAAAGCATATTAAATCCAAGTCAAAGTAAGCATTGCCAAGTATCAAATCCAAATTATTAGATGTATACATATAGTGAAGGAACATAATTACATAATCCAACTAGGTGGGAAAACCACATCTGAAATGATTTCCCTCCTTAGAGTATAAGATACATGGGTAGTAGTCAATCATTAAATGGGGGTGATTGGGGATAGCTCGACCCATTATACTTTCCTAATTTTTACAAGTTTCTAGTTGTCACAAGCAATGTAGGGTCTTAAGATGAAGAAGGTTGATTTTTAAAGTTGTGTGCATCATCATGGTTTAGCTTTACACATAGAGAGATTTTAGATACAAATGAAGGTGAGGGTACAATCATTGAACATATTTTTTTCACATCTTAGTACCGACCACTACATGTCAATATCAACAATCGATACTAGCCCAAATCTAATGAAACTAATTATGCACAAATAAAAACATAGTTCCTGAACTAGAAAAATCACGTCTTCTTTAGTATCTTTCCCATTGCCATAATACAACCACAATCAAAGAGCTAACTGGAAAAACTAAGTACTCACGCTTTATTGAGCTTACTATGTTTAACATATGTTACTTCTCAAATCATTACAATCAATTTTAGTATTTTACATCTAGATAAATGCTTGAGTGTCATATCTATTAATTTGAATTATTCTACTAGTTTCTATCCTAGTAGGGTATCTAAAACCAAATTAGGGTGAAACACATATGTATGTGTATGGGTGAATGGTAAAATTTTGGAATTATTGAACCATTATGGTGACATTTGATTCCTAAAACCATATTTGAATTTTTTCATGTAACCCCCACATCCACCTTGTGTTTATCTTGATTTATGACTAGTAATATCTATATGGTCATGGTAGAGTTGCCTAAAATCTTTTAAAATAAGGGAAACATGTCCATCTTCCTTGTTTTTCTTATTTCTAGTTGTTGGATGTTGATCATTCAGCCTAATTTCTCCAAAGATTGAATTTTTTCATATATAAATGAACAAGTGATAAGGCTCGTTTGAGCATCAAGAACTTACCAAGTACTTATTAAGCATTTACAAATGAACTTACAGAGCACACCATTGATATTATTACTAATATTCATTTTTTGTTCATTGATTTGCAACTTTATTGTACACTTTGAGGGGTTTAATAAATCAAAAGGGATACTAATAAATCTTCCTGTGCAAACCCCTAAACAAAACCCTTCCATATTGTAGTTATACAAAATATCTTCATTTTCAAGATCCATATGTTGAAATGCATGAATTTAAAGGAAAAAAGATAGATTGGAAGTGGGAAAATAAAACTAGAGATTCAATTCACAAATTTTAGGTCTTGGCTAAGACCTTTCGTATGGTCAAAACCTTAAACAAGACGATCATGCGATCATGGCACTATTCCATTTAGACCCAGATCTAAGTAGATAAGGTTCAAATAGTTGCAAATTAATGCATATTATTTTAAATTATGGCAATAGGTACAAAAATGACTCATAAACACTTTTTCATTGGAGTGATAACATTTTAAACAAATAAAAACTCTTTATCTCCTTATATATTTATTTACACAATTAATTAGGTATTATTTACTGCATTTTACATATAGTGTAATGTTTAACATGAGATAGGTGTATTTTTATGCATAACTTTCTTAACCTCCCCCATAATTTTTAATTTAGTCCTAGTTCAAAACCCTAAAACTTGTGTGTTTATCTACCCCCACCCTTGTAATCTCTTTGCACTTTCATACCATCTCTCCATAATCTCTAATGTAGACCTTGTGTGTTCATCTACTTCCACTAATTTATATACACAACACATAAATATTAAAAACTAATAAACAAGTGAGTATTTTTATTTGTTTTAACCATAATAATGTTCTTATTTTAACATGTTGATGCCTCCATGAAAGTTGTTCGATTGATGGTGATGTTGTAAGAAAAAATCAATTAAAATTTTGGAGCAGGGATGTTTTTAGAAATAAATTGAGCAAGCATAAGAGAGAATACATCACCACTCTTGCTAATTTCATATGTTTATTTTTAGATGACAACTAAATAGTTTTTTTAAAATTTAATAATTCTTTACAATTTATAGTGGTTATTCTTCATGTCTATTTTGAATTTTTTTTTAGGGGAAAGGTGTTAGTAGTTGTACACCCTAGGTAAAAAAGGTAATAAATATATCATATAGGTATTAATTGATGTACAAATAATGTGCCTTTAAAAAGTTAAAGTGGAGGGAAAGTTATCTTTTGAATTGATTTTAAAAAACAAGTTATATATGTATTTAAAAATGGTTGATCCAATAGTTATAATGTGTTTTAAATGTGTTTTACATTGGGTATCTAGTAGTTGTAAATCTTACATGTCATGAAGTGATTGGATATTTTACAATATTATTATGTAAAAAATAGATAACTATTGGGTATTTTGTGAAGCATGTACTAGTGATGTACTCTAACAAATACGGATTATGTGATCACATACTATATCAACTATTGGACCTTTTTCACCTATTAAATCCTTTCCCCTTGTGAACCTAAAGATTTAAAGTTGTATGAGAACTTTTCACATTCAAACTTATATGAATTTGTCTCACATGCCCCGCACAAAGGAGAAATTTGTGCTTGTTGTATGCTAAGACTCTTTCATATGAGGTCTCTTATTGAACCTCAATCCATGTTGACTCATGCTCAACCATGAAATTTCTGAAAAAAAATATATTTTATATCAAGTTTAATTTTATTTCAAGGAAATACATACATGTTGGTGCCATGTGCACAATTTATCAACAACACCAACTGAATAAATATTATGTGCCATGTGCCTGCTTGGTTCCTAATTTAAATAACCCATAATTCAACCTTTGGATTATGTTCCCATAAATCAAATACTAAATTCACAATACCATGGTCTAAGGATTAAATGACATCAATTAATGATTAATAATAATTAATATTAACCCAACCAACATATATGTTAACTTCCATTTTTAAATTCATTAATTAAGTAAATCAAATAATTGTAATAAGCAATAGTAATGGGAATTTAAGTCCCAACCATTATATAACTTTGATTTGGGCCCTTGGATTCCTTGGTGCCCTGATTTAATCCCAAAAAATAATTATGAAATAAATTTTAGACATTTATAACTTCAAGGTTTGTTTGCTTGTAAATTATTCACAGGGAGGAGGGAGGCCCTGCCATGCCCCTGATATCCCTCTTCTTGCACAAGATTCCTTTCCATGGAAGCCTCTATGTATGGTTATATCAACGTTTACATAAGCTTTACATTCCATGGAAATCTTATGCATTAGAGTTTTAAACCTTGTCTTGGTTAATCCAACATTGATAATAATTTTGAGAAAAGAGTGATTTATTAGACACTACACTCCCCAAAAGATTTTCCAATGAGGAAAGAGGCTAGAGGGTTAGAATCCCAAAGTGGTGAATGCCATTTACTATTTCTCCCCCTATTAAAAATGTTTATGGTGGTTTTTTTCTAAATAGGTTCCCCTTTCCTTGTGATTAGTACAAAAAATACATGAGGAAAAAATGTCATTTGGATAATGACTACTCGTGGAGGTCATTTGGGTAATGACTAAAAACATACACGAGTAAAAAAATCCCATAAAAATTAATAACAAAGACACCATGTGTTTCTCTACAAATATAGAGATCTTATACAACACTAAGTTAAAATGTTTCCTTTGTGATTTCATTCATAGATACTAGGTTTCACATTAATCTCATAGAGGGTTTATTTACATACATCCTTTTTGGGGGCTATTTATTTTATCATGTATATGTTTTTTATATCTATAGAGTTTAAGCTTCCATGACCTTAGTTACTTTAAATATAAACCTATTTTTGGAGATTTAGGGCCATGTTTATACATATAAATATATATATATACCTTTACATGTGTGTGTGTACACATTCATTTATTTTATTTATTTTTAACTTTAATATGCAATACCCAATCATGGGATTAATGTAGAATGTGGAATTCATTTTTTTGTCAAGGCCAAGCTAATTTCAAGGCAAATAATAATCTTGGCATCCCCAAGCACAAATCACTTAAACACTTCACTTGATTATCACCATAGTAGCAAGGGGTAGTTGGGTTGTGACTCCTCAATCACCATGCTACAATTGTTAGATGTGGGTGGCAATGCTACCACCCAAATTACAGATTGGGTGACATCATTATTATCCCCTCTTGGAAGCTTTGTGGGGAGGGTTTAACCCTAAAATATATATTAGGGAATCTAGAGTTAAAGGGGTAGAGACAACCTAAGGCACAAGGGTGGTAAACTATCTCTATAACAGGTCGATTAATTATAAAACTCAAATAAAGATATATTGAATGTATTATGCTAAGATATGTTAAAGATAGAAAGTATATATATGATAGATAATGAAATTCTAATGAAAACATGATACTTAATTAGTTCTGATGTTAATATAGATATGGATTTGGAATAGGCAGAAAGTAGACTGAATCTAGATTCTAGATCAGTCGCCTAATTCTAGAAATTATATCTCTATAGTTATGGACACTTCCATTGACTTGGGATGGTCATGTCAATGTTACTATCTAAATCAAACACAGGTGTCTAGTATAAAATAATTTTTAAAACTATATGTAACCACTTGGATGCTTTAGGGTTTTGTAACACCTTCACTCTAGTGCATTCAGAAATGGGTCATGGACTGTCACTCCTTGTCAAATAGTAAAACCTTAGTTCATCATATTCATATTGTCTATGGAAAAAATGGGTTTGTGGACACACAATGTTTAGCTACCCCAAATACCTCTCAGTTAATGAGTGTTACATACATAACCAATAATTCAAAGAGGGCCTCATACTTATGTAGTTCTCACCTACATGTTAGCTTGTGTGTGTATCATGCAATGTGTGATAGGCAAGTACATAAAGTGACCTACCTTGTAACTTGGAAAATGTGGCTCATAGAGGGCTCCTTCAGTAATTTAAACCTATAGATATGTTGCCCTTATGACTAGTATGGAAATAGGAAAAAATAGGGAAACATTTATCACTTGAGAGATTTTTGGTCTGTGTGAGGTGAGGAATGAATGAGGATTGATCTTGTATTTATACCAATCCCTTTGGAGAAATATCACATAAAATTACTTGGGCTGACCATAGAAATACATTTTCATTTGAAAATTAGATGACTTTATGGTAATGTATGTTTACGTTATAATAAGACACTTGCATCAATGTAGGCATTTGACTAGGATGTAAGTGTCGAAGCAGTTAGAAAATAGGTACAAGTCCATAACTTACAAAAATAGAAGATAAGTAAGTTTATAATATTATAGGAAAGATGAAAGGTCTAAGTTATTAGAATAACATTGGTCAGACTAAGAGATAAATAATTAGGCAAAGAGAGATAATGTAGGTGAGATATTTGGTAAAGAGAAAGGTCTAGAAGTTGAAGGTACACCAATGATATGTATTTCCTAAGTGTACAAGACTAAAGTGTTGTATAATTAAGAAATAGTGTCTACATTTGTCCCCCCCCCCCCCCATCTAGTAATGAATTTGTTATTTTAAAAGAAAAGAAATGTGTACCTGGATGTGTATAACACACCTTACCTTTGCCTGATTCCAACTTAAATGATTTGTTGGTTACTGACCTGCAATCAAGAGCATGTTATAGTATATATAATCAGTGCATATAATCTAAAATTGAGAGCATTTAAAGAGTAAGCTTTAAGGGTAAACCTATGTAACGATGTAACCATCTTGCCTTTTGGCAGTTTGATTTGAAAATATGTATCATTATAAATCATTAGAGCTGAGATTAGGACAAATATAAAATTTGGAAAGTGCATATATCTAAAGATATAGAGAGATATTGGAGGACACATGCTTTAACTTTAGTGAAAATGTGTGTTGTCGCCTGATAATTGAGATTAGCTTAATTATGCAACCCAATCATACTTATAACATGGGGAGTGTGAGTGAACCAAGTCAACTCACACTATAAATCTAGTAAGGTTGGATGATTTAATCAAGTCCAACCTATAAACATGGAAAGGTCAAGTTATTTAATCATCTCAACCATACCAAAAAGTGAACCAACTACTATAGTAGATTAGCTCAATACAATTTGTAAAAGTCAAACTTGGTGGGTGATGATAGTCCCTGAAAGTGTTTGAAATATGAAGCTCACATTACATAGCATAGGCACCTTAGATATGTCTCATGCTAAAACCATATATAAAAATGGTACCAATGTATAGAATTCTACCACAAATATGTATTTGAATCTTGTGAATTTGGCCAATTTAAAACTGTGCAAGTGTGGATAACATGTTTCCAAAACATGGCCCCACTTTAATCTGAAACTAAAAATTGGTGTAAGCATGGAGAACATGTTTCCAAAACATCCCCCTACTACAATATAAAACTAAGCATTGGTGTCAGTGCTAATGTGGAGGACAGGTTTTTAAAACATACCCCCACTGTAATTGGGTATGATGAATACTAAATAAATGTGGAGAAGATGTTTCTAGAACATGCCCCCAATATAAACTAAAACTATGAAAAATGTGGATAACATTTTTTCAAAACATGCTGCCCTATAATCTAAATTTGAGAACTAGTGTAAGTGCCAATGTGGAAGATATGTTTCCAAAAGATGCCCCCACTGAATCTAAAACTATGACAAATGTGTAAAACATGTTTTTAGAACATGCCTCTACTATAATGTAAATTTGTGGATTAATGTGGAAGTCATGCCTCTATGGCATGCCCCCAATGATATTCCCCCCTCCTTTGAGGTAAGGGAAACTAGCAACTGTTAGTTACCTTACCTCAAAATGATAAGATGACCATGTAAACTAGTAATGTAACATGTAGCATATAGAGAGAACATGTCTAGGTAGACATATCATTGAAGCTTTAAAGTCTTAAGATGCATGATGGGAATCATGGTGACATCAATAAATTAATATTAGAAGCATAAAAAGCAATCAAGCACACACACAAGATCACTAAAAATCAAATCAAAATAGAATGGTTCAAAGAGACCTCAAACAAGGGGCATGTTCAAATGTTGCATGGTCGAAGGGATATAACTTATTCAAATGTCCACAAAAGTAATAATGACATATTCAAATGTCAACATACAACCACCAATAACATATTCAAATGTCAAAAGAGGCAAATAAGGCATGGGGGCCACTAACAATAGAGCATATTCAATGCTCAAACAAGCAAAATAATAGTAAGGTGAGACACTCAATAAAGTGCATGGATGAAAGCATAAGCAACCAACATAAACATAGCATAGTAGTCCATGGATCGTATGTGTTAGAAAAAAATGTCAAGTACATAGCATATCAAGTACATTATGAAAGATATAAGCATGAATAAAGGCATGTGTATAAGCTCAATCATGATAATGGAAAGTGATTATAGAACCATATAACCAATGTGTATCATGATCATGTATAGGTAAAAGTGATACTAAAACCCAAATATCTCATCAAGGAGATGACTTTATGGAGGCATCGTATCATGTGTGCCATATTCATATGCTACATAATTAGTATCATCAGAATCATACCAATATTCTGTATTATTGGGATCATAATCATTGATGTAATCATGATTATAGGATAAATGTAACCTCTCAGGTTGTTCTTGAACATGTGATATACCATTTGGAGTATCTTTATATGAACAAGGAACCGTGTCATACTATAGTTGTGGTATGCCATTATTTGTATATGTGGGCACCTCAAATGTTAATACTTATGAACATCCTGAGTTACATGGTTTGTCTGGTTATTTGTATTTGGTTAGGAATAGTATCAACACTATCATAATCATTTGGAAATGTGTCCTATTGTTGTTTGATATTAACCAACAAAGGGAACTCACATGGTTTACTTTTTGGTGGTTTTGGTAGCATTTTTTCTTTAGGTAATTGTATATCATTTAGAATTGTTGGCACCTTTGGTAATGGTACTTACAACTATTTTTGCTCTAGATTATTCTTTGGTACCCATATTTTATCTTTTTGCACTAGGATTGGCTCTGATAATGTTTATGGTTTCCTTGGTTGATGTATCAATTATATGATCATCACTACCTTTGTGACTTTGTATTTTGTTCTTTAGTGCAAAATAATAATATGTATGATGCCCATGTATTCTATGACATACACAATAGTATTTGGATCTCATTGTAGGATTTAGAGGAGGTAATTGGATCAATTTGTTTCGAATCATTTCTCTTAGGATTTCACATGGACTCTTAGTAGACTTTAGTTCCCTTATTGAATCACTTGTTTTAGAAGTACTTGGTTGTAGATTTTCATTTTGATATGAAACCTTGTTTGGCACAACATTGATAGATGAGAATGCAAACACATGATTAACACTACCATGTATTGTATTTTGTAAGTATGTAATCTAATTTACTAATAACGTGATCTTTGAACTAAAATTCTCTTAAAAGTCTTCTATTAACTTACTCATAAGGATGTTTTGATATTTTAGGGCTTCATAAATACAAACCCTAGGTTACTTGAATTAAATATGAATATGTACACCACCTACCTTACCCCTTAAAGGAATGATAGCGTGGACCAAGTTGGAGGGATGGTAGCTATCACCCTCCTTAAGGTTAGGATGAGGAAGAGGTTCTTTTGTATCCATTTTAAATGTTCTAAAAATTGATATGATAGTAGGATAAGAAAGACATATAAATGGTAAGGACCAATCAATTGTGATAATAAAAATCAAATCTAAATAATTACTGCATTATGAATCATAAAACATGAAACCCTAGGCTAACTAGGGTTTGTACACAAAGACACAGAGGCCAAGTTCACCAAATGTTTAACCATAAAATCTAGATTGAAGAATATATGGTTAAAGGGGTAGAGATAGCCTAGAGCACAAGGGTGTTAAACTATCTCTATAGTAAGTCAATTAATTGCAAAACTCATATAAACATATACTGACTTTATTATGCTAAGATATGTTAAAGATTATAAAATACAGTTATGCTAGATATTGAAATGATAATCAAAATAATATAATTAGTTGGTTTTGATGCTAATATAGATTTAGATCTAGAACAAGCAAAAAGTACACTAGATCTAGATTTTGGATCATTTGTTTGATTATAAAAATTATATCTCTATAGCTGTGAAAACTTGTGTCGACCTAAGACAGTTGCATTAACACTATTGTCTAACTCAAACATAGGTGTCTAGTATAAAATACCTACTAAAACTAGATGTAACCACCTAGATGCTTATGGGTTCTGTGTCTCCTTTGCTTTAGTGCATTTAGATTTGGGTCATGGACTATCCTTCCATATCAAATAATAAAACCATAGTTATTCATCTTCATATTGGTTGTGGGAAAAATGGATTAGTAGACACATAGTCTTGAGCTACCCTAAAGACCCCTCAGTTAATGACTGTTACTTACATGACTAATACTCCAAAGAAGGCCCCAGACATAGGTAGTTCTCCCCTATGTGTTGGCTTGTATGTGTATCTTGCAATGTGTGATAATTGAGTACATAGAGTGACCTAGCTTGTAACTTGGCAAATGTGACTCATGGAGTGCTCCTTTAGTGCTTCAGACCTATATATATATATATATATATATATATATATATATATATATATATATATATATATATTGTCCCTATGACTGATATGTAAATAGGAGAATATAAGAAAGGTTTTCTCACCTTGAGTGCTTGATTGAGTGTTTTTTGGTCAGTGTCAAGTGAAGAATGATTGAGGATTGATCTAGTATTTATACTAATATTTTGGAGAATATATTGCATAGAATCACTTAGGCTAACCATAGGAATATGTTTTCATTTGTAAATTGGATGATTTTAGGGCACTTGTGATCCAAAAATGGTAGTTTATGCACAAGCTCAATAAAAACCCATTTTTTAAATACTTTAATGGCTTTCTCAATTTCCTTTCTTTTTATGTGAAATTTGGCTTAAAAAATTAAACTTCAATAAAAAATTTTAAACTAAAAACAAATACTAAAGAATGAAGACAATCCACAAACCAAGTTGATAATGGAGTTCATCCAAAATCAAGTTATGTCTCTAAGTCTACTCAAAGGCTAAACTGATCATTAAAATGATGCAAAAAAACCATTTCTTACATCAAATACTGCTAATAAGGGGATCTTGATATGAAAATAAGTGTCTGATGTCCTCTAGGAAATTTGGCTATTTTGTATTATCTTTTGCTTATCTCTCCTAAATGATGGGCTACACAGGTTTGTTGTAATGTCTCTTGGAGGTTTGTGTAATGGCTCTTGGCCTATAATTGCTATTATGGTAATATAGACATACAAACTTGATTTGTCTCCTAATAAGGGGCTTAAATTTCTCTATAATGTCTCTAATAGGTCTATGCAATGGCCTCTTGGCCTGTAATATCAAACATAGAAACTTTGTTTTCTCCTATTGTTCTTCTTTACAAGGGCTTAAAGCTTACAAGTTTTTTTCTTTGTTTTTAATTACAATATTGAGCCTTTTATCGGGCCTTGATTTATGGGTTAAACCAACCCTTATCTCTTTTTCATAGGGTTAGGGATTCAAATATTCTTTGAAAATGCCTCATATCCTTTGTTTTTAGAAAGAAATCCCAAAACTAAAGGATAAATAAAAAGTCTTGCATTTGGTTTGCCAAATATGGCATAGCTTGTTGTTGGGTCTTAGAAATAGGCCAAGTAAGGTGAGGGGGTCATGCCCTACTCAAAATCCCATGCATTAGCTTATGAGGAGGCTTTTTTGGCATTTTAGATGATGTTTTATCCCACTTTGGTGGGGATAACAATCAAATGTTGTTTAAGAGATAAATTTCATCCCCTGTAACTTGGTCATGAGACCAAGTATTACATGGAACTTGCCTTAGAACTCATACCACTTGGTGGAGCTTTGTGAATGCCATGTTGAAAGTTATGATTGGTCCACATGTTACACTATATAGGTCCAATCAGTTGATGATGTCAACATTGTGTTATTTTTTCTCTATTTGTTACCACCTTCAATAGGCCATAACTTTTGCATACGATGTATGTTTGACCCTATTCAAATTACATCAGAAAGCTCTCGATGATATCTTTGATATGAGTATCATTTTGGGAAGATTTGAGATGATCTAATTTGGATGATACTAGATATGCTCCTAGATCACTCCTCCCCACTAAAAAGCTTTTGGACCGCCAAATTTCTAATTCATTCCTCTATTTTGCCAAGAAGAACCTTTTCATGTAACTCATCAAGTAATTCAAGAGCAAAATCAATAAAAGGAACTATTCTCACCCTGATTCATGATCATAAGAGGCTAAATTTGTTTCTCTCTCTTGGAGGATGACTACCCAAATTGATACCTATAAACTTATGTTACAAAGAGAGTTAATGACTCCCTCTCATGACCCTCTGTACTCTTGGTGTCTTGGTCTTATTCTTGGTGAATTCTCTTAATCACTTAAATACACTACTTGTAGGCTAAGGTGAAGCTCTCCTATTTATATATGCTTTTTACATTCTCTTTATTTCTCAACATTCTCAAAAAGGGCAGAAAACTACATTACATAGTAAGTAAATGGTGTTATAACAGGTCACCACTTGTATAATTTACCATTCTTAGGGTCTAACAGTCAAATGCAACATACATGGATTGTAAACACAATTCCATTTACAAACATTGCCTAATTAGGTCTTTACAAAATTTGTATACAAACAATTACACGTACATTGAAAGATCATATTTCAATGAAAGATAATGGATGCCAACATTCATCCATAAAACAACAATGCTTTTATTGCATGCTAGTCACCATTGAATCACATCTCATGTTAATTCCATGCCACTTCATCTTCCTCTTGGAAGGATGCTTCAGCTTCCCAACATGCCTCTACCATTTTCTAACTTGGAGAACCTTTGTTTGGAGTCCTCTCTCAATGGAGTGCCTCTTTACCCATCTTGCCAAATTCTACAAGAATTGGTAAGCAAAACATGATAACGTAAATATCAACATGATCACAAGAATACAATATAGAAAATAATATAACCTCTTATAATGGGTTGCTCATAACGTGCTTCTCAACTTGGATGGTTTCTCCATATTCACATTCAATGAGTGATCTACCTCCACACTTGCTCATACAAATGAGGTTAGTTTGTTTCTCATTTATTCAACAATGCAAACCCAAAAAGTGAATTGGATGTGCTACATAAGCATGCTAACTAAATTCAACTATGAAAATATGTTATCCATGAAACCAAATAATCTATTACCGATCCAATATGGTAGATGTTCTTCTTTGGTTTGCTCCCTCTTGATGAGATCTTCAATGGATAGGTGGGTTTCTTCATGGGTTTATTCTTGGATTGTTATTGTTTAACCAACTCTTTCATGTGTTACCTATTGCATTGTAGGGGTTTGATCAACCTCCTTACTTGTAGGTGCTTGCACAACTTTATTTTTCACATGGATCCTTGTAAGTTTTTAGATGAAGTTGTGGATGAAGTTTTTGACATTTTTCAACCCAATGGCCATTCATATTACAATGAGTGCAATAATTCTTGCCCATTTACCATGATAATAATACCTTCTTTCCATTCCCAACATTTTGATAGGAGAGTGGTCTTCACAACGTGTCTCATTCCTATTGAAGGACATAGACTTCTTTAGGATGGAATTTCTCTTCTAACACATGGCTACACAATGGTTATTCATTCCACAAAAAGAACATGGATATGCATACCAAATTGTTTGTGTTAAAAAACCATTATTTTTATAATTTAAGTAAACATTGGAATATTTATACTTTCCATACATTTTATGGTTGTCCTTTATGCAAGTATGATGAGGGGAAGACGTGTTACTTAATATTTTGAGATATTCATATTTCTTTGGAGATGTTTTGCATTATTTTTTTATGTTTTTCCCATGACTGAAAGGTTATCCCTCTCTTGATTCTATCTTGCACTCACTCTCATTATCATAGAGTGATGATGTGCCTTCTCCTTGTATAGGTTGTTGTTGTATAACTAGTGGCTTAGGTTCTTTCCTTGATGTTGCTCTTGATTTACTTACCTTGGAGCATTATCCAACTTATCCTTGGCCACTAACATTACCCAAACCTGCATAATGAGGTTTTCCCTCAACCTATATGGGATTAGTCACCCCTCAGCCATTGATGTTAAGGCCCTTTCCATTAAAACCCATCTTGATTTGTAACTTGGAGCCAATACCCTGATTATGCTTCTCAAATTCACCAAAAGAAGCATTCAAATCTCAATGGGAAAAAAGAGAACATGATAAACTACTTACTATGCATACCTTAGTCATGTTTATTTTATATGTTGTAGAGGGTGGTCTCCTTTGCATGGTAGACACTTTTTTCTCCTCCACTCCACCATTTTGGAACTTTTACAAACTCTCTTCATTGGCTTGTAACTCAAGTTGCAACTCCTAAATGATTCCCATGATACATTCTCCTTGGAACATCGCTCAATCTTGCAGCTCTTGCATCTCATCCTCCAAAGGCTATAATCTTTGTCTTAAAGCATATTTTTCTTCCTAAATCTATCATTTTATGATTTTAAGCTCCTAAAGTCTTTTTTCCTTTAGAGCTTTAACCATGGTTGTACTTTTGTAACCAATAAACCTGCACTTCCAAATTGTAAATTACATAAATAGAAAATTACTAACACAAAGCGTTAACAAACCCTTTGGAAAACTATTATGATACTAAACTTGATCTAAAAATGGTAATTTATGCACAAGCCCACTAAAAATCCAGTTTCTAGATTCTTTAATGACTTTCTCAATTTCTCATCTTTTTACGTGAAAATTAGCTTAAATTATTAAAATTTGGTATTTAAAAAAATAAAATAAAAGCAAGTACTAAATAATAAATATAATCCATAAACTAAGTTGATAACACAGTTCACCCAAAATTAGTTTACATCTTTGAGTCCGCTCAAAATCCAAAATGATGCAAAAATACCATTTCTTACATCAAATTCTCCCAACAAGGGGCTCTTGATCTACAAATAAGTGTCTAATGTCCTCTAAGAAGTCTGGATCTAGATATAGATTTAGCTCTATCTCTTTTAGACTATCTCTTACTTTTATCTCCTAAATTAAGGGGCTACATAAGTTCATTTTAATGTCTCTCAAAGATCTGTGTAATGGCTCTTAGCCTGTAATTGCTACTCAAACAATATAGACATACAAACTCAATTTGTCTCCCAATAAGGGGCTTAAATTTCCCTATAATGTCTTTAGGATGTTTGTCTAATGGGATCCTGACCTTCAATGTGCTAATCTTGTAAAATTAGACATAGAAACTTTGTTTTCTCCTCTCGTTCTTGTTTACAAGGGCTTAAAGCTTACAATATTATTTCTATGTTTTTAATTACAATATTGAGCATTTTATAGTTTTTTCAATGCACTTGATTTATGGGTTAAATCCTTATCCCTTTTGCATAGGGTTGGGGATTCAAATCCCCTTGGAAAATGCCTCATACCCTTTGTTTTAAGTAATAAATCCCAAAATTAAGGGACAAATAAAAAGTCTTGCATTTGGTTTGTCAAATATGGTGTAGGTTGTTGTTGGGTCTTAAAAATAGGCCAAGTGAGGTGAAGGGGTCAAGCCCTACTCCAGCTCCCATGCATTAGCTTATGAGGAGGCTTTTTGGTGCTTTAGATAATCTTTTATCCCACTTTGGTGGAGATAACAATCCAAAGTTGTTTAAGAGATAAATACCATCCCTTATAACTTGTTCATGAGACTATGTATTATGTGGAACTTACCTTAGAACTCATAGCACTTGGTGGAGCTTTATGAATGTCATGTTTAAGGTCATGATTGGTCCACATGTTCGGTTGTGTAGTTCTAGTCAACTGATGATTTTACCACTATGTTATTATTTTCCCTATTTGTTTCCACCTTCAACATGCTAGAACTTTCACATATGATGTATGTTTGACCTGGTTCAAATTGCATTGGAAAGATCTTGATAAGCTCTTCGATGTACATAAAGTTTTGGGAAGATTTGAGACCATTTGATTTAGTCTCTATCAAATATCCTCTTGGATCAACTGGATACTTAAGTTTTAATAGAACACTTGTGTCGACATAGGCATGTGACTGGGATGCAAGTGTATAGATAGTTAGAAAATATGTGCAGGTCTATAACTTGTAGATATAAAAGATAAGTAAGTGTTTATAATATTCTTGAGAATGACACTTCAAATTTATAAACAATTATAAAAACTATAATCTTATTCTCACATGTTTATATGCATTCTAAGATTAAATTTGAATCCATGTATATTAAAGATTTCCCCAAGATTTTTTTTTTGATCCCATACATTCTATTTATTTTTTTCATTAAGAATATATATTTATTTATAAGCTACTTTGTGGCTTTATTACATTGGGAATTTAGAGTTCCCATAGTAATTAGTATTTATGGTAAGGTAAATAAGTTAGTAATGGTGTTATGTATTTTGGGAGTTTGGAATAATATTGTTGTATGTGAGTATTGTGTTAGTTAACCAACTAACAAATATAGGAGTTGGTGAGATTATTATGGAGAGGGTAGTTATAGCAGCCTCCTTGATTATAGGAGTGATATCTCTATATGTAAGCTTTGCATACTTTGAATAAACAAGTTATTGTGATTGACCCCAATTTGAGCTTATTACTCTTCACTCATTTTATTATTTAGTTTCAAGTCTAGTTTTTGGACCACTCTCTATTCACTCTCCATTGTCCTTGCATTTAATAGATCGTACTGACTAACATTGTAGTGCAGACCATGTGCAACAATAGTTGTTACATATATACATTTACTTGTATTTTTATAATCCCTTACAATACAGACACATGTAAGTGTTTTCCACTTACCATCCATATGCTCTCTCTTCCACGTTATCCATTCTCTCCATAGTCTTGTCATACTCATTTTGTCCACCATTTGCATTATTAAATAAAAAATTAAACAAAAATATTTGCAATCTAGTTTAAAAATTCGAATCAATTCGATTGTTCCCTCCTTGCATAACATCAACTCATATCAGTTTTGAAACTCATTTATTTTTGTGAGTGCATTCTGCCATCATTCCTCCTGTAGCAGACCAAACAACAAAAGAAAAAATATTTGCATTGGAATTTGGGAGGTGTTCAAAGGAGGTTTTAAAAAAAATAGAAAAATAATTTGAAAGAGCCTCACAAAAATCACCATATCTTTTTAGTCTCTTGACTAAATTTTATTATTCAAATTAATATGGAAATCTGACAGATAGGAAAACAAAACCCATAAATGGTTTGAATAAATTCTATAAATTCATAAAAAAATTCAATATGAAAAATGAGGGACATGAAGGTTTTTTAAAAGTTTAGGGTTGTATAAAACTAAAAGATAAGTCTATTATGTTATTCTCTTTAATTTTGATTTAGCTTTTATATGTTTATTCTAGGTCTCTTTTGTGAGTCGATAAAGTATTTAGATTGATCAATATAAATAATATTATTTTAAATGATACGTGTTGTTTTAATTTAGTATATTATTATCATTGTGAAAATCAAGTGTCTTTTTAATGACATTTGTGAGTCAATTTAAAGAGTGTTAAAGTAATTTCGTATATCATAGTATGTTTTTAAATCATTAAAGCGTTAGAGTCATAACTATAAGAGTCAAATAGTTTGTAGTGTCTTTGTCAAAAATTAAAATTGTCATTGTAAGGATGCATTATCCGTCGAAGCTGACATCTAGTTAGTAAAATTTATGGTAGGGATAACATGGGAAAATTGACACCAATTGACAAATTTGATGGAATGGATTTCCATACACAATAAATCCAAATCTAGTTAATGCTAATTGAAAAAGACCTTTGGGACATTATCGATGACACTATGACAAAACCCACAGATGTTGATAAGCTTCAAAAATGGAAAGTCAAGGACAAGAAAACCTTAGCCATTATTGACCTTGGCTTGTCAAAACCCTATTTACATCATGTGGACTTTAAAAAGTCTTCCAAAGATATATGGGAAACATAAAACACACTATTTGGATCTCAATCTGATAGTGCAGAGATAACTATGAAACAAAAGTTGTATGGGTTGAAAATGGATGAAGGAAGAGACATAGTATCTCACATTAGTAAATTTTGTTCTCTCATCAACTAGTTAGTTGGAATAAGTGAATACATAAAGGAAACTGATGTAAAATATATACTCTTAAATAACATGCCCAATAGTATGTCAAATATGGTGTTTACACTAGGTAAGTTGAATCCAAGCTTAGATGATGTCATGTCAACATTATTTGATGAATTAAACAAAATGAAGAATAATGTTGCAGAGGAAGAAGAAGTGCTAGCCACACAAAACAAGCCAAGCACTTCTTATAAGATATTTAGACATGTGCACAAATCTAAGAATACAAAACCTAAATACATGTGTTACTACTATAAAAATTAGGGCATACTCTTGTGAATTGTAAGCAAATAGCATAGGACCTTATTGATATAAAGTTGTAGGACAACTCCATGGAAACTAAATAAAATGATGAATAAGAATCTAACTCTCATGCCAACAACGAAGAATTTAGTGATGAAAACTATTTGTATTAAATATTTATTTTTGTGTGTGTTTGTGTGGTTTGTATTTCCCCATGTGACCTCTACAGGAGGCAATGTTACGAATTTAGAGTTCCCATGGTAATTAATATTTATGGTAAGGTAAATAAGTTATTAATGTTGTTATGTATTTTGGGAGTATGGAATACTATTGTTTTACTTGAGTGTTGTATTATTTAACCAACTCACGAATATAGGAATTGGTGAGATTATTATGGGTAGGGTAGTTATAGCAACGTCATTGATTATAGGAGTGATATCTCTATATGTAAGCTTTGCATCCTTTGAATAAACAAGTTATTGTGATTGACCCAAATTGAGCTTCTTGTTCTTCACTCATTTTATTATTATATTATTTCAAGTAAAATACATTATTATTATTATTATTATTATAATAATAATAATATATAGAAACTTTATTGATCTAATTGGTTTTGTTTTTAGTTGCATAGGGCTTCACTCTTGAAAGGGAATCTATTCATTAGAGGGAAGCTACTCATTTTTATAAAATGTATTTATATTAGAGACCTAAAAATAGCATTTGAATCTAATAAGCTTTGCCTTCGAGGAGTAACTAGGCTTATATTTTGTAAGAACTGATTTGTAAACTAGGTGGATATCCCACACTAAGTTTCACCAACCCAATCTTATTAACCTCCTGACTCACCATGATTGCAAACTTATTATTCTAAGCTATTTTTTCTTGTTAAAATAGAGGTATGAAGTGTCAGAATAAAAAACATAACCTATTATAATGAATATAGAGAAAACATAAGACAACACAAAGAACATAGAACACAAGGTATGACCTATAGAAAACCAAATGAGGGAAAAAATCTAGTAGGTGAGTCAATCATACTACCACATGTATAAGTTACTACCACTTCTTCACCTTTCATGGAAAAAATATTCACTACTACACTATCCAAAGCTTGCACACATATGCTTTGCACTCTAACAACACCTCACAAATAATCCCAATAGTAGAACAACCACTAAAAAATAGGATAAAAATGAGATAACATGAAAAATATCCAAACTTTTGATTCTACAACGTGGATCCAATTCCAAGACCTCTCATTGCTTACTTATGCCTTCTATAGAGATTGTATTCATGCCCTCTCACTTGGAAACTCACCAAAGAACTCAAATGAACCATCATGAGAGTATGGAAACATTTGCAGTTATTCCCATTCTTGTGATTTGTTTTTTGGTAAACTATTGAAATATGTATTCTAGAAGTTACAAAACTATCAAGTGGTTATGCAACTACCAAGGCGGTTATTTCATCTATGATAAACCCTTTAGTTTCAAGAGCTGAAAATTATTCACTTCACCATTTTGAAGATGTTTGAATCACATTGACACCAATTCTACCACTACAACTTATCTTAATAGATGTTTTAACATGAATTATTATAAAACAATGGCTTATAAGCATGAATTAGGAATATTGGAAACAACTAGCAAACATAGCTAGTACATTGGGATCCAAATTTGGATGCCTCCCTAATTTTAAGCTTTTGATCCCCAAAAGATTTAGGAACTCATAGCATGAGGAAACCCTATCCCCACTTTCTGCTCTTTTTTAGAGGTGCATCAATTGGATGTGTTCTTTTATCTTTGAGAACATCAACATTCACCTATTTATTCCCCTTGTGTGTTCCATTTCCTTCCATAAAAGAAGGCTTAAGACTATAAATAGATAGAGGAAAACCTAAAAGTAACTTATACTCTTTGTTAGTAGATATGATTTGCAATTGATTATTCTATTTTATTCCTTTATATTTTAAAAGGAAGAAACACATCTTACCACTGGCAGTGAGAAATGTTTTACCTTGAGTTGTACTTACTAAGGAGATATGAGAATTCCCTTCATAGGAATTGATAATGAAATCCTTCTCATCCTTGACCAACCCATACAAAGTTTCCATTCTCATGAAAATTATATCTGACACATACATGTAGGGGTTATTAAAGACTAGGCCATCAACATCCATTAGTACTACATCCACAAAAACACTATCGATGAAATGTTCATCTATTATAAACTTGACATTACATTGCTTGGAAACCTTTATCTTTGATACTTGTTTCAACCATTCTAGTACATAAGGATTTGGATGATATTACACTTACAACCCAAGTCTATCTACCAGTACTTTACTAATTAAGTTTATTTGAGAGCATGAATCAAAAAGAACATCTACCTTTGTATTATTTATCTAAACTTTGATATGGAAAAGTTTAGAAGGTTCACCTTTTTTTAGCATCATTGATTAAACATACCTTCCTTTAGAGGGGGTTAAAGCACACCCTCTCTTCCCAATCTTGGTTTCACCCACCCTCTTTCCCCATAACCAATGTCATAACTTTCTTCTTCCTATTATTCTGAAAAGGATACAATTTTGGATGCAAATTCTAACAAGTCTCCTTTGTATGATCATTAAATCGTAGTTCCCATAATTCTTCACATATTATTTATTAGAAACAAAAGTAGCATTCAACACACCTTCCTTTCCATTTGAAGAGGAAGACAAAGCCTTATCTTCATCCATCTCAAAATAATGATCTTGAAACAAGCCTCAATAATATCCTTGGGCTTGGGAATTTGAGGCTCCTCAATTGATTATGCAATCCCCCAACATACTTCATCAAGATGTCACGATCAAATGTTTCTTAAACCAATTGAACCGCCATCTTGCAAAACATAATATTGTAATAACATATGTTTTGCCCTAATTTTTTACTAAGATATTGCCAAAATATAGATATTTCCTCTTCATAACAAATAAGATAAAATTTCTTCTTGTACAGAACCTTAAACTCATATCACTTACTAATAGGTGGTAGCTTATTCATAACCAAATAATGAACATAACTATCAAACCATGCATATATAACTTTAACCTTACAAATGAGATTTGTTAACACCCATTAATCTTATGTAAATTGAAGTATACCTCAAGTTAAGTTAGCCAATCATCTAGCTTCTCCACATTCACCACTCCTTCATACAAGTGAATTTTAATATTTTCTTCAGGTTTAAATGGAGGTGGAACCTTACTAGTATGGAGTTTATTTTCATAATCAGGATCTTCCATATCCTCATTTGCTTTTGGTGCCCTAATATAAATTCATAGCTGAGCCATGAGTATGCCTGTAATGGAATCTAGCATATCAATCTTCTTAATGAAAATAAAACTACTAACAACATCCTTTTCCAACTTGTGGAGCCATTCTTCTGTTGTTCAGGTCTCTTCATCATCAGAATGTGCCATGCTTGCCAGTCCTTTCTTCCACTTCCTTGTGGATATGTCTTTTTGCAAGGGAACCAAGTCACCTTCCCTACTAGCACTTATTGCTAAGGTAATGGCAATAAAACTACACACACATCACACATGTCACACAAAACCACACTCTACAATAGAACGTAACTAACACAACTTGTGGATAGTGTTATATACCTTTTATGAAAAAAATAAAAAACTTACTCTAATACTAATATGATCCAAAAACTAGGTGGATATTCCACACTAAGATTCACCAACATGGATCTTATTAACCTCCTAACTAACCATGGTTAATTTTTTTTGGTGTGTGTGATATTCACACTTGATGAGAACCTTAGGTGTTGTGTTACTAATGTGTAACTTATTATGTGCATTGTTAATGTGCACAACATTATTTAAGTGGTAGTTATCCTCGTATGTGTGATAAGGGTGAGTTGCAACATCAAGAATGATCATATTTCACCTTTCATTCAACCAATAATAATCTCTCACTCACCTCTTACTTTTCTTATATAATGACCCTTTGTGTCCCTATGGAACGTTAGAATGGAGCTTAGAGTCATTTCCAAAGTTGGTTGAGATGTAGTATGTTAGAGAGTCTTATTTTGGTGTAACCATTGTTGGTTTCACACACATGTACATTATATATTATGTTAGTGTAATACAATGTTTATGATTTGTGAATCTCTTTATATGATCTGAGCATTGTTGTGTTGAAGTATGTCCATTACATAGTTTTCTGAGACCTTCTTTAATTCTTATATGGTATTAGATCTAGATCTGTAATCTTCATCTCATAATTATCATAGATCAAATATTTTCTTCAGGATTATTTACATCATTGGTTGCAGATCTAAATGGATAAGAGCTTTTATAAAGAGATTTATACCTTTTTAAATCTTTGAGTGTTTTTGGTGGATCTAAAATCCTCTTTGGAGGAATTTTGAGTTGTGTATTTCTGCATCTTTACCAATCCCAACATTACCATGCTACTTCTCAAGCCCCTAGTAAGTTTTTAATCCAATCCATGTGTAGGCACCCAAATTTGGCACAACACATATTTTTAAATATCTTTGAATTATTTATTTATGTAGGTCTTGGATAATAATTAAATACTTAATGGTGCCCTTTTCTTATATTCCCCCACTTCTCTTTATGACTTGTCTTTTATTTCCTCTTTCACTTTGAGACTTGATTAAACCTTACTTAAATCTTTTAAGTTACTAAACCTTCTTTCAATTTTTTAAGTTACTAATAGCTCCTCGATTCTTTTAAGTTTCTTAACCCCTCCTCAAGTCCTTTTTAATTCTATTTGAGTTGGCCACTTTGTGTGCACCACTAAGATTTAATTCAAAACTCTAATAATCCCTATATAAACAAAGCTATTATAAGGAATTCACTAGCAGGTGTTCTCATATACACATGATACAAACAAGACATCTTTATGAGTAAACACCAAGTAAATACAACAAGCATTCTCATACTTTCAAAAGTTATTCAAAGTAAAATTAGATGGAGCTATATTCTGAAGTACTACTACACTTTCACGTGTCAAGGGTAAACTAGGAGAACATGTATATAACTTTGCATATCATGATACATCCCTAAAGGGAGAATTAGATCAGCTTGAGGTCCATTTGTACTATGTAGTCAACACTCAATTTCACAGGGTTTCTAAGGCCAACTCGACCATTCCCACTACCCCACTTTTCTCCCCCTCTTGTTATATAATCATCTATATAGTGCATGTGTAAGAAACTAGGGTTTTTCCATTACACATTTATGCACATACAAAATAGATATTACGAAGGTAAAAATGAATGTTACAGAATCATTTGCACCTCTCATGAAATTTTTAGGTCTTAACTATTAAAAGACATAACTGCCCAATAGGGACAAGACCAACAAGTATTCCTATCTGATTTTTACGTTCTTATCTAAATCTCAAAATAACATTTAGATTCTAGAATGAATGAATCACAGTCAACATTTACATCCTTCAACCATCACATCAACCTACAAGAATTTGTAAAGTATTCAAAACAAGACAAATCTATATTTATCCCTTTTCTTTTTTCATTACAAATTGTCAACTTGCTTGTCATAAAATATACTTGTCAAAACTATATTTTATTGTTTTTTTTAGTCATTTTATATATGAATCAATATTGTAAAAGATTATCTAATTTAGAATTAATATTTCATTAATTCAACTTTTAGATTAAAAAATTGTTGAATTGATTGAACTTTGCCAAACCCTAGGTTGCCTTTCACGTTTCAACCTTCTTTTTCAAAATTATGAACTTTTACCCTAGGATTTCATATTTTATATTTGATTTCTCCTCCTTTTAGGTGTAAAAATTAGAATTCCTTTAATTTTTACCTTTGTATCATTGTTAGGGGATTCTTGGAATACATCACAGATTTATCATAATTATTGATTCTTTATTAAAAATATTATAGGGTTTCGCCTATGAAGCATTCCACATTGTTTGGCTCAGTTCTAATTCATAATAGTTAAATTTTCAAATTATTCAAATGTTTTCCATATTAATTTTTATATAATCAAAAACCTTCTTTTTGTTCATCTAATTTTTATATGTATTTTATAATTTTTCAATTTACTAGTTTTAGTAAGGCTTGACTTAGAGGGTGCAAAGTATACCTATTTTTCCTTATTTTTTTGGGTTTTTCTTATTAAGTATTTTTATTGAGAAACATTTCTTAGAATTTAAAAATACCATACCAATATCTTGAAATTTATAAATCTTTATTATGCATTTATTAGAGTTTGCATTTAAGATGACATCCTCTAATCCTCCTCATCCCTTAGATTTTCTTCTTTTTTCCAATGTTGTGCCATACGACTATTCTAATGAAAATAATCTAAAACCTCATAGGCATCATTTTATAGATGGTTTACTTTATATAAATGTTATACCACATGATTACTCTCGATAATGGACAAATGATGATTATTATATGTATAACGATGCTAACAATACATATGAGGAAAATTATTGTGAAGCGTATGACTTTGACTTTGATTGTTGTGAAGAAGAAGCATCATAATATCCTATTTTTGATATATAAGGACAAATATCCACTACATGTTTCAAATTTTATCTTGATCACCATGTTGAGCAAGATGACAATAATGCTAAGGTACACATTTCTATTCCTCATGTATTACATGATTTACAATCTAATGATATCTTACTTGAGAATACACCTAATTTGCCTTTACCATTTGCTAGTGCACTTCATCACATTATCACTTATAAAACAAACATGCATGAGAAAAACAATTAATGCATAATATGAAATTATAATAGTACTACTCTTACATGCATATATGTTTCTCATAATATGTATATGTTTCTCATAATGATGTAAATATGTTAAAAGTTGAGTATGCTTATTCTTTATAAAATGATGCAAAATGTGAAATAATTTCTCCTTTACGAGATGACGCACATGTTGAAAGTAGTTCTCCCTCTCTAGCCTTATATGATGCGAATGTTAACCAAAATTGAAAAAAAATCTTCTTTATTATAAAATGCAAATGATAGTAATTTTGAAAGTGTTTCTCTTTCTCTTTCTATATATGGCATCAATAATACAAATGTTGAAAGTACTTCTATATTTACCTCTTACTAATGCAAATATTTCAACACTTGAACATTCTTTTTCTTCATTAGATGATGCAAATACAAAATAACTTGAATGTGCTTTTCAATTTGATATAATTGTTCCAAAAATTGTAAGGAATTTTTATTTACTTATCTTTATCATGAAAATGTTGAAAATGAATTTGTTGTTTCCTCTCTAGAAGCAAAATTAGATGCACGTATGCAACATGCTTTCTTATCTTATTCTAAAACATCATGCAATAGTTATACAAATATTAATGACATTTAAAATGATATACTTGCTTCTTTGAAAACAAAATTTGATATGAATGTTACTTCATGTAATGATTCTAAACTATGAAATGTGCCTTTAGCAATGTTTATAAATCTTGTAATGTTATCAATTTAGAATGCAATCATAGTTTAAATGAGTCCATTGTACATATGTTTCAAATATATGGAAAAATACAACCAATAAGTGCATCTTCCCACACTTCAAACATCAATCTTAGTCACATTATATTTGTGATGAATGTTATAGGAGATCTAAAAAAGTAAATGTCAATATTCAAGTTACAATTGTTTTCATGTAATGTCAATATTAATGAAAACATTCTATAAGATCAACCTCTTACATGAGATGTCTTTGATTATCCTTATCAAACTAATTTCATTATGACTATGTTACCTCTATTTGATGGTCAAGGATACCCTTCCAACCATTTGACACAATATGTACTTGCCTCTAGTCATTAGGCTAAAGATGGATGCATGTTGTTAAAATCCTTTCATATAAGTTTGACATGACAAGCTAGTGATTGGTTCTACAGTCTTTTCAATTGTTCATTGCCCACTTTTAGAAGCTAGAAGACATAATTTTATTATATTTTCATGATGTTCCTAAATTAATATTAGAACATTTACAAGGCTTAAAACAACATGATGATAAGTTTATTCGATATTATCTTATATTTTTTAAGAATATATTATATTATTTGACATATAAACCCTCAAATTCAGAAGTAAAATTCATATTTAGTAGGGTTCTTCTTTCTTCACTTAAATAAAAAGCATTACATAAGCCTTACACTTCATTTGATAGCTTATAAATGGATGTGCAAGTATGCATGTGATATAGTAAACAACAACACAAAATTAAATGCATCTTCATTAAAAGGCAAAAGTTTTGTTAAATATTCTTATAAAGTGAAAGAACCAACCAAAGCAGTTCATAAGTCACCTTCAATACCTTATTATAAATAAATAGTTCATAGCAAGGAATAAACAATTAGGGTTTTACACAAATAAAATTAATCAAAGTATAGAATACCTCCTACAGTTAAAGAATGTGCTCCTATTTAGAAACACTAACTTTAGTTTGATCATCTCAAAGATTGACCACGTGATATATTGCATACATTACTGGATAAGCAGTTGATTAGTCCTCCTCCAAATTACTATCATCCACCACACATATTTGAAAATATCAAAGAATAACCATTTTTCACTTATCAATCTATTAATGATAGTGATTGTTATGCTCTAAGACAAAAGATAACACAATTTGTAGATAAAGGAATTATTACATTTGAGAACAAGACAACAAGGTCTTCTTCCCTGACTTCTTCTAGTGGTTATTCTAAGGAGATTGAAGCATCCCATGTCATTGTTAATAAGAAAAAAACACTATGCAGAACCACACCACTAGAATAAGTACTTATTCTAGTTCATGTTATATAATGACTATAATATCCCAAGATAATCCTATTTATGAACCATTGATCATTTGAGATCTCAGTAGAGGCGATACTAGAAGAAGCATAGTTGCTAATACTCCATAGCTATATATTTCAAAAACATATATATCAACGACAAAGCCCATATGGAAGCAAAAAAAGGATCAGGTAGTTATCAAATAGGCAAAGTTACAAGTTAACAACATAACATAATAGTCGTAAGTAGAACTAGTCTAAATTATTCAATGATAAGGTTGCCAAATAGATTATGTTAAACTTAATCTATAGCCAACTAGTTTTCAAGCCTCATTGGTGTGATTAGTCATATCACATATGTGATACTAATAACTAACAAATACTATCATTCAACATGTATCATCGATAAATCATACATTCATCAAAATATTCTATATAGATAATCATTAAGTTAGAAAAACTCATCAGTTACACATAAAATTTCAAGACATCACATACGAATGCCAAATATGAAATGATCTCTCTCTCTCTCTCATATATATATATATATATATATATATATATATATATATATATATATATATATATATATATATATATTCATGGGGCATCCCCTTTATTTGAACTATCACTACTTAATGGATCTATATATCATGTTTACAATATACATATCAATTGATGATGGGGGCATCCCCTTCATCTGAACTATCACTAATCAATAGATCTACAACTTGTGAAGTTGAGGCTCCACTGCATCCTCATGATTGTGACCTATATCATCTAACCTATCTCTAGAGTCTCTCATTCTCAATCAACGCATAGGTATGCTAAGACTACAACTCATAAAACTGACTAAGTAAATCTCTAGTTAAATCTAAATCCTAAATCGACACCTACCATCTATCAAGCTTTGCCATGTTTACAATATACATATCAATTGATGATGGGGGCATCCCCTTCATCTGAAAAACCCTACTTAATAGATCTATAACCCATGAATTTAAGGCTCCACTACATCCTCATGATTATGACCTATATCATCTAACCTGTCTCTAGAGTCTCTCATTCTCAATCAACACACGGGTATGCTAAGACTGCAACTCACAAAATTGACTAAGTAAATCTCTATATAAATCTAAATCCTAACTCGACATTGACCATCTATCAAGCTTTGCCTATAGCTCATCGTGCTCACTAAAAACCATAGTGTATATTATAGTGGAACCGCACAAGGATCAAATAGATGGGCATGCTCACCAACAATCTGATCAACCAACTCCACCAATTTGATACCTACTACGTTATGACACATTTTGTATCAAAGAATAAATAGTCGTATTTACCATAGTGGACTAATAGGTATCACATTACATGAGTATGTTAGCTATAATTTTTAGTAATTATACAACAAATATAAATAATAGAATAATCTATAGATACTCATGCTCAGCTATGGCTATCATAACTTGAGTATCTCCATCAATAGGTTGTGCTATAGGTTATGGTGCAAGTGGAAAATATCTCCCATCTCCATCCACTCCACCCTATGTTAGGGGCATAATACTAGGATCATCTACCACAATAGGAAATAATCTAGCCCATCGTTCATTAGCCCACCATTGTGTGGAGGCCTCTTTGCACCCTATATCATCACCATCAACTAAAGGAATAAATGGATCTTACTCAGTCACTTGAAGTAGAGCCAAATATAAACCTATGGTCCCTAGACCCAAATCCACTATAATAGTTGATCTCACTATTTACATCCATGGATAAGGACTAGGAGGCACATCCTAAATAAATCCAAATTATTGAGTCACATGTTTGTACTAAAATCACTCATGAACATCTAGAAATTGATCTTCTATCCATATGCTAACATGAACATGACTCAACCCTTGAACATCCTTGGGCCATGCCCCAAATCCCAAATAAGGTCTCTATTGAATTAAGGTAGGTGTAAATTTATCCAAAACAACTTTATATTCCATAGTACTCAATACTCTTCCTTGGGGTAGAACCATCGCACTGTAAATATAGTTGGATGTGCCCAATCCTATAGTGGGCCACCAAAAGGACAAAAAATGATAATATGCTCATAATCCCATATGTTAACAATGTGGTGTTACCAAGGCCACCTCCATGAATCTCTAAAGTGAATCTATATAGCTCACAATACAAATGAGCTAGCATACTCTGCCCATAGGAATATCTAGCGTGGCTATCCTCAATAGCTCAAATAATGTGATACATATAGTAGGAAATGGTTACTTCTCCATCCATAGTTATAAATGATGTCAATATACAACATATAATTTTTTTTAATCATAAAACATCTACACGTATAATATTATACCACCTAAATTGACACCCTCAAGTCTACTTATCATATACATGTGTGCTCACCCATGTATCTCAAACACGCTAAATCCATCGCTACAAGTCTCTTTATAATAATTGGAAGTTGCAAGATGTGACAAACATCCTTTAGGGTGATGGTCATCTCACCTGTCGATAACTGAAAAATACAAGTATCGGGATTCCATTGCTTGGCTAAGGTGGTCATCAAATGCATATTATACGAAACTTGTCCCAATTGGCCAACATGCACCAATAAAGCCTCCTCCAATATCTACTGATCAATGTCATCCACACCTAACTCTAATAAAGTACCCATATGTCAACCATGTTGAAATTCCCATGATTGTAGGTCATGCTACAAAAAGGTAAACACAACATTTCACTAGCCTCAAATCCCAAAAAATTCAATATACAAATGCAAATTCTGAAAAAAGTAATCAAAATATAATACAAACAATATCAACTAACATAGTAAAATAACGTCTAACACAAGACATGATCATATTAAATTGTAGGGTGTTATCCTAAAAGGAGAAAAACATTATATTCCAATTTCCTAAGACAAAAGTTTCAAATTATCAAAATCAATATTCAACCCCAATTTGTCTACTAAAATGTAATTATTACATTACAAATGAGCAATTACAAACTTACCAAATCACTAATCGTATCTGATTCAACCATAATCCACAAACACTCAAATAGCAATGGCAATGTGGCTCATCGATTTGGCATCTCACAACACTCAAAGGTCAAATCTCAATAAACACAATGGTGAAAATGAAATTACAAAATCATTTTTCACCCTATTATATATTATTAAGTTGACTTTTTGTCAATATAAACTACTATGCTACACATGCACTTAATTCTATTTACTAAAAAAAAATTTGAAAAATGATAACTCGAGTTTTATTTATCAAAAACACATTCTATAAATTGCATCGAGTTACACATGCAATATTATTCCACATCATAACACTAATAGATTACTAATACCAACTTAAAAAATGAGTCAATTTTACACTTAGTGATATCAACATAATTGTCTTTAGAAATTCTACTCAATAATCAAATGTGACTATTCATTATTCTATCACTCACAATCTATTATGACTAATAGAAGGAAAATATATAATCTATTGTATAATTTTATAA